>JAPDOI010000238.1:0-600000 GCA_029168955.1 Aplectana chamaeleonis
CGACACCGTCGGTCAGGGCGCGTTATTGTTTCAACAATACACAGAGAACGTTGCGGAAAGTGTTTTAAGTTTAGGAGGAGCGAAGCGCACAGCTTTACGATCGTGGTGGGACCACCCTACCTTTTGCATATTGGAGTTATTTAAACTCTTTGAGGTTATGGATCGTGGCGGGACCACCCTTACCTGTTCACCGTATTGAGCCCTTTAAACTTTCAAAGTTATGGATCGTGGTGGGACCACCCTACCTGCCGTTGCATATTGAGAGTCGTATAAACTTTTTTGAGGCAATGGATCGTGGTGGGACCACTCCTTACCTGTTGCATATCGAGTCCCTTAAACTCTCAAAGTCATGTGGATCGTGGTGGGACCACCCTACCTGTTACATATCGGGTCCTTTAAACTCTTCAAAGTTATGTGGATCGTGGTGGAACCACCCCACCTGCTGCATATCGGGTCCCTCTAAACTTTCTAAGGCTATGGATCGGTGGTGGGACCAGCCCTACCTGTTGCATATCGGGTCCTTTAAACTTTCAAAGTTACGGATCGTAGTGGGACCACTCCTACCTGTTTGCATATCCTTGTACATAGTTAATAAGCGGCGTGGTGTGGTGTGTCTGACCCGTTTTTCTGTCCGGCGTCCGACACACGTCCGACCAACCTCTGACCGGGCATTTGAATTTCCCGCAATTTTCGACACCATCGGTCAGGGCGCGTTATTGTTTCAACAATACACAGAGAACGTTGCGGAAAAAGTTTTAAGTTTAGGAGGAGCGCGCACAGCTTTACGATCGTGGTGGGACCACCCTACCTTTTGCATATTGAGTTGTTTAAACTTTTGAGGTTATGGATCGTGGCGGGACCACCCTACCTGTTGCGTATTGAGCCCTTTAAACTTTCGAGGTTATGGATCGTGGTGGGACCACCCTACCTGTTGCATATTGAGTTCTATAAACTTTCGAGGCTATATACTTCGTGATGCGGGGACCACCCTACCTGTTGCATATCGAGTCCTTTAAACTTTCAAAGTTATGGATCGTGGTGGGACCACCCTACCTGTTGCATATTGATCACTATAAAATTTCGAGGCTATGCATCGTGGTGGGACCACCCTACCTGTTGCATATTGAGTCGTATAATTTTTTGAGGCAATGAATCGTGGTGGGACCGCCCTACCTGTTGCATATCGAGTCCTTCAAACTCTCAAAGTCATGGATCGTGGTGGGACCACCCTACCCGTTACATATCGGGTCCTTTAAACTTTCAAAGTTATGGATCGTGGTGGAACCACCCCACCTGCTGCATATCGGGTCCTCTAAACTTTCGAAGGCTATGGATCGTGGTGGGACCGCCCTACCTGTTGCATATCGAGTCCTTAAAACTTTCAAAGTCATGGATCGTGGTGGGACCACCCTACCTGTTTGTTGCATATCGGGTCCTTTTAACTTTCAAAGTTATGGATCGTGGTGGGACCATCCTACCTGTTGCATATCCTTACATATAATAAGCGGCGTGGTGGTGTGTCTGACCGTTTTCTGTCCGACGTCCGACACACGTCCGACCAACCTCTGACCGGGCATTTGAATTTCCCGCGATTTTCAACACCACCGGTCAGGGCGCGTTATTGTTTCAACAATACACGGAGAACGTCGCGGAAAGTGTTTTAGGTTTAGGAGGAGCGCGCACAGCATTGCGATCGTGGTGGGGCCACCCTACCTGTTGCATATTGAGTCCTATAAACTTTCGAGGGTATGTATCGTGGTGGGACCACCCTACCTGTTGCATATCGGGTCCTTAAACCTTCGAGGGTATGTATCGTGGTGGGACCACCCTACCTGTTGCATATTGATCACTATAAACTTTCGAGGCTATGGATCGTGGTGGGACCACCCTACCTGTTGCATATCGAGTCCTTTAAACTTTCAAAGTTATGGATCGTGGTGGGACCACCCTACCTGTTGCATATCGAGTCCCTTAAACTCTCAAAGTCATGGATCGTGGTGGGACCACCCTACCTGTTGCATATCCTTACATATAATAAGCGGCGTGGGGGTGTGTCTGACCGTTTTCTGTCCGACGTCCGACACACGTCCGACCAACCTCTGACCGGGCATTTGAATTTCCCGCGATTTTCAACACCACCGGTCAGGGCGCGTTATTGTTTCAACAATACACGGAGAACGTCGCGGAAAGTGTTTTAGGTTTAGGAGGAGCGCGCACAGCATTACGATCGTGGTGGGGCCACCCTACCTGTTGCATATTGAGTCCTATAAACTTTCGAGGGTATGTATCGTGGTGGGACCACCCTACCTGTTGCATATCGGGTCCTTAAACCTTCGAGGGTATGTATCGTGGTGGGACCACCCTACCTGTTGCATATTGATCACTATAAACTTTCGAGGCTATGGATCGTGGTGGGACCACCCTACCTGTTGCATATCGAGTCCTTTAAACTTTCAAAGTTATGGATCGTGGTGGGACCACCCTACCTGTTGCATATCGAGTCCCTTAAACTCTCAAAGTCATGGATCGTGGTGGGACCACCCTACCTGTTGCATATCCTTACATATAATAAGCGGCGTGGTGGTGTGTCTGACCGTTTTCTGTCCGGCGTCCGACACACGTCCGACCAACCTCTGACCGGGCATTTGAATTTCCCGCAACTTTCGACACCGTCGGTCAGGGCGCGTTATTGTTTCAACAATACACAGAGAACGTTGCGGAAAGTGTTTTAAGTTTAGGAGGAGCGCGCACAGCTTTACGATCGTGGTGGGACCACCCTACCTTTTGCATATTGAGTTATTTAAACTTTTGAGGTTATGGATCGTGGCGGGACCACCCTACCTGTTGCGTATTGAGCCCTTTAAACTTTCAAAGTTATGGATCGTGGTGGGACCACCCTACCTGTTGCATATTGAGTCGTATAAACTTTTGAGGCAATGGATCGTGGTGGGACCACCCTACCTGTTGCATATCGAGTCCCTTAAACTCTCAAAGTCATGGATCGTGGTGGGACCACCCTACCTGTTACATATCGGGTCCTTTAAACTTTCAAAGTTATGGATCGTGGTGGAACCACCCCACCTGCTGCATATCGGGTCCTCTAAACTTTCTAAGGCTATGGATCGTGGTGGGACCGCCCTACCTGTTGCATATCGGGTCCTTTAAACTTTCAAAGTTACGGATCGTAGTGGGACCACCCTACCTGTTGCATATCCTTACATATAATAAGCGGCGTGGTGGTGTGTCTGACCGTTTTCTGTCCGGCGTCCGACACACGTCCGACCAACCTCTGACCGGGCATTTGAATTTCCCGCAATTTTCGACACCATCGGTCAGGGCGCGTTATTGTTTCAACAATACACAGAGAACGTTGCGGAAAGTGTTTTAAGTTTAGGAGGAGCGCGCACAGCTTTACGGTCGTGGTGGGACCACCCTACGTTTTGCATATTGAGTCCTATAAACTTTCGAGGCTATATATCGTGATGGGACCACCCTACCTGTTGCATATCGAGTCCTTTAAACTTTCAAAGTTATGGATCGTGGTGGGACCACCCTAACTGTTGCATATTGATCACTATAAAATTTCGAGGCTATGCATCGTGGTGGGACCACCCTACCTGTTGCATATCGGGTCCTCTAAACTTTCTAAGTTATGGATCGTGGTGGGACCACCCTACCTGTTGCATATTGATCACTATAAAATTTCGAGGCTATGCATCGTGGTGGGACCACCTTCACCTGTTGCATATCGAGTCCTTTAAACTTTCAAAGTTATGAATCGTGGTGGGACCACCCTACCTTTTGCATATCGGGTCCTTTAAACTTTCAAAGTTATGGATCGTGGTGGGACTACCCTACCTGTTGCATATCCTTACATATAATAAGCGGCGTGGGGGTGTGTCTGACCGTTTTCTGTCCGACGTCCGACACACGTCCGACCAACCTCTGACCGGGCATTTGAATTTCCCGCAATTTTCGACACCATCGGTCAGGGCGCGTTATTGTTTCAACAATACACGGAGAACGTCGCGGAGAGTGTTTTAGGATTAGGAGGAGCGCGCACAGCATTACGATCGTGGTGGGCCACCCTACCTGTTGCATATTGAGTCCTATAAACTTTCGAGGCTATATATCGTGGTGGGACCACCCTACCTGTTGCATATCGAGTCCTTCAAACTTTCAAAGTTATGGATCGTGGTGGGACCACACTACCAGTTGCATATTGAGTCCTCCAAACTTTCAAAGTTATGGATCGTGGTGGGACCACCGTACCTGTTGCATATCCTTACATATAATAAGCGGCGTGGTGGTGTGTCTGACCGTTTTCTGTCCGACGTCCGACACACGTCCGACCAACCTCTGACCGGGCATTTGAATTTCCCGCAATTTTCGACACCATCGGTCAGGGCGCGTTTTTGTTTCAACAATACACAGAGAACGTCGCGGAAAGTGTTTTAGGTTTAGGAGGAGCGCGCACCGCTTTACGATCGTGGTGGGACCACCCTACCTGTTGCATATTGAGTTCTTTAAACTTTTGAGGGTATGGATCGTGGTGGGACCACCCTACCTGTTGCGTATTGAGCCCTTTAAACTTTCGAGGTTATGGATCGTGGTGGGACCACCCTAGCTGTTGCATATTGAGTCCTATAAACTTTCGAGGCTATATATCGTGGTGGGACCACCCTACCTGTTGCATATCGAGTCCTTTAAACTTTCAAAGTTATGGATCGTGGTGGGACCACACTACCAGTTGCATGTTGAGTCCTTCAAACTTGCAAAGTTATGGATCGTGGTGGGACCACCCTAGCTGTTGCATATTGAGTCCTATAAACTTTCGAGGCTATATATCGTGGTGGGACCACTCTACCTGTTGCATATCGGGTCCTCTAAACTTTCTAAGGCTATGGATCGTAGTGATACCATCCTACCTGTTGCATATCCTTACATAAAATAAGCGGCGTGGTGGTGTGTCTGACCGCTTTCTGTCCGACGTCCGACACACACGTCCGACCAACCTCTGACCGGGCATTTGAATTTCCCGCAATTTTCGACACCATCGGTCAGGGCGCGTTATTGTTTCAACAATACACGGAGAACGTCGCGGAAAGTGTTTTAGGTTTAGGAGGAGCGCGCACAGCTTTACGATCGTGGTGGGACCACCCTACCTGTTGCATATTGAGTTCTTTGAACTTTTGAGGATATGGATCGTGGTGGGACCACCCTACCTGTTGCATATCGAGTCCTTTAAACTTTCAAAGTTATGGATCGTGGTGGGATCACCACACATGTTGCGTATTGAGTCCTTTAAACTTTCGAGGTTATGGATCGTGGTGGGACCACCCTACCTGTTGCATATTGAGTCCTAAAAACTTTCGAGGCTATATATCGTGGTGGGACCACCCTACCTGTTGCATATCGAGTCCTTTAAACTTCCAAAGTTATGGATCGTGGTGGGACCACCCTAGCTGTTGCATATTGAGTCCTATGAACTTTCGAGGCTATATATCGTGGTGGGACCACTCTACCTGTTGCATATCGGGTCCTCTAAGCTTTCTAAGGCTATGGATCGTGGTGGGGCCACCCTACCTGTTGCATATCCTTACATATAATAAGCGGCGTGGTGGTGTGTCTGACCGCTTTCTGTCCGACGTCCGACACACACGTCCGACCAACCTCTGACCGGGCATTTGAATTTCCCGCAATTTTCGACACCATCGGTCAGGGCGCGTTATTGTTTCAACAATACACGGAGAACGTCGCGGAAAGTGTTTTAGGTTTAGGAGGAGCGCGCACAGCTTTACGATCGTGGTGGGACCACCCTACCTGTTGCATATTGAGTTCTTTGAACTTTTGAGGGTATGGATCGTGGTGGGACCACCCTACCTGTTGCGTATTGAGCCCTTTAAACTTTCGAGGTTATGGATCGTGGTGGGACCACCCTAGCTGTTGCATATTGAGTCCTATAAACTTGCGAGGCTATATATCGTGGTGGGACCACTCTACCTGTTGCATATCGGGTCCTCTAAACTTTCTAAGGCTATGGATCGTGGTGATACCATCCTACCTGTTGCATATCCTTACATAAAATAAGCGGCGTGGTGGTGTGTCTGACCGCTTTCTGTCCGACGTCCGACACACACGTCCGACCAACCTCTGACCGGGCATTTGAATTTCCCGCAATTTTCGACACCATCGGTCAGGGCGCGTTATTGTTTCAACAATACACGGAGAACGTCGCGGAAAGTGTTTTAGGTTTAGGAGGAGCGCGCACAGCTTTACGATCGTGGTGGGACCACCCTACCTGTTGCATATTGAGTTCTTTGAACTTTTGAGGATATGGATCGTGGTGGGACCACCCTACCTGTTGCATATCGAGTCCTTTAAACTTTCAAAGTTATGGATCGTGGTGGGACCACACTACCAGTTGCATGTTGAGTCCTTCAAACTTGCAAAGTTATGGATCGTGGTGGGACCACTCTACCTGTTGCATTTCGGGTCCTCTAAACTTTCTAAGGCTATGGATCGTGGTGAGACCATCCTACCTGTTGCATATCCTTACATAAAATAAGCGGCGTGGTGGTGTGTCTGACCGCTTTCTGTCCGACGTCCGACACACGTCCGACCAACCTCTGACCGGGCATTTGAATTTCCCGCAATTTTCGACACCATCGGTCAGGGCGCGTTATTGTTTCAACAATACACGGAGAACGTCGCGGAAAGTGTTTTACGTTTAGGAGGAGCGCGCACAGCTTTACGATCGTGGTGGGACCACCCTACCTGTTGCATATTGAGTTCTTTGAACTTTTGAGGATATGGATCGTGGTGGGACCACCCTACCTGTTGCATATCGAGTCCTTTAAACTTCCAAAGTTATGGATCGTGGTGGGACCACACTACCAGTTGCTTATTGAGTCCTTCAAACTTGCAAAATTATGGATCGTGGTGGGACCACTCTACCTGTTGCATATCCGGGTCCTTCTAAGCTTTCTAAGGCTATGGATCGTGGTGGGACCACCCTACCTGTTGCATATCCTTACATGGCTATAATAAGCGGCGTGGTGGTGTGTCTGACCGTTTTCTGTCCAACGTCCGACACACGTCCGACCAACCTCTGACCGGGCATTTGAATTTCCCGCAATTTTCGACACCATCGGTCAGGGCGCGTTATTGTTTCAACAATACACGGAGAACGTCGCGGAAAGTTTTAGGTTTAGGAGGAGCGCGCACAGCATTACGATCGTGGTGGGGCCACCCTACCTGTTGCATATTGAGTCCTATAAACTTTCGAGGCTTTATATCGTGGTGGGACCACCCTACCTGTTGCATATCGAGTCCTTCAAACTTTCAAAGTTATGGATCGTGGTGGGACCACCCTACCTGTTGCATATCGGGTCCTTTAAACCTTCGAGGGTATGTATCGTGGTGGGACCACCCTACCTGTTGCATATTGATCACTATAAACTTTCGAGGCTATGGATCGTGGTGGGACCACCCTACCTGTTGCATATCGAGTCCTTTAAACTTTCAAAGTTATGGATCGTGGTGGGACCACCCTACCTGTTGCATATCGGGTCCTTTAAACTTTCAAAGTTATGGATCGTGGTGGGACCACCCTACCTGTTGCATATCCTTACATATAATAAGCGGCGTGGTGGTGTGTCTGACCGTTTTCTGTCCGGCGTCCGACACACGTCCGACCAACCTCTGACCGGGCATTTGAATTTCCCGCAATTTTCGACACCATCGGTCAGGGCGCGTTATTGTTTCAACAATACACGAAGAACGTCGCAAAAAGTGTTTTAGGATTAGGAGGAGCGCGCACAGCTTTACGATCGTGGTGGGACCACCCTACCTTTTGCATATTGAGTTGTTTAAACTTTTGAGGTTATGGATCGTGGCGGGACCACCCTACCTGTTGCGTATTGAGCCCTTTAAACTTTCGAGGTTATGGATCGTGGTGGGACCACCCTACCTGTTGCATATTGAGTTCTATAAACTTTCGAGGCTATATATCGTGATGGGACCACCCTACCTGTTGCATATCGAGTCCTTTAAACTTTCAAAGTTATGGATCGTGGTGGGACCACCCTACCTGTTGCATATCGGGTCCTTTAAACTTTCAAAGTTATGGATCGTGGTGGGACCACCCTACCCGTTGCATATCGGGTCCTTTAAACTTTCGAGGTTATGTATCGTGGTGGGACCACCCTACCTGTTGCATATTGATCACTATAAGCTTTCGAGGCTATGGATCGTGGTGGGACCACCTCACCCGTTGCATATCGGGTCCTTTAAACTTTCAAAGTTATGGATCGTGGTGGGACCACCCTACCCGTTGCATATCGGGTCCTTTAAACTTTCGAAGTTGTTTATCGTGGTGGGACCACCCTACCTGTTGCATATCCTTACATATAATAAGCGGCGTGGTGGTGTGTCTGACCGTTTTCTGTCCGGCGTCCGACACACGTCCGACCAACCTCTGACCGGGCATTTGAATTTCCCGCAATTTTCGACACCATCGGTCAGGGCGCGTTATTGTTTCAACAATACACGAAGAACGTCGCAAAAAGTGTTTTAGGATTAGGAGGAGCGCGCACAGCTTTACGATCGTGGTGGGACCACCCTACCTTTTGCATATTGAGTTATTTAAACTTTTGAGGTTATGGATCGTGGCGGGACCACCCTACCTGTCGCGTATTGAGCCCTTTAAACTTTCGAGGTTATGGATCGTGGTGGGACCACCCTACCTGTTGCATATTGAGTCCTATAAACTTTCGAGGCTATGTATCGTGATGGGACCACCCTACCTGTTGCATATCGAGTCCTTTAAACTTTCAAAGTTATGGATCGTGGTGGGACCACCCTACCTGTTGCATATTGATCACTATAAAATTTCGAGGCTATGCATCGTGGTGGGACCACCCTACCTGTTGCATATTGAGTCGTATAATTTTTTGAGGCAATGAATCGTGGTGGGACCGCCCTACCTGTTGCATATCGAGTCCTTCAAACTCTCAAAGTCATGGATCGTGGTGGGACCACCCTACCCGTTACATATCGGGTCCTTTAAACTTTCAAAGTTATGGATCGTGGTGGGACCACCCTACCTGTTGCATATCGAGTCCTTTAAACTCTCAAAGTCATGGATCGTGGTGGGACCACCCTACCTGTTACATATCGGGTCCTTTAAACTTTCAAAGTTATGGATCGTGGTGGGACCACCCTACCTGTTGCATATTGATCACTATAAAATTTCGAGGCTATGCATCGTGGTGGGACCACCCTACCTGTTGCATATTGAGTCCTAAAAACTTTCGAGGCTAAATATCGTGGTGGGACCACCCTACCTGTTGCATATCGAGTCCTTTAAACTTCCAAAGTTATGGATCGTGGTGGGACCACACTACCAGTTGCATATTGAGTCCTTCAAACTTGCAAAATTATGGATCGTGGTGGGACCACTCTACCTGTTGCATATCGGGTCCTCTAAGCTTTCTAAGGCTATGGATCGTGGTGGGGCCACCCTACCTGTTGCATATCCTTACATATAATAAGCGGCGTGGTGGTGTGTCTGACCGTTTTCTGTCCAACGTCCGACACACGTCCGACCAACCTCTGACCGGGCATTTGAATTTCCCGCAATTTTCGACACCATCGGTCAGGGCGCGTTATTGTTTCAACAATACACGGAGAACGTCGCGGAAAGTGTTTTAGGTTTAGGAGGAGCGCGCACAGCATTACGATCGGGGTGGGGCCACCCTACCTGTTGCATATTGAGTCCTATAAACTTTCGAGGCTTTATATCGTGGTGGGACCACCCTACCTGTTGCATATCGAGTCCTTCAAACTTTCAAAGTTATGGATCGTGGTGGGACCACCCTACCTGTTGCATATCGGGTCCTTTAAACCTTCGAGGGTATGTATCGTGGTGGGACCACCCTACCTGTTGCATATTGATCACTATAAACTTTCGAGGCTATGGATCGTGGTGGGACCACCCTACCTGTTGCATATCGAGTCCTTTAAACTTTCAAAGTTATGGATCGTGGTGGGACCACCCTACCTGTTGCATATCGGGTCCTTTAAACTTTCAAAGTTATGGATCGTGGTGGGACCACCCTACCTGTTGCATATCCTTACATATAATAAGCGGCGTGGTGGTGTGTCTGACCGTTTTCTGTCCGGCGTCCGACACACGTCCGACCAACCTCTGACCGGGCATTTGAATTTCCCGCAATTTTCGACACCATCGGTCAGGGCGCGTTATTGTTTCAACAATACACGAAGAACGTCGCAAAAAGTGTTTTAGGATTAGGAGGAGCGCGCACAGCTTTACGATCGTGGTGGGACCACCCTACCTTTTGCATATTGAGTTATTTAAACTTTTGAGGTTATGGATCGTGGCGGGACCACCCTACCTGTCGCGTATTGAGCCCTTTAAACTTTCGAGGTTATGGATCGTGGTGGGACCACCCTACCTGTTGCATATTGAGTCGTATAAACTTTTGAGGCAATGGATCGTGGTGGGACCACCCTACCTGTTGCATATCGAGTCCTTTAAACTCTCAAAGTCATGGATCGTGGTGGGACCACCCTACCTGTTACATATCGGGTCCTTTAAACTTTCAAAGTTATGGATCGTGGTGGGACCACCCTACCTGTTGCATATCGAGTCCTTTAAACTCTCAAAGTCATGGATCGTGGTGGGACCACCCTACCTGTTACATATCGGGTCCTTTAAACTTTCAAAGTTATGGATCGTGGTGGGACCACCCTACCTGTTGCATATTGATCACTATAAAATTTCGAGGCTATGCATCGTGGTGGGACCACCCTACCTGTTGCATATTGAGTCCTATAAACTTTCGAGGCTATATATCGTGATGGGACCACCCTACCTGTTGCATATCGAGTCCTTTAAACTTTCAAAGTTATGGATCGTGGTGGGACCACCCTACCTGTTGCATATTGATCACTATAAAATTTCGAGGCTATGCATCGTGGTGGGACCACCCTACCTGTTGCATATCGGGTCCTCTAAACTTTCTAAGTTATGGATCGTGGTGGGACCATCCTACCTGTTGCATATCGAGTCCTTTAAACTTTCAAAGTTATGGATCGTGGTGGGACCACACTACCAGTTGCATATTGAGTCCTTCAAACTTGCAAAGTTATGGATCGTGGTGGGACCACTCTACCTGTTGCATATCGGGTCCTCTAAACTTTCTAAGGCTATGGATCGTGGTGATACCATCCTACCTGTTGCATATCCTTACATATAATGAGCGGCGTGGTGGTGTGTCTGACCGTTTTCTGTCCGACGTCCGACACACGTCCGACCAACCTCTGACCGGGCATTTGAATTTCCCGCAATTTTCGACACCATCGGTCAGGGCGCGTTATTGTTTCAACAATACACGGAGAACGTCGCGGAAAGTGTTTTAGGATTGGGAGGAGCGCGCACAGCATTACGATCGTGGTGGGCCACCCTACCTGTTGCATATTGAGTCCTATAAACTTTCGAGGCTATATATCGTGGTGGGACCACCCTACCTGTTGCATATCGAAACCTTCAAACTTTCAAAGTTATGGATCGTGGTGGGACCACACTACCAGTTTCATATTGAGTCCTTCAAACTTTCAAAGTTATGGATCGTGGTGGGACCACCCTACCTGTTGCATATCCTTACATATAATAAGCGGCGTGGTGGTGTGTCTGACCGTTTTCTGTCCGACGTCCGACACACGTCCGACCAACCTCTGACCGGGTATTTGAATTTCCCGCAATTTTCGACACCATCGGTCAGGGCGCGTTATTGTTTCAACAATACACAGAGAACGTCGCGGAAAGTGTTTTAGGTTTAGGAGGAGCGCGCACCGCTTTACGATCGTGGTGGGACCACCCTACCTGTTGCATATTGAGTTATTTAAACTTTTGAGGTTATGGATCGTGGTGGGACCACCCTACCTGTTGCGTATTGAGCCATTTATACTTTCGAGGTTATGGATCGTGGTGGGACCACCCTATCTGTTGCATATTGAGTCGTATAAACTTTCGAGGCTATATATCGTGGTGGGACCACCCTACCTGTTGCATATCGAGTCCTTTAAACTTTCAAAGTTATGGATCGTGGTGGGACCACACTACCAGTTGCATATTGAGTCCTTCAAACTTGCAAAGTTATGGATCGTGGTGGGACCTCTCTACCTGTTGCATATCGGGTCCTCTAAACTTTCTAAGGCTATGGATCGTGGTGATACCATCCTACCTGTTGCATATCCTTACATAAATCAAGCGGCGTGGTGGTGTGTCTGACCGCTTTCTGTCCGACGTCCGACACACGTCCGACCAACCTCTGACCGGGCATTTGAATTTCCCGCAATTTTCGACACCATCGGTCAGGGCGCGTTATTGTTTCAACAATACACGGAGAACGTCGCGGAAAGTGTTTTAGGTTTAGGAGGAGCGCGCACAGCTTTACGATCGTGGTGGGACCACCCTACCTGTTGCATATTGAGTTCTTTGAACTTTTGAGGATATGGATCGTGGTGGGACCACCCTACCTGTTGCGTATTGAGCCCTTTAAACTTTCGAGGTTATGGATCGTGGTGGGACCACCCTAACTGTTGCATATTGAGTCCTATAAACTTTCTAGGCTATATATCGTGGTGGGACCACCCTACCTGTTGCATATCGAGTCCTTTAAACTTTCAAAGTTATGGATCGTGGTGGGACCACACTACCAGTTGCATATTGAGCCCTTCAAACTTGCAAAGTTATGGATCGTAGTGGGACCACTCTACCTGTTGCAAATCGGGTCCTCTAAACTTTCTAAGGCTATGGATCGTGGTGATACCATCCTACCTATTGCATATCCTTACATAAAATGAGCGGCGTGGTGGTGTGTCTGACCGCTTTCTGTCCGACGTCCGACACACGTCCGACCAACCTCTGACCGGGCATTTGAATTTCCCGCAATTTTCGACACCATCGATCAGGGCGCGCTATTGTTTCAACAATACACGGAGAACGTCGCGGAAAGTGTTTTAGGTTTAGGAGGAGCGCGCACAGCTTTACGATCGTGGTGGGACCACCCTACCTGTTGCATATTGAGTTCTTTGAACTTTTGAGGATATGGATCGTGGTGGGACCACCCTACCTGTTGCATATCGAGTCCTTTAAACTTTCAAAGTTATGGATCGTGGTGGGATCACCCTACCTGTTGCGTATTGAGTCCTTTAAACTTTCGAGGTTATGGATCGGGGTGGGACCACACTACCAGTTTCATATTGAGTCCTTCAAACTTTCAAAGTTATGGATCGTGGTGGGACCACCCTACCTGTTGCATATCCTTACATATAATAAGCGGCGTGGTGGTGTGTCTGACCGTTTTCTGTCCGACGTCCGACACACGTCCGACCAACCTCTGACCGGGTATTTGAATTTCCCGCAATTTTCGACACCATCGGTCAGGGCGCGTTATTGTTTCAACAATACACAGAGAACGTCGCGGAAAGTGTTTTAGGTTTAGGAGGAGCGCGCACCGCTTTACGATCGTGGTGGGACCACCCTACCTGTTGCATATTGAGTTATTTAAACTTTTGAGGTTATGGATCGTGGTGGGACCACCCTACCTGTTGCGTATTGAGCCATTTAAACTTTCGAGGTTATGGATCGTGGTGGGACCACCCTACCTGTTGCATATCGAGTCCTTTAAACTTTCAAAGTTATGGATCGTGGTGGGACCACACTATCAGTTGCAAATTGAGTCCTTCAGACTTGCAAAGTTATGGATCGTGGTGGGACCACTCTACCTGTTGCATATCCTTACATATAATAAGCGGCGTGGTGGTGTGTCTGACCGTTTTCTGTCCGACGTCCGACACACGTCCGACCAACCTCTGACCGGGCATTTGAATTTCCCGCAATTTTCGACACCATCGGTCAGGGCGCGTTATTGTTTCAACAATACACGAAGAACGTCGCGGAAAATGTTTTAGGTTTAGGTGGAGCGCGCACAGCTTTACGATCGTGGTGGGACCACCCTACCTGTTGCATATTGAGTCCTAAAAACTTTCGAGGCTATATATCGTGGTGGGACCACCCTACCTGTTGCATATCGAGTCCTTTAAACTTCCAAAGTTATGGATCGTGGTGGGACCACACTACCAGTTGCATATTGAGTCCTTCAAACTTGCAAAATTATGGATCGTGGTGGGACCACTCTACCTGTTGCATTTCGGGTCCTCTAAGCTTTCTAAGGCTATGGATCGTGGTGGGGCCACCCTACCTGTTGCATATTGAGTCCTATAAACTTTCGAGGCTTTATATCGTGGTGGGACCACCCTACCTGTTGCATATCGAGTCCTTCAAACTTTCAAAATTATGGATCGTGGTGGGACCACACTACCAGTTGCATATTGAGTCCTTCAACCCTTCAAAGTTATGGATCGTGGTGGCACCACCCTACCTGTTGCATATCCTTACATATACAATACCGCCCGTATCTTTTGGTCATTGGGCGCGCTAGAGCGCCGGAGCGCGCCGTTTGGCGTCGTTTTTGAATAACTCGCTTCAAAGTGGTTCAATCGGAAAATGGAAGCCAAATTCGGAATCAGCATCGAAAATGCGATCTACTGAATGTATAAAATTTCAAAATGGAACTCAGTGGAAGATTTTGGGTTACGGTAGCCATCCAATGTCCCTCGTGTCCAAATGGGGCTGGCGTTTAAGTGTTGTTATAAGTGGATTTCTTGACGTTTTCTCGTATTTAGAACATTCATATGCAATTTGTTATCCTCTGTGTTTCTTCTGAAACATTTTGACAGCGAAAAAATTAATAAAAATCAATAAAAAAGTCATTTTTCTAACAATTTTTGGATTTTAATGTGGAAAAACCACGAAGTTTTTCTTTATTAGTGACTTATTTTGAGATAAATTGCAAAACTTTGAGTAGAATTCAGGTATTAAAAGTTAAACGGAAATCGCGCCTGGAAATTTGGTTAATTATTTGATTTCACATTCAAAAAAGGTAGGTACCAGAGCGCATTTCAACAACCATGTAAGGAATTCGCTTCGCAATCTTTGTTTTTTCTCCTCACACGAAGAAATCATGTCCAGAGTCAGCCAGTGTGCGGAAATGCACCAAAAATGAACAGTCCAAAAAAAAAGTTTATTCAAAACTTAAAATTTTCATAAAGTGACCAATTTCAGTTTTCACGCTGAAATACTCCTCGAGACCTATGTTATTCGTGTATAGCGCATAAATTTGTTCAGAAATTGTTTCAAAAATATAGAATTCCTGACCTTTTCCGATTATTTCTCAAAAAAAAAATAAATTATCGAAAGTGAAAATTTTCACTGAGACCACAAATTTTGAATTTCTTTCCAGATTTCTCGTTAAATCCCATGTATGAATTCCTTTGAATTCCTTCATTATATGAATTTATTTCGAAAATGTGGGAATCGTGAAAATCTTCAATCTTTTTCAACGAAAAAAACAAATGAAATTTGAATTTTCTCTTAATTTCCATTTTCAGTGTGAAAACATTCTAGGAATGTTTCCCTGTTCATGTAGAGCGCACAAAATTAATCATCATTCATTTGAAAAATGCTGAATTAAAAACAAAATCTTTCCGCGAAAAAAAGAATTAAAAATTTCAAAGTTGAATTTTCATTATTAGAACAATTTTTTAGTTTTGATACCAGAACCTTCTTTGAATCTCATGAATCTCGTCACAAGAAATTGTTCCAAGAATTTGATAATCTAGGAAATTTTCCATTTTTCTCCCCAAAAAAAAAAGAAATGTAAAAACTGAATTTTTAATAGAACTTCGTAGCCCCCTATAGCCCCATAGTCAAGATTATTTTTCTTGCCCTAGCGATTCTTTTTACTACGGAGAGAATTACCAGTTTTGAATTTCGTTCTTGAACACTTCTGGATTTTCTTACTATTGGAGCTCCAGTCGCGAGAAAAGATTTTTCTAGCTTTGATACGCAGAATCCAGTCCGCATTGTGGTAATTTTGAAAACTTTGAATTTTTGCTACAAAAAAATGAAAATTTAAAATTGAATTTCTGGTGAAAAGACCGGCTTCAGAACTCATTCCAGAAGCCTTCTAGAACTCCATAATATCTCGAATTCACTAATTAAATTGAATAAATACAATTGTAGGAATTGGCGTGTGAACACCCCGTCGTTCGGCCCTCCACCCCTCGCATGCCAGGCAATTACCTACGCGAGGGCGCTCTACCAACCCACAGCCCGTCCAGGCCGATTATCGATCACATTTGTCAGGGGCTGGAACCCTAACCAGTATGAAACCTCATAAAATTGTGGTGGTGTGTCTGACCGTTTTCTGTCCGACGTCCGACACACGTCCGACCAACCTCTGACCGGGCATTTGAATTTCCCGCAATTTTCGACACCATCGGTCAGGGCGCGTTATTGTTTCAACAATACACAGAGAACGTCGCGGAAAGTGTTTTAGGTTTAGGAGGAGCGCGCACAGCTTTACGATCGCGGTGGGACCACCCTACCTGTTGCATATTGAGTCCTATAAACTTTCGAGGCTATATATCGTGGTGGGACCACCCTACCTGTTGCATATCGAGTCCTTTAAACTTTCAAAGTTATGGATCGTGGTGGGACCACACTACCAGTTGCATATTGAGTCCTTAAAACTTGCAAAGTTATGGATCGTGGTGGGACCACTCTACCTGTTGCA
The DNA here is from genome assembly GCA_029168955.1 of Aplectana chamaeleonis. Classification (NCBI taxonomy): domain Eukaryota; kingdom Metazoa; phylum Nematoda; class Chromadorea; order Rhabditida; family Cosmocercidae; genus Aplectana; species Aplectana chamaeleonis. Next base: position 16,728 of record JAPDOI010000238.1, read on the forward strand.
TATCGGGTCCTCTAAACTTTCTAAACGCTATGGATCGTGGTGGGACCATCCTACCTGTTGCATATCCTTACATATAATAAGCGGCGTGGTGGTGTGTCTGACCCGCTTCTGTCCGACGTCCGACACACGTCCGAACAACCTCTGACCGGGCATTTGAATTTCCCGCAATTTTCGACACCATCGGTCAGGGCGCGTTATTGTTTCAACAATACACGAAGAACGTCGCGAAAAGTGTTTTAGGTTTAGGAGGAGCGCGCACAGCATTACGATCGTGGTGGGGCCACCCTACCTGTTGCATATTGAGTCCTATAAACTTTTGAGGCTATATATCGTGGTGGGACCACCCTACCTGTTGCATATCGAGTCCTTTAAACTTTCAAAGTGATGGATCGTGGTGGGACCACCCCACCTGTTGCATATCGGGTCCTTTAAACTTTCGAGGTTATGTATCGTATTGGGACCACCCTACCTGTTGCATATTGATCACTATAAAATTTCGAGGCTATGCATCGTGGTGGGACCACCCTACCTGTTGTATATTGAGTCCTATAAACTTTTGAGGCTATGGATCGTGGTGGGACCACCCTACCTGTTGCATAACAGGTCCTTTAAGCTTTCAAAGTTATGGATCGTGGTGGGACCACCCCACCTGCTGCATATCCTTATCCTTACATATAATAAGCGGCGTGGTGGTGTGTCTGACCGTTTTCTGTCCGACGTCCGACACACGTCCGACCAACCTCTGACCGGGCATTTGAATTTATCGAAATTTTCAACACCATCGGTTAGGGCGCGTTATTGTTTCAACAATACACGGAGAACGTCGCGGAAAGTGTTTAAGGTTTAGGAGGAGCGCGCACAGCTTTACGATCGTGTTGGGACCACCCTACCTGTTGCATATTGAGTCCTTTAAACTTTGAAAGTTATGGATCGTGGTGGGACCACCCTACCTGTTGCATATCCTTACATATAATGAGCGGCGTGGTGGTGTGTCTGACCGTTATCTGTCCGACGTCCGACACACGTCCGACCAACCTCTGACCGGGAATTTGAATTTATCGCAAATTTCAACACCATCGGTGAGGGCGCCTTATTGTTTCAACAATACACGGAGAACGTCGCAGAAAGTGTTTTAGGTTTAGGAGGAGCGCGCACAGCTTCACGATCGTGGTGGGACCACCCTACCTGTTGCATATTGAGTCCTTTAAACTTTCGAGGTTATGTATCGTGGTGGGACCACCCTACCTGTTGCATATCCTTACATATAATGAGCGGCGTGGTGGTGTGTCTGACCATTTTCTGTCCGAAGTCCGACACACGTCCGACCAACCTCTGACCGGGCATTCGAATTTATCGCAAATTTCAACACCATCGGTAAGGGCGCCTTATTGTTTCAACAATACACGGAGAACGTCGCGGAAAGTGTTTTAGGTTTAGGAGGAGCGCGCACCGCTTTACGATCGTGGTGGGACCACCCTACCTGTTGCATATTGAGTTATTTAAACTTTTGAGGTTATGGATCGTGGTGGGACCACACTACCAGTTTCATATTGAGTCCTTCAAACTTTCAAAGTTATGGATCGTGGTGGGACCACCCTACCTGTTGCATATCCTTACATATAATAAGCGGCGTGGTGGTGTGTCTGACCGTTTTCTGTCCGACGTCCGACACACGTCCGACCAACCTCTGACCGGGTATTTGAATTTCCCGCAATTTTCGACACCATCGGTCAGGGCGCGTTATTGTTTCAACAATACACAGAGAACGTCGCGGAAAGTGTTTTAGGTTTAGGAGGAGCGCGCACCGCTTTACGATCGTGGTGGGACCACCCTACCTGTTGCATATTGAGTTATTTAAACTTTTGAGGTTATGGATCGTGGTGGGTCCACCCTACCTGTTGCATATCGAGTCCTTTAAACTTTCAAAGTTATGGATCGTGGTGGGACCACACTACCAGTTGCATATTGAGTCCTTCAAACTTGCAAAGTTATGGATCGTGGTGGGACCTCTCTACCTGTTGCATATCGGGTCCTCTAAACTTTCTAAGGCTATGGATCGTGGTGATACCATCCTACCTGTTGCATATCCTTACATAAATCAAGCGGCGTGGTGGTGTGTCTGACCGCTTTCTGTCCGACGTCCGACACACGTCCGACCAACCTCTGACCGGGCATTTGAATTTCCCGCAATTTTCGACACCATCGGTCAGGGCGCGTTATTGTTTCAACAATACACGGAGAAAGTCGCGGAAAGTGTTTTAGGTTTAGGAGGAGCGCGCACAGCTTTACGATCGTGGTGGGACCACCCTACCTGTTGCATATTGAGTTCTTTGAACTTTTGAGGATATGGATCGTGGTGGGACCACCCTACCTGTTGCATATCGAGTCCTTTAAACTTTCAAAGTTATGGATCGTGGTGGGACCACACTACCAGTTGCATATTGAGCCCTTCAAACTTGCAAAGTTATGGATCGTAGTGGGACCACTCTACCTGTTGCAAATCGGGTCCTCTAAACTTTCTAAGGCTATGGATCGTGGTGATACCATCCTACCTATTGCATATCCTTACATAAAATAAGCGGCGTGGTGGTGTGTCTGACCGCTTTCTGTCCGACGTCCGACACACGTCCGACCAACCTCTGACCGGGCATTTGAATTTCCCGCAATTTTCGACACCATCGATCAGGGCGCGTTATTGTTTCAACAATACACGGAGAACGTCGCGGAAAGTGTTTTAGGTTTAGGAGGAGCGCGCACAGCTTTACGATCGTGGTGGGACCACCCTACCTGTTGCATATTGAGTTCTTTGAACTTTTGAGGATATGGATCGTGGTGGGACCACCCTACCTGTTGCATATCGAGTCCTTTAAACTTTCAAAGTTATGGATCGTGGTGGGATCACCCTACCTGTTGCGTATTGAGTCCTTTAAACTTTCGAGGTTATGGATCGGGGTGGGACCACCCTACCTGTTGCATATTGAGTCCTATAAACTTTCGAGGCTACATATCGTGGTGAAACAACCCTACCTGTTGCATATCGAGTCCTTTAAACTTTCAAAGTTATGGATCGTGGTGGGACCACACTATCAGTTGCAAATTGAGTCCTTCAGACTTGCAAAGTTATGGATCGTGGTGGGACCACTCTACCTGTCGCATATCCTTACATATAATAAGCGGCGTGGTGGTGTGTCTGACCGTTTTCTGTCCGACGTCCGACACACGTCCGACCAACCTCTGACCGGGCATTTGAATTTCCCGCAATTTTCGACACCATCGGTCAGGGCGCGTTATTGTTTCAACAATACACGAAGAACGTCGCGGAAAATGTTTTAGGTTTAGGTGGAGCGCGCACAGCTTTACGATCGTGGTGGGACCACCCTACCTGTTGCATATTGAGTCCTAAAAACTTTCGAGGCTATATATCGTGGTGGGACCACCCTACCTGTTGCATATCGAGTCCTTTAAACTTCCAAAGTTATGGATCGTGGTGGGACCACACTACCAGTTGCATATTGAGTCCTTAAAACTTGCAAAATTATGGATCGTGGTGGGACCACTCTACCTGTTGCATTTCGGGTCCTCTAAGCTTTCTAAGGCTATGGATCGTGGTGGGGCCACCCTACCTGTTGCATATTGAGTCCTATAAACTTTCGAGGCTTTATATCGTGGTGGGACCACCCTACCTGTTGCATATCGAGTCCTTCAAACTTTCAAAATTATGGATCGTGGTGGGACCACACTACCAGTTGCATATTGAGTCCTTCAAACCTTCAAAGTTATGGATCGTGGTGGAACCACCCTACCTGTTGCATATCCTTACATATACAATACCGCCCGTATCTTTTGGTCATTGGGCGCGCTAGAGCGCCGGAGCGCGCCGTTTGGCGTCGTTTTTGAATAACTCGCTTCAAAGTGGTTCAATCGGAAAATGGAAGCCAAATTCGGAATCAGCATCGAAAATGCGATCTACTGAATGTATAAAATTTCAAAATGGAGCTCAGTGGAAGATTTTGGGTTACGGTAGCCATCCAATGTCCCTCGTGTCCAAATGGGGCTGGCGTTTAAGTGTTGTTATAAGTGGATTTCTTGACGTTTTCTCGTATTTAGAACATTCATATGCAATTTGTTATCCTCTGTGTTTCTTCTGAAACATTTTGACAGCGAAAAAAATACTAAAGATCTATAAAAAAGTCATTTTTCTAACAATTTTTGGATTTTAATGTGGAAAAACCACGAAGTTCTTCTTTATTAGTGACTTATTTTGAGATAAGTTGCAAAACTTTGAGTAGAATTCAGGTATTAAAAGTTAAACGGAAATCGCGCCTGAAATTTGGTTAATTATTTGATTTCACATTCAAAAAGGTAGGTACCAGAGCGCATTTCAACAACCATGTAAGGAATTCGCTTCGCAATCTTTGTTTTTTCTCCTCACACAAAGAAATCATGTCTAGAATCAGCCAGTGTACGGAAATGCACCAAAATGAACAGTCCAAAAAAGTTTATTCAAAACTTAAAATTTTTATAAAGTGACCAATTTCAATGTTCATGCTGAAATACTCCTCGTGTTCTATGTTATTCGTGTATAGCGCATAAATTTGTTCAGAAATTGTTTCAAAAATATAGAATTCCTGACCTTTTCCGATTATTTCTCAAAAAAATTATCGAAAGTGAAAATTTTCACTGAGACCACAAAAATTCTTGAATTTCTTTCCAGATTTCTAGTTAAATCCCATGTATGAATTCCTTTGAATTCCTTCATTATATGAATTTATTTCAAAAGTGTGGGAATCGTGAAAATCTTCAATCTTTTTTCCCGAAAAAACAAATGAAATTTGAATTTTTTCTTAATTTCCATTTTCAGTGTGAAAACATTCTAGGAATGTTTCCCTGTTCATGTAGAGCGCACAAAATTAATCAGCATTCATTTGAAAAATGCTGAATTAAAAACTAAATCTTTCCGCGAAAAAAAGAATTAAAAATTTCAAAGTTGAATTTTCATTATTAGAACAATTTTTTAGTTTTGATACCAGAACCTTCTTTGAGAATCTCGTCACAAGAAATTGTTCCAAGAATTTGATAATCTAGAGATTTTCCATTTTTCTCCAAAAAAAAAGAAATGTAAAAACTGAATTTTTAATAGAACTTCGTAGCCCCCTATAGCCCCATAGTCAAGATTATTTTTCTTGCCCTAGCGATTCTTTTTACTACGGAGAGAATTACCAGTTTTGAATTTCGTTCTTGAACACTTCTGGATTTTCTTACTATTGGAGCTCCAGTCGCGAGAAAAGATTTTTCTAGCTTTGATACGCAGAATCCAGCCCGCATTGTGGTAATTTTGAAAACTTTGAATTTTTGCTACAAAAAAAAAGAAAATTTAAAATTGAACTTCTGGTGAAAAGACCTGCTTCAGAACTTATTCCAGAACCCATCTAGAACTCCATAATATCTCGAATTCACTAATTATATTGAATAAATACAATTTTAGGAATTGGTGTATGAGCACTCCGTAGTTCGGCCCTCCACCCCTCGCATACCAGGCAATTACCTACGCGAGGTCGCTCTACCAACCCACAGCCCGTCCAGGCCGATTATCGATCACATTTGTCAGGGGCTGGAACCCTAACCAGTATGAAACCTCATAAAATTGTGGTGGTGTGCCTGACCGTTTTCTGTCCGACGTCCGACACACGTCCGACCAACCTCTGACCGGGCATTTGAATTTCCCGCAATTTTCGACACCATCGGTCAGGGCGCGTTATTGTTTCAACAATACACAGAGAACGTCGCGGAAAGTGTTTTAGGTTTAGGAGGAGCGCGCACAGCTTTACGATCGCGGTGGGACCACCCTACCTGTTGCATATTGAGTCCTATAAACTTTCGAGGCTATATATCGTGGTGGGACCACCCTACCTGTTGCATATCGAGTCCTTTAAACTTTCAAAGTTATGGATCGTGGTGGGACCACACTACCAGTTGCATATTGAGTCCTTAAAACTTGCAAAGTTATGGATCGTGGTGGGACCACTCTACCTGTTGCATATCGGGTCCTCTAAACTTTCTAAGGCTATGGATCGTGGTGGGACCATCCTACCTGTTGCATATCCTTACATATAATAAGCGGCGTGGTGGTGTGTCTGACCGTTTTCTGTCCGACGTCCGACACACGTCCGAACAACCTCTGACCGGGCATTTGAATTTCCCGCAATTTTCGACACCATCGGTCAGGGCGCGTTATTGTTTCAACAATACACGAAGAACGTCGCGAAAAGTGTTTTAGGTTTAGGAGGAGCGCGCACAGCATTACGATCGTGGTGGGGCCACCCTACCTGTTGCATATTGAGTCCTATAAACTTTTGAGGCTATATATCGTGGTGGGACCACCCTACCTGTTGCATATCGAGTCCTTTAAACTTTCAAAGTGATGGATCGTGGTGGGACCACCCCACCTGTTGCATATCGGGTCCTTTAAACTTTCGAGGTTATGTATCGTATTGGGACCACCCTACCTGTTGCATATTGATCACTATAAAATTTCGAGGCTATGCATCGTGGTGGGACCACCCTACCTGTTGTATATTGAGTCCTATAAACTTTTGAGGCTATGGATCGTGGTGGGACCACCCTACCTGTTGCATAACAGGTCCTTTAAGCTTTCAAAGTTATGGATCGTGGTGGGACCACCCCACCTGCTGCATATCCTTCTCCTTACATATAATAAGCGGCGTGGTGGTGTGTCTGACCGTTTTCTGTCCGACGTCCGACACACGTCCGACCAACCTCTGACCGGGCATTTGAATTTATCGAAATTTTCAACACCATCGGTTAGGGCGCGTTATTGTTTCAACAATACACGGAGAACGTCGCGGAAAGTGTTTAAGGTTTAGGAGGAGCGCGCACAGCTTTACGATCGTGTTGGGACCACCCTACCTGTTGCATATTGAGTCCTTTAAACTTTGAAAGTTATGGATCGTGGTGGGGCCACCCTACCTGTTGCATATCCTTACATATAATGAGGGGCGTGGTGGTGTGTCTGACCGTTATCTGTCCGACGTCCGACACACGTCCGACCAACCTCTGACCGGGAATTTGAATTTATCGCAAATTTCAACACCATCGGTGAGGGCGCCTTATTGTTTCAACAATACACGGAGAACGTCGCGGAAAGTGTTTAAGGTTTAGGAGGAGCGCGCACAGCTTTACGATCGTGTTGGGACCACCCTACCTGTTGCATATTGAGTCCTTTAAACTTTGAAAGTTATGGATCGTGGTGGGACCACCCTACCTGTTGCATATCCTTACATATAATGAGCGGCGTGGTGGTGTGTCTGACCATTTTCTGTCCGACGTCCGACACACGTCCGACCAACCTCTGACCGGGCATTCGAATTTATCGCAAATTTCAACACCATCGGTAAGGGCGCCTTATTGTTTCAACAATACACGGAGAACGTCGCGGAAAGTGTTTTAGGTTTAGGAGGAGCGCGCACCGCTTTATGATCGTGGTGGGACCACCCTACCTGTTGCATATTGAGTTATTTAAACTTTTGAGGTTATGGATCGTGGTGGGACCACACTACCAGTTTCATATTGAGTCCTTCAAACTTTCAAAGTTATGGATCGTGGTGGGACCACCCTACCTGTTGCATATCCTTACATATAATAAGCGGCGTGGTGGTGTGTCTGACCGTTTTCTGTCCGACGTCCGACACACGTCCGACCAACCTCTGACCGGGTATTTGAATTTCCCGCAATTTTCGACACCATCGGTCAGGGCGCGTTATTGTTTCAACAATACACAGAGAACGTCGCGGAAAGTGTTTTAGGTTTAGGAGGAGCGCGCACCGCTTTACGATCGTGGTGGGACCACCCTACCTGTTGCATATTGAGTTATTTAAACTTTTGAGGTTATGGATCGTGGTGGGACCACCCTACCTGTTGCGTATTGAGCCATTTAAACTTTCGAGGTTATGGATCGTGGTGGGACCACCCTATCTGTTGCATATTGAGTCGTATAAACTTTCGAGGCTATATATCGTGGTGGGACCACCCTACCTGTTGCATATCGAGTCCTTTAAACTTTCAAAGTTATGGATCGTGGTGGGACCACACTACCAGTTGCATATTGAGTCCTTCAAACTTGCAAAGTTATGGATCGTGGTGGGACCTCTCTACCTGTTGCATATCGGGTCCTCTAAACTTTCTAAGGCTATGGATCGTGGTGATACCATCCTACCTGTTGCATATCCTTACATAAATCAAGCGGCGTGGTGGTGTGTCTGACCGCTTTCTGTCCGACGTCCGACACACGTCCGACCAACCTCTGACCGGGCATTTGAATTTCCCGCAATTTTCGACACCATCGGTCAGGGCGCGTTATTGTTTCAACAATACACGGAGAAAGTCGCGGAAAGTGTTTTAGGTTTAGGAGGAGCGCGCACAGCTTTACGATCGTGGTGGGACCACCCTACCTGTTGCATATTGAGTTCTTTGAACTTTTGAGGATATGGATCGTGGTGGGACCACCCTACCTGTTGCGTATTGAGCCCTTTAAACTTTCGAGGTTATGGATCGTGGTGGGACCACCCTAACTGTTGCATATTGAGTCCTATAAACTTTCCAGGCTATATATCGTGGTGGGACCACCCTACCTGTTGCATATCGAGTCCTTTAAACTTTCAAAGTTATGGATCGTGGTGGGACCACACTACCAGTTGCATATTGAGCCCTTCAAACTTGCAAAGTTATGGATCGTAGTGGGACCACTCTACCTGTTGCAAATCGGGTCCTCTAAACTTTCTAAGGCTATGGATCGTGGTGATACCATCCTACCTATTGCATATCCTTACATATAATAAGCGGCGTGGTGGTGTGTCTGACCGTTTTCTGTCCGACGTCCGACACACGTCCGACCAACCTCTGACCGGGCATTTGAATTTATCGAAATTTTCAACACCATCGGTTAGGGCGCGTTATTGTTTCAACAATACACGGAGAACGTCGCGGAAAGTGTTTAAGGTTTAGGAGGAGCGCGCACAGCTTTACGATCGTGTTGGGACCACCCTACCTGTTGCATATTGAGTCCTTTAAACTTTGAAAGTTATGGATCGTGGTGGGACCACCCTACCTGTTGCATATCCTTACATATAATGAGCGGCGTGGTGGTGTGTCTGACCGTTATCTGTCCGACGTCCGACACACGTCCGACCAACCTCTGACCGGGAATTTGAATTTATCGCAAATTTCAACACCATCGGTGAGGGCGCCTTATTGTTTCAACAATACACGGAGAACGTCGCAGAAAGTGTTTTAGGTTTAGGAGGAGCGCGCACAGCTTCACGATCGTGGTGGGACCACCCTACCTGTTGCATATTGAGTCCTTTAAACTTTCGAGGTTATGTATCGTGGTGGGACCACCCTACCTGTTGCATATCCTTACGTATAATAAGCGGCGTGGTGGTGTGTCTGACCGTTTTCTGTCCGAAGTCCGACACACGTCCGACCAACCTCTGACCGGGCATTTGAATTCCCCGCAATTTTCGACAGCATCGGTCAGGGCGCGTCATTGTTTCAACAATACACGGAGAACGTCGCGGGAAGTGTTTTAGGTTTAGGAGGAGCGCGCACAGCTTCACGATCGTGGTGGGACCACCCTACCTGTTGCATATTGAGTCCTTTAAACTTTTGAGGTTATGGATCGTGGTGGGACCACTCCACCTGTTGCATATCGAGTCCTTTAAACTTTCAAAGTTATGGATCGTGGTGGGACCACACTACCAGTTGCATATTGATTCCTTCGAACTTGCAAAGTTATGGATCGTGGTGGGACCACCCTACCTGTTGCATATCGAGTCCTTTAAACTTTCAAAGTGATGGATCGTGGTGAGACCACCCCACCTGTTGCATATCGGGTCCTTTAAACTTTCGCGGTTATTTATCGTATTGGGACCACCCTACCTGTTGCATATTGATCACTATAAAATTTCGAGGCTATGCATCGTGGTGGGACCACCCTGCCTGCTGTATATTGAGTCCTATAAACTTTTGAGGCTATGGATCGTGGTGGGACCACCCTACCTGTTGCATGACAGGTCCTTTAAACTTTCAAAGTTATGGATCATGGTGGGACCACCCCACCTGCTGCATATCCTTATCCTTACATATAATAAGCGGCGTGGTGGTGTGTCTGACCGTTTTCTGTCCGACGTCCGACACACGTCCGACAAACCTTTGACCGGGCATTTGAATTTATCGAAATTTTCAACACCATCGGTCAGGGCGCGTTATTGTTTCAACAATACACGGAGAACGTCGCGGAAAGTGTTTAAGGTTTAGGAGGAGCGCGCACAGCTTTACGATCGTGTTGGGACCACCCTACCTGTTGCATATTGAGTCCCTTAAACTTTGAAAGTTATGGATCGTGGTGGGACCACCCCACCTGTTGCATATCCTTACATATAATGAGCGGCGTGGTGGTGTGTCTGACCGTTTTCTGTCCGACGTCCGACACACGTCCGACCAACCTCTGACCGGGCATTCGAATTTATCGCAAATTTCAACACCATCGGTAAGGGCGCCTTATTGTTTCAACAATACACGGAGAACGTCGCGGAAAGTGTTTTAGGTTTAGGAGGAGCGCGCACAGCTTCACGATCGTGGTGGGACCACCCTACCTGTTGCATATTGAGTCCTTTAAACTTTTGAGGTTATGGATCGTGGTGGGACCACCCTACCTGTTGCATATCCTTACATATAATGAGCGGCGTGGTGGTGTGTCTGACCGTTTTCTGTCCGAAGTCCGACACACGTCCGACCAACCTCTGACCGGGCATTTGAATTCCCCGCAATTTTCGACAGCATCGGTCAGGGCGCGTTATTGTTTCAACAATACACGGAGAACGTCGCGGGAAGTGTTTTAGGCTTAGGAGGAGCGCGCACAGCTTTACGATCGTGGTGGGACCACCACACCTGTTGCATATCCTTACATATAATGAGCGGCGTGGTGGTGTGTCTGACCGTTTTCTGTCCGAAGTCCGACACACATCCGACCAACCTCTGACCGGGCATTTGAATTTATCGCAAATTTCAACACCATCGGTAAGGGCGCCTTATTGTTTCAACAATACACGGAGAACGTCGCGGAAAGTGTTTTAGGTTTAGGAGGAGCGCGCACAGCTTCACGATCGTAGTGGGACCACCCTACCTGTTGCATATTGAGTCCTATAAACTTTCGAGGCTATATATCGAGGTGGGACCACCCTACCTGTTGCATATCGAGTCCTTTAAACTTTCAAAGTTATGGATCGTGGTGGGACCACACTACCAGTTGCATATAGATTCCTTCGAACTTGCAAAGTTATGGATCGTGGTGGGACCACCCCACCTGCTGCATATCGGGTCCTCTAAACTTTCTAAGGCTATGGATCGTGGTGGGACCATCCTACCTGTTGCATATCCTTACATATAATAAGCGGCGTGGTGGTGCGCCTGACCGTTTTCTGTCCGACGTCCGACACACGTCCGACCAACCTCTGACCGGGCATTTGAATTTCCCGCAATTTTCGACACCATCGGTCAGGGCGCGCTATTGTTTCAACAATACACGAAGAACGTCGCAAAAAGTGTTTTAGGATTAGGAGGAGCGCGCACAGCTTCACGATCGTAGTGGGACCACCCTACCTGTTGCATATTGAGTCCTATAAACTTTCGAGGCTATATATCGTGGTGGGACCACCCTACCTGTTGCATATCGAGTCCTTTAAACTTTCAAAGTTATGGATCGTGGTGGGACCACACTACCAGTTGCATATTGATTCCTTCGAACTTGCAAAGTTATGGATCGTGGTGGGACCACCCCACCTGCTGCATATCAGGTCCTCTAAACTTTCTAAGGCTATGGATCATGGTGGGACCATCCTACCTGTTGCATATCCTTACATATAATAAGCGGCGTGGTGGTGCGCCTGACCGTTTTCTGTCCGACGTCCGACACACGTCCGACCAACCTCTGACCGGGCATTTGAATTTCCCGCAATTTTCGACACCATCGGTCAGGGCGCGCTATTGTTTCAACAATACACGAAGAACGTCGCAAAAAGTGTTTTAGGATTAGGAGGAGCGCGCACAGCTTCACGATCGTAGTGGGACCACCCTACCTGTTGCATATTGAGTCCTATAAACTTTCGAGGCTATATATCGTGGTGGGACCACCCTACCTGTTGCATATCGAGTCCTTTAAACTTTCAAAGTTATGGATCGTGGTGGGACCACACTACCAGTGGCATATAGATTCCTTCGAACTTGCAAAGTTATGGATCGTGGTGGGACCACCCCACCTGCTGCATATCGGGTCCTCTAAACTTTCTAAGGCTATGGATCATGGTGGGACCATCCTACCTGTTGCATATCCTTACATATAATAAGCGGCGTGGTGATGCGCCTGACCGTTTTCTGTCCGACGTCCGACACACGTCCGACCAACCTCTGACCGGGCATTTGAATTTCCCGCAATTTTCGACACCATCTTTCAGGGCGCGCTATTGTTTCAACAATACACGAAGAACGTCGCAAAAAGTGTTTTAGGATTAGGAGGAGCGCGCACAGCTTCACGATCGTAGTGGGACCACCCTACCTGTTGCATATTGAGTCCTATAAACTTTCGAGGCTATATATCGTGGTGGGACCACCCTACCTGTTGCATATCGAGTCCTTTAAACTTTCAAAGTTATGGATCGTGGTGGGACCACACTACCAGTTGCATATTGATTCCTTCGAACTTGCAAAGTTATGGATCGTGGTGGGACCACCCCACCTGCTGCATATCGGGTCCTCTAAACTTTCTAAGGCTATGGATCATGGTGGGACCATCCTACCTGTTGCATATCCTTACATATAATAAGCGGCGTGGTGGTGCGCCTGACCGTTTTCTGTCCGACGTCCGACACACGTCCGACCAACCTCTGACCGGGCATTTGAATTTCCCGCAATTTTCGACACCATCGGTCAGGGCGCGCTATTGTTTCAACAATACACGAAGAACGTCGCAAAAAGTGTTTTAGGATTAGGAGGAGCGCGCACAGCATTACGATCGTGGTGGGATCACCCTACCTGTTGCATATTGAGTCCTTTAAACTTTCAAAGTTATGGATCGTGGTGGGACCACACTACCAGTTGCATATTGATTCCTTCGAACTTGCAAAGTTATGGATCGTGGTGGGACCACTCTACCTGTTGCATATCGGGTCCTCTAAACTTTCTAAGGCTATGGATCGTGGTGGGACCATCCTACCTGTTGCATATCCTTACATATAATAAGCGGCGTGGTGGTGTGTCTGACCGTTTTCTGTCCGACGTCCGACACACGTCCGACCAACCTCTGACCGGGCATTTGAATTTCCCGCAATTTTCGACACCATCGGTCAGGGCGCGTTATTGTTTCAACAATACACGGAGAACGTCGCGGAAAGTGTTTTAGGTTTAGGAGGAGCGCGCACAGCATTACGATCGTGGTGGGGCCACCCTACCAGTTGCATATTGATTCCTTCCAACTTGCAAAGTTATGGATCGTGGTGGGACCACTCTACCTGTTGCATATCGGGTCCTCTAAACTTTCTAAGGCTATGGATCGTGGTGGGATTATCCTACCTGTTGCATATCCTTACATATAATAAGCGGCGTGGTGGTGTGCCTGACCGTTTTCTGTCCGACGTCCGACACACGTCCGACCAACCTCTGACCGGGCATTTGAATTTCCCGCAATTTTCGACACCATTGGTCAGGGCGCGTTATTGTTTCAACAATACACGAAGAACGTCGCAAAAAGTGTTTTAGGATTAGGAGGAGCGCGCACAGCTTCACGATCGTAGTGGGACCACCCTACCTGTTGCATATTGAGTCCTATAAACTTTCGAGGCTATATATCGTGGTGGGACCACCCTACCTGTTGCATATCGAGTCCTTTAAACTTTCAAAGTTATGGATCGTGGTGGGACCACACTACCAGTTGCATATTGATTCCTTCGAACTTGCAAAGTTATGGATCGTGGTGGGACCACTCTACCTGTTGCATATCGGGTTCTCTAAACTTTCTAAGGCTATGGATCGTGGTGGGACCATCCTACCTGTTGCATATCCTTACATATAATAAGCGGCGTGGTGGTGTGTCTGACCGTTTTCTGTCTGACGTCCGATACACGTCCGACCAACCTCTGACCGGGCATTTGAATTTCCCGCAATTTTCGACACCATCGGTCAGGGCGCGTTATTGTTTCAACAATACACGGAGAACGTCGCGGAAAGTGTTTTAGGTTTAGGAGGAGCGCGCACAGCATTACGATCGTGGTGGGGCCACCCTACCAGTTGCATATTGCTTCCTTCCAACTTGGAACGGTATGGATCGTGGTGGGACCACTCTACCTGTTGCATATCGGGTCCTCTAAACTTTCTAAGGCTATGGATCGTGGTGGGATTATCCTACCTGTTGCATATCCTTACATATAATAAGCGGCGTGGTGGTGTGCCTGACCGTTTTCTGTCCGACGTCCGACACACGTCCGACCAACCTCTGACCGGGCATTTGAATTTCCCGCAATTTTCGACACCATTGGTCAGGGCGCGTTATTGTTTCAACAATACACGAAGAACGTCGCAAAAAGTGTTTTAGGATTAGGAGGAGCGCGCACAGCTTCACGATCGTAGTGGGACCACCCTACCTGTTGCATATTGAGTCCTATAAACTTTCGAGGCTATATATCGTGGTGGGACCACCCTACCTGTTGGTGGGACCACACTACCAGTTGCATATTGATTCCTTCGAACTTGCAAAGTTATGGATCGTGGTGGGACCACTCTACCTGTTGCATATCGGGTTCTCTAAACTTTCTAACGCTATGGATCGTGGTGGGACCATCCTACCTGTTGCATATCCTTACATATAATAAGAGGCGTGGTGGTGTGTCTGACCGTTTTCTGTCTGACGTCCGATACACGTCCGACCAACCTCTGACCGGGCATTTGAATTTCCCGCAATTTTCGACACCATCGGTCAGGGCGCGTTATTGTTTCAACAATACACGGAGAACGTCGCGGAAAGTGTTTTAGGTTTAGGAGGAGCGCGCACAGCATTACGATCGTGGTGGGGCCACCCTACCTGTTGCATATTGAGTCCTATAAACTTTTGAGGCTATATATCGTGGTGGGACCACCCTACCTGTTGCATATCGAGTCCTTTAAACTTTCAAAGTTATGGATCGTGGTGGGACCACACTACCAGTTGCATATTGATTCCTTCCAACTTGCAAAGTTATGGATCGTGGTGGGACCACTCTACCTGTTGCATATCGGGTCCTCTAAACTTTCTAAGGCTATGGATCGTGGTGGGACCATCCTACCTGTTGCATATCCTTACATATAACAAGCGGCGTGGTGGTGTGTCTGACCGTTTTCTGTCCGACGTCCGACACACGTCCGACCAACCTCTGACCGGGCATTTGAATTTCCCGCAATTTTCGACACCATCGGTCAGGGCGCGTTATTGTTTCAACAATACACGGAGAACGTCGCGGAAAGTGTTTTAGGTTTAGGAGGAGCGCGCACAGCATTACGATCGTGGTGGGGCCACCCTACCTGTTGCATATTGAGTCCTATAAACTTTTGAGGCTATATATCGTGGTGGGACCACCCTACCTGTTGCATATCGAGTCCTTTAAACTTTCAAGGTGATGGATCGTGGTGGGACCACCCCACCAGTTGCGTATTGAGTCCTTTAAACTTTCAAAAATATGGATCGTGGTGGGACCACCCCACCTGCTGCATATCGGGTCCTCTAAACTTTCTAAGGCTATGGATCGCGGTGGGACCATCCTACCTGTTGCATATCCTTACATATAATAAGCGGCGTGGTGGTGTGTCTGACCGTTTTCTGTCCGACGTCCGACACACGTCCGACCAACCTCTGACCGGGCATTTGAATTAATCGAAATTTTCAACACCATCGGTCAGGGCGCGTTATTGTTTCAACAATACACGGAGAACGTCGCAGAAAGTGTTTTAGGTTTTTAGGTTTAGGAGGAGCGCGCACAGCTTTACGATCGTGGTGGGACCACCCTACCTGTTGCATATCGAGTCCTTTAAACTTTCAAAGTGATGGATCGTGGTGGGACCACCCCACCAGTTGCGTATTGAGTCCTTTAAACTTTCAAAGTTATAGATCGTGGTGGGACCACCCCACCTGCTGCATAACGGGTCCTCTAAACTTTCTAAGGCTATGGATCGCGGTGGGACCATCCTACCTGTTGCATATCCTTACATATAATAAGCGGCGTGGTGGTGTGTCTGACCGTTTTCTGTCCGACGTCCGACACACGTCCGACCAACCTCTGACCGGGCATTTGAATTTATCGAAATTTTCAACACCATCGGTCAGGGCGCGTTATTGTTTCAACAATACACGGAGAACGTCGCAGAAAGTGTTTTAGGTTTTTAGGTTTAGGAGGAGCGCGCACAGCTTTACGATCGTGGTGGGACCACCCTACCTGTTGCATATTGAGTTCTTCAAACTTTTGAGGTTATGTATCGTGGTGGGACCACCCCACCAGTTGCGTATTGAGTCCTTTAAACTTTCAAAGTTATGGATCGTGGTGGGACCACCCCACCTGCTGCATAACGGGTCCTCTAAACTTTCTAAGGCTATGGATCGCGGTGGGACCATCCTACCTGTTGCATATCCTTACATATAATAAGCGGCGTGGTGGTGTGTCTGACCGTTTTCTGTCCGAAGTCCGACACACGTCCGACCAACCTCTGACCGGGCATTTGAATTCCCCGCAATTTTCGACAGCATCGGTCAGGGCGCGTTATTGTTTCAACAATACACGGAGAACGTCGCGGGAAGTGTTTTAGGTTTAGGAGGAGCGCGCACAGCTTTACGATCGTGGTGGGACCACCACACCTGTTGCATATTGAGTTCTTCAAACTTTTGAGGTTATGTATCGTGGTGGGACCACCCCACCAGTTGCGTATTGAGTCCTTTAAACTTTCAAAGTTATGGATCGTGGTGGGACCACCCCACCTGCTGCATAACGGGTCCTCTAAACTTTCTAAGGCTATGGATCGCGGTGGGACCATCCTACCTGTTGCATATCCTTACATATAATAAGCGGCGTGGTGGTGTGTCTGACCGTTTTCTGTCCGAAGTCCGACACACGTCCGACCAACCTCTGACCGGGCATTTGAATTCCCCGCAATTTTCAACAGCATCGGTCAGGGCGCGTTATTGTTTCAACAATACACGGAGAACGTCGCGGAAAGTGTTTTAGGTTTAGGAGGAGCGCGCACAGCATTACGATCGTGGTGGGGCCACCCTACCTGTTGCATATTGAGTCCTATAAACTTTTGAGGCTATA
This sequence comes from Aplectana chamaeleonis, assembly GCA_029168955.1. Taxonomy (NCBI): domain Eukaryota; kingdom Metazoa; phylum Nematoda; class Chromadorea; order Rhabditida; family Cosmocercidae; genus Aplectana; species Aplectana chamaeleonis. The sequence goes on from JAPDOI010000238.1 coordinate 34,127, forward strand.
TATCGTGGTGGGACCACCCTACCTGTTGCATATCGAGTCCTTTAAACTTTCAAAGTTATGGATCGTGGTGGGACCACACTACCAGTTGCATATTGATTCCTTCCAACTTGCAAAGTTATGGATCGTGGTGGGACCACTCTACCTGTTGCATATCGGGTCCTCTAAACTTTCTAAGGCTATGGATCGTGGTGGGACCATCCTACCTGTTGCATATCCTTACATATAACAAGCGGCGTGGTGGTGTGTCTGACCGTTTTCTGTCCGACGTCCGACACACGTCCGACCAACCTCTGACCGGGCATTTGAATTCCCCGCAATTTTCAACAGCATCGGTCAGGGCGCGTTATTGTTTCAACAATACACGGAGAACGTCGCGGGAAGTGTTTTAGGTTTAGGAGGAGCGCGCACAGCTTTACGATCGTGGTGGGACCACCCTACCTGTTGCATATTGAGTTCTTCAAACTTTTTGAGGTTATGGATCGTGGTGGGACCCGCCTACCTGTCGCATATTGAGTCCTTTAAACTTTCGAGGTTATGTATCGTGGTGGGACCACCCTTCCTGTTGCATATCCTTACGTATAATAAGCGGCGTGGTGGTGTGTCTGACCGTTTTCTGTCCGACGTCCGACATACGTCCGACCAACCTCTGACCGGGCATTTGAATTCCCCGCAATTTTCAACAGCATCGGTCAGGGCGCGTTATTGTTTCAACAATACACGGAGAACGTCGCGGGAAGTGTTTTAGGTTTAGGAGGAGCGCGCACAGCTTTACGATCGTGTTGGGACCACCACACCTGTTGCATATTGAGTTCTTTAAACTTTTGAGGTTATGGATCGTGGTGGGACCACCCCACCTGCTGCATATCCTTATCCTTACATATAATAAGCGACGTGGTGGTGTGTCTGACCGTTTTCTGTCCGACGTCCGACACACGTCCGACCAACCTCTGACCGGGCATTTGAATTTATCGCAAATTCCAACACCATCGGTAAGGGCGCCTTATTGTTTCAACAATACACGGAGAACGTCGCGGAAAGTGTTTCAGGTTTAGGAGGAGCGCGGACAGCTTCACGATCGTGGTGGGACCACCCTGCCTGTTGCATATTGAGTCCTTTGAACTTTCGAGGATATGTATCGTGGTGGGACCACCCTACCTGTTGCATATCCTTACGTATAATGAGCGGCGTGGTGGTGTGTCCGACCGTTTTCTGCCCGACGTCCGACACACGTCCGACCAACCTCTGACCGGGCATTTGAATTCCCCGCAATTTTCGACAGCATCGGTCAGGGCGCGTTAATGTTTCAACAATACACGGAGAACGTCGCGGGAAGTGTTTCAGGTTCAGGAGGAGCGCGCACAGCTTTACGATCGTGGTGGGACCACCACACCTGTTGCATATTGAGTTCTTTAAACTTTTGAGGTTATGGATCGTGGTGGGACCACCCTACCTGTTGCATATTAAGTCCTTTAAACTTTCAAAATTATGAATCGTGGTGGGACCACCCTACCTGTTGCATATCCTTACGTATAATAAGCGGCGTGGTGGTGTGTCTGACCGTTTTCTGTCCGAAGTCCGACACACGTCCGACCAACCTCTGACCGGGCATTTGAATTTATCGAAATTTTCAACACCATCGGTCAGGGCGCGTTATTGTTTCAACAATACACGGAGAACGTCGCAGAAAGTGTTTTAGGTTTTTAGGTTTAGGAGGAGCGCGCACAGCTTTACGATCGTGGTGGGACCACCCTACCTGTTGCATATTGAGTTCTTCAAACTTTTGAGGTTATGTATCGTGGTGGGACCACCCCACCAGTTGCGTATTGAGTCCTTTAAACTTTCAAAGTTATGGATCGTGGTGGGACCACCCCACCTGCTGCATAACGGGTCCTCTAAACTTTCTAAGGCTATGGATCGCGGTGGGACCATCCTACCTGTTGCATATCCTTACATATAATAAGCGGCGTGGTGGTGTGTCTGACCGTTTTCTGTCCGAAGTCCGACACACGTCCGACCAACCTCTGACCGGGCATTTGAATTCCCCGCAATTTTCGACAGCATCGGTCAGGGCGCGTTATTGTTTCAACAATACACGGAGAACGTCGCGGGAAGTGTTTTAGGTTTAGGAGGAGCGCGCACAGCTTTACGATCGTGGTGGGACCACCACACCTGTTGCATATTGAGTTCTTCAAACTTTTGAGGTTATGTATCGTGGTGGGACCACCCCACCAGTTGCGTATTGAGTCCTTTAAACTTTCAAAGTTATGGATCGTGGTGGGACCACCCCACCTGCTGCATAACGGGTCCTCTAAACTTTCTAAGGCTATGGATCGCGGTGGGACCATCCTACCTGTTGCATATCCTTACATATAATAAGCGGCGTGGTGGTGTGTCTGACCGTTTTCTGTCCGAAGTCCGACACACGTCCGACCAACCTCTGACCGGGCATTTGAATTCCCCGCAATTTTCAACAGCATCGGTCAGGGCGCGTTATTGTTTCAACAATACACGGAGAACGTCGCGGAAAGTGTTTTAGGTTTAGGAGGAGCGCGCACAGCATTACGATCGTGGTGGGGCCACCCTACCTGTTGCATATTGAGTCCTATAAACTTTTGAGGCTATATATCGTGGTGGGACCACCCTACCTGTTGCATATCGAGTCCTTTAAACTTTCAAAGTTATGGATCGTGGTGGGACCACACTACCAGTTGCATATTGATTCCTTCCAACTTGCAAAGTTATGGATCGTGGTGGGACCACTCTACCTGTTGCATATCGGGTCCTCTAAACTTTCTAAGGCTATGGATCGTGGTGGGACCATCCTACCTGTTGCATATCCTTACATATAACAAGCGGCGTGGTGGTGTGTCTGACCGTTTTCTGTCCGACGTCCGACACACGTCCGACCAACCTCTGACCGGGCATTTGAATTCCCCGCAATTTTCAACAGCATCGGTCAGGGCGCGTTATTGTTTCAACAATACACGGAGAACGTCGCGGGAAGTGTTTTAGGTTTAGGAGGAGCGCGCACAGCTTTACGATCGTGGTGGGACCACCCTACCTGTTGCATATTGAGTTCTTCAAACTTTTGAGGTTATGGATCGTGGTGGGACCACCCTACCTGTCGCATATTGAGTCCTTTAAACTTTCGAGGTTATGTATCGTGGTGGGACCACCCTTCCTGTTGCATATCCTTACGTATAATAAGCGGCGTGGTGGTGTGTCTGACCGTTTTCTGTCCGACGTCCGACATACGTCCCGCCACCCTCTGACCGGGCGTCTGAATTCCCGCAATTTTCAACAGCATCGGTCAGGGCGCGTTATTGTTTCAACAATACACGGAGAACGTCGCGGGAAGTGTTTTAGGTTTAGGAGGAGCGCGCACAGCTTTACGATCGTGTTGGGACCACCACACCTGTTGCATATTGAGTTCTTTAAACTTTTGAGGTTATGGATCGTGGTGGGACCACCCCACCTGCTGCATATCCTTATCCTTACATATAATAAGCGACGTGGTGGTGTGTCTGACCGTTTTCTGTCCGACGTCCGACACACGTCCGACCAACCTCTGACCGGGCATTTGAATTTATCGCAAATTCCAACACCATCGGTAAGGGCGCCTTATTGTTTCAACAATACACGGAGAACGTCGCGGAAAGTGTTTCAGGTTTAGGAGGAGCGCGGACAGCTTCACGATCGTGGTGGGACCACCCTGCCTGTTGCATATTGAGTCCTTTGAACTTTCGAGGATATGTATCGTGGTGGGACCACCCTACCTGTTGCATATCCTTACGTATAATGAGCGGCGTGGTGGTGTGTCCGACCGTTTTCTGCCCGACGTCCGACACACGTCCGACCAACCTCTGACCGGGCATTTGAATTCCCGCAATTTTCGACAGCATCGGTCAGGGCGCGTTAATGTTTCAACAATACACGGAGAACGTCGCGGGAAGTGTTTCAGGTTCAGGAGGAGCGCGCACAGCTTTACGATCGTGGTGGGACCACCACACCTGTTGCATATTGAGTTCTTTAAACTTTTGAGGTTATGGATCGTGGTGGGACCACCCTACCTGTTGCATATTAAGTCCTTTAAACTTTCAAAATTATGAATCGTGGTGGGACCACCCTGCCTGTTGCATATCCTTACATATAATAAGCGGCGTGGTGGTGTGTCTGACCGTTTTCTGTCCGACGTCCGACCAACCTCTGACCGGGCATTTGAATTTCCCGCAATTTTAGACAACATCAGTCAGAGCGCGTTATTGTTTCAACAATACACGGAGAAGGTTGCGGAAGGTGTGTTAGGTTTAGGAGAAGCGCGCACAGCATTACGATCGTGGTGGGACCACCACACCTGTTGCATATTGAGTTCTTCAAACTTTTGAGGTTATGGATCGTGGTGGGACCACCCTACCTGTCGCATATTGAGTCCTTTAAACTTTCGAGGTTATGTATCGTGGTGGGACCACCCTTCCTGTTGCATATCCTTACGTATAATAAGCGGCGTGGTGGTGTGTCTGACCGTTTTCTGTCCGAAGTCCGACACACGTCCGACCAACCTCTGACCGGGCATTTGAATTCCCCGCAATTTTCGACAGCATCGGTCAGGGCGCGTTATTGTTTCAACAATACACGGAGAACGTCGCGGGAAGTGTTTTAGGTTTAGGAGGAGCGCGCACAGCTTTACGATCGTGGTGGGACCACCACACCTGTTGCATATTGAGTTCTTCAAACTTTTGAGGTTATGGATCGTGGTGGGACCACCCTACCTGTCGCATATTGAGTCCTTTAAACTTTCAAAGTTATGGATCGTGGTGGGACCACCCCACCTGCTGCATATCCTTATCCTTACATATAATAAGCGGCGTGGTGGTGTGTCTGACCGTTTTCTGTCCGACGTCCGACATACGTCCGACCAACCTCTGACCGGGCATTTGAATTCCCCGCAATTTTCAACAGCATCGGTCAGGGCGCGTTATTGTTTCAACAATACACGGAGAACGTCGCGGGAAGTGTTTTAGGTTTAGGAGGAGCGCGCACAGCTTTACGATCGTGTTGGGACCACCACACCTGTTGCATATTGAGTTCTTTAAACATTTGAGGTTATGGATCGTGGTGGGACCACCCTACCTGTCGCATATTGAGTCCTTTAAACTTTCAAAGTTATGGATCGTGGTGGGACCACCCCACCTGCTGCATATCCTTATCCTTACATATAATAAGCGGCGTGGTGGTGTGTCTGACCGTTTTCTGTCCGACGTCCGACACACGTCCGACCAACCTCTGACCGGGCATTTGAATTCCCCGCAATTTTCGACAGCATCGGTCAGGGCGCGTTATTGTTTCAACAATACACGGAGAACGTCGCGGGAAGTATTTCAGGTTTAGGAGGAGCGCGCACAGCTTTACGATCGTGGTGGGACCACCACACCTGTTGCATATTGAGTTCTTTAAACTTTTGAGGTTATGGATCGTGGTGGGACCACCCTACCTGTTGCATATCGAGTCCTTTAAACTTTCAAAGTGATGGATCGTGGTGGGACCACCCCACCAGTTGCGTATTGAGTCCTTTAAACTTTCAAAGTTATGGATTGTGGTGGAACCATCCTACCTGTTGCATAGTCCTTTAAACTTTCAAGGTTATGTATCGATGTGGGACCACCCTACCTGTTGCATATTGATTACTATAAAAATTCGAGGCTATGCATCGTGGTGGGACCACCCTACCTGCTGCATATCGAGTCATTTAAGCTTTCAAAGTGATGGATCGTGGTGGGACCACCCCACCAGTTGCGTATTGAGTCCTTTAAACTTTCAAAATTATGTATCGTGGTGGGACCACCCTACCTGTTGCATATCGAGTCCTTTAAACTTTCAAAGTGATGGATCGTGGTGGGACCACCCTACCTGTTGCATATCGAGTCCTTTAAACTTTCGAGGTTATGTATCGATGTGGGACCACCCTACCTGTTGCATATTGATCACTATAAAACTTCGAGGCTATGCATGGTGGTGGGACCACCCTACCTGTTGCATATTGAGTCCTATAAACTTTCGAGGCTATGGATCGTGGTGGGACCACCCTACCTGTTGCATAACGGGTCCTTTAAACTTTCAAAGTTATGGATCGTGGTGGGACCACCCCACCTGCTGCATATCCTTATCCTTACATATAATAAGCGGCGTGGTGGTGTGTCTGACCGTTTTCTGTCCGACGTCCGACACACGTCCGACCAACCTCTGACCGGGCATTTGAATTTATCGAAATTTTCAACACCATCGGTCAGGGCGCGTTATTGTTTCAACAATACACGGAGAACGTCGCGGAAAGTGTTTAAGGTTTAGGAGGAGCGCGCACAGCTTTACGATCGTGTTGGGACCACCCTACCTGTTGCATATTGAGTCCTTTAAACTTTCAAAGTGATGGATCGTGGTGGGACCACCCTACCTGTTGCATATCGAGTCCTTTAAACTTTCGAGGTTATGTATCGATGTGGGACCACCCTACCTGTTGCATATTGATCACTATAAAACTTCGAGGCTATGCATGGTGGTGGGACCACCCTACCTGTTGCATATTGAGTCCTATAAACTTTCGAGGCTATGGATCGTGGTGGGACCACCCTACCTGTTGCATAACGGGTCCTTTAAACTTTCAAAGTTATGGATCGTGGTGGGACCACCCCACCTGCTGCATATCCTTATCCTTACATATAATAAGCGGCGTGGTGGTGTGTCTGACCGTTTTCTGTCCGACGTCCGACACACGTCCGACCAACCTCTGACCGGGCATTTGAATTTATCGAAATTTTCAACACCATCGGTCAGGGCGCGTTATTGTTTCAACAATACACGGAGAACGTCGCGGAAAGTGTTTAAGGTTTAGGAGGAGCGCGCACAGCTTTACGATCGTGTTGGGACCACCCTACCTGTTGCATATTGAGTCCTTTAAACTTTCAAAGTTATGGATCGTGGTGGGACCACCCTACCAGTTGCATATTGAGTCCTTCAAACTTTTGAGGTTATGGATCGTGGTGGGACCACTCTACCTGTTGCATATCCTTACATATAATGAGCGGCGTGGTGGTGTGTCTGACCGTTTTCTGTCCGACGTGCGACACACGTCCGACCAACCTCTGACCGGGCATTTGATTTTATCGCAAATTTCAACATCATCGGTGAGGGCGCTTTATTGTTCCAACAATACACGGAGAACGTCGCAGAAAGTGTTTTAGGTTTAGGAGGAGCGCGCGCAGCTTTACGATCGTGGTGGGACCACCCTACCTGTTGCATATTGAGTCCTTTAAACTTTCGAGGTTATGTATCGTGGTGGGACCACCCTACTTGTTGCATATCCTCACGTATAATGAGCGGCGTGGTGGTGTGTCTGACCGTTTTCTGTCCGACGTCCGACACACGTCCGACCAACCTCTGACCGGGCATTTGAATTCCCCGCAATTTTCGAAAGCATCGGTCAGGGCGCGTTATTGTTTCAACAATACACGGAGAACGTCGCGGGAAGTGTTTTAGGTTTAGGAGGAGCGCGCACAGCTTTACGATCGTGGTGGGACCACCACACCTGTTGCATATTGAGTTCTTCAAACTTTCGAGGTTATGTATCGTGGTGGGACCACCCTTCCTGTTGCATATCCTTACGTATAATAAGCGGCGTGGTGGTGTGTCTGACCGTTTTCTGTCCGAAGTCCGACACACGTCCGACCAACCTCTGACCGGGCATTTGAATTCCCCGCAATTTTCGACAGCATCGGTCAGGGCGCGTTATTGTTTCAACAATACACGGAGAACGTCGCGGGAAGTGTTTTAGGTTTAGGAGGAGCGCGCACAGCTTTACGATCGTGGTGGGACCACCACACCTGTTGCATATTGAGTTCTTCAAACTTTTGAGGTTATGGATCGTGGTGGGACCACCCTACCTGTCGCATATTGAGTCCTTTAAACTTTCAAAGTTATGGATCGTGGTGGGACCACCCCACCTGCTGCATATCCTTATCCTTACATATAATAAGCGGCGTGGTGGTGTGTCTGACCGTTTTCTGTCCGACGTCCGACATACGTCCGACCAACCTCTGACCGGGCATTTGAATTCCCCGCAATTTTCAACAGCATCGGACAGGGCGCGTTATTGTTTCAACAATACACGGAGAACGTCATGAGGAAGTGTTTTAGGTTTAGGAGGAGCGCGCACAGCTTTACGATCGTGTTGGGACCACCACACCTGTTGCATATTGAGTTCTTTAAACATTTGAGGTTATGGATCGTGGTGGGACCACCCTACCTGTCGCATATTGAGTCCTTTAAACTTTCAAAGTTATGGACTGTGGTGGAACCATCCTACCTGTTGCATAGTCCTTTAAACTTTCGAGGTTATGTATCGATGTGGGACCACCCTACCTGTTGCATATTGATTACTATAAAAATTCGAGGCTATGCATCGTGGTGGGACCACCCTACCTGCTGCATATCGAGTCATTTAAGCTTTCAAAGTGATGGATCGTGGTGGGACCACCCCACCAGTTGCGTATTGAGTCCTTTAAACTTTCAAAATTATGTATCGTGGTGGGACCACCCTACCTGTTGCATATCGAGTCCTTTAAACTTTCAAAGTGATGGATCGTGGTGGGACCACCCTACCTGTTGCATATCGGGTCCTTTAAACTTTCGAGGTTATGTGTCGTGGTGGTACCACCCTACCTGTTGCATATTGATCACCATAAACTTTCGAAGGCTATGGATCGTGGTGGGACCACCCCACCAGTTGCGTATTGAGTCCTTTAAACTTTCAAAATTATGTATCGTGGTGGGACCACCCTACCTGTTGCATATCGAGTCCTTTAAACTTTCGAGGTTATGTATCGATGTGGGACCACCCTACCTGTTGCATATTGATCACTATAAACTTTCGAGGCTATGGATCGTGGTGGGACCACCCTACCTGTTGCATAACGGGTCCTTTAAACTTTCAAAGTTATGGATCGTGGTGGGACCACCCCACCTGCTGCATATCCTTATCCTTACATATAATAAGCGGCGTGGTGGTGTGTCTGACCGTTTTCTGTCCGACGTCCGACACACGTCCGACCAACCTCTGACCGGGCATTTGAATTTATCGAAATTTTCAACACCATCGGTCAGGGCGCGCTATTGTTTCAACAATACACGGAGAACGTCGCGGAAAGTGTTTAAGGTTTAGGAGGAGCGCGCACAGCTTTACGATCGTGTTGGGACCACCCTACCTGTTGCATATTGAGTCCTTTAAACTTTCAAAGTTATGGATCGTGGTGGGACCACCCTACCAGTTGCATATTGAGTCCTTCAAACTTTTGAGGTTATGGATCGTGGTGGGACCACTCTACCTGTTGCATATCATCCTTACATATAATGAGCGGCGTGGTGGTGTGTCTGACCGTTTTCTGTCCGACGTGCGACACACGTCCGACCAACCTCTGACCGGGCATTTGATTTTATCGCAAATTTCAACATCATCGGTGAGGGCGCTTTATTGTTCCAACAATACACGGAGAACGTCGCAGAAAGTGTTTTAGGTTTAGGAGGAGCGCGCGCAGCTTTACGATCGTGGTGGGACCACCCTACCTGTTGCATATTGAGTCCTTTAAACTTTCGAGGTTATGTATCGTGGTGGGACCACCCTACCTGTTGCATATCCTCACGTATAATGAGCGGCGTGGTGGTGTGTCTGACCGTTTTCTGTCCGACGTCCGACACACGTCCGACCAACCTCTGACCGGGCATTTGAATTCCCGCAATTTTCGAAAGCATCGGTCAGGGCGCGTTATTGTTTCAACAATACACGGAGAACGTCGCGGGAAGTGTTTTAGGTTTAGGAGGAGCGCGCACAGCTTAACGATCGTGGTGGGACCACCACACCTGTTGCATATTGAGTTCTTTAAAGTTTTGAGGTTATGGATCGTGGTGGGACCACCCCACCTGCTGCATATCCTTATCCTTACATATAATAAGCGGCGTGGTGGTGTGTCTGACCGTTTTCTGTCCGACGTCCGACACACGTCCGACCAACCTCTGACCGGGCATTTGAATTTATCGCAAATTTCAACATCATCGGTGAGGGCGCCTTATTGTTTCAACAATACACGGAGAACGTCGCGGAAAGTGTTTAAGGTTTAGGAGGAGCGCGCACAGCTTTACGATCGTGTTGGGACCACCCTACCTGTTGCATATTGAGTCCTTTAAACTTTCAAAGTTATGGATCGTGGTGGGACCACCCTACCAGTTGCATATTGAGTCCTTCAAACTTTTGAGGTTATGGATCGTGGTGGGACCACTCTACCTGTTGCATATCCTTACATATAATGAGCGGCGTGGTGGTGTGTCTGACCGTTTTCTGTCCGACGTGCGACACACGTCCGACCAACCTCTGACCGGGCATTTGATTTTATCGCAAATTTCAACATCATCGGTGAGGGCGCTTTATTGTTCCAACAATACACGGAGAACGTCGCAGAAAGTGTTTTAGGTTTAGGAGGAGCGCGCGCAGCTTTACGATCGTGGTGGGACCACCCTACCTGTTGCATATTGAGTCCTTTAAACTTTCGAGGTTATGTATCGTGGTGGGACCACCCTACCTGTTGCATATCCTCACGTATAATGAGCGGCGTGGTGGTGTGTCTGACCGTTTTCTGTCCGACTTCCGACACACGTCCGACCAACCTCTGACCGGGCATTTGAATTCCCCGCAATTTTCGAAAGCATCGGTCAGGGCGCGTTATTGTTTCAACAATACACGGAGAACGTCGCGGGAAGTGTTTTAGGTTTAGGAGGAGCGCGCACAGCTTAACGATCGTGGTGGGACCACCACACCTGTTGCATATTGAGTTCTTTAAAGTTTTGAGGTTATGGATCGTGGTGGGACCACCCCACCTGCTGCATATCCTTATCCTTACATATAATAAGCGGCGTGGTGGTGTGTCTGACCGTTTTCTGTCCGACGTCCGACACACGTCCGACCAACCTCTGACCGGGCATTTGAATTTATCGCAAATTTCAACATCATCGGTGAGGGCGCCTTATTGTTTCAACAATACACGGAGAACGTCGCAGAAAGTGTTTTAGGTTTAGGAGGAGCGCGCACAGCTTTACGATCGTGGTGGGACCACCCTACCTGTTGCATATTGAGTCCCTTAAGCTTTCAAAGTGATGGATCGTGGTGGGACCACCCCACCAGTTGCGTATTGAGTCCTTTAAACTTTCAAAGTTATGGATTGTGGTGGGACCACCCTACCTGTTGCATATTGAGTCCTTTAAACTTTCGAGGTTATGTATCGTGGTGGGACCACCCTACCTGTTGCATATCCTTACGTATAATGAGCGGCGTGGTGGTGTGTCTGACGGTTTTCTGTCCGACGTCCGACACACGTCCGACCAACCTCTGACCGGGCATTTGAATTCCCCGCAATTTTCGAAAGCATCGGTCAGGGCGCGTTATTGTTTCAACAATACACGGAGAACGTCGCGGGAAGTGTTTTAGGTTTAGGAGGAGCGCGCACAGCTTTACGATCGTGGTGGGACCACCACACCTGTTGCATATTGAGTTCTTTAAACTTTTGAGGTCATGGATCGTGGTGGGACCACCCCACCAGTTGCGTATTGAGTCCTTTAAACTTTCAAAGTTATGGATTGTGGTGGGACCACCCTACCTGTTGCATATCGAGTCCTTTAAACTTTCAAAGTGATGGATCGTGGTGGGACCACCACACCTGTTGCATATTGAGTTCTTTAAAGTTTTGAGGTTATGGATCGTGGTGGGACCACCCCACCTGCTGCATATCCTTATCCTTACATATAATAAGCGGCGTGGTGGTGTGTCTGACCGTTTTCTGTCCGACGTCCGACACACGTCCGACCAACCTCTGACCGGGCATTTGAATTTATCGCAAATTTCAACATCATCGGTGAGGGCGCCTTATTGTTTCAACAATACACGGAGAACGTCGCAGAAAGTGTTTTAGGTTTAGGAGGAGCGCGCACAGCTTTACGATCGTGGTGGGACCACCCTACCTGTTGCATATTGAGTCCCTTAAGCTTTCAAAGTGATGGATCGTGGTGGGACCACCCCACCAGTTGCGTATTGAGTCCTTTAAACTTTCAAAGTTATGGATTGTGGTGGGACCACCCTACCTGTTGCATATTGAGTCCTTTAAACTTTCGAGGTTATGTATCGTGGTGGGACCACCCTACCTGTTGCATATCCTTACGTATAATGAGCGGCGTGGTGGTGTGTCTGACGGTTTTCTGTCCGACGTCCGACACACGTCCGACCAACCTCTGACCGGGCATTTGAATTCCCCGCAATTTTCGAAAGCATCGGTCAGGGCGCGTTATTGTTTCAACAATACACGGAGAACGTCGCGGGAAGTGTTTTAGGTTTAGGAGGAGCGCGCACAGCTTTACGATCGTGGTGGGACCACCACACCTGTTGCATATTGAGTTCTTTAAACTTTTGAGGTCATGGATCGTGGTGGGACCACCCCACCAGTTGCGTATTGAGTCCTTTAAACTTTCAAAGTTATGGATTGTGGTGGGACCACCCTACCTGTTGCATATCGAGTCCTTTAAAGGCAGTGTTCACGATGAAAATTGTTTTTCTGTTTTCCCGCCTATCTTGAAAACGGCCGCATGCTGATTCCAATGATGTCTCTGAAATCGTACAAGACCTTCTGGGAACGGAGTTATGGTCCCTCAAAAATTGAGCTAAGGAAACATGGTGGACGAATTGTCCAAGGCTTGTAACTTCCGTCTTTTGCAGCGGATCTACGCTAGCTGACCTGAGTAAAGAGAAGAGCTGAGAATGAAGGGAAGAACGGGGCTAATGATTGAAAATCATCGCTCATCTCACGATCTCGAGCATTCATTTGTTCACGTCGGTGGGCGTGTGATGCGCTTTTGAGGTTTGCCTTGCGCTCGAAATGGCAACTTCAGGCTCTTCTGGAGCTTTTTCTGGCTCGTTTTCATGCGTTCTTTCGACGTCAACGTTACATTGTGCCCCTCCACTACCCATTCCTAGTGGAAACTGAAACACATTTTTAATCGTGAACACTGCCTTTAAACTTTCAAAGTGATGGATCGTGGTGGGACCACCCCACCAGTTGCGTATTGAGTCCTTTAAACTTTCAAAGTTATGGATTGTGGTGAGACCACCCTACCTGTTGCATATCGGGTCCTTTAAACTTTCGAGGTTATGTATCGATGTGGGACCACCCTACCTGTTGCATATTGATCACTATAAAAATTCGAGGCTATGCATGGTGGTGGGACCACCCTACCTGTTGCATATTGAGTCCTATAAACTTTCGAGGCTATGGATCGTGGTGGGACCACCCTACCTGTTGCATAACGGGTCCTTTAAACTTTCAAAGTTATGGATCGTGGTGGGACCACCCCACCTGCTGCATATCCTTATCCTTACATATAATAAGCGGCGTGGTGGTGTGTCTGACCGTTTTCTGTCCGACGTCCGACACACGTCCGACCAACCTCTGACCGGGCATTTGAATTTATCGAAATTTTCAACACCATCGGTCAGGGCGCGTTATTGTTTCAACAATACACGGAGAACGTCGCGGAAAGTGTTTAAGGTTTAGGAGGAGCGCGCACAGCTTTACGATCGTGGTGGGACCACCCTACCTGTTGCATATTGAGTCCTTTAAACTTTCGAGGTTATGGATCGTGGTGGGACCACCCTACATGTTGGATATTGAGTCCTTTAAACTTTTGAATTTATGAATCGTGGTGGGACCACCCTACATGTTGCATATCCTTTTCCTTACATATAATAAGCGGCGTGGTGGTGTGTCTGACCGTTTTCTGTCCGACGTCCGACACACGTCCGACCAACCTCTTACCGGGCATTTGAATTTCCCGCAATTTTCGACACCATCGGTGAGGGCGCCTTATTGTTCCAACAATACACGGAGAACGTCGCAGAAAGTGTTTTAGGTTTAGGAGGAGCGCGCACAGCTTTACGATCGTGGTGGGACCACCACACCTATTGCATATTGAGTCCTTTAAACTTTCGAGGTTATGTATCGTGGTGGGACCACCCTACCTGTTGCATATCCTTACGCATAATGAGCGGCGTGGTGGTGTGTCTGACCGTTTTCTGTCCGACGTCCGACACACGTCCGACCAACCTCTGACCGGGCATTTGAATTCCCCGCAATTTTCGAAAGCATCGGTCAGGGCGCGTTATTGTTTCAACAATACACGGAGAACGTCGCGGGAAGTGTTTTAGGTTTAGGAGGAGCGCGGACAGCTTTACGATCGTGGTGGGACCACCACACCTGTTGCATATTGAGTTCTTTAAACTTTTGAGGTCATGGATCGTGGTGGGACCACCCCACCTGCTGCATATCCTTATCCTTACATATAATAAGCGGCGTGGTGGTGTGTCTGTTTTCTGTCCGGCGTCCGACACACGTCCGACCAACCTCTGACCGGGCATTTGAATTTATCGCAAATTTCAACACCATCGGTGAGGGCGCCTTATTGTTTCAACAATACACGGAGAACGTCGCAGAAAGTGTTTTAGGTTTAGGAGGAGCGCGCACAGCTTTACGATCGTGGTGGGACCACCCTACCTGTTGCATATTGAGTCCTTTAAACTTTCGAGGTTATGTATCGTGGTGGGACCACCCTACCTGTTGCATATTGAGTTCTTTAAACTTTTGAGGTCATGGATCGTGGTGGGACCACCCCACCTGCTGCATATCCTTATCCTTACATATAATAAGCGGCGTGGTGGTGTGTCCGACCGTTTTCTGTCCGACGTCCGACACACGTCCGACCAACCTCTGACCGGGCATTTGAATTCCCCGCAATTTTCGAAAGCATCGGTCAGGGCGCGTTATTGTTTCAACAATACACGGAGAACGTCGCGGGAAGTGTTTTAGGTTTAGGAGGAGCGCGCACAGCTTTACGATCGTGGTGGAACCACCACACCTGTTGCATATTGAGTTCTTTAAACTTTTGAGGTTATGGATCGTGGTGGGAACACCCTACCTGTTGCATATTAAGTCCTTTAAACTTTCAAAATTATGTATCGTGGTGGGACCACCCTACCTGTTGCATATCGAGTCCTTTAAACTTTCAAAGTGATGGATCGTGGTGGGACCACCCCACCAGTTGCGTATTGAGTCCTTTAAACTTTCAAAGTTATGGATTGTGGTGGGACCACCCTACCTGTTGCATATCGTGTTATTTAAACTTTCGAGGTTATGTATCGATGTGGGACCACCCTACCTGTTGCATATTGATCACTATAAAATTTCGAGGCTATGCATCGTGGTGGGACCACCCTACCTGCTGCATATCGAGTCCCTTAAGCTTTCAAAGTGATGGATCGTGGTGGGACCACCCCACCAGTTGCGTATTGAGTCCTTCAAACTTTCAAAATTATGTATCGTGGTGGGACCACCCTACCTGTTGCATATCGGGTCCTTTAAACTTTCAAAATTATGTATCGTGGTGGGACCACCCTACCTGTTGCATATCGAGTCCTTTAAACTTTCAAAGTGATGGATCGTGGTGGGACTACCCCACCAGTTGCGTATTGAGTCCTTTAAACTTTCAAAGTTATGGATTGTGGTGGGACCACCCTACCTGTTGCATATCGGGTCCTTTAAACTTTCGAGGTTATGTATCGATGTGGGACCACCCTACCTGTTGCATATTGATCACTATAAAATTTCGAGGCTATGCATCGTGGTGGGACCACCCTACCTGCTGCATAACGGGTCCTTTAAACTTTCAAAGTTATGGATCGTGGTGGGACCACCCCACCTGCTGCATATCCTTATCCTTGCATATAATAAGCGGCGTGGTGGTGTGTCTGACCGTTTTCTGTCCGACGTCCGACACACGTCCAACCAACCTCTGACCG
Organism: Aplectana chamaeleonis; assembly: GCA_029168955.1. NCBI lineage: Eukaryota > Metazoa > Nematoda > Chromadorea > Rhabditida > Cosmocercidae > Aplectana > Aplectana chamaeleonis. The sequence continues at coordinate 50,061 of JAPDOI010000238.1, forward strand.
GGCATTTGAATTTATCGAAATTTTCAACACCATCGGTCAGGGCGCGTCATTGTTTCAACAATACACGGAGAACGTCGCGGAAAGTGTTTAAGGTTTAGGAGGAGCGCGCACAGCTTTACGATCGTGTTGGCACCACCCTACCTGTTGCATATTGAGTCCTTTAAACTTTCAAAGTTATGGATCGTGGTGGGACCTCCCTACCTGTTGCATATTGAGTCCTTCAAACTTTTGAGGTTATGGATCGTGGTGGGACCACTCTACCTGTTGCATATCCTTACATAAAATGAGCGGCGTGGTGGTGTGTCTGACCGTTTTCTGTCCGACGTCCGACACACGTCCGACCAACCTCTGACCGGGCATTTGAATTTATCGCAAATTTCAACATCATCGGTGAGGGCGCCTTATTGTTTCAACAATACACGAGAACGTCGCAGAAAGTGTTTTAGGTTTAGGAGGAGCGCGCACAGCTTTACGATCGTGGTGGGACCACCCTACCTGTTGCATATTGAGTCCTTTAAACTTTCGAGGTTATGTATCGTGGTGGGACCACCCTACCTGTTGCATATCCTTACGTATAATGAGCGGCGTGGTGATGTGTCTGACCGTTTTCTGTCCGACGTCCGACACACGTCCGACCAACCTCTGACCGGGCATTTGACTTCCCCGCAATTTTCGAAAGCATCGGTCAGGGCGCCTTATTGTTTCAACAATACACGGAGAACGTCGCGGGAAGTGTTTTAGGTTTAGGAGGAGCGCGCACAGCTTTACGATCGTGGTGGGACCACCACACCTGTTGCATATTGAGTTCTTTAAACTTTTGAGGTTATGAATCGTGATGGGACCACCCTACCTGTTGCATATCGGGTCCTTTAAACTTTCGAGGTTATGTATCGATGTGGGACCACCCTACCTGTTGCATATTGATCACTACAAAATTTCGAGGCTATGCATCGTGGTGGGACCACCCTACCTGTTGCATTTTGAGTCCTATAAACTTTCGAGGCTATGGATCGTGGTGGGACCACCCTACCTGTTGCATAACGGGTCCTTTAAACTTTCAAAGTTATGGATCGTGGTGGGACCACCCCACCTGCTGCATATCCTTATCCTTACATATAATAAGCGGCGTGGTGGTGTGTCTGACCGTTTTCTGTCCGACGTCCGACACACGTCCGACCAACCTCTGACCGGGCATTTGAATTTATCAAAATTTTCAACACCATCGGTCAGGGCGCGTTATTGTTTCAACAATACACGGAGAACGTCGCGGAAAGTGTTTAAGGTTTAGGAGGAGCGCGCACAGCTTTACGATCGTGTTGGGACCACCCTACCTGTTGCATATTAAGTCCTTTAAACTTTCAAAAATATGTATCGTGGTGGGACCACCCTACCTGTTGCATATCGAGTCCTTTAAACTTTCAAAGTGATGGATCGTGGTGGGACCACCCTACCTGTTGCATATCGGGTCCTTTAAACTTTCGAGGTTATGTGTCGTGGTGGTACCACCCTACCTGTTGCATATTGATCACCATAAACTTTCGAAGGCTATGGATCATGGTGGGACCACCCTACCTGCTGCATATCGAGTCCCTTAAGCTTTCAAAGTGATGGATCGTGGTGGGACCACCCCACCAGTTGCGTATTGAGTCCTTTAAACTTTCAAAATTATGTATCGTGGTGGGACCACCCTACCTGTTGCATACCGAGCTCTTTAAACTTTCAAAGTGATGGATCGTGGTGGGACCACCCCACCAGTTGCGTATTAAGTTCTTTAAACTTTTGAGGTTATGAATCGTGATGGGACCACCCTACCTGTTGCATATCGGGTCCTTTAAACTTTCGAGGTTATGTATCGATGTGGGACCACCCTACCTGTTGCATATTGATCACTACAAAATTTCGAGGCTATGCATCGTGGTGGGACCACCCTACCTGTTGCATATTGAGTCCTATAAACTTTCGAGGCTATGGATCGTGGTGGGACCACCCTACCTGTTGCATAACGGGTCCTTTAAACTTTCAAAGTTATGGATCGTGGTGGGACCACCCCACCTGCTGCATATCCTTATCCTTACATATAATAAGCGGCGTGGTGGTGTGTCTGACCGTTCTCTGTCCGACGTCCGACACACGTCCGACCAACCTCTGACCGGGCATTTGAATTTATCGAAATTTTCAACACCATCGGTCAGGGCGCGTTATTGTTTCAACAATACACGGAGAACGTCGCGGAAAGTGTTTAAGGTTTAGGAGGAGAGCGCACAGCTTTACGATCGTGTTGGGACCACCCTACCTGTTGCATATTGAGTCCTTTAAACTTTCAAAGTTATGGATCGTGGTGGGACCACCCTACCTGTTGCATATTGAGTCCTTCAAACTTTTGAGGTTATGGATCGTGGTGGGACCACTCTACCTGTTGCATATCCTTACATATAATGAGCGGCGTGGTGGTGTGTCTGACCGTTTTCTGTCCGACGTCCGACACACGTCCGACCAACCTCTGACCGGGCATTTGAATTTATCGCAAATTTCAACATCATCGGTGAGGGCGCCTTATTGTTTCAACAATACACGGAGAACGTCGCAGAAAGTGTTTTAGGTTTAGGAGGAGCGCGCACAGCTTTACGATCGTGGTGGGACCACCCTACCTGTTGCATATTGAGTCCTTTAAACTTTCGAGGTTATGTATCGTGGTGGGACCACCCTACCTGTTGCATATCCTTACGTATAATGAGCGGCGTGGTGGTGTGTCTGACCGTTTTCTGTCCGACGTCCGACACACGTCCGACCAACCTCTGACCGGGCATTTGAATTTATCGCAAATTTCAACATCATCGGTGAGGGCGCCTTATTGTTTCAACAATACACGGAGAACGTCGCGGGAAGTGCTTTAGGTTTAGGATAAGCGCGCACAGCTTTACGATCGTCGTGGGACCACCACACCTGTTGCATATTGAGTCCTTTAAACTTTCGAGGCTATATATCGTGGTGGGACCACCCTACCTGTTGCATATCGAGTCCTTTAAACTTTCAAAGTTATGGATCGTGGTGGGACCACACTACCAGTTGCATATTGAGTCCTTTAAACTTTCAAATTTATGGATTGTGGTGGGACCACCCTACCTGTTGCATGTCGGGTCCTTTAAACTTTAGAGGTTATGTATCGATGTGGGACCACCCTACCTGTTGCATATTGATCACTATAAAATTTCGAGGCTATGCATCGTGGTGGGACCACCCTACCTGCTGCATATCGAGTCCCTTAAGCTTTCAAAGTGATGGATCGTGGTGGGACCACCCCACCAGTTGCGTATTGAGTCCTTTAAACTTTCAAAATTATGTATCGTGGTGGGACCACCCTACCTGTTGCATATCGGGTCCTTTAAACTTTAGAGGTTATGTATCGTGGTTGTACCACCCTACCTGTTGCATATTGATCACCATAAACTTTCGAAGGCTATGGATCGTGGTGGGACCACCCTACCTGCTGCATATCGAGTCCTTTAAGCTTTCAAAGTGATGGATCGTGGTGAGAACACCCCACCAGTTGCGTATTGAGTCCTTTAAACTTTCAAAATTATGTATCGTGGTGGGACCACCCTACCTGTTGCATATCTAGTCCTTTAAACTTTCAAAATGATGGATCGTGGTGGGACCACCCCACCAGTTGCGTATTGAGTCCTTTAAACTTTCAAAGTTATGGATCGTGGTGGGACCACCCCACCTGTTGCATATCGGGTCCTTTAAACTTTAGAGGTTATGTATCGTGGTGGTACCGCCCTACCTGTTGCATATTGATCACCATAAACTTTCGAAGGCTATGGATCGTGGTGAGAACACCCCACCAGTTGCGTATTGAGTCCTTTAAACTTTCAAAATTATGGATCGTGGTGGGACCACCCTACCTGTTGCATATTGAGTCCTTTAAACTTTCAAAATTATGTATCGTGGTGGGACCACCCTACCTGTTGCATATCGAGTCCTTTAAACTTTCAAAGTGATGGATCGTGGTGGGACCACCCCACCAGTTGCGTATTGAGTCCTTTAAACTTTCAAAGTTATGGATCGTGGTGGGACCACCCCACCTGTTGCATATCGGGTCCTTTAAATTTTAGAGATTATGTATCGTGGTGGTACCGCCCTACCTGTTGCATATTGATCACCATAAACTTTCGAAGGCTATGGATCGTGGTGAGAACACCCCACCAGTTGCGTATTGAGTCCTTTAAACTTTCAAAATTATGGATCGTGGTGGGACCACCCTACCTGTTGCATATTGAGTCCTTTAAACTTTCAAAATTATGTATCGTTCTGGGACCACCCTACCTGTTGCATATCGAGTCCTTTAAACTTTCAAAGTGATGGATCGTGGTGGGACCACCCCACCAGTTGCGTATTGAGTCCTTTAAACTTTCAAATTTATGGATTGTGGTGGGACCACCCTACCTGTTGCATGTCGGGTCCTTTAAACTTTCGAGGTTATGTATCGATGTGGGACCACCCTACCTGTTGCATATTGATCATTATAAAATTTCGAGGCTATGCATCGTGGTGGGACCACCCTACCTGCTGCATATCGAGTCCCTTAAGCTTTCAAAGTGATGGATCGTGGTGGGACCACCCCACCAGTTGCGTATTGAGTCCTTTAAACTTTCAAAATTATGTATCCTGGTGGGACCACCCTACCTGTTGCATATCGAGTCCTTTAAACTTTCAAAGTGATGGATCGTGGTGGGACCACCCTACCTGTTGCATATCGGGTCCTTTAAACTTTAGAGGTTATGTATCGTGGTGGTACCACCCTACCTGTTGCATTCTGATCACCATAAACTTTCGAAGGCTATGGATCGTGGTGGGACCACCCTACCTGCTGCATATCGAGTCCCTTAAGCTTTCAAAGTGATGGATCGTGGTGAGAACACCCCACCAGTTGCGTATTGAGTCCTTTAAACTTTCAAAATTATGTATCGTGGTGGGACCACCCTACCTGTTGCATATCGAGTCCTTTAAACTTTCAAAGTGATGGATCGTGGTGGGACCACCCCACCAGTTGCGTATTGAGTCCTTTAAACTTTCAAAGTTATGGATCGTGGTGGGACCACCCCACCTGCTGCATATCCTTATCCTTACATATAATAAGCGGCGTGGTGGTGTGTCTGACCGTTTTCTGTCCGACGTCCGACACACGTCCGACCAACCTCTGACCGGGCATTTGAATTTATCGAAATTTTCAACACCATCGGTCAGGGCGCGTTATTGTTTCAACAATACACGGAGAACGTCGCGGAAAGTGTTTAAGGTTTAGGAGGAGCGCTCACAGCTTTACGATCGTGTTGGGACCACCCTACCTGTTGCATATTGAGTCCTTTAAACTTTCGAAGTTATGGATCGTGGTGGGACCACCCTACCTGTTGCATATTGAGTCCTTTAAACTTTCGAGGTTATGTATCGTGGTGGGACCACCCTACCTGTTGCATATCCTTACGTATAATGAGCGGCGTGGTGGTGTGTCTGACCGTTTTCTGTCCGACGTCCGACACACGTCCGACCAACCTCTGACCGGGCATTTGAATTCCCCGCAATTTTCGAAAGCATCGGTCAGGGCGCGTTATTGTTTCAACAATACACGGAGAACGTCGCGGGAAGTGTTTTAGGTTTAGGAGGAGCGCGCACAGCTTTACGATCGTGGTGGGACCACCACACCTGTTGCATATTGAGTTCTTTAAACTTTGAGGTTATGGATCGTGGTGGGACCACCCTACCTGTTGCATATTAAGTCCTTTAAACTTTCAAAATTATGTATCGTGGTGGGACCACCCTACCTGTTGCATATCGAGTCCTTTAAACTTTCAAAGTGATGGATCGTGGTGTGACCACCCCACCAGTTGCGTATTGAGTCCTTTAAACTTTCAAAGTTATGGATTGTGGTGGGACCACCCTACCTGTTGCACATCGGGTCCTTTAAACTTTCGAGGTTATGTATCGATGTGGGACCACCCTACCTGTTGCATATTGATCACTATAAAATTTCGAGGCTATGCATCGTGGTGGGACCACCCTACCTGCTGCATATCGAGTCCCTTAAGCTTTCAAAGTGATGGATCGTGGTGGGACCACGCCACCAGTTGCGTATTGAGTCCTTTAAACTTTCAAAATTATGTATCGTGGTGTGACCACTCTACCTGTTGCATATCGAGCCCTTTAAACTTTCAAAGTGATGAATTGTGGTGGGACCACCCTACCTGTTGCATATCGGGTCCTTTAAACTTTCGAGGTTATGTATCGTGGTGATACCACCCTACCTGTTGCATATTGATCACCATAAACTTTCGAAGGCTATGGATCGTGGTGGGACCACCCTACCTGCTGCATATCGAGTTCCTTAAGCTTTCAAAGTGATGGATCGTGGTGGGACCACCCCACCAGTTGCGTATTGAGTCCTTCAAACTTTTAAAATTATGTATCGTGGTGGGACCACCCTACCTGTTGCATATCGAGTCCTTTAAACTTTCAAAGTGATGGATCGTGGTGGGACCACCCTACCAGTTGCGTATTGAGTCCTTTAAACTTTGGAGGTTGTGTATCGTGGTGGGACCACCCTACCTGTTGCATATCCTTACGTATAATGAGCGGCGTGGTGGTGTGTCTGACCGTTTTCTGTCCGACGTCCGACACACGTCCGACCAACCTCTGACCGGGCATTTGAATTCCCCGCAATTTTCGAAAGCATCGGTCAGGGCGCGTTATTGTTTCAACAATACACGGAGAACGTCGCGGGAAGTGTTTTAGGTTTAGGAGGAGCGCGCACAGCTTTACGATCGTGGTGGGACCACCACACCTGTTGCATATTGAGTTCTTTAAACTTTTGAGGTTATGGATCGTGGTGGGACCACCCTACCTGTTGCATATTAAGTCCTTTAAACTTTCAAAATTATGTATCGTGGTGGGACCACCCTACCTGTTGCATATCGAGTCCTTTAAACTTTCAAAGTGATGGATCGTGGTGGGACCACCCCACCAGTTGCGTATTGAGTCCTTTAAACTTTCAAAGTTATGGATTGTGGTGGGACCACCCTACCTGTTGCACATCGGGTCCTTTAAACTTTCGAGGTTATGTATCGATGTGGGACCACCCTACCTGTTGCATATTGATCACTATAAAATTTCGAGGCTATGCATCGTGGTGGGACCACCCTACCTGCTGCATATCGAGTCCCTTAAGCTTTCAAAGTGATGGATCGTAGTGGGACCACCCCACCAGTTGCGTATTGAGTCCTTTAAACTTTCAAAATTATGTATCGTGGTGTGACCACTCTACCTGTTGCATATCGAGCCCTTTAAACTTTCAAAGTGATGAATTGTGGTGGGACCACCCTACCTGTTGCATATCGGGTCCTTTAAACTTTCGAGGTTATGTATCGTGGTGATACCACCCTACCTGTTGCATATTGATCACCATAAACTTTCGAAGGCTATGGATCGTGGTGGGACCACCCTACCTGTTGCATATCGAGTCCTTTAAACTTTCAAAGTGATGGATCGTGGTGGGACCACCCCACCAGTTGCGTATTGAGTCCTTTAAACTTTCAAAGTTATGGATCGTGGTGGGACCACCCCACCTGCTGCATATCCTTATCCTTACATATAATAAGCGGCGTGGTGGTGTGTCTGACCGTTTTCTGTCCGACGTCCGACACACGTCCGACCAACCTCTGACCGGGCATTTGAATTTATCGAAATTTTCAACACCATCGGTCAGGGCGCGTTATTGTTTCAACAATACACGGAGAACGTCGCGGAAAGTGTTTAAGGTTTAGGAGGAGCGCTCACAGCTTTACGATCGTGTTGGGACCACCCTACCTGTTGCATATTGAGTCCTTTAAACTTTCGAAGTTATGGATCGTGGTGGGACCACCCTACCTGTTGCATATTGAGTCCTTTAAACTTTCGAGGTTATGTATCGTGGTGGGACCACCCTACCTGTTGCATATCCTTACGTATAATGAGCGGCGTGGTGGTGTGTCTGGCCGTTTTCTGTCCGACGTCCGACACACGTCCGACCAACCTCTGACCGGGCATTTGAATTCCCGCAATTTTCGAAAGCATCGGTCAGGGCGCGTTATTGTTTCAACAATACACGGAGAACGTCGCGGGAAGTGTTTTAGGTTTAGGAGGAGCGCGCACAGCTTTACGATCGTGGTGGGACCACCACACCTGTTGCATATTGAGTTCTTTAAACTTTTGAGGTTATGGATCGTGGTGGGACCACCCTACCTGTTGCATATTAAGTCCTTTAAACTTTCAAAATTATGTATCGTGGTGGGACCACCCTACCTGTTGCATATCGAGTCCTTTAAACTTTCAAAGTGATGGATCGTGGTGGGACCACCCCACCAGTTGCGTATTGAGTCCTTTAAACTTTCAAAGTTATGGATTGTGGTGGGACCACCCTACCTGTTGCACATCGGGTCCTTTAAACTTTCGAGGTTATGTATCGATGTGGGACCACCCTACCTGTTGCATATTGATCACTATAAAATTTCGAGGCTATGCATCGTGGTGGGACCACCCTACCTGCTGCATATCGAGTCCCTTAAGCTTTCAAAGTGATGGATCGTGGTGGGACCACCCCACCAGTTGCGTATTGAGTCCTTTAAACTTTCAAAATTATGTATCGTGGTGTGACCACTCTACCTGTTGCATATCGAGCCCTTTAAACTTTCAAAGTGATGAATTGTGGTGGGACCACCCTACCTGTTGCATATCGGGTCCTTTAAACTTTCGAGGTTATGTATCGTGGTGATACCACCCTACCTGTTGCATATTGATCACCATAAACTTTCGAAGGCTATGGATCGTGGTGGGACCACCCTACCTGCTGCATATCGAGTTCCTTAAGCTTCCAAAGTGATGGATCGTGGTGGGACCACCCCACCAGTTGCGTATTGAGTCCTTTAAACTTTTAAAATTATGTATCGTGGTGGGACCACCCTACCTGTTGCATATCGAGTCCTTTAAACTTTCAAAGTGATGGATCGTGGTGGGACCACCCTACCAGTTGCGTATTGAGTCCTTTAAACTTTCAAAGTTATGGATTGTGGTGGGACCACCCTACCTGTTGCATATCGGGTCCTTTAAACTTTCGAGGTTATGTATCAATGTGGGACCACCCTACCTGTTGCATATTGATCACTATAAAATTTCGAGGCTATGCATCGTGGTGGGACCACCCTACCTGTTGCACATTGAGTCCTTCAAACTTTCAAAGTTATGGATCGGGTTGGGACCACCCTACCTGCTGCATAGTGAGTCCTTTAAACTTTCGAGGTTATGAATCGTGGTGGGACCACCCTACATGTTGCATATCCTTTTCCTTACATATAATAAGCGGCGTGGTGGTGTGTCTGACCGTTTTCTGTCCGACGTCCGACACACGTCCGACCAACCTCTGACCGGGCATTTGAATTTATCGAAATTTTCAACACCATCGGTCAGGGCGCGTTATTGTTTCAACAATAAACGGAGAACGTCGCGGAAAGTGTTTAAGGTTTAGGAGGAGCGCGCACAGCTTTACGATCGTGTTGGGACCACCCTACCTGTTGCATATTGAGTCCTTTAAACTTCCAAAGTTATGGATCGTGGTGGGACCACCCTACATGTTGCATATTGAGTCCTTCAAACTTTTGAGGTTATGGATCGTGGTGGGACCACTCTACCTGTTGCATATCCTTACATATAATGAGCGGCGTGGTGGTGTGTCTGACCGTTTTCTGTCCGACGTCCGTCACACGTCCGACCAACCTCTGACCGGGCATTTGAGTTTATCGCAAATTTCAACATCATCGGTGAGGGCGCCTTATTGTTTCAACAATACACGGAGAACGTCGCAGAAAGTGTTTTAGGTTTAGGAGGAGCGCGCACAGCTTTACGATCGTGGTGGGACCACCCTACCTGTTGCATATTGAGTCCTTTAAACTTTCGAGGTTATGTATCGTGGTGGGACCACCCTACCTGTTGCATATCCTTACGTATAATAAGCGGCGTGGTGGTGTGTCTGACCGTTTTCTGTCCGAAGTCCGAGACACGTCCGACCAAACTCTGACCGGGCATTTGAATTCCCCGCAACTTTCGACAGCATCGGTCAGGGCGCGTTATTGTTTCAACAATACACGGAGAACGTCGCGGGAAGTGTTTTAGGTTTAGGAGGAGCGCGCACAGCTTTACGATCGTGGTGGGACCACCACACCTGTTGCATATTGAGTTCTTTAAACTTTTGAGGTTATGGATCGTGGTGGGACCACCCTACCTGTTGCATATTAAGTCCTTTAAACTTTCAAAATTATGTATCGTGGTGGGACCACCCTACCTGTTGCATATCGATTCCTTTAAACTTTCAAAGTGATGGATCGTGGTGGGACCACCCCACCAGTTGCGTATTGAGTCCTTTAAACTTTCAAAGTTATGGATTGTGGTGGGACCACCCTACTCTGATGTGCTCGGGGGATCGTCCCCAACCCGACGGCCGTGGCCACGTCACTAGGGACTAAACACAACCTTGGTTGGCCGCCGACATGCATCCTCTCGCCCCGCCCCTTTGGGAGGGACTTGGTATGGTGTCCGTCCCTCCTTTGCTGGATGTGTCCAATCGATTGCGGGGGAGCGTCCCCAAACCTACGGGCTCACTCAAATGCCCCGTGAACACAGGGGAGCATCCCCAAACCTTGATTGCTAAGAAATCGCGCTCCAAAACAACCACGCGCTGTAGATACGGTATGTTTGGTGCAATTGCGACCTTTAACACTCCACTGCCGCTTTTTTTTCGAAAAAGGTGGTTTTTGCTTTTTTTTTTGTTTTTGCACGCGCAACGTACGAGTGTTTTCTTTGCTCATTCTCAGTGTCTTCTTTGCTCAGTAAATACAGACGAGGGACCGGATTCTACAGGCTTCTCCATTAGACTTGTAAAAGCAAAACCAAGCACGACATGAATTGGAGCGCTGCGGTTTCCCAGCTTCACTAGTGTTGACTGCCATACAATAACCTGGAAAATGTTTCACTACATACAGTACCCCGCTAGGTTTTGCAAAAACGGGGAGCATTTCCCAAACTTTGCAAAAGAAAACGTCTGTGGACCGAAGTTCACTGCAATCGCTTTGTTGTTGAGTAAAATTGCTTTTGCGGTCGTTTCTCAAAAACGTCGCGCGCGGTAGAGTGCTGCGTAACTTTGAGTAGTAATTGCACAAGTAATAGGAGAGCAATCTCTTTGTTTTCTCCGTAAATAAGATGAAGGTGGAGCAATCTTCAGATCTGCGCAAGTTGAATTTTCGAACTCCTTCATTTATCGGTCTGGGGCTTTCGCTTCAGAAGTCAGATTATTCAAGAAGCTTCCGAGCGTGTTTAATGAAGAATTTTGAAAACTAAACCCGGACAAATCTTGAGATTACCCCCCTTTAATAAAACTCACAAAGAATGCATAGAGATTGCTCTTCTATTACTTGTACAATTACTACTCAAAGTTTCGCCGCGCGCGACGCTTTTGAGAAACGATTGCAAAAATAAATTTCATAGCGATTTTAGGGAACTTAGGCCCACAATGCACATCACTATGTATGAATTTGAGCTGTTAATATGATGGCGTTCTCAGAATCCAAAAACGTATTCAAAAAAGTTATGAGCATCGGACGTTTTTTTTTGCCTTTTTCTTGCCAAGTTTCGCTAGTGCTCCCCGTTTTTACAAAACTTAGCGCAGGTATTGTAGTTTCAAAGCACCTTTGATTTTGTTCAATTAAGAGCAACGGAGAAGCTTGTGAAATCCTATCGTTCGTCTTTTACTTTCGACAAATGATCTATGATTGGCCACATTCGTATTTTTAATCATTTCACTACATTTCCCAGTTGGCTTGTTACTTCAGGTTATCGTGCGCCAAAACATTTTGTAAAATATTTCAAGACATTTTTTTACATCTTTGACCTCTAATTTTTCGCAGTAATGACATGCCAATCACTAATCGAGGGGGGGGGGGAAGAGGGGGGGTCAAAGCTCTAGAATCTCCCGGTATTTTTCTCGAAGAATCCCTTTCTGGCTTGACTTTTGCTGAGAGATTAATTTGAAAGAGGCGAAACATCTGACAGCTTTTGCCTTCGGTGAGTCTTGGAGCGTAACACTGTCCCAAAAAAGGCGCAATCCTGGGCGAAATCCTGTCAGTGACGGTGCTGGTTTTCATTAGTTTCCATTTTTATGAACGAGGGAGCGTCGGGTGGCTCACAATAACATGCTTAAATGTTTCTGAATGTTTCCGACCTCAATTTTTAAGTGCCGCTCAATTTGGGCTATCAACTCTAAATTGGAATAGAAAATATGTAACCGCACCCATTTCCAGTCCACTGTTGGAAAATTAGCTTCCTGGCTCATCGAGAAGTGTTCTCACAAGATCGTGATCGCCATTTGAGAATAAACCAAAATCGAGCGGTTTTTTTCCATGGTTTTCGATTTCCAGGAAACCATTCCAGACCACTTGGTGGTAATACCAACTTTTGCGCTCTCATCAATGGAAGGAAAACCGCTTCTCCACAATTACTCCAAACGGTATTTCCGGAATCGCAGGGTTGCGCAAGTGCGAATTCTGCCAAAATATGGTACACGCTTAGCGCGCAACACAATTTTCATACATGGAACGTAGAAAGAAATCACTAAACTAGTAAAGCAACAGAAAATTTTTCGCAATTTGACGCTCAGATCAGCTGTAATTTGGTAGTTTCGACCGGTCTTCAGGGCCTGATAATAATTGTCACCAGAATAATACTCTTGCACGACGAGGTAGGAGAAGAAAAAAAAATAGAAGATTTGATGTAATGTCAAAATATTCAAATCAGTGTAGAAAAATCATCGGGAAAATTCTCAATGATGGCGAAGTCGCCATATATTGTTCCGCATTTTCCGCGTTCCGCAGCACTTCCTTCGGTTTTCGGAAGGCGGAACGCGGAAGGTCAAAAACGCGCGAAACTGCGGGTTTCGGAACGCGAAACGCGGAATTCCGCTCATCCCTGGTGTGGATGCGAAAGGACCGTGTATTTCCGAAAAATTTTACGAACCCCCCTAATTTTTAATATTTTTTTTCTAAAATTTCCAAAATTTTAACGACCCCCCCCCGTTGTGCCGAGTCACAGGTCTGCTTAACCCTGGCGACAAGTCATGGGCCACGCCCTTCATCACTCGCTCTGAGGAGCGACGATGCAACTCTCGGTGTTATCTTATCGGGGGGGGGGGAGGCACTATGATGCGATGCACATGGCCACGCCCATTTTCGTGTGCCGCACTAATTTTCAGCATCTACCCACTCGTTTCCGAACAGTGCCGATCATTACTGTATGTGAAGTGATGCGTCTTTTATTCATTCAGTAACGCGAATATTGGCAGCAAATATTGCAACCTGTGAAAGATTCAAAAGTGTTGAGGTATCAATTTCATGAGATTTTCATGTGTATTTTTGATAGGAGCTTTCTCGAGATTCTTTGGATACCCTGTAAAACATTACAGGATTAGCTGGCATGTCATTTCTCCAAACCTTGAATCCGATCCACGTAGACCTCGTCAGCAGCCTAGTGATAGAACATGTCAGTATCGTTGTACTGTGCTTCTCTGGTCCAAATTCCGGCCCTCATTTGCGTCTCGACACGCCTTGCGGCCGCACGCGCTCAAGTCAGTCAAGTTTCTAGCCCCAAAGCCGACTCGGTGTGGCTTTTCTACACAGTTTTCTCCAACTTTTATTCAGTTTCCAGTTTCTAAAACCTACTTAGAGTCAATGGATCGGCGGCTGCGGCGCTGGAAATTCTTCCGACTCAAAAGCGCGCGGCCGCAAAGCGTATCGAGACGCAAATGCGGACCGGAATTTGGTCCAGAGAAGTTCAGTAACTAACTCATTCAGGACCATGCTCTATTTTGTTAGTGACGTGTTCGTTCGAACACGTCAAATGTGTTCGAAAAACCAAAAATAGTCTTCAGTTTCGTTTCGAGCTCCTTAAATATCCTCACGGTACGGATTTTGAGTGATTTATTTCTTCGACCACCACTGAGGGACCAAAAACGAAAATAGTGTCGCGAAATCGTTTCAGTTATTCGATCCCACATTCTGTGATGATTGGCGCTGATCGCAAGCGAATACCTCTACGATGCATCATCGGTAATCGCTCACTCTGAATAGGATGCAAGCAAGTAACAGCATCGCGGCAGCGTGAAACAGCGCTCCAATGTCTCGCCGCGGCGCGAGCGCGCGTTTCAAATGGAGGCAAGGGTAGTTCAGAGTTTTAGGCGTCGTTCTTCTTCTTCTTCTTTGCAGCCACAGAGAGGGGTTCTGTCATAGGTTCACAAACTCGGCCACTAGCACTGGGTTCGTCCACAGATCCATTGTCGTCAATGTAGTCGGTCTTTTCGGGCAATTGAACAGGTGCGCAGTAGTATGCCCTTGACTACCGCAATCAGGACACTCGTCAGGTTTGCTGTTGTCAATCCTATGCAAGTATGACATAAGCATGGGGAGTGTCCACAGCGTAACGATGCAAGGGTGCGCCTGGCACGCCTGCCAAGTTCCATCTCTGTCTCGGAGACCTTTGGAGGTGCGACTCCCAGAATGGGGTTTATGGCAACTCTGCTCAAGTGTTCCTTCACGAATCGGGTATGCTCCGCGCGCAAGAGATGGACTGAAGCACAACAAGAACGCCTCCATCTCTGCACATCTACTTTCGACGGAGCATCAGCGAAAGGCTTTCTGATACATCTCTCTCTCACCGGGTTTACTACTCTTCGCGATGGATGATTCGGCTGCTTCACGATGTTAATGTACATTTGTTGCGCCTGGAGTTGGCAGTGGTCTCTAACTGGCAGGTGGCGAGCTTCGGCGTGTAAGTGCTTTATAGGAGAGCTTTTGGAACAGCCTGTTGCAATTCGCAGAGCACAATTTTGGACGCGCTGCAGCTTGGACAAAGAGGTGTCGGACACGATGTGCTGCCAGACTGGCGCAGCATACTCCAAGGCGGGTTGCACAATAGCCTTATACGTGGTCAGGATCGTTTCTTCATTGCATCCCCAGGACGTTCCACCGAGAGCACGCAGGACGTTGAGTCTTGTTTTCACTGTGGCTTGCTTCTGCTCAGTGTTCTTATGGAACTTCAACGAAGGATCCAACACGAGTCCAAGTAGTTTGGGGAATCGGGTGGCCTGCAATTGAGTTTCGTCCCACTTCACCATAGGATGGGCACTGTGCTCTGCATTATCAGTGGAAAAGACGGTGACGGACGATTTGGAGGCAGAGACTGAGCATTTTGCGATCGAAGAAACATTTCAACTCGATCAAGTAGTCATTGATCATACTGGCGGCTACCTAAAAGGCACAGTGCACAGGTCTGTCGCAAGTGGCACATGGGTACTTCTCCTTCTTCGCGGGTCCTGGGTTCCTCTCGACGCCGGCTCTTTGCAGTAGGATCTTCAGGAGAGCTGCGGCCAGCCAGCACCTCTCCCATGACAAAAACCCTCTCCGCGGAGGGATTGACGTCGGTTTGCACGGAGGTGGTCTTCTTTCCTCCACACTGCCACGGCACGAACGTACGACATCTCGTCAGCAAAGGCGCCGTTCAGAGTTTTTGCGAGGCGATGCGATGGCGCCTATCAGTGCGGCGCAAAAAACGCGTACCGCAGACATTTGGGTGTGAACGCTGGGCGACAATGCACAATTGCATACGTACGCGATTTCTCGCAATCAAGCAACGCCAATTTTTCGCAGCAACTTCGTTTTTTTCCATTATCAGCTTTTCGTATTTATTTGAGTGCACGTGATCCTATATATGCTTATTTTTTTGCTTTCATTGTTAGATTAGGTCGAGTTAATGGTGAAACGCTGAAGAAAAGCAGCAACGAGTCCGTCGCGTTGCATTGCAAGGCGACGCGATGGATGTCGTGCGAAGGCAAATAGCCCGCTATTTCCATTATATCGCGCCTTTTCACTGTGAATACTCAGGGACGACGCGACGTTGCTAGAACTAGTAAATTGGGCTTCTGAAAAGCCTATTCCGCGAGGGGATTAACTTTGTATGGCCAGCAAGGCTCGCCGCTAGGGATGTGCGGCGATTTCCGTTTGTCGTTTGCTGGAATTTCAGTAGTTTTCCGTAAAAACATTCAATCTGGGTGCATCCGTTCACCTTGGGCAGGGTACGGCGCCAGGGGTGGACAAGGCGAATCTCACTCAGACCCACCCCCTCTTCTAGAAGGAAATTTTTAGCGGTTTTCTCAGCCCCCCCCCTTCCTGGAAACGTTAATCGGTCAAATTTTTGAGGCGAATTGGACGCTCTAATTAAATTCTTCGTAAAAGCTGATTCTAAACAGACTATACCCCATCCAAACTGGTCCACTTAGTGGCTCGGCGGAGCTCAGACCCCCTTCATACATGTGCAGCTCAGCCCCCTGTGGATTTCCACACCCCGCGCCGTACTCTGTCCGTGGGTTTGGGTAATCAGCTGAGCAAGTATGATAGGCGCGGATTTCGACTAGTTATTCGTGAGGGGCACCGGTGTGCCGGGCCTCGCGCTCTAGTCAGGCGGCATGGGATGTGGCCGGCTGCCAATCGGCGTGTCTCGTTGCCAGCTGAGCGCGGCAGCCCCGCATCCCCTCGCCTTTGCCTCCTTGGCAGTCTCCACCCGCGCGGCGCAAGCTGCGACCGCGCTCGCCTCCGCTGGCAGAGTCATGCTCATCCATCGTTGGCTTGAGTGCTGGAGATCATGCTCATCCAGTGTTGGGTTGAGTGCTGGAGATCATGCACCGCCAGCTCTTGGGGCTCCTGTCTACCCTGGTGTGGACAGTTACCTCGCAACTGGTGCTCTTATTGCCACATCGCGGTGGCGAGCGCCAGGGCCAGACTTTCACGGGTTTAATAAACGTTATATTCGCATAAGTTTGGCAGCGAGGAAAGTGGTCGCCTCCAGCGGCACCCGCTAGCTGCTGATGAGGAATCCGGCCCAGAACCGCAGCTGGGTGTCAGGTATGAAACCACATCTAAGCCTTCTTCTGAAGAAGGTTCAAGGGAAGGCAGAACTACCGCACGAGGCGCCATTATTCTCTACGCTAGTATTCAATCGCCCTACATTCGCCATCTACCTGGAGATCCGGAACGCGCCCCCTAAGGATTTGGAAGGATCCCAGGTGCCGTAGAATTTTAATGTTATTAGGATAAATCAGTGTATCGTATCAGTCCAAAAAGGTTGATAAGTGTTGCAGATTTTTGAGGGATATTACTGCGTAGTATCAGGAAAAAGTGAACAATTCTATCCAAATGGGATCTTCCAAGCGAAAGAGGTTTGGTGCGCGCCAGAAACGTTCCAACAAAAAGGGAACAATAGGAAATGATTTTTTTCTTTTTTTCTTGTGATTTTCTCTGCGGAGCGGGGTCCCGTTGGTTTTTTCCTGAAGTTAGCAGTTTCTTGTTCGTATTGTGTCTTATCCTCGATCCTGGCTCTCTCATCCGCCATCACTCAGTCTTTTGCAAAGGAATTCGGTCCTAGTACATTCTGTTTGAGGCAAGATATTTGTTGGTGTATCTCGCGTTCTGTGCTGAAGTCCCACTTTTTTAAATTGCCTCGTGCGATTCTCTATATATCGAGGATAGCGCTTGAAGGCCAAAAGGAGGGCTGTGCTCAATCTGGTGGTGTTTTTTTTTCAGATGGCTGGAAGACGACATCAATATCCTGCGATGAGAAGGAGGAGGTATCCTAAACACTTGAAGTTTTCATTTCGCCACTGTATCGCCCCTTCCTCATCCCGCGGACAGGGTAGTATTTTTGGTATATCTCCCCAACCTCCGGCCACCCCCACTTGAAGCCCTCGCTGATCAGCACACCACGCTGACGGTATCGTGGCGCGTTGACAGACGTTATCAGCCAGGCCATATATCTCGTCGGAGTGTATCAACAGCGGTAAGTACCCTTATAATTTCCATAAAATCACGTATAAAAGTCAGTGCTTGTCTTAAGCGGGGGCCGATCAGGCAAAATTACGCCGCGAGTTGAAGCAGGCGAGCAACCACATGCAGCCGAGCAGCCACATGTCGAAACTTTCCATGAAGTCGCTCTCAGAAGGCCATCGTTTGCCAGCTAAGAATCTTACGAAAAAGTGAAGCATCTATCAAGGCGATCTCCTTTTGGTATGAAATACTCTACGACGCCGATTCGCAATATAACTATGCTTTCTAATTGTATCCAATACCTATTTTTAACAGGTTCTCAACGAAGTCATGTAGCGGTGGCGAGTCAGCTCTAGAACCTCTGGTGATGATGTGTCTTCACTCTTCACGGTCTTATACCAGCCATGCCTTGTGAAGGTGCCTGAATAATTGGTTATCGCCTATTACGCTAAGTTGAACCTTTTTTGTTCACAACCAAAAATTGATTCAGGTGACACGTCTTGTCGAGAGTATTCAGAAGTTATCTTGCCGACTAACTGAAAACGCTGGGAAGAAGGAGGAACTGCAAGACCCGCCCCCGTGCACGTTGTTTCCACTCTAATTGGTAGGAGTTGTTACCACTTGCAAATATCCCATTGCGTATAGTTTTCTGTCTCAACAGGTAAATGAACGAACGAGAATTGGAGAATGTTCCTCGTAACCTAAATTGAAGCTTCTTTTTATTACCGTGGTTTTCTTCGGGTCTGTCCCTCTTGCCTGCCTCTAGGTCCATGTGTTTCATTTTAAATCTTCGTGTTGTGCAGATTTTCTGATACCTATCCCTTTTTTCGCAAGTTTTTTAATTCGGTGTGTCCTCCCCAGCCGCAGGGAATTCGTCGATTTCTTTTAGCTCAATGAGGTCGACATGTCTCGCAAATCGCAGCGCCTCGCTAACAGAAGGGCTTCCACGCTTGTCAAGGGTGTAATGGTCCTGCAAACAACAGCGCAGAGCCATCGGAGCTTTCAGAAGAGACTGAAGGGACCGCAGAGCTCAATAAAGACCTTTAATTGAGCAGTTGCTGCTCGCTCTCCTAGCCAAGCTCCTCACAATTGTGGAAGTCATTTTGGACGGTTTTAAGGGTGAGAAGCGCGCTCGTAGTGAGGTAGTTATTGGGCTTGAGGAAGCCGAGAATGTCGCGAAGTCGTCTGATCGGCAAAGGGACACCGAAGGTAAGGTCGAACGCATCCTGTATGCGCTCAAGGTGGAGTGCAGACCAGATCGCATTCTCAGAATGGGTAAGTTTCATGCGGAGAATCTGTCGAATGTTTTCATAAACCTATGAACGACTAGTCATTCTGGGGTTCACCGTTGTAATGAAAAAATAAATATTCTTTTGTGATGTGGAGACAAGATAGGATTCACGTGATGCGTAGGGACCGGAATAACCCGAGTTTCATCCACCTGGATTTCCACCATCCCTTAGGACTTGACTTGCCGTGCGACATAGAGCTCTTCCGCATCTGCACAACCCACAGGACGCGCTCATAATAATAATCATAAATGTAATTTATTAGAGAATGGGAAGGAGAAGAGAAATGAAACTGGAGAAAATAGTTGGAGCAGGGGTACGTATTTAGCAGTGACAAGGTTCATTCAAACGAAGCTAGTTTATCATAAATAGCATTAAACTTGACAACTATGGATATTTTGAGAAAGAGGAGAATCTGGCAAAGATTTCAGCTTTAGTGTGATCGATTTTTAATGTGATTTAAGGACCTTAAATGCCGTCCCTGTTTTACCCCGGAAACCGGAACGAGATATAAAGGCAGTGTTCACGATAAGAATCGTTTTTCTGTTTTCCCGCCTATCTTAAAGACGGTCCTATGCTGATTCCAATGATGGTTTTGGAATCGTACAAGACCTTCTAGGAACGGAGTTATGGTCCCTCGAAAATTGAGCTAGAGAAGCAGGTGGACGAGTTGTCCGAGGCTTGTAACTTCCGTCTTTTGCAACCGATAAAAGCGAGCTGACCTGGGTAAAGAGAGAAGTTGGGAATGAAGGGAAGAACGGGGCTATTGGTCGGAAACCATCGCTCATCTCACAATCTCGAGCATTCATTTATTCACGTCAGTGGGCGTGTAAAGTGCATCTGGGGGTGACGAGCTGACGGGTGTCCAACTTTGGGGCCGTAGGGGACCGTTCCGAGCTCATTTTTCTTAGTTTTTTCAACGTTGGGGTTGCGCTAGGCCCCGCAGCTGCCGATCTCCACCAAAAAATCAGACATGGTTTTTATCGTGGACACTGCCTTTAAGGTCGTTAAACCACAGTAAATATTGAACCTATTGATATTGAGATGTTCACCAGATTCCCCTCTTTCTTCCAATGCTCTTAGTTCTCATGTTTATTGTTTTTGATCTGATCGACTAGGCTCATTTGGCAGGTGTGTTTGAGAGACTTGGGTCCCCATGTGTCCTGCAGGCTTGTCCACCAAGGGTCCTCAATGTTTTTATCGTTAGCCCTGGATCCCTTTAGGCCTGCTCACTTTCCGAGGTGTTTTGCTCTAGAGGTGTGGATTTCTGTTAACCCTTGAAAATTGCCGTGCACACCTCCCCAGATGACCCGCACCACATATGAGGGGTGTATGAGAAAAGTGCAATTGTGTCAAGTTCTCACCCACTTCAGTTCCTC
The DNA here is from genome assembly GCA_029168955.1 of Aplectana chamaeleonis. Classification (NCBI taxonomy): domain Eukaryota; kingdom Metazoa; phylum Nematoda; class Chromadorea; order Rhabditida; family Cosmocercidae; genus Aplectana; species Aplectana chamaeleonis. The sequence goes on from JAPDOI010000238.1 coordinate 70,671, forward strand.
GATTTTGAAGGCTGGTGAATAATTTACAGAATTGTCCTCAATTGTTTGAAATTAGGGACTTGTGGAAATACTCGGTTCCCACTACTCTTTTCGGTGGTTTGCACGTATGCATTTTCTGGTAATTGTGGAAAAAATTAGGACATGATAACATGTCGTGAGAATTTCTTGTCACAACGCTTGCTTGCACTAGACCCATATCTGTTTAGGCGTATGACGAATGTACTGGATATTGTGGTGAGGCAAAGCCGTATCAGAGCCGTGGAGGCGCTTTCGCACCTCTATGTATATCGAGAGCTTGAGGTTCGTGTTTTTTTTTTCAAAATCAAATTCGTTTCATGTGCAGAGGGAGATGTGATATGAAAAGAAGCCAAAAAACACAAAATTGAAACGCCACAAATTACAAAACAAAGTCAAAAGCTGAAGCGTAATACTACTAAAATTAAATAATATAAAACAATCGCTTTTTGTTGAAGATGCAGGCTCACAACAGCTCTAAAACCAAAATAGGTGGAAGGAACCTACAGTTTGTTGCTGAAGTTTAGATGATCCAATTCCGCACAAATTATGAAAAATGTTGCCTAATTTGAGAACGAGGCCTGGGAAGTCGAGTTATTGTTTTCGCCCTCTTGTATTCAAACGTGTGAGACCGACAGCAAGTGTGTCCAAATGCATCCTGTTGTTGTATACGGTTCTATACGGAAATACTAAAGCCCTAGAACTTCTTCGTAGAGCTACTTTGAACTGTTACTAGTTTTTCTTCAGTAGTCTCGTAGTTGCAATCGCTTAACCGCGGCCCAACAGCCGGAGAGCAGCCGCGCTAGTACCCAAACTATGATAATACTTGCGTATGCGTGTATACTTCAACCAGGAATGCCTAGTATTTGCTGAAATGTTGTTATTTTTTTTAGCAGCTGTGTCTCGAAGATTGCGACCTGGACGACGATGACCTGAAAAATATTGCTGTGCCATCGCAATCAGTCAAGTACCTTTGTTTGCGTGGCAACAACTTGCGAAGTCCATGGAAATTATTGGCAGAGAAACTCCCTGCGATTACATACTTAGATATCAGGAATAACAGGTACTCTTTAACTAACGAAATTTCTGGCACCTTCACAATATTCGCTCCCACACATATTTCAAAATGTGAAATACGAATTGAAAGGCTGTAAACGAAGACTGAGCCTGAAGAACAAAAAAACTTACTAGTAGCTTCCTAAAAGATTAGCTTCAAAGGAGGAGCTTTAATTTATGCGAACAGCGTTCTACGCTGGTCTTTTGCCCCACTTTGCGGTGACACGATGGCTCCCTATTTTTTGCGTTTTCTTCGTTTGAGGCCTCGAAGTGGCTTTTGTAATAGGCTGAGGATCTAGTCAACAATTACAGGATTCGTCCAATAGTTTATTATGCTTAAAGAGGTAGGTCACTTCGGCACATGAGTAAATGCGCCGCGTCGTGTCTGCGTCTCCGGGCATGCGTTTGACCGGCTACTGACGATTTTGTTGACCTAAGACATAATATAGAGTGACCACAGCGCAGCGGGTCTCGCCTGCCGAGTTCGGACTTGGACTAGCCAATACGAGGCGCCATTTCTCCTAAGATATGGTTCAGATCCGCCTTCTCAAGATATCCTCGAGCGAACTGGGTATGCTCCTCGCGCAGAAGACGGAGCCTTTTCATGTTGGAGTCGGCCCATCTTTGTACATCCACTTCACAAGGGGCGTCTGCAAACGGCGTCCTTATTGATCTCTCTTTCTCTCTTACTGGTTTCATTGTCCTCCTTTTCGGATGGTTCGGTAACTTCAGAACATTAATATGCCGACCTCCGCGTGAACGTTCTACTGGGGAGCTCCTTATACAGCCAGTAGCAATTTTAAGCGCAGCATTCTGTACACGCTGCAGCTTATTCCAGGAGCTGCCTGCCACACTGGTGCCGCATTTTTCAGAGCAGTCTGAAGTATTGCTCTGTTGGTCGTCAATATAGTATCTGCAGGCCACGGTTCCGTCACATGATGGTGATGTCGTCAGCAAACATAACAATCTTTATATCTGGTGGGGGCTCGGGCATTTTTGCATAGCAAGAGTACTTGAATATTGTACAAGGTGTCAGATTCTCTCTACTTCAGGATTTTGAATTTCATTTCCCGATGTATTTCCTGTTCTTCCAGTATCGCCACCGTCATCAACGAGGGGAGGCTGTTCACCAATCTGCAGCAAGTCTTCTTTGATACCACTGATGATGGGTAAGTTAATCTAAATTTTTCCTCTCAGAGAGAAATTTCGGGGCTTCTGAGACGGAAGCAGGGGTTGCTGACCAGCACCTCGACTTGGGTTCGGGCCTCACACGATAAGTTAGGTGGGATATCCGTTTTCGTAGGGTACAACCACTTTACCTTCTCTGGTGATCCCTTTTTCTGCACCCACGTTTTGATCTCCATTGCAGGAAATTAACACCATATTGCTTGAGCCTTCTCTGAAGCCCCTCTATTTTGTTTGAGTGACTGGATCCATTGTGTTGTGAGCATCGTATTAGAAGAGAATACTTCAGGCTGGTAGATGCGCTGCTCAAAATGAGCCCGACCCTAGCTCGAATAAATTGCGATTTGGTCCCAAAGGGAAGAGTACCTGAAAGTGTGAGGTTTTTTCATTTTTATTTTTTCTTGAGTAGATAATTTCAGCTACGGTTTTTGGTTTAGAATGCGGTCCCTTCTGATGAAGATGATAGCGAAGATGATTTTGGTGACGAGGTCGGCGCCACAGCTGACGAACCCGAAGGTGAAGCGGAAACTGATATTTTCGCGCAAGGAATCCCAACGGATGGTAGCGAAAGAACCATATTCGATCGCTTGTTTTGAATATAAAAGTTCCAATATATGCGGATTAGTGAATGCGTATTTATTGGTTATTCTCACCAATGCGTCATATCTTCAAAAATATTCTGCATATATTTTTGATTCGTGACATTCGTCTGACATTGCATTTAAAATTGTATTCACAGAGAGTGCATGTTAAAATTATCCGTACGCGATACCGAGGGCTGTTGGAGAACTCGGCTCGCTCGGCCACTATCACGTAACAATCCAGTTTCTCACGATTCTGTGAGATTTTGTACCCGCCGCAATTTCAGACATTCAGTTATCTAGCTCACCTTAGATCCTTACTTCCTGTGAAATATGTAGCCCCAAGTCAGCTACTCCTCCCATTTTGGGTGGGGGGAGGTAATAAAACCCCTGGTTGGTGTGCGCTTTGAGGTGGGTTAAACCTTGGATGGTGAGGTCATCGCGGCCTCGCGAGACCGAGTTCTCCGGCATCCTTATGTCACGCACTCCAAACTTGTCAGCGTAGCCGGGGTCTCCTTTCCCTACCAGGGTTCAAAGAGGAACGGAATAACGGCTCTCGATGTCGGTCATCGAAAGTGGGGTCATTCGATAGAAACCGGAACTTCTGAAATGACGGCTTGTATGAGTTTTCCTCAGAGATTCCACGCTGGTGTCGCAGCGAAATTGACTGTCGTGAAGAAATTTCGCCAAAGTATTACTCTGAAGCAGCACATTTCGATTAGCGGAGTAGCCACTGCTGCTTGGGCAGCATCAGGGTTCAGTTTCGCTGCCGCTGTTGTTCGTGAGACGTGTGCAATTTGTGATATTTCGAAAATGCCTAATACCGCGATATTCAAAAATGTTCATTTGGAAGTAAATGCCGTAACGCGGTTTGAACATTTTAACATGAGTAAACTCGTTTTAATATGAGTTAACACGTGTTTTCACTAGCGTGGACAGGCACGCCTTAACGCGGCTTGAACATTTTAAAACGAGTTAACACGTGTTAATATGAGTTAACACGTGACATTAACACGCGTTCCGATGGTTGGTGTAGTGAGACGACGCGTTCATCGTCCCGCTCCACCGACCGTGCTGTGTTGAAACGATTTTGCGGATCGTGCGAATGATGCTGAACTGTCGCCCACCATTCCATATGCCGGCTGTATGATATGTATTGACACGATGCCTCACCGACTTTCCACAGGGATGTGTGGAACGCTCCTCCAATTAGGGGTAATTTTCTTTTCAGGTTCATTCTGTTAATTTTTTTTTGATTATGCATCAGTGTGGTGAAGAAGCTATGCCAATGTTTAATCGAATGGCTTATTTGACACTGATCCGATTTGTGGAAGCATTCATCGAAACCGTAAACCAAAGTACGTCAGAGTTTTTTTCTTCAAACCTTTCTCCATCTGATTTCATTGTTCTTTCTTTTTTGTAGAGTTTCTTAAAATCTCGCTAAGAAATTCAAGGAGGACGTAAACATTTCGTGACGGAAACCACAATTTCCGAATTTTTCCTCATTCCCACTCGCTGATCAGGGAAAGACATTCGGCAATTTTAGCACACAACCTTTTTTTAATTACTGTGCAATTCACTTCATGAAATGTTTGCGGGTGCTGGGGACTTCATGAAATGTTTGCGGGTGCTGGGGGAGATGGGAGTACATGATGGGGTTTATTCCTCCGTCGGCCAACCACTTGCGTCTTGATGGGTGGAGAAAACTTGCCGATTGGCCGACGGAGGATTAAACACCGCCCCGTACTCCGATCTCCCTCTGTACCTGTTTGTTTAGAGTGCCTGCCCTCTTTTTTCTTCTTTTATCCCCCGCCCTGTGACAGAGGGCGGGGGGGATAAAAGAAATCTGGCAAGATGCCTGCGATCCTTGCGGCAGATTTAAGCAACCCGTAGCGCAAAGTGCGTTTGTGGTTGCGTTCCTCTTCCTCCCTTCCCCGCCCCCCCCCCCACTCGAACTCTGACGTCGGACGAGGAACGGCAATGTCAGTGCGTAAAACAACGTGTTTTTTCGATAATTTTCGATAAGATTTCGATAATTTTCGATTTCCAATTTCAATCGAATATACAGTTCAACTCCGCATTGCCGTTCAGTCCACAAAGTGCGCGCTGATTGCGAAACGTGCTGCGGCGCGGTCGCGAGCATCCTCAGACAGGCATGTGGGATCACCCGGGCGGTGGGATCACCCGGGCACCAAAGGCAAAAAACGCCCGGGTGATCCCACATGCCTGTCTGAGGATACTCGCGACCGCACCGCAGCACGCTTTCGCAATGAGCGCGCACTTTGCGGACTGAACGGCAATGCGGGGTTGAACTGTATGCTTAAAATTTAGACTCATAAATTCGTAATAAAACTCATAACTCATAAATTAACATAAACATAATAAACATAAACAGAAAAACAAGTCATAAATTCTAATGTTCTTGGAAATCGATTCTTCGAACGATCGGTCTACAAATGAAATGGAGTTTTCGAGGTTTGTGGAGCGAGTTTTCGAATCATTGAGCCCCAGCATCGCACCCAAGTAATATTCGAGGTTGAGCTCGGCCATTGGGAGTGTTATTATCAAAAAACCACCCCTATTTATCATACAAATTGTATGCTTAGGTATCTCAATCTAATCAAGATCTCAATATACATCTCAATTTTTTTTTCTTACTTCTCTCTCATCACTTATTGTTAGTGAGTCTGACTTTTTTGGGTTGCTGTGAATGCCTTTTCCTTATAATTTGTTTTTCTCGACACCACAATTTTCACGCCAGTAGAGGTCTTTACATTAGTCACTCAGCGTGTAGGGAAGTCGATCACAACAATTTTTTTCGGTCAACTTCTGGCTCATTTTTTCTAGCATTTTACGCTTGCAGTTTCTTGGGGAAGTAAACACCTGGGTTTTGTTGTAATTATTCTGGAACAGGGATGAGCGGCGGAAACTTAACAACAGCGGAATTCGATAAAGCAACCCAGACATGGATTCATTAGGTATCAGACTCTTGAAAATTCAACGTAGTCCCGAATTTCTCACGAAATAATGTATCCAGATCTAAATGGTAGAGAAAAAAAACACTCCCAGTGGCTGATCCCAACCTCAAATCCCACTCGAGTGCGCAGCTGACGCTTGACGATACAATAATGCGCTCCACCGCGAAGGCGTGGGATACGGTAGCACAGGATCCCGGCTGCTAAGACCCGTTTTGTTCGTTTTTAGTCAAAGATCATGCCCAATGTGCCGAACGCCAACGCGATATCAGTTCTCAAAATTCACGGGAACAGCACCAAATCTTATTACCGAATACCGATTCTTTTTCTCTATGTCGTGAAATGGTAGGCAATGTCTGCGTTCAAAATCACCAAACACGTTATTTTACGCAGTGAGATTCTCTCACCTCAGACACTCGGAGCGTCGAACCAAGGTGAAAAAAGACATTCGAGTTGAACTACCGAGGCTATTTTGCCTAGAAGGTGGCCTGATGGGAACGATGCGTTGAACTGCTAGGCTATAGCCGTCCTGCGTGTTGGGTCGCGTGCGCAGTGCCGTCAGACGACGGCTCCGACGCAAGTAGAACGCGAAAATCAAAGTAGTGGCACATGCGAGGCCCCGCCACTCATCTGCAGGATTTGTGGCTTGTCAAATGTCCCAGTGCCGAGATAGCTAAGTAACGTATTTTTTTTCGGGGTTTGGCTGTGCTAATGATATGAAATGAGAAAATGAAGGTGGGTGCTATCGCAGCGAGAGAGGGGGGGGGCACTGTGATCTCGCACTGGGCCACGCCCATTTTTTCGTGCTCCTGATTTAGGAAGGGGGGGGGGACGTGCCATACGTACTCAAATCGCGCGCCGGCACGGTAAAATGGACGTGGCCAAGTGCATCTCACCTCAGTGCCCCCCCCCTCGCCTCCCTGCGATGGCAGTGGAAAGTCACCCATGCATAATGAGAAGCGGAAACTTTTCTCGAGGGGATTGGCGTTATATAATGTGCGATAACTAGCCAGTATGCGCACTACTTCACCATGAAAAATTTTCAACGTCGTTAGACCCTGTTTGTAGCCATATAAAAGTTGGACCCAGATTACACGGCTTCGCCATCTCGTCTTGTCTTTCCGGCAGTCGACTTCTGCATGTGTCCACCGTTTCCCACCTTGCTTTTTTTTTGAATATGAGCAACACCAAAACAGGCTCATCACTCTACTTTAGTCTGAATCTAATTTCATTCGAATTTCCGAATAAATAGGTTCTTCCGCAAAATCAAAGTTATTCTTTTTTTGGATATTTCGGTTAGGCCCTTACTGTGCTTGTCTGGTCCAAATTCCGGCCCTCATTTGCGTCTCGACACGCCTTGCGGCCGCACGCGCTCAAGTCAGTCAAGTTTCTAGCCCCAAAGCCGACTCGGTGTGGCTTTTCTACACAGTTTTCTCCAACTTTTATTCAGTTTCCAGTTTTCAAGACCTACTTAGAGTCAATGGATCGGCGGCTACGGCGCTGGAAACTTCCGACTCGAAAGCGCGGCCGCAAAGCGTGTCGAGACGCAATCGCGGACCGGAATTTGACCCAGAGAAGCACAGTAACTTCCTCGAAGTCCCGGAAACGGTCTGGTATATCCTGGTTTGGCATGTCGTAGAAGCAAGTGGGACTAGACAAGCCATAAATGCGGCGTTCAGTGCATTTAAAGCCACAGTCCAAGCTCAAAATCGATTTTTCGATTTTCTGCTCATCTTGAAGAAAATTTCACACTGATCACAATGGTGGCTCCCGAACAGGGTCAAGCAGGGCGTTGTGTAATTTTCCGAAATCGGGGCGACCCCCCCCCCTCCGACCATGAAAGTTTTCCCAGAAATTCGAAATTTTCGCGATCCTTCCAAGATGTAATTTTTGGGCACTTTTTTTGCAAAAAAAAAATGAAATTTTTCGGTAGGTGAAAGGGATTTCTATCTTTTCACTTCCAGAAATTTTCATTTTTGCGAAATTTCCGAGACCCCCCCTAACCTTCAATTCCGGCCCAAAAATTTTGCGACCCTCCCGTTGAGAATTTCCACAACCCCGTTGGACCCTGCTCCCGAATCGCTCAGAACTCACTACGGACGGAGTTACGGCTCCTCAAAAATTCCAATTTTGAACGGCTAGAATTTTGCGGACGAGTTGCGGACGAGCCGAGTGCAATCAGATAGAGTCCGAGTGTTAGGAAGTAGCACCGGAATATTTTTTTTGCTTCTATTTTGAATTCATTCGGATTCATCGGACATCCAAGACCATCGTTTTTAAAATGAGTCGGATATCCGATTTCCGATTCAGGTCCAATGTATATCAGTGACTATGACTCAATGACATTATGATATGACTCAGTTGAAGTACGGTGCTTGAACGATGCGATATCCGACTATAGTCGAAAAGTGGGATATTCGAAACCAATTTCATTTGGAACAAGTATAGTACGTACTCGAGTGGCTAGTTAACCTACTGTGCTTATCTGGGCCAAATTCCGGTCCGCAATTGCGTCTCGACACGCTTTTCGGCCGCACGCGCTGAAGTCATTCGAGTTTCCAGCGCCGAAGCCGACTCGATATGGCTTTTTTATACAGTTTTCTCCAGTTTTGATTACTTTTCAGTTACTAAAACCCACATAGAGTCACCAGATCAGCGACTGCGGCGCTGGAAACTCTTCCGAATCGAATGCGCGCGGCCGCAAAGCGTGTCGAGACGCAGTTGCGGTCCGGAATTCGGCCCAGAGAAGCACAGTACAAGGGATTTAGGCGTAGCTTCATTGCTCTGGTGCATGAGTAAAAAATCAACATAATGAAGAATTTAGAAAGAAATTTGTCCCTTATTCGGAAGCGTAAAGGAGTTCACACCCCTTTAGAAAGTTGGTGTGGCATCGTGTCATTGTCTGAGATCGTATTGCTTTGGGATTGGTGGACGGCAAATCGTGTGGTTGGGGAGGGTTCAGGATTATGCACGAGATCCCGGGAAATCGGTTGGTGTTGCACGGTCAACGAGCCCCGGATCATCACAGCACGGGTCGGTGAAGTGATGTCACTTTGTTCAAGTCCAGGAAACTGTTCAAACTATTGTTGCTCCGGAAAAACGCTGCCGCCGCTTTCTCTGCTTCAACTCTGTTGCCTGTAGTGCCTTGAAGACCTAGCTTCCAAGATGCTATTGCCTTTGTCTAGTTTATCCTTATACTTAAAGCAGTTATGTCCCGATGTGTGTGTGTGTGTGTGTGTGTGTATGTGTGTGCATGTGTCCCGGATATCTTAGGAATGGCCGATCAAAACTTGTATGAAATGGTACTAACATTTAGGTGGGTGCGACATTTATCGATTACCAAAAAATCAGCCCGAGTCACCTCTCACGTGCCTCGGGGCAACCGAGTTTGTCCGCGGAGCGCACTTTTGGCCGTGGGTCATGATAACTTCTGCGAGTCGTCTAGCGATGCAAAAAATGCAGGGCGTCATAAAAGATGTGCAGGACCCCAGTGAGGGTGTGCAAAACGTCATAGTAAGTGTGCAGGACCCTAATCGGAGTGTGCAGGACGTCATAGAAAGTGCGCAGGCCCTAAGTAGGAATGTGCAGGACCCCAGCGGAAGTGTGCAGGACGTCATAGAAAGTGTGGAGGACCCCAGTGGGAGTGTGCAGGGCGTCATGGAAAGTGTGCAGGACCTTAGCGGAAGTGTGCAGGACGTCGTAGAAAGTATGCAGGACTCCAGTGGGAGTATGCACGACGTCATATAAAGTGTGCAGGACCCCGGTGGAAGTGTGCAGGACATCATAGAAAATGTGCAGGTCCTGAGTAGGAGTGCGCAGGACGTCATTGAATGTGTGCAGGACCCCAACGCGAGTGTGCAGCACGTCACAGATAGTGTGCAGGACCCAAATGGTAGGGTGCAGGACGTCATAGAGGGTGCGCAGGTCCCCAGTGGGAGTGTGCAGGGCGTCATAGAAAATGCACAGGTCACGAGTGGGAGTGTGCAGGTCATCAAAAGTTAGCAGGACCGCAGTGGGAGTGTGCAGGACGTTACCAAGAGTGAAGAATTTGAAAAAAGGTTTTTTTAAATTTTTTAATGCTAAATCTTAACCTTTTGTGGAGAAGAAAACAGATTAGAAAACATGAATTTTGAGAAGCGTGCGACGCGTTTCGAGATTGACGCAGAACTCCTGAGACATTTTCTTGCCAGTTTTAGGAAACAAGCAGCAGGTCCACTTCCGCACCTTCTCTGTTCGCCACTCATTGCAACCGCTCAGTCATTTCGATTCCTAACTTCCAAAAACCAGTTTTTATATGTTGCAAGTCTGAGCTTATCAAAATCTGCACCACAAAAACATAAACAACCACCTACTAATTTCATTCATTGAGAACAAGGGCATGACGTTGGTGAACTAGGGAAACATCATATAAAATGAGAATGCGTTTGTCCTTATCATGATAGAGACGGTAAGGCGAGATTAATAGCTTGTGAACTCTACAAATTGGAAGAAAGGGCAGTGGGTAGCGACGTACTCTGCCAATTCGAGACTTGATGCTTCGGCGAAAGCGGCCTTTATCACGCTTTGTTATCATAAGGCATCAAATTCACCTTTAGCGCCGTCATGAAAGCTTATCCGCGCAAAGGGTGAATTTGCTGAGCGGTTGGATATCAGTCAGCGCAAAGCGTGAAAATACCGCCTGCGCTAACATGTTAATGCATATCAGTTGTTGAGCGGCTGGATACCACTCAGCGCAAAGGGTGAAATGACCGCCGTTGCTGGCATCTCAGAAATTTCTAAACAAATGAAAACATCCCAGCGAAAACATGATAAAACGAATAATCACGTCTCAATGTGATCACGTCTCAATGTGTTTACTATGAGCACCGCCGGTATAAAAACAGCCTCATCCCACCAGAGTCCTCATTCGGCATTCTGCTGCCGGCCCTGAAAGGTGACTTCGGGTCACTCTCCGGAGGCCAGCATAATTTTGGTTGCTGGGAGGATACAGTGGGTATCCTCACGACGGGGGGACGAGTTACGCCGGGGTCCGCAGAGGGTGGCTCCTCACCGCAGACCTCGGTGAAGATTACGCTTATGTTGCGGACAAGGGGGGGCTTCCTTGCTGTGGACCTTCAAATTCGTGAAATTTTCGGGGTAAATTCACCCATTTTTCGAGGTTAATTCACCTCGTTTTCGGGGTAAATTGGACCCTCTCTCGCTGCCAGTTCGCACCATTTACACGGGAAATTCACCTCATTCTCACCTCTCCTAGCGGCAAATTCACCCATACAGTGAATTTAGCGCGGCAAATTAAGACTTCATGCCGACTTGTACATGAGCATCAAGTCTCTTTTGCTGCGGCATCAAGTCTCGAATTGGCAGAGTAAGGGAAGGAAGTGCAGAAGGGGTTGTGAATTTTATGCCGGTAGCAACCGACGATTTACTGCTGGCTTCTTATGTTTTGCTTTTTGATCCCACATTGTGATACCCCCACGGCCTGCTGTAAATGTACGGCACCCTGCTCTGCTCAGGAGAGTCCATACCTACGTACAGCAACTTTCGGTTAGACGGAAGTCAGTCACCACCGTTCTAACTAACTAATCCGTCTCAGGTAGTTGGCTCACGCAAAAGTTTCTGTGAGCGAAAACTTCGCTAGGTCTCGCTAGTATATTTTTTGTGTCCAAAATATTTAAACCTTCTTTCAGTGATCTTTTGTCGGGTCGGTGTTTTCTTCGGAAACATAGGCTGCCCCTCGCTTCTGATTTATCCGAGAATGCGAACCTCGCTTCTGATTTATCCGAGAATGCGAAAACTATTATGGGGCTTTGCAGTATATAGAAATGTGCATTCTGCAGCTGGCTCATTTCTATCATACACTTTCGCGGATCGTTGTGTTTATGAGTTTCTCTCGCCGTTGTTTTCTGTAATGTACTTTCTCACAGTTGTGCCCCATTCATTTCGAACGAATACGCATTCAACTCGAGTACGTCTATTTAAGCACTAAGAGAGGATCAGCTGCTGTAAAAGCGTTCCAGTTGAGTTCGTGTGCTTCAGCAAATTGAACATTTACTTTGCATCTACCATGCGAACTCAACTGGTCGGCTAAAGTATTTCGGATGTCATTGCGCCCACATGCAACGCGTACGTCACGCGTTGTCGCGAAAATCGTGACCCACACTGGTACCTAACATGAACGCGTATTCGCTCCGCGCTGATGGCGGCGCATGTGTGAGTTTGGCCTAATTCATACTAGCCGCGACGCGCGACAGCGACAATGCATTTGAACCATATAAATTTTCTGTCGATATCTCTCCGCGACACGATATCGTGTCGCACGTCGCGGGAAATATGCACTAATCCTTTGTGAAAAATGTGAGTGCCATATCGTTCTAGCAGCAACGAATGGGTGACTTCATAGGACCACCTCTTCCAAAACGGCCGCGTACGCTACCTCTCCGTTGTGTTTATAGAGGTCGTTTGAGTAAGTGAATGATGAATAGTGGACTTGTCTTCAATTGTGTTTTCATTCGAACATTCAAGGTTTGCCTTTGGATTACCCGGGAACGAGCTCTGCCGACCAAAGTCACTCTCAGGCTGCTTCAGTAGAAGACCCCCCGTGCCCGGAAGATGAAGCAGAAACAGACCCCGAAGCCGTTCAAGCTTCAAGCGTTGACCTTGGCGCTCTGTTATATAATGATGGTGTGGAAAATGCCTTGAGTGAGTGAAGCGGCTATCTATTCCTCTCTTTGATCTGATCTAATTGATGGTTCAGGCAAGCAACAGAAGTTGCTTTATGCAGCAACTTTCTCTATTTATTATGGAGTAAGTCGACAAATGATGCCTGCCTTAGATGAATTATGTGCTGTGCTCACAGGACGACGTTCCGAGATTGCGGTTGGATTGTTTTTTCAACACTTTCACGGGGGGGGGGGGTGGGGTAAGATAGACTCGTGTAGCTAATCTACCATATCTCTGCCTAAAATCACCTTCCCCCTCTAAAACTCTATCGTCTATTCGACATTCTCGAAATAACTAAGCTCCAGTACATCATTATTTGTACACTGTTAATGACTTTCACTCAGAATGAGAACAACATTGGAAGTGTGCACGACTAAGACTAAGACCGACTAACCAACTGACCAAATAAATTGTTATTATTTTTCAGGACTTATCGTTTTTGGCTTTGAATGCATGCTATTTCAGTTGAAGGCAGCTCTGAATTCACTGACAGATAGTTTGATGGCTAAATACAATCACACGAGTTATCATTTTTGCGCTAAATGTGATTCTGCCCTCGTAAACGGGAAGCAGCTCTGCTCTGAAGAGGGATGCCGGGTGGAAGGGTAAGCATTTGGTATGGGATTTACACAGATTACTTTGCCATATAGGTGCTCTTACGGTTGCAGAATTCACGCCAAACCAAGCAAGGAACAGCAACGAGTATCCATTCACCTGCTTGATATTGGTCCACAACTGAACATTGTTCTGCAGAATAACTTGAACTTGCTCATAAAACTGCATCGAGAGCATCACACGGTTAGTGGCGTTTTGAAAACTTTTTTTGAACAACATATTAAGCTTGCAGGGTGTGGTGAATGAAAAAAGGAGCAATTTGTGTGATTTCGGACTTTACAAAGAAGATGTGGAACAGATTGATGAGTTCAACAGTCGAAGAATAAACATCATTCTCACTCTCAACACCGACGGTGTAAAACTCAAGAAATTGACGCGGTAAAACTCGCATCTGTGTTCTTCCTATTTCTCTCCAGTGTATGCATATTCGGTTTCAGAAGTCAAGCCTGGCCAGTCTACATAAGATTCGAAGGTTTGCCCTTCGCCGAAAGAAATAAATTTGAAAATTGCATTCTTGCTGGGATTCTATTCATTCGCAAGACTCCTTCAGAGAAGATTTTTGGGGAATTATTCAGTCGGTAAGATGTTTAGATGAAACACAGTAGGTAAGATGGAACACATGTTGAATACAACTACAGTACAATCTGCCTTCCCTTTTTGTTGTTGCTAATCTCGCGAAACAGATTTCTTCATGTGTACCACATCCTACAAACAAATGAAGTGAGAAGGCCACAAAATTTTAGGCTGAAAGGCGAGCTTTCCCGTTTACGAGAAACCGGAATCGATGTTCTAGATGGAGACAATGCTGCTTGGAAGTGCATGCCTCTCCTCAAGCACGCTATCATTGACTTTGACGTGAGACAATTTTAGTGAATCTTCTATGAACTTAATACTTTATTTTGAAATGAACACTGCTTAAGGGTTTGAGGGCGTTGTACAGAATCCCAAGATGGGTGTCTCGTCAGGGATGCCATCTTTGTTCGTTCCCTGGTGAGAGAGAAGGAAGGCGAGTAATTTGGTTCTGCCGCTTCCCACAACGTTCTGACCGCCGCACGAACCTATCCATTCTGAACGATGCTCGAGCGAAGACTAATGGCCTTTCGGGTAATAAATCCACTGGTACTTACACGGTTCCGCAGCTTACAGTCAGGGTTCAGGCCGCACTCAGATGATGGAGCTTCTGACAACGGAACGGTGCCATCCCGACTACCTCCATATTATTTCTGAAGGTCTGAATTGCGATCTCTTTGGAGGTATAACAGATTACATCTACACACATCAAGACAGCTTACTTCCCGCGGTGCCGCTAGTCGACATCCCCATAGCCTTTCCGAGGAAGCCTAATATTTCGGGCGCGGTTGGCCCAGTCTCGCTGATGTTCCACACAGTGTAAAGAAGCACTTCGCGGTCTTCTGCTACCGCCATGCGGCCAATCTAATGACTGGCAGGGGACATATTAAAGTAGTTGGCTGCAAATTTAAACATCACTCTTTAAGTAAAGGTCTGTTTAAATAATGGTTCAAAAATCTGCCTCTGGATAATTGAATTACAACTTCCCTCGACGAGATATAAGTGAGCTTCCAGGAGAAAGTTTTCTGCAAACACTGATTCCTGTAGTTTTCTCATCGCTCGTGCCGTCAACGGACAGTCTCTCAGCTGTCCAAAACCAGAGTCGAAAAGAACGCGGTTCTGGAACCGCGCTCAACACAGCGCTATGTTCAGCAATCGTTCTCTGACTCCTTTCTAGTGATGAGCCCCTCTATCGAACCACGAATAGGCGACTACCTGCGGATACTTCGCGGGAGGTCGAGAGTTTCCCACTTTTCTGCTGGGAATTGAGGAGTGTCTCATGCTCATCTTGGGAGAGTCGACTACCCTGTATTTACCGGCGGGAAGTGGGCAGTGTTTTTGTGAGTATATGTATTCGTTCTCACGGCTAATTTCAGAATTATTCACGTCTAAGGGGCGCTCTCCGCTATTTAAGCTATCCCCCGGTCAGAAGGCTCTCGTGTCCATGGCCTTATATACTTTGCAGAACTACACGTATACATCAACAATGATTCTTGGAACTGAGGATTTCAAATCCTCTACAGGATCAGAGAAAGATGAGGTTCGAGGAAACAAGTCTAGTCGTAATGGTGCATGCAGAATCAAATTCTCACAATCAACGTTATAAACGGCTAAACACTATTATCTGTAGAAACAATTTACAGATAATGTTTGTGGTCATCCCACTTGTGGCATCAGAAGTAATGTGTGAGCCTGTTGCCTGCGCAGCACTGATAATTTACTGGATACTTGCTCGTACGTTGAAGAAAAATTCCGATCTCTGCGCTGGGGATATCATGCGAATAAAAAACATGGCGTGGGCTATGAAGTTCCTCTGGTATGAAGTGTCCAGGAAGCTGTTCACTCTCAAAGCACATGTAGGCTTCAGTTTCTTTGCTCTTGTGCAGGGCCAGCTTACTTCCTAGTTGGAGTTACGTCTTTTCTCAGGTATTACTGGATCATGCTCTCCTGGAAGATTTGGAATACTCGGGGTCCCCACAGCTTTGGAGTTCCAGCGGATTTGAAAGTTTTCACAGGCGACTGCAACTGAGGATACAACAGTGTACGACTAATAGTCATTACACTGTCGTGCGAAAGTAAGGACGAATTCTCCATTAGGTTGCAAGTTTATCAACATCAAGCGAGTTTTTCCAGTTTCATTCTGCGCAAAGAGCTGACGCATCTGTTCGATGAAGAAGTGAAGAGAGAGGAAACCCCATCATTCAAGAACCTTCATAACAAAATAATGAGAGACATGAATAGGTATGGTCTGGTTGCTGAACATATTCCCAACGAATCATATTGTTCAAGGTTTTCCTGTTACTTCACTTTGAACAATGGATGGTTCGTCCCTAAGTTCTCGCAGATGTCGTTCACTATGCTAAGTTACAACCAGCGGCTACTGCTTCGAGGTTATGAGCCCCGGTTTTCCCTCAGGTATGCTGTCCTGTTTGTTAAATTTTTCACATTTTTTTACTTCCAGAGTTTTTCCAGGTAAAGTTTTTAAACGCTTAGACAATGGGGCGGACTTATCACGACGCGGAATAGGAACGAATGCGAGTCGACGGCGATCAGCCCGCTATTTTCGCGCGCGATCAGCTCTAAGGTTCCGTCCATAGCAGACATCCTAGCGTCAAGTGACCGTAACGTGACGCTGGGGTTTGCATCTTCAACATTTGTTATTGATCTGACTCCCCAGCGACCACTGCGGCCTGCCAGTGCCGGTCGTCTGCTATGGACGGAGCCTTAACGGGCTCGCGATCAGTACGCCTGCACAAAAAAGGCCTGGACAAAATGGGAGCTAGACGCGCACTCCGCCCTTTTCCCCAGATACACGCGCTAGGCAAGCGCTCTCCCTACTGACACGAGAGCGTGCCTATCGTGGGGATAAGGGCTGGGTGGTGCCTATCACGTGCGAACCGGGCCCTAAAACAAGCTCGACGCACAAGGCCTTAGTTCCGAACTGAGACATACGAGGCGCTTCTGAGTGCCGTCGGTTCAATTACCCTGGTTTGCGGTACTTAGTCCCGCTTGGACGCTGGAAGCCGTGCTGAACCGCTGGCGGTCCCAGTTGGTGCTCGGTACACTAGTGGAGTCGCGTATTGGCGTGCGGCCGCTTCGCGTGCCGGTGTTCAAGCCGCGTCAGGCGCCGGTGCGCGTGAATTTTTTTTAAGAAGCTCAGAAGGGCTGGGGTCAGCCGGGCGCGAAACAGGGAATTCCTGCACGTGCAATCGCGACGTGGTTGCGCCACATCCATCGTCATCGCAATCATTCGTCGTTTCTATTGTTTCCATTTTGAATTTCCTCAATGAATTTTACGTTATGATCTCTTTGGGTGATTGGGGGGAGTGCAACAAGCTGTGACTGGTGGGCATTGCAGTCATCCGGGTCCTGGCTCAGAGGCGCGTTGTATGCTTCTCTTGGAAACTAGCGTCTCGGGCTTCGAGGCTCTTTTTGGAGGCACGTTTCGCTCCTTATAGGCATCATCCCGCCCTTACCCTCCGCGATAGGTGCCAGGAGAGCGAGCACTCTCCTATCGCGTGTCTCTGGGAAAGTTGCGGATCGGAGTGGGCGTCGAGCTCCTTTTTGTCTGAGTAAACGGGAGCGGTGTGTTCCAGATCTACTGAGCAGAACTCTCCTTCAGCTTCTCCTTGCTGCATATCACGTTCTTTTTGTAGTATCGCAGAATTATTGTATTTTTACTTCCTTTTTTTTCTCAGGACATCTTACATGTCGTAATAAACCCTATCTAACTCTGTAATTGGGTGGGGTTGCGGGATCATCGCGTCGATTGCTGACAAAGTTAGCGGGCTTCGGTTCTGTGCGTACATGGGTGTGAGGCGTAGAGGTCAGGGTAGCTTCGGAACGTAGGCAGAGCTCCACGTCATCATGTGCAACATGTAATGGAAGGGGGCGTGACTTTCAGTTTCAAACTGAACATGTGTGGAGCTTCCGATTACGAGAGCGATACTTTGTTTAAATTGAGCAGGGCTTCAGGGGTTATTGCGTAAACAGTATTGAATACTGGGCGAGACTGCGATTATATAGGGCCTTTGCACTAATGTACATCACGCCGTGAGAACTCAACAAAAGTTGAGGCTCAGGTCATCCGTTTCTACGAGCTGGATGATGAATTATACCTTTTTCCAGCTCGCGGATCGGTTGTGAGAAGGGAGTGTTCTCGTCAAAATACTTCTGGAAGAAACCTATGGACACAAGACAAGACTGTTTGTGTATTAAAGTAGAGGACGGATTTGTTTTCGGATGTGTTGTAGCATTTGCTTATTGTAGAATATCTTTTGATTGTCATGTTCTAATAGAGGAATATCTAGTGGAGGACCCTTTTCAACAGTTGGGCGATAGATTAGCGCAAAATTCTCACCCCGCACGACCGAGAGCAATCGCTGCTTTGCATCTCGTGCGAGAATACAACCACTTCTTTAAAAAAGTGGTAGGGACGTGTCTTAAGATTTACAACACCTATGACATTGTATCCCCTGCTGTTTTCTTTAGTGCAAACGAGTCTTCTTACGTGTCACGCGTGTGAATAGTTTACCATTTGTGAAAAGCTGTAGCCTAACATTTGTGAAAAGTCGAAGATGAAATATTCCCCTCATTTGTACTTGTCGCCTGTGCAATTGTGATTTGTTTCCGCCAAATGTACCGCTTTCGTTGTTCTTGTTTGCCTTGTTTCCTCCGATTCGATTTGCATTGGTCATCTCGTGATGTTTGCCGTTACTTTTATAGCATTTATATGGAGGTCGAAGACAATAATAATAATGAGGTATTCACATTCGCGCTGCTTGGCTCAAAGCTATCGTATCCAGCTGATTCTGCATACAGCACACCGCATGATACATTGTGTAGAACATCTCATTTGAATGACAACGCTACCGCACTCAGCTCACGTCAAGGTAAAATTGTTTTAAGAAGAATACCTCGTCTACGGTTCACGTATGCTGTGATTCACTTTTAGATTACCGCGCTACGCCACAACCTGGAGCTAATGTGCCGAGTGTTCAAATTCAGTCCGGCATTGCAACTGTCAATGAAACACTGTCATTCAGAGGTACTATTTATCGCTTCGATTGCCTGACGTAAAGCAACTAAGCCCATGAACTCTGTTTAAGCGCGCGCTGAAGCACTGCTGCGAGACAACGTCATGTCATTAGCTTCAGTCGGCAATTTAGTGGGAGCTCACGATTGTGGAGTAGACTATCAGGTGAGTCATGCGAGCTCACTAGGTGAACACTGGGAGATTTGTCATTTCAGCTCAAATCTTTTCTAGCAACCTCTATGCGTTGCCTCTGTTGTAGAAATCAGGCAGTTTTGGCGTGACTGATTCGACCAAGTCAGAAATTGGAATTTTTCGACGGCAACAAGGGATTAAGGACCCAGAACAAAGGGAGAATATAACTGTAGTCAGAGCACATCTAATAATAGCGTTCATCGGGCGGTTCAAAGGGGACCAGTTTGGTGGAGATGCTGTTATTTTGGTGATCACTGAAATGCTCGGAATTAGGTTTAGTCTTCTATTCAATAAGCCCGTACGCAGCTGTTATGTCGCCATTTTGTAGGGGAGCGGTTGCTACCATCGTGTTTTTTGTAGATCATCCGCTTTTTCCCTTTAGTGAAGATGTCGCAGCTGCGTCGCTGCCCTGCAATACTGTGTTTTGTGCTTTAAATTCTCCTTTCTCCATTTTTCCTTTATAAGTTTAAAGACCAGTTTGTTATGGTTTACTACTTAGGTGTACACGTTCACAATTATATGTTCCCAATTCTCCCAATTATAGGAATCCCAATTCCAATTGATCCCAATTATAGGAATTTGTTACTGAAAGACTCAAAGGCGTCCGAATAGATATGAAAGATGCGAAGAAACTTCAAAAAGATGCAGCTGTAGTGCCCGGATCGTCAGACCGCATTGTTTGCGCGCTCACTGAGGTTGTTATCAACCAAGCAAATTATCTCGTTGGTGTTTCAGCAGCGGTAGGTACCCTCGTAATTTGTATAAAATAACGGATATGACTCAGTGGATGTTTTAAGCTGGACCATGTTCTGGCCGATCAGGCGAAATTGCGCCGCGAGTTGAAGCAGGCCAACAGCCACATGTCAAAACTGTCCAAGAAGTCGCTTCCAGAAGGCCACCGTTTGTCAGCGAACAATCTTACGAAAAGATGGATCATCCGACAGGACAACGTTTTTTTGGTATGCATTAATCTACGACGCCGCTTCGCCAAACAACAATGTCTTCTTATTGCATCCCATGTCTATTTTGTAGCCGGTTGTTCTCAATGAAGTAATGGAGCGGTGGCGGGTGAGCACGAGGACCTCAGATGATGATGTGTCTTCACACGTAACGGACTTCTACCGAACATACCTTGTGAAGGTGCCTGAACAGTTGGTTATCGACTATTACGCAAACCTGAACCTTTTTTGTTGTAAACCACCAAATACAATACCGCCCGCGACTTTGGGAAAAACGGCGTTTTCGGCGCTTTTTTCCGCCGCAAAGCGCCGCTTTGTCATAACTTCGTTCAAAGTGGTCCGTTTGGGTTGCTAGGGGCATATTCAGAATCAGCATCGACAGCTCTTCATTTTGAGATTACACATGTCTTACCCTGCAAACAAGGCATATAGGGCTAACAGAATCAATCGAATGTAAGAAAAGTGAAGCCAGATATCAAACTGATGCAAATATTCGGCTTCATACCAACCATACAGATCATGCACGAGTTATGCAAGGTCAATTCCTGAATTTCGTAGAAGTCAAAATTACGTTTTATCGAGTGTTCGACGCCCCGAAAGACGAAGTCAACGCCCTTGGCTCGAGCGCAGAAGGTCCGGCATCACAACTGCGCTCAAGGCATCACAGCTATAGACTCTCTCGAAGTAGGAAAACCTGTCTGGATGCATTTACCGCCGAACGGTACCTCGAGGATTTAGGCTCTAAATAAGGGACCCCAGATCACCGAGCTCCCGCTCTCGGCTCAAACGGTACCAATCGACCTGAAACTTGCCCTACAACTTTCTTTTGCAATTTTTCTCCAAATAAGCGCCTTAGCAGCCAAATCTAGAGAACACGATTTTTCACCTATTTCAGATGCGCTAGGTCCATTTTCGCTTCAAACGCGATTATCGACGTCCCGTTCTCGGCTCAGACGGGACCCATCGACCAGAAAATCAGGGCAGCGGCTTTCTTTTGAAACTCTTTTTCAAATAAGCAGCAATCCGAGAAACTCGATTTTTCACAACTTTTAGTTGTGCTCAAACAGCGTTTTTTTTTGCCGGTTCGACGCCCCGGCAGGCACACTCATCGTTCTTCGATCGGGCGCGAAAGGTCTGCGATTGCCACTGCGCACCTTCATGTGGAGCCCTGTTTAAAGCTCTTACACGCCTGTCCCACAAAATAGGAAACATAGGCAGTTTCCACTGCGTACTGTGCTTCGCTGGGCCGAACTCCGGTCCGCAATCGCGTCTCGATACGCTTTGCGGCCGCACGCGCTCAAGTCAGTCGAGTTCCCAGCACCAAAGCCGACTCGGTGTGGCTTTTTTATACAGTTTTCTCCGAATATTTTCAGTTTCCAGTTTCCAAAACCCACTCAGGGTCAACAGATCGGCGGCTGCGGCGCTGGAAACTCTTTCGACTCAAAATCGCGGGCCGCAAAGCGTGTCGAGACGCAAATGCGGACCGGAATTTGGCCCAAAGAAGCACAGTAGTATTTCGAAAATATTCTTGAGAATCATGCTCACTTTTTCCAAAGCGCGTCCGGGAAAAAACTTTCAACCTCGCAAAAAACTCTTAACCAATGTTGAATGTCACTAAACTCGCAGGACTCTCACCACTTCCCGTGGGTAAACCCTGCTGACAATGGTTTCTGACTTCCCTAACCATTCCTCGACGAAGGTGAGCCCCTCGTTGAACTTTTTCTCAGTTTTCAGCGAGCGCAGTGAGACAGCGCTCTTACTTTCGAGAACGCATATTCTGTCTTATATAGGCTGCTAGGTGGTATTAGAGCGGCAGATCCTAAACTCCTGGCCCGGCAAGATTCCGTTGTCACCCCACTACGTTGTGGCGGCCCTTCTCGTCTTCCCACGAAGACCGAGGCAGAGACGCAGAGACGCAACGCGCAGAGAAAAAGAGCAACCGAGTCAGGCAGCTGTGAGGAGAGACGGGCCTCTCGCATCTTTCACTGATGTGTCATAGCGATACACGGCGAGTGGGAGCGGCGTTGAGTGAATCATGTGGCTACAATGGGCATCGATTTTCGGGCAGACGGGGAGCCATTCTCATGGGAGAGAAAACCTTGGGATGAGTATAAGAGTTTGTGAACGTGAAGGATCTTCGAAGCAATAGCGTAGACATTGCCATAGACGGTCTCTGAAACTATTTTCGGAGCAATCAAAACTTTCCCGGTGATTATTCCAAGGTTGTCTGCTATAGTTGTGCAATTTCAAAAAAAAGTGTAGAACGAACGAAATTTGAAAATTTTTCGTTCGAATTATTTTCGAAAGAACAAAAAAATTTAAAAAATTGTTCGAAAAAATTTCGAACAAACGAAAACCAAATATTTTTTGTTCGAAACATTTTCGAAAGGACGGAAAATGAAAAAAAAATTGTTCGAAAAAAAATTCAAACGGACGAAAACCAAAAGTTTTTCCATTGAAGCAGTTCCGGGCGAACGAGAAATGAACAAAATTGTTCGAAACAATTTCGAACGCACGAATTTCGAAAAACTTTCGAAATTTCGGAGTTCGAGCAAACGAATTTCGAAACTAATCAGATTTTTGGCTTTGCTTATACATATATACAAGTATGTTAGAGCAATTTATGGAGGTGGGGGAACTGAAAAATAATGATTTTCAGCCGTTTCGACACCCAGGCAGGCACGGTCATCGTCCTTCTCTCGAGCTCAGCATGCCCGCGACCACAACTACGCTCAGTATAGACTTTTTCAAAACAGAGACAACCTGTCTGATAGCATTTCCCGCCTAGCGCCATCCCCGTGATTTTAGCTTTGAAAAACGACCCCTGATCACCGACGTCCCGTTCTCAGCTCAAACGGGACCAATCGATCTGG
This sequence comes from Aplectana chamaeleonis, assembly GCA_029168955.1. NCBI lineage: Eukaryota > Metazoa > Nematoda > Chromadorea > Rhabditida > Cosmocercidae > Aplectana > Aplectana chamaeleonis. Next base: position 93,447 of record JAPDOI010000238.1, read on the forward strand.
TACTCGGCTCACAACTTTACTTTTTGATCTTTGCCATAATAAGCACTGCTGCAGACCAATTCGCAAAATTCGGTTTTTTACCTTTTACGGATGTGCCGTGCTAAAACAACGTTTTTTCGCCTGTTCGGAGCCCCGACAGACACGGTCATCGTCCTTCGTTCGGGCTCAAAATCTCTGCGGACACAACCACGCTCAATATAGGCTCTTTTGGAACGGAAACAACCTAACTGGAAGCATTTCCCGCCTACTGCCACCCTCGTGATTTTGGCTTGGAAAACGACCCCCGTTCGCCGACGTCCCGTTCTGGGCTCAAACGGTACAACTCGACCTGAAACTCGGCCTACTACTCTGATTTCTCATCCTCTTTCGTATAAGCACGGAGCCAGCGAAGATTCGGAAAACTTGATTTTTCACCTTTCTGGGATGTGCTAAAACAGTTTTTTTTTCGCCCGGCTTTTTATCGAATCCAAAATGTGGCCCCTTGTGAATCCAAAATTCAATGCCAAATTGGGAGCGAGGGCGCTCTTTCTTTCACGTAACACTGTCTCAGTGCCTAGGCTGGCTTTAGCGGGTCTTGAAAAACCGAACTTCCATATGGGGCTGATAATAATAGAGAAACTAATACGGTAGCTTCTTACAATAAAAATTTGATTCTTGATTTCCATGGAACGCTGCGATCCGAGCAAGTTTCCAAGAACATGTATTTCAAGAAGCATTTCTGCAAAAGAAAAAAATTCCTGCAGGACGTGCCGAAATACTATGGCCTGGAAAAGGACAGTAGCCACAAAAAAGTCGTCGAGATCGCATAGTCTAAACAATTTTAGATTGGCATCACGGTCAAGATTGACCTAAATGTGTTCCCAGAAACAAACAATCGGTTTAAAACAGTGGCCCGAGAAACTTGAAATTCTGATCTCAATGCCACCTGTTTGAGCGCACCGCTTCGCAGTGCGGGCTTCCAGAGTCAAAAACATCAAGTTTGGGATGAGGACGGTTTCAGTCGAGAAACGGATAAGGCTTTGCCAGGAGCCCGTACGGATCGACATGATTTGAGGTCGTTTCAGCCAAAACCGCCGGGGTGCCGCTAGGCGGGAAATGCATCCAGCCCGATTGTTTTTGTTTCAAAGGAATCTATCCTGAGCGCAGTTGTGATCGCGGGCATTCTAAGCCCGAGAGAAGGACGATGACTGTGGCTGTCGGTGCGCCATACAGGCGAAAAAAAAACGCTGGTTCAGCACATTCCCAAAAGGCGAAAAATCTAAATTTCCGGACTGGGCTGCCGCAGTGCTTATTCGGAAGAAGATCAAAAGAAAAGTTGTAGGCCGAGTCTAGGGTCGATTGGTCCAGTTCGAGCCGAGAACGGAAAATCAGTGGTTCCGCTTGAAGCGAAAATGGACTTGGCACATATGAGAGTGTCGAAAAATCGACCTTTCCGGATTGGGCTGACGCAGTTCTTATTTGAAAGAAGATCAAAAAAGTAATGTCGTAGGCCTAGTCTCAGGTCGATTAGTCCCATTTGAGCCGAGAACGGGACGTCGGTGATCGAGGGTCGTTTTTCAAAGCCAAAATCACCGGGTTGGCGCTAGAGGGAAATGTCTCTAGAGCAGGTTGAACCTGTTCTGAAAGAGTCTATATTGAGCGTAGTTGCGATCGCGGGCATTTTGATCCCGAGCGAAGCACGATGACTGTGTTTGCCGGGCCGTCAAAACGGCTAAAAATCATTAATTTTCACTCTCGCCACCTCCATAAATTGGTCTATCATACTTATGTATAACTCGTGTTTGACCTGCACGGTTGATATGAAGTCAAATATTTACCCCAATTTAATATCTAGCTTCAGTTTTCGTACTCTCGATTGAATCTGTTAACCCTATATGCCTTATTTGCCGGGTAAGACATGTGTGAGCTCAAAATTAAGAGCTCTCGATGCTGATTCTAAATATACCTCTGACAACCCAAACGGACCACTTTGAACGAAGTTATGAGAAAGCGGCGCTTTGCGGCGGAAAAAAGCGCCGAAAACGCCGTTTTTCCCAAAGTCGCGGGCGGTATTGTACTTTAGGCGACATGCCCTGTTGAGAGCATTCAGAAGTTTTCTTGCCGACTAGCTGCGAACTCTGGGAAAAAGGAGGAACTTCAAGACTTGCCTGAGCATGTTGTCTCCACTCTAATAGGTAGGAGTTGCAACCTTTTGGAAATCTTAGTAAATAACTTTCTGTCTTATTATGTAAATGAGTTAACCAGTGCAGCTCTGGCTAATTTCTTGAAACAGAAGTACCTCACTTGCCTACACAGTTATCGTCAGCGCGGTTCGGTTCGCAAGGACGATTAAGTTTCATCCTGACGGTGCAACAATGCAAACTACACCTTCAGAAAAGGACCGAAATTCTAAGTGCTAACTGTGCCGACTGTGAGAGAAGCGGGCTCAGAAGGTGAGCCCAAGGACGGATGCGCGATCAGGGAATTTCTACTTAGATGACGTAGGGGCTTGTTGGACAAAAATCCTTATACTTAAAGCAGTTATGTCCCGATGTTTGTATGTATGTATGTATGTGTGTGTGTGTAATTGTGTTTTCCCGTGGATCTTCGGAATGGCCGATCAAAACAGGGATGAAATGGTACCAACATTTGCGTGGGTGGGACACTCATCGATTACCAAAAAATCAGCCTGAGTCTCCTCTTGAGCGCCTTGGGCCATCCGAGTTTGTCCGTGGGGCGCAATTTTAGCCGTGGGTCATGAAAACCTCCATGAGTCATTTAGAGGTAGAAGGGCTAAGCTCTAATCACGGCGACAAGTCTTCGGTAATATTTTACGGGACGCCGTACAGAATCTCGGGTTTGATGAGTCTGCAGGACAGCAGTGGTAGTGTGCAGGACCCCAGTGGGGCTGTGCAGGCCATCATGGAAAGTGTGCAGGACCCCAGTGGGGGTGAGCAGGACGTCATAGAAAGTATGCAGGAGCCCAGTGGGAGTGTGCAGAACGTCGTAGAAAGTGTGCAGGAGCCCAGTGGGAGTGTGCAGAACGTCGTAGAAAGTGTGCAGGATCCCAGCAGGAGTGCGCAGGACCCAAATGGGAGTCCGCAGGACAGCAGTGGTAGTGTGCAGGACCCCAGTGGGGCTGTGCAGGCCATCATGGTAAGTGTGCAGGACCCCAGTGTGAGTGTGCAGGACGTCATAGAAAGTGTGCAGGACCCCAGTGAGAGTGTGCAGGACGTCATAGAAAGTGTGCAGGAGCCCAGTGGGAGTGTGCAGAACGTCGTAGAAAGTGTGCAGGATCCCAGTAGGAGTGTGCAGGACCCAAATGGAAGTGTGCTGAACGTCAGAGCAAGTGTGCAGGACCCCAGTGGGAGTGTGCAGGACCCAAATGGGAGTGTGCAGAACCCAAATGGGAGTGTGCAGAACGTCAGAGGAAGTGTGCAGGATCCCAGTGGGAGTGTGCAGGACCCAAATGGAATTGTGCAGAACGTCATAGAAAGTGTGCAGGACCTCAGTGGGAGTGTGCAGAACGTGGTAGAAAGTGTGCAGGACCCCAGTGGGAGTGTGCAGGACGTCATAGAAAGTGTGCAGGACCCCCAGTGGGAGTGTCCAGAACGTCGTAGAAAGTGTGCAGGATACCAGTGGGAGTGTGCAGGACCCGAATGGGAGTGTGCAGAACGTCAGAGAAAGTGTGCAGGACCCCAGTGGGAGTGTGCATGACCCAAACGGGAGTGTGCAGAACGTCATAGAAAGTGTGCAGAACGTCAGAGGAAGTGTGCAGGACTCCAGTGGGAGTGCGCAGAAACCAAATGGTAGTGAGCAGGACGTCATAGAAGGTGTGCAGGACCCCAGTGGGAGTGTGCAGGACCCCAATGTAAGTGTGCAGGACATCATAGAAAGTGCGCCGGCCCCTAGTAAGAATGTGCAGGACGTCGTGGAATGAGTGCAGTACCCCAGTAGGTGCGTGCAGGACGTCGTGAAATGGGTTCAGGACCCAGGTGGGAATGAGCAGGACGTCATAGAAAGTTAGCAGGGCCACAGTGGAAGTGTGCAGGACGTCATGAAGAAAGTAGAATTGAAACAGCGAGATTTTGTCAATTTTTTCATGCGAAATATTAGCCTTTGTGTAGCGAAGAAAACATAGGAAATCATGTATCTTAAGAAGCGTGCCACGCGTTTTGAGGAGTACGCGAAACTCTGGAGACACTTCCTCGCCAGTCTGACGAAAGAAGCAGCAGCTCCACTCCCGCATCTTCTCTGTTCGTCACTCATTACAACCGCTCAGTCATTTTGATTCACTAACTTCCATAAACCAGTTTTATATATTTTGAAAGTCATAGCTTATCAAAATCTGCTTCACAAAAACATAAACATCCACGGAAATATTTCATTTATTGAGAACAGGGGCATGGTGTTGGTCAACAAGGAAACCACATCTAAAATGCGAGGGCTTTTCTCTTAACATGACAGGGATGGAAAAGTGAGAATAATAGCTTGGGAACATTACAGACGGAAGTGGTCGTAAAGTGATGCCGGTAGCCACCGACGATCTACCGCTGGCTTCTTATGTTTTGCTTTTTAATCCCACATTTTCATACCCGACGCCCTGCTGTAAATGTGCGGCAGCCTGCTCTGCTCAGGAGAGTCCATACGGACAGCAACTTTCGGATAGGCGGAATTCAGTCAACACCGTTTTGTCAGAATAATCTGCCTCAGGAAACTAGCGCACGCAAAAGTTTCCTTGAGCGAAAACTTCGCTAGGTCTCGCTAGTAGTAGCTAAGATAGATCATTTTCTTAGCTTCATCATGCTTCGTTGATTTTTGAGGTTAAATGAAGGAAAAAAATAGCTGGAGATGAAAGGGATGGGCCCTTCATTCTGATAAGCTTTTTGGGTTACACAGAAACAATTCGCCAGACTAGATAGAACATAGCATTCTGAGCGATTTCACAAAAGTCTACCTATTTTCCTATATCATACCGTACTATGCTCGATTTGGAGAGAGCAAAACACCAGCATTGGCACTGCCGTTCTACTGCCCTATAGCTTCATCAGTTTTTGCAGAGTGTGTCCTGGATGGCCTCAAACTCGGACACGAAGAAATAACCATGCCGCAGGAACAAGTTATATCGAATCACAATGAGTGAGTCTTCATTTCAATTGAAGTCCCACGTGTGTTCCTCGTATATTCAACTTCAGTTTCTGGTGTCGTCTTGGCAGCTCGGACGCCTTGCGCTCTGAACGTCTGCAGTTTTTGCGAGCCTGCCGAACTGAATGGTGTGTGAATTCGAGACGGTGCCTGGGTCGTGCGTTGTAAGTTTATTCAAAATCTACTTGTTGTGATCTATATATGTGTTTTTGATATGCGCTACGAAAAAACCTATTTGCTTTGATCTATATATATGCTTTTGATCTGCGCTACGAAAACATCTGCGGTATGAAAACGAAACGATAAGAAGTCGGATAGAATGTGCCCAAATTGTGCTCAGTGAGGGAGTTAGCGAAACTATTAATGGCAATGACCTTTACAACCGGGAAGGCTGATGGTCGAGATGCATAAAGTATATATCCGTTTAGAAATAGCATCAAAACATTGGATCGATAGCTTATCCGGTATCATTCCATAGTAATAAAGGAGAGTGGTGTCCGTCCGTCCGTCCGTCCGTCAGTCAGTCAGTCCGTCAGTCCGTCCGTCCGTCCGTCCGTCCGTCCGTCAGTTTACGGTGTGCATTCTGTATTTGCAGACTTTTCTGTTCTACAAGGGTTAAGCCCGAAACAACCGAACGGGACGTCGTAGAAAGTCAGCAGGACCTCAGCGGGGGTGCGCCGGACGTCAAAAAAATGTGCGGGACCTCAGAGGCAGTGCGCCTGACGTATGCGGGACCCATTTAACACTGCACCGGACACATAAGAAAGCTGGCGGGACCCCTTCAAGAGTGCGCCGAACGCCGTAGAAAGTGTACGGGACCCATGTAGGAGCGATCCGGACGCCATAGAAAGTGTGCGGGACCTCCGGGGGAGTGCTCCGGACGCTGTAGAAAGTGTACGGTACTACGTAGCAAAGCGCAGGACGCCGCAGAAATAAGAATGTCTTTGAAACGGACTCGAGAACGCTATTATATAGGATTTGCCGCACTTTGGATTGATTTTTTGTGCGTGCACAACTGAAGCAGATTTATTGTTTTTTTTTTTCTCGTTATAATTCTCCGCTGTCTGCCTTCTCATGTGCCCACATTTGCGGCAGGCCATCTTTAGGTCTACAACAAAATAAATTGGGGCAAAATAATTTCTGAGCCGATTCTATAATATATATGCAAAGACAACTTGATAATTTCCGCCGGAGGCGAAAATTCGGGGGTCTGGGGGCGAAGCCCCCAGCCAGCAGTCAGGCGGGCGGAGCCCCCAGGACGGCTGGTTTAAATATAAAAGGCGCGTCGCTGCGCTAACCGTTGCGGCTATATAAGGTGCCCTACCCGCATGTGTTCCTAGGAGATAGCTCGATCATTGCAGCAATGACAGGTATCTGGGCTGAATTATTTAGTGGGGCCAGTGGAGAATACATAAGTAAGTAAGCCCTAGCAACTTGGGTTCCTATGAAATAGCTCAATCCTCCCATCATTGTAAGGTATCTGGGCTGAGTTCTTGTGTTTTTGTTGTACTATTTTAAGGGCTCTAGAAAGAAGTTGAAAATGTTAGAGATGACGGTAGTTTTCCCTAAGGGAGCGCGCGATATGCTCCAGAGAGATTTGAAAGGTGTTGGCAGGACGTAGTGAGAGCTGACAGGATAGCGTGGGGTGTCGAAATAGTGTGGTAGATGTCTCAGTGAGTAAAGAAACTGAAATGTGCCGTAGAAAGCTGTTAGATCTTGAAAGAAACTGCGTAGCAAACTGATAGATTGAATCCCTGGAGATGGAATTGGTGTAAAGGAAGGGGGGGGGGCTAGCGGCAATGACAATCTGTAGCTGGTTACATAATGTTGCGTTGTGATCTAGTAGGTGGAAACTTCAGCGACCAGAAGTACATCGAAGGGCACATATATATATATATATATATATATATATATATATATATATATATATATATATATATATATATATATATATATATATATATATATATATATATATATATATATATATATATATATATATATATATATATATATATATATATATATATATATATATATATATATATATATATATATATATATATATATATATATATATATATATATATATATATATATATATATATATATATATATATATATATATATAGAAAGATTTCTAAAAAGGAAAAAAATCACAGTCATTTCAACGAGTATGGCGCAAACATTGAGAGTATATGATTTTTTTAGAACGGAGGTGCGCCAATTCACACTTCGCAACAATCATCTCATTGCTAAGCCGGTAAGCTAATTTGTTTTTGTTTCCTTCTTTCTCTGAAAGTTTTGTATTTCGCGGCTAATTCTCGATTATTTATCGTTTATTACGCGGCTAGTGCCCGGCGGAGACCAGGTTATCCGCCAAATAGCCCGGCATGCTCCGCAGCGGTTCCTGGTGGGCAATATCTAGGCTATTTCGGGGCCTATGCTAGGCCGAGACCACGTTTTCCGCGCAATAGCCGAGAAAAAGCCCACCAGGAACCGCTGCCAGATGGCTATTCGTCCGCTATATCCTGGCAACTCTTCCCACAGCTATTAATATGAAAATGATGCTGCGATCTTTCATTGCCGGTCTTAATTACCGACAATGATACCTTCAATTATTACTGCAATCCGCTCATCTAAGGGGAATCAGTAACAATGGGTGACCAGAAAAACCGGTTTTACTCCTAGCTTTCCGGAGTAGGGCACGGTTCAGCAGACCCAAGGAGACCACACATTTGGCGGCTATTTCGGGGCTATTTCGCAGCCAGCATTATTTAGCGGTTATCTGGCGGCTATTTCGCGGTGGGCATTATATGGCGGCTATTAAGCGGCCATTACGCGGCTATTATGCGACGTGCAGGCTATTTCTCGGTCAAAACTCAGAGTTGTTTCTCGTGTAACAGTAGGCATTTCAGAAGAGGAGAGCGGTCGAGACTGAGCCGTCTTCAATTGCGCAGTGATGATAGGTGTACGAACACTTATCTAAGCCGAAATCGTTATAATTTGGTTCACATTCTTGTTGATGCATCAAATGCAGCCTTCGATCCAGGATCGTTCGCCTTTCAGTGGTTTTCGGAGTGAAATCATAAACTATGATTTCTGTATGATGACATTCCTGTATATGTATATCTTGTATCATTGTTGCTTGCAGTTTGTGAGAAGACCTCATTTCCTTCATGTATTTGATTCACACTGAGTTGTGAACATTTTAATTGCTTTTGATTTTTTTTCGAATTTAGCGTCCATTTTGAAGCGAATTGGATTGATTGGAAGTAAGTTTTTGTTGGATTTTGTGTTGAATAGCGTTCTGATACTGTATGTATGAGAATCATACTGTGTTGTGAACATTTTTACTGTTTTTTGATTTTGGATTTTACGTTGATTTTGAAGGAAATCGCTTTGGAAGTAAATTTTTGTTGGATTTTGTGTTGTATAAAGCTTTGATACGGTTGCGATTCGTTACAAAAAGGTGAGGAAATGCGTAAGTCTACTGAGCAGTTTTAGCACAGTACACACGCAGCGATCGAGCAAGCTAGCGGCAAGGTAAGCATTTTGAGACCCGGCTCCCTAATAACGGCTTTACAGAGCCAACTAGGTCCCTGCAAAACTCAGCTTTGGTCCCTCCCAATAACAAACTTAGGAGGGACCAACCACGGCCAACCAAGTCCCTGCAAAACTCAACCCTGTCCCTCCCAATAGCGAACGTAGAATGGACCAACCACGGCCAACCATGTCCCTGCAAAACTCAACCCTGTCCCTCCCAATAGCAAACTTAGGAGGGACCGACTCCGCCCACTTTAGGGGATCGTCCCCAGCTGTCGGTGGGGATGGAATGAGTTTGGGTTGGGGATCGTCCCAAGAGTTCATCAGAGTACCTGTTGCACATCGGGTCCTTTAAACTTTCGAGGTTATGTATCGATGTGGGACCACCCTACCTGTTGCATATTGATCACTATAAAATTTCGAGGCTATGCATCGTGGTGGGACCACCCTACCTGCTGCATATCGAGTCCCTTAAGCTTTCAAAGTGATGGATCGTGGTGGGACCACCCCACCAGTTGCGTATTGAGTCCTTTAAACTTTCAAAATTATGTATCGTGGTGTGACCACTCTACCTGTTGCATATCGAGCCCTTTAAACTTTCAAAGTGATGAATTGTGGTGGGACCACCCTACCTGTTGCATATCGGGTCCTTTAAACTTTCGAGGTTATGTATCGTGGTGATACCACCCTACCTGTTGCATATTGATCACCATAAACTTTCGAAGGCTATGGATCGTGGTGGGACCACCCTACCTGCTGCATATCGAGTTCCTTAAGCTTTCAAAGTGATGGATCGTGGTGGGACCACCCCACCAGTTGCGTATTGAGTCCTTTAAACTTTCAAAATTATGTATCGTGGTGGGACCACCCTACCTGTTGCATATCGAGTCCTTTAAACTTTCAAAGTGATGGATCGTGGTGGGACCACCCTACCAGTTGCGTATTGAGTCCTTTAAACTTTCAAAGTTATGGATTGTGGTGGGATCACCCTACCTGTTGCATATCGGGTCCTTTAAACTTTCGAGGTTATGTATCAATGTGGGACCACCCTACCTGTTGCATATTGATCACTATAAAATTTCGAGGCTATGCATCGTGGTGGGACCACCCTACCTGTTGCATATTGAGTCCTATAAACTTTCGAGGCTATGGATCGTGGTGGGACCACCCTACCTGTTGCATATTGAGTCCTTTAAACTTTCGAGGTTATGTATCGTGGTGGGACCACCCTACCTGTTGCATATCCTTACATATAATAAGCGGCGTGGTGGTGTGTCTGACCGTTTTCTGTCCGACGTCCGACACACGTCCGACCAACCTCTGACCGGGCATTTGAATTTATCGAAATTTTCAACACCATCGGTCAGGGCGCGTTATTGTTTCAACAATACACGGAGAACGTCGCGGGAAGTGTTTTAGGTTTAGGAGGAGCGCGCACAGCTTTACGATCGTGTTGGGACCACCCTACCTGTTGCATATTGAGTCCTTTAAACTTCCAAAGTTATGGATCGTGGTGGGACCACCCTACCTGTTGCATATTGAGTCCTTCAAACTTTTGAGGTTATGGATCGTGGTGGGACCACTCTACCTGTTGCATATCCTTACATATAATGAGCGGCGTGGTGGTGTGTCTGACCGTTTTCTGTCCGACGTCCGTCACACGTCCGACCAACCTCTGACCGGGCATTTGAGTTTATCGCAAATTTCAACATCATCGGTGAGGGCGCCTTATTGTTTCAACAATACACGGAGAACGTCGCAGAAAGTGTTTTAGGTTTAGGAGGAGCGCGCACAGCTTTACGATCGTGGTGGGACCACCCTACCTGTTGCATATTGAGTCCTTTAAACTTTCGAGGTTATGTATCGTGGTGGGACCACCCTACCTGTTGCATATCCTTACGTATAATAAGCGGCGTGGTGGTGTGTCTGACCGTTTTCTGTCCGAAGTCCGAGACACGTCCGACCAAACTCTGACCGGGCATTTGAATTCCCCGCAATTTTCGACAGCATCGGTCAGGGCGCGTTATTGTTTCAACAATACACGGAGAACGTCGCGGGAAGTGTTTTAGGTTTAGGAGGAGCGCGCACAGCTTTACGATCGTGGTGGGACCACCACACCTGTTGCATATTGAGTTCTTTAAACTTTTGAGGTTATGGATCGTGGTGGGACCACCCTACCTGTCGCATATTGAGTCCTTTAAACTTTTGAGGTTATGGATCGTGGTGGGACCACCCTACCTGTTGCATATTGATCACCATAAACTTTCGAAGGCTATGGATCGTGGTGGGACCACCCTACCTGCTGCATATCGAGTCCTTTAAACTTTCAAAGTGATGGATCGTGGTGGGACCACCCTACCAGTTGCGTATTGAGTCCTTTAAACTTTCAAAGTTATGGATTGTGGTGGGATCACCCTACCTGTTGCATATCGGGTCCTTTAAACTTTCGAGGTTATGTATCAATGTGGGACCACCCTACCTGTTGCATATTGATCACTATAAAATTTCGAGGCTATGCATCGTGGTGGGACCACCCTACCTGTTGCATATTGAGTCCTATAAACTTTCGAGGCTATGGATCGTGGTGGGACCACCCTACCTGTTGCATATTGAGTCCTTTAAACTTTCGAGGTTATGTATCGTGGTGGGACCACCCTACCTGTTGCATATCCTTACATATAATAAGCGGCGTGGTGGTGTGTCTGACCGTTTTCTGTCCGACGTCCGACACACGTCCGACCAACCTCTGACCGGGCATTTGAATTTATCGAAATTTTCAACACCATCGGTCAGGGCGCGTTATTGTTTCAACAATACACGGAGAACGTCGCGGGAAGTGTTTTAGGTTTAGGAGGAGCGCGCACAGCTTTACGATCGTGTTGGGACCACCCTACCTGTTGCATATTGAGTCCTTTAAACTTCCAAAGTTATGGATCGTGGTGGGACCACCCTACCTGTTGCATATTGAGTCCTTCAAACTTTTTGAGGTTATGGATCGTGGTGGGACCACTCTACCTGTTGCATATCCTTACATATAATGAGCGGCGTGGTGGTGTGTCTGACCGTTTTCTGTCCGACGTCCGTCACACGTCCGACCAACCTCTGACCGGGCATTTGAGTTTATCGCAAATTTCAACATCATCGGTGAGGGCGCCTTATTGTTTCAACAATACACGGAGAACGTCGCAGAAAGTGTTTTAGGTTTAGGAGGAGCGCGCACAGCTTTACGATCGTGGTGGGACCACCCTACCTGTTGCATATTGAGTCCTTTAAACTTTCGAGGTTATGTATCGTGGTGGGACCACCCTACCTGTTGCATATCCTTACGTATAATAAGCGGCGTGGTGGTGTGTCTGACCGTTTTCTGTCCGAAGTCCGAGACACGTCCGACCAAACTCTGACCGGGCATTTGAATTCCCCGCAATTTTCGACAGCATCGGTCAGGGCGCGTTATTGTTTCAACAATACACGGAGAACGTCGCGGGAAGTGTTTTAGGTTTAGGAGGAGCGCGCACAGCTTTACGATCGTGGTGGGACCACCACACCTGTTGCATATTGAGTTCTTTAAACTTTTGAGGTTATGGATCGTGGTGGGACCACCCTACCTGTCGCATATTGAGTCCTTTAAACTTTTGAGGTTATGGATCGTGGTGGGACCACCCTACCTGTTGCATATTGATCACCATAAACTTTCGAAGGCTATGGATCGTGGTGGGACCACCCTACCTGCTGCATATCGAGTCCCTTAAGCTTTCAAACTGATGGATCGTGGTGGGACCACCCCACCAGTTGCGTATTGAGTCCTTTAAACTTTCAAAAATATGGATCGTGGTGGGACCACCCTACCTGTTGCATCTCGGGTCCTTTAAACTTTCGAGGTTAGGTATCGTGGTGGGACCACCCTACCTGTTGCATATTGATCACTATAAAATTTCGAGGCTATGCATCGTGGTGGGACCACCCCACCAGTTGCATCTCGGGTCCTTTAAACTTTCGAGGTTAGGTATCGTGGTGGGACCACCCTACCTGTTGCATATTGATCACTATAAAATTTCGAAGCTATGCATCGTGGTGGGACCACCCCACCTGTTGCGTATTGAGTCCTCTAAACTTTCAAAGTTATGGATCGTGGTGGGACCACCCTACCTGTTGCATATCCTTACGTATAATAAGCGGCGTGGTGGTGTGTCTGACCGTTTTCTGTCCGAAGTCCGACACACGTCCGACCAACCTCTGACCGGACATTTGAATTCCCCGCAATTTTCGACAGCATCGGTCAGGGCGCGTTATTGTTTCAACAATACACGGAGAACGTCGCGGGAAGTGTTTTAGGTCTAAGAGGAGCGCGCACAGCTTCACGATCGTGGTGGGACCACCCTACCTGTTGCATATTGAGTCCTTTAAACTTTCGAGGTTACGGATCGTGGTGGGACCACCCTACCTGTTGCATATTGAGTCCTTTAAACTTTCGAGGTTATGTATCGTGGTGGGACCACCCTACCTGTTGCATATTGATCACCATAAACTTTCGAAGGCTATGGATCGTGGTGGGACCACCCTACCTGCTGCATATCGAGTCCCTTAAGCTTTCAAAGTGATGGATCGTGGTGAGACCACCCCACCAGTTGCGTATTGAGTCCTTTAAACTTTCAAAAATATGGATCGTGGTGGGACCACCCTACCTGTTGCATATTGAGTCCTTTAAACTTTCGAGGTTAGGTATCGTGGTGGGACCACCCTACCTGTTGCATATTGATCACTATAAAATTTCGAGGCTATGCATCGTGGTGGGACCACCCCACCAGTTGCGTATTGAGTCCTCTAAACTTTCAAAGTTATGGATCGTGGTGGGACCACCCTATCTGTTGCATATCCTTACGTATAATAAGCGGCGTGGTGGTGTGTCTGACCGTTTTCTGTCCGAAGTCCGACACACGTCCGACCAACCTCTGACCAGGCATTTGAATTCCCCGCAATTTTCGACAGCATCGGTCAGGGCGCGTTATTGTTTCAACAATACACGGAGAACGTCGCGGGAAGTGTTTTAGGTTTAGGAGGAGCGCGCACAGCTTTACGATCGTGGTGGGACCACCACACCTGTTGCATATTGAGTTCTTTAAACTTTTGAGGTTATGGATCGTGGTGGGACCACCCTACCTGTTGCATATCCTTACGTATAATAAGCGGCGTGGTGGTGTGTCTGACCGTTTTCTGTCCGAAGTCCGACACACGTCCGACCAACCTCTGACCGGGCATTTGAATTCCCCGCAATTTTCGACAGCATCGGTCAGGGCGCGTTATTGTTTAAACAATGCACGGAGAACGTCGCGGGAAGTGTTTTAGGTTTAGGAGGAGCGCGCACAGCTTTACGATCGTGGTGGGACCACCACACCTGTTGCATATTGAGTTCTTTGAACTTTTGAGGTTATGGATCGTGGTGGGACCACCCTACCTGTTGCATATCCTTACGTATGATAAGCGGCGTGGTGGTGTGTCTGACCGTTTTCTGTCCGAAGTCCGAGACACGTCCGACCAAACTCTGACCGGGCATTTGAATTCCCCGCAATTTTCGACAGCATCGGTCAGGGCGCGTTATTGTTTCAACAATACACGGAGAACGTCGCGGGAAGTGTTTTAGGTTTAGGAGGAGCGCGCACAGCTTTACGATCGTGGTGGGACCACCACACCTGTTGCATATTGAGTTCTTTAAACTTTTGAGGTTATGGATCGTGGTGGGACCACCCTACCTGTCGCATATTGAGTCCTTTAAACTTTTGAGGTTATGGATCGTGGTGGGACCACCCTACCTGTTGCATATTGATCACCATAAACTTTCGAAGGCTATGGATCGTGGTGGGACCACCCTACCTGCTGCATATCGAGTCCCTTAAGCTTTCAAACTGATGGATCGTGGTGGGACCACCCCACCAGTTGCGTATTGAGTCCTTTAAACTTTCAAAAATATGGATCGTGGTGGGACCACCCTACCTGTTGCATCTCGGGTCCTTTAAACTTTCGAGGTTAGGTATCGTGGTGGGACCACCCTACCTGTTGCATATTGATCACTATAAAATTTCGAGGCTATGCATCGTGGTGGGACCACCCCACCAGTTGCATCTCGGGTCCTTTAAACTTTCGAGGTTAGGTATCGTGGTGGGACCACCCTACCTGTTGCATATTGATCACTATAAAATTTCGAAGCTATGCATCGTTGTGGGACCACCCCACCAGTTGCGTATTGAGTCCTCTAAACTTTCAAAGTTATGGATCGTGGTGGGACCACCCTACCTGTTGCATATCCTTACGTATAATAAGCGGCGTGGTGGTGTGTCTGACCGTTTTCTGTCCGAAGTCCGACACACGTCCGACCAACCTCTGACCGGGCATTTGAATTCCCCGCAATTTTCGACAGCATCGGTCAGGGCGCGTTATTGTTTCAACAATACACGGAGAACGTCGCGGGAAGTGTTTTAGGTCTAGGAGGAGCGCGCACAGCTTCACGATCGTGGTGGGACCACCCTACCTGTTGCATATTGAGTCCTTTAAACTTTCGAGGTTACGGATCGTGGTGGAACCACCCTACCTGTTGCATATTGAGTCCTTTAAACTTTCGAGGTTATGTATCGTGGTGGGACCACCCTACCTGTTGCATATTGATCACCATAAACTTTCGAAGGCTATGGATCGTGGTGGGACCACCCTACCTGCTGCATATCGAGTCCCTTAAGCTTTCAAAGTGATGGATCGTGGTGAGACCACCCCACCAGTTGCGTATTGAGTCCTTTAAACTATCAAAAATATGGATCGTGGTGGGACCACCCTACCTGTTGCATCTCGGGTCCTTTAAACTTTCGAGGTTAGGTATCGTGGTGGGACCACCCTACCTGTTGCATATTGATCACTTTAAAATTTCGAGGCTATGCATCGTGGTGGGACCACCCCACCAGTTGCGTATTGAGTCCTCTAAACTTTCAAAGTTATGGATCGTGGTGGGACCACCCTATCTGTTGCATATCCTTACGTATAATAAGCGGCGTGGTGGTGTGTCTGACCGTTTTCTGTCCGAAGTCCGACACACGTCCGACCAACCTCTGACCAGGCATTTGAATTCCCCGCAATTTTCGACAGCATCGGTCAGGGCGCGTTATTGTTTCAACAATACACGGAGAACGTCGCGGGAAGTGTTTTAGGTTTAGGAGGAGCGCGCACAGCTTTACGATCGTGGTGGGACCACCACACCTGTTGCATATTGAGTTCTTTAAACTTTTGAGGTTATGGATCGTGGTGGGACCACCCTACCTGTTGCATATCCTTACGTATAATAAGCGGCGTGGTGGTGTGTCTGACCGCTTTCTGTCCGAAGTCCGACACACGTCCGACCAACCTCTGACCGGGCATTTGAATTCCCCGCAATTTTCGACAGCATCGGTCAGGGCGCGTTATTGTTCCAACAATACACGGAGAACGTCGCGGGAAGTGTTTTAAGTCTAGGAGGAGCGCGCACAGCTTCACGATCGTGGTGGGACCACCCTACCTGTTGCATATTGAGTCCTTTAAACCATCGAGGTTACGGATCGTGGTGGGACCACCCTACCTGTTGCATATTGAGTCCTTTAAACTTTCGAGGTTATGTATCGTGGTGGGACCACCCTACCTGTTGCATATTGATCACCATAAACTTTCGAAGGCTATGGATCGTGGTGGGACCACCCTACCTGCTGCATATCGAGTCCCTTAAGCTTTCAAACTGATGGATCGTGGTGGGACCACCCCATTAGTTGCGTATTGAGTCCTTTAGACTTTCAAAAATATGGATCGTGGTGGGACCACCCTACCTGTTGCATCTCGGGTCCTTTAAACTTTCGAGGTTAGGTATCGTGGTGGGACCACCCTACCTGTTGCATATTGAGTCCTTCAAACTTTCGAGGTTATGTATGGTGGTGGGACCACCCTACCTGTTGCATATTGATCACCTTAAATTTTCGAAGGCTATGGATCGTGGTGGGACCACCCTACCTGCTGCATATCGAGTCCCTTAAGCTTTCAAACTGATGGATCGTGGTGGGACCACCCCACCAGTTGCGTATTGAGTCCTTCAAACTTTCAAAAATATGGATCGTGGTGGGACCACCCTACCTGTTGCATATTGATCACTATAAAATTTCGAGGCTATGCATCGTGGAGGGACCACCCCACAAGTTGCGTATTGAGTCCTCTAAACTTTCAAAGTTATGGATCGTGGTGGGACCACCCTACCTGTTGCATATCCTTACGTATAATAAGCGGCGTGGTGGTGTGTCTGACCGTTTTCTGTCCGAAGTCCGACACACGTCCGACCAACCTCTGACCGGGCATTTGAATTCCCCGCAATTTTCGACAGCATCGGTCAGGGCGCGTTATTGTTTCAACAATACACGGAGAACGTCGCGGGAAGTGTTTTAGGTTTAGGAGGAGCGCGCACAGCTTTACGATCGTGGTGGGACCACCACACCTGTTGCATATTGAGTTCTTTAAACTTTTGAGGTTATGGATCGTGGTGGGACCACCCTACCTGTTGCATATCCTTACGTATAATAAGCGGCGTGGTGGTGTGTCTGACCGTTTTCTGTCCGAAGTCCGACACACGTCCGACCAACCTCTGACCGGGCATTTGAATTCCCCGCAATTTTCGACAGCATCGGTCAGGGCGCGTTATTGTTTCAACAATACACGGAGAACGTCGCGGGAAGTGTTTTAGGTCTAGGAGGAGCGCGCACAGCTTCACGATCGTGGTGGGACCACCCTACCTGTTGCATATTGAGTCCTTTGAACTTTCGAGGTTACGGATCGTGGTGGGACCACCCTACCTGTTGCATATTGAGTCCTTTGAACTTTCGAGGTTATGTATCGCGGTGGGACCACCCTACCTGTTGCATATTGATCACCATAAACTTTCGAAGGCTATGGATCGTGGTGGGACCACCCTACCTGCTGCATATCGAGTCCCTTTAGCTTTCAAACTGATGGATCGTGGTGGGACCACCCCACCAGTTGCGCATTGAGTCCTTTAAACTTTCAAAAATATGGATCGTGGTGGGACCACCCTACCTGTTGCATCTCGTGTCCTTTAAACTTTCGAGGTTAGGTATCGTGGTGGGACTACCCTACCTGTTGCATATTGATCACTATAAAATTTCGAGGCTATGCATCGTGGTGGGACCACCCCACCAGCTGCGTATTGAGTCCTCTAAACTTTCAAAGTTATGGATCGTGGTGGGACCACCCTACCTGTTGCATATCCTTACGTATAATAAGCGGCGTGGTGGTGTGTCCGACCGTTTTCTGTCCGAAATCCGACACACGTCCGACCAACCTCTGACCGGGCATTTGAATTCTCCGCAATTTTCGACAGCATCGGTCAGGGCGCGTTATTGTTTCAACAATACACGGAGAACGTCGCGGGAAGTGTTTTAGGTCTAGGAGGAGCGCGCACAGCTTCACGATCGTGGTGGGACCACCACACCTGTTGCATATTGAGTTCTTTAAACTTTTGAGGTTATGGATCGTGGTGGGACCACCCTACCTGTTGCATATCCTTACGTATAATAAGCGGCGTGGTGGTGTGTCTGACCGCTTTCTGTCCGAAGTCCGACACACGTCCGACCAACCTCTGACCGGGCATTTGAATTCCCCGCAATTTTCGACAGCATCGGTCAGGGCGCGTTATTGTTCCAACAATACACGGAGAACGTCGCGGGAAGTGTTTTAAGTCTAGGAGGAGCGCGCACAGCTTCACGATCGTGGTGGGACCACCCTACCTGTTGCATATTGAGTCCTTTAAACCATCGAGGTTACGGATCGTGGTGGGACCACCCTACCTGTTGCATATTGAGTCCTTTAAACTTTCGAGGTTATGTATCGTGGTGGGACCACCCTACCTGTTGCATATTGATCACCATAAACTTTCGAAGGCTATGGATCGTGGTGGGACCACCCTACCTGCTGCATATCGAGTCCCTTAAGCTTTCAAACTGATGGATCGTGGTGGGACCACCCCATTAGTTGCGTATTGAGTCCTTTAGACTTTCAAAAATATGGATCGTGGTGGGACCACCCTACCTGTTGCATCTCGGGTCCTTTAAACTTTCGAGGTTAGGTATCGTGGTGGGACCACCCTACCTGTTGCATATTGATCACTATAAAATTTCGAGGCTATGCATCGTGGTGGGACCACCCCACCAGTTGCGTATTGAGTCCTCTAAACTTTCAAAGTTATGGATCGTGGTGGGACCACCCTACCTGTTGCATATCCTTACGTATAATAAGCGGCGTGGTGGTGTGTCTGACCGTTTTCTGTCCGAAGTCCGACACACGTCCGACCAACCTCTGACCGGGCATTTGAATTCCCCGCAATTTTCGACAGCATCGGTCAGGGTGCGTTATTGTTTCAACAATACACGGAGAACGTCGCGGGAAGTGTTTTAGGTCTAGGAGGAGCGCGCACAGCTTCACGATCGTGGTGGGACCACCCTACCTGTTGCATATTGAGTCCTTTAAACTTTCGAGGTTACGGATCGTGGTGGGACCACCCTACCTGTTGCATATTGAGTCCTTTAAACTTTCGAAGGCTATGGATCGTGGTGGGACCACCCTACCTGCTGCATATCGAGTCCCTTAAGCTTTCAAAGTGATGGATCGTGGTGGGACCACCCTACCTGCTGCATATCGAGTCCCTTTAGCTTTCAAACTGATGGATCGTGGTGGGACCACCCCACCAGTTGCGCATTGAGTCCTTTAAACTTTCAAAAATATGGATCGTGGTGGGACCACCCTACCTGTTGCATCTCGGGTCCTTTAAACTTTCGAGGTTAGGTATCGTGGTGGGACTACCCTACCTGTTGCATATTGATCACTATAAAATTTCGAGGCTATGCATCGTGGTGGGACCACCCCACCAGCTGCGTATTGAGTCCTCTAAACTTTCAAAGTTATGGATCGTGGTGGGACCACCCTACCTGTTGCATATCCTTACGTATAATAAGCGGCGTGGTGGTGTGTCTGACCGTTTTCTGTCCGAAGTCCGACACACGTCCGACCAACCTCTGACCGGGCATTTGAATTCCCCGCAATTTTCGACAGCATCGGTCAGGGCGCGTTATTGTTTCAACAATACACGGAGAACGTCGCGGGAAGTGTTTTAGGTCTAGGAGGAGCGCGCACAGCTTCACGATCGTGGTGGGACCACCACACCTGTTGCATATTGAGTTCTTTAAACTTTTGAGGTTATGGATCGTGGTGGGACCACCCTACCTGTTGCATATCCTTACGTATAATAAGCGGCGTGGTGGTGTGTCTGACCGCTTTCTGTCCGAAGTCCGACACACGTCCGACCAACCTCTGACCGGGCATTTGAATTCCCCGCAATTTTCGACAGCATCGGTCAGGGCGCGTTATTGTTTCAACAATACACGGAGAACGTCGCGGGAAGTGTTTTAAGTCTAGGAGGAGCGCGCACAGCTTCACGATCGTGGTGGGACCACCCTACCTGTTGCATATTGAGTCCTTTAAACCATCGAGGTTACGGATCGTGGTGGGACCACCCTACCTGTTGCATATTGAGTCCTTTAAACTTTCGAGGTTATGTATCGTGGTGGGACCACCCAACCTGTTGCATATTGATCACCATAAACTTTCGAAGGCTATGGATCGTGGTGGGACCACCCTACCTGCTGCATATCGAGTCCCTTAAGCTTTCAAACTGATGGATCGTGGTGGGACCACCCCATCAGTTGCGTATTGAGTCCTTTAGACTTTCAAAAATATGGATCGTGGTGGGACCACCCTACCTGTTGCATCTCGGGTCCTTTAAACTTTCGAGGTTAGGTATCGTGGTGGGACCACCCTACCTGTTGCATATTGATCACTATAAAATTTCGAGGCTATGCATCGTGGTGGGACCACCCCACCAGTTGCGTATTGAGTCCTCTAAACTTTCAAAGTTATGGATCGTGGTGGGACCACCCTACCTGTTGCATATCCTTACGTATAATAAGCGGCGTGGTGGTGTGTCTGACCGTTTTCTGTCCGAAGTCCGACACACGTCCGACCAACCTCTGACCGGGCATTTGAATTCCCCGCAATTTTCGACAGCATCGGTCAGGGTGCGTTATTGTTTCAACAATACACGGAGAACGTCGCGGGAAGTGTTTTAGGTCTAGGAGGAGCGCGCACAGCTTCACGATCGTGGTGGGACCACCCTACCTGTTGCATAGTGAGTCCTTTTAACTTTCGAGGTTACGGATCGTGGTGGGACCACCCTACCTGTTGCATATTGAGTCCTTTAAACTTTCGAAGGCTATGGATCGTGGTGGGACCACCCTACCTGCTGCATATCGAGTCCCTTAAGCTTTCAAAGTGATGGATCGTGGTGGGACCACCCCACCAGTTGCGTATTGAGTCCTTTAAACTTTCAAAAACATGGATCGTGGTGGGACCACCCTACCTGTTGCATCTCGGGTCCTTTAAACTTTCGAGGTTAGGTATCGTGGTGGGACCACCCTTCCTGTTGCATATTGATCACTATAAAATTTCGAGGCTTAGCATCGTGGTGGGACCACCCCACCAGTTGCGTATTGAGTCCTCTAAACTTTCAAAGTTATGGATCGTGGTGGGACCACCCTATCTGTTGCATATCCTTACATATAATAAGCGGCGTGGTGGTGTGTCTGACCGTTTTCTGTCCGACGTCTGACACACGTCCGACCAACCTCTAACCGGGCATTTGAATTTCCCGCAATTTTCGACACCATCAGTCAGGGCGCGTTATTGTTTCAACAATACACGGAGAACGTCGCGGAAAGTGTTTTAGGTTTAGGAGGAGCGCGCACAGCATTACGATCGTGGTGGGACCACCCTACCTGTTGCATATCGGGTCCTTTAAACTTTCGAGGTTAGGTATCGTGGTGGGACCACCCTACCTGTTGCATATTGATCACTATAAAATTTCGAGGCTATATATTGTGGTGGGACCACCCTACCTGTTGCATATTGAGTCCTTCAAACTTTTGAGGTTATGGATCGTGGTGGGACCACCCTACCTGTTGCATATCCTTACAAATAATGAGCGGCGTTGTGGTGTTTCTGACCGTTCTCTGTCCGACGTCCGACACACGTCCGGCCAACCTCCGATCGGGCGTTTGAATTTATCGCAAATTTCAACACCATCGGTAAGGGCGCGTTATTGTTTCAACAATACACGGAGAACGTCGCGGAAAGTGTTTTAGGTTTAGGAGGAGCGCGCACAGCATTACGATCGTGGTGGGACCACCCTACCTGTTGCATATTGAGTCCTTCAAACTTTCGAGGTTATGTATCGTGGTGGGACCACCCTACCTGCTGCATATCGAGTCCCTTAAGCTTTCAAAGTGATGGATCGTGGTGGGACCACCCCACCAGTTGCGTATTGAGTCCTTTAAACTTTCAAAAATATGGATCGTGGTGGGACCACCCTACCTGTTGCATCTCGGGTCCTTTAAACTTTCGAGGTTAGGTATCGTGGTGGGACCACCCTACCTGTTGCATATTGATCACTATAAAATTTCGAGGCTTAGCATCGTGGTGGGACCACCCCACCAGTTGCGTATTGAGTCCTCTAAACTTTCAAAGTTATGGATCGTGGTGGGACCACCCTATCTGTTGCATATCCTTACATATAATAAGCGGCGTGGTGGTGTGTCTGACCGTTCTCTGTCCGACGTCCGACACACGTCCGGCCAACCTCCGATCGGGCGTTTGAATTTATCGCAAATTTCAACACCATCGGTAAGGGCGCGTTATTGTTTCAACAATACACGGAGAACGTCGCGGAAAGTGTTTTAGGTTTAGGAGGAGCGCGCACAGCATTACGATCGTGGTGGGACAACCCTACCTGTTGCATATTGAGTCCTTCAAACTTTCGAGGTTATGTATCGTGGTGGGACCACCCTACCTGTTGCATATTGAGTCCTCTAAACTTTCGAGGCGCTGGATCGTGGTGGGACCACCCTACCTGTTGCATATCCTTACATAAAATAAGCGGCGTGGTGGTGTGTCTGACCGTTTTCTGTCTGACGTCTGACACACGTCCGACCAACCTCTAACCGGGCATTTGAATTTCCCGCAGTTTTCTACACCATCGGTCAGGGCGCGTTATTGTTTCAACAATACACGGAGAACGTCGCGGAAAGTGTTTTAGGTTTAGGAGGAGCGCGCACAGCACTACGATCGTGGTGGGGCCACCCTACCTGTTGCATATTGAGTCCTATAAACTTTTGAGGCTATATATCGTGGTGGGACCACCCTACCTGTTGCATATTGAGTCCTTCAAACTTTTGAGGTTATGGATCGTGGTGGGACCACCCTACCTGTTGCATATCCTTACATATAATGAGCGGCGTGGTGGTGTGTCTGACCGTTTTCTGTCCGACGTCCGACACACGTCCAACCAACCTCTGACCGGGCATTTGAATTTATCGCAAATTTCAACACCATCGGTAAGGGCGCGTTATTGTTTCAACAATACACGGAGAACGTCGCGGAAAGTGTTTTAGGTTTAGGAGGAGCGCGCACAGCATTACGATCGTGGTGGGGCCACCCTACCTGTTGCATATTGAGTCCTATAAACTTTTGAGGCTATATATCGTGGTGGGACCACCCTACCTGTTGCATATTGAGTCCTTCAAACTTTTTGAGGTTATGGATCGTGGTGGGACCACCCTACCTGTTGCATATCCTTACATATAATGAGCGGCGTGGTGGTGTGTCTGACCGTTTTCTGTCCGACGTCCGACACACGTCCAACCAACCTCTGACCGGGCATTTGAATTTATCGCAAATTTCAACACCATCGGTAAGGGCGCGTTATTGTTTCAACAATACACGGAGAACGTCGCGGAAAGTGTTTTAGGTTTAGGAGGAGCGCGCACAGCACTACGATCGTGGTGGGGCCACCCTACCTGTTGCATATTGAGTCCTATAAACTTTTGAGGCTATATATCGTGGTGGGACCACCCTACCTGTTGCATATTGAGTCCTTCAAACTTTTGAGGTTATGGATCGTGGTGGGACCACCCTACCTGTTGCATATCCTTACATATAATGAGCGGCGTGGTGGTGTGTCTGACCGTTTTCTGTCCGACGTCCGACACACGTCCGACCAACCTCCGACCGGGCATTTGAATTTATCGCAAATTTCAACACCATCGGTAAGGGCGCGTTATTGTTTCAACAATACACGGAGAACGTCGCGGAAAGTGTTTTAGGTTTAGCAGGAGCGCGCACAGCATTACGATCGTGGTGGGGCCACCCTACCTGTTGCATATTGAGTCCTATAAACTTTTGAGGCTATATATCGTGGTGGGACCACCCTACCTGTTGCATATTGAGTCCTTCAAACTTTTGAGGTTATGGATCGTGGTGGGACCACCCTACCTGTTGCATATCCTTACATATAATGAGCGGCGTGGTGGTGTGTCTGACCGTTTTCTGTCCGACGTCCGACACACGTCCAACCAACCTCTGACCGGGCATTTGAATTTCCCGCAGTTTTCTACACCATCGGTCAGGGCGCGTTATTGTTTCAACAATACACGGAGAACGTCGCGGAAAGTGTTTTAGGTTTAGGAGGAGCGCGCACAGCACTACGATCGTGGTGGGGCCACCCTACCTGTCGCATATTGAGTCCTATAAACTTTTGAGGCTATATATCGTGGTGGGACCACCCTACCTGTTGCATATTGAGTCCTTCAAACTTTTTGAGGTTATGGATCGTGGTGGGACCACCCTACCTGTTGCATATCCTTACATATAATGAGCGGCGTGGTGGTGTGTCTGACCGTTTTCTGTCCGACGTCCGACACACGTCCAACCAACCTCTGACCGGGCATTTGAATTTATCGCAAATTTCAACACCATCGGTAAGGGCGCGTTATTGTTTCAACAATACACGGAGAACGTCGCGGAAAGTGTTTTAGGTTTAGGAGGAGCGCGCACAGCATTACGATCGTGGTGGGGCCACCCTACCTGTTGCATATTGAGTCCTATAAACTTTTGAGGCTATATATCGTGGTGGGACCACCCTACCTGTTGCATATTGAGTCCTTCAAACTTTTGAGGTTATGGATCGTGGTGGGACCACCCTACCTGTTGCATATCCTTACATATAATGAGCGGCGTGGTGGTGTGTCTGACCGTTTTCTGTCCGACGTCCGACACACGTCCAACCAACCTCTGACCGGGCATTTGAATTTATCGCAAATTTCAACACCATCGGTAAGGGCGCGTTATTGTTTCAACAATACACGGAGAACGTCGCGGAAAGTGTTTTAGGTTTAGGAGGAGCGCGCACAGCACTACGATCGTGGTGGGGCCACCCTACCTGTTGCATATTGAGTCCTATAAACTTTTGAGGCTATATATCGTGGTGGGACCACCCTACCTGTTGCATATTGAGTCCTTCAAACTTTTGAGGTTATGGATCGTGGTGGGACCACCCTACCTGTTGCATATCCTTACATATAATGAGCGGCGTGGTGGTGTGTCTGACCGTTTTCTGTTCGACGTCCGACACACGTCCGACCAACCTCCGACCGGGCATTTGAATTTATCGCAAATTTCAACACCATCGGTAAGGGCGCGTTATTGTTTCAACAATACACGGAGAACGTCGCGGATAGTGTTTTAGGTTTAGCAGGAGCGCGCACAGCATTACGATCGTGGTGGGGCCACCCTACCTGTTGCATATTGAGTCCTATAAACTTTTGAGGCTATATATCGTGGTGGGACCACCCTACCTGTTGCATATTGAGTCCTTCAAACTTTTGAGGTTATGGATCGTGGTGGGACCACCCTACCTGTTGCATATCCTTACATATAATGAGCGGCGTGGTGGTGTGTCTGACCGTTTTCTGTCCGACGTCCGACACACGTCCAACCAACCTCTGACCGGGCATTTGATTTTATCGCAAATTTCAACACCATCGGTGAGGGCGCGTTATTGTTTCAACAATACACGGAGAACGTCGCGGGAAGTGTTTTAGGTTTAGGAGGAGCGCGCACAGCTTCACGATCGTGGTGGGACCACCCTACCTGCTGCATATCGAGTCCCTTAAGCTTTCAAAGTGATGGATCGTGGTGGGACCACCCTACCAGTTGCGTATTGAGTCCTTTAAACTTTCAAAAATATGGATCGTGGTGGGACCCCCCTACCTGTTGCATATCGGGTCCTTTAAACTTTCGAGGTTAGGTATCGTGGTGGGACCACCCTACCTGTTGCATATTGATCACTATAAAATTTCGAGGCTATGCATCGTGGTGGGACCACCCCACCAGTTGCGTATTGAGTCCTCTAAACTTTCAAAGTTATGGATCGTGGTGGGACCGCCCTATCTGTTGCATATCCTTACATATAATGAGCGGCGTGGTGGTGTGTCTGACCGTTTTCTGTCCGACGTCCGACACACGTCCAACCAACCTCTGACCGGGCATCTGATTTTATCGCAAATTTCAACACCATCGGTGAGGGCGCCTTATTGTTTCAACAATACACGGAGAACGTCGCAGAAAGTGTTTTAGGTTTAGGAGGAGCGCGCACAGCTTTACGATCGTGGTGGGACCACCCTACCTGTTGCATATTGAGTCCTTTAAACTTTCGAGGTTATGTATCGTGGTGGGACCACCCTACCTGTTGCCTATCCTTACGTATAATAAGCGGCGTGGTGGGGTGTCAGACCGTTTTCTGTCCGAAGTCCGACACACGTCCGACCAACCTCTGACCGGGCATTTGAATTCCCCGCAATTTTCGACAGCATCGGTAAGGGCGCCTTATTGTTTCAACAATACACGGAGAACGTCGCGGAAAGTGTTTCAGGTTTAGGAGGAGCGCGCACAGCTTTACTATCGTGGTGGGACCACCCTACCTGTTGCATATTGAGTCCTTTAAACTTTCGAGGATATGTATCGTGGTGGGACCACCCTACCTGTTGCATATCCTTACGTATAATGAGCGGCGTGGTGGTGTGTCTGACCGTTTTCTGTCCGACGTCCGACACACGTCCGACCAACCTCTGACCGGGCATTTGAATTCCCCGCAATTTTCGACAGCATCGGTCAGGGCGCGTTATTGTTTCAAGAATACACGGAGAACGTCGCGGGAAGTGTTTTAGGTTTAGGAGGAGCGCGCACAGCATTACGATCGTGGTGGGACCACCCTACCTATTGCATATTGAGTTCTCTAAACTTTTGAGGTTATGGATCGTGTTGGGACCACCCTACCTGTTGCATATTAGGTCCTTTGAACTTTCGAGGTTACGGATCGTGGTGGGACCACCCTACCTGTTGCATTTTGATCACCATAAACTTTCGAAGGCTATGGATCGTGGTGGGACCACCCTACCTGCTGCATATCGAGTCCCTTAAACTTTCAAAGTGATGGATCGTGGTGGGACCACCCTACCTGTTGCATATCGGGTCCTTTAAATTTTCGAGGCTATGCATCGTGGTGGGACCACCCTACCTGTTGCATATTGAGTCCTATAAACTTTCAAAGTTATGGATCGTGGTGGGACCACCCCACCTGCTGCATATCCTTATCCTTACATATAATAAGCGGCGTGGTGGTGTGTCTGACCGTTTTCTGTCCGAAGTCCGACACACGTCCGACCAACCTCTGACCGGGCATTTGAATTCCCCGCAATTTTCGACAGCATCGGTCAGGGCGCGTTATTGTTTCAACAATACACGGAGAACGTCGCGGGAAGTGTTTTAGGTTTAGGAGGAGCGCGCACAGCTTTACGATCGTGGTGGGACCACCACACCTGTTGCATATTGAGTTCTTTGAACTTTTGAGGTTATGGATCGTGGTGGGACCACCCTACCTGTTGCATATTAAGTCCTTTAAACTTTCGAGGTTACGGATCGTGGTGGGACCACCCTACCTGTTGCATATTGAGCCCTTTAAACTTTCGAAGGCTATGGATCGTGGTGGGACCACCCTACCTGCTGCATATCGAGCCCCTCAAACTTTCGAGGTTAGGTATCGTGGTGGGACCACCCTACCTGTTGCATATTGATCACTATAAAATTTCGAGGCTATGCATCGTGGTGGGACCACCCTACCTGTTGCATATTGAGTCCTTTAAACTTTCGAGGTTATGTAGCGTGGTGGGACCACCCTACCTGTTGCATATTGATCACCATAAACTTTCGAAGGCTATGGATCGTGGTGGAACCACCCTACCTTGCTGCATATCGAGTCCCTTGAACTTTCAAAGTGATGGATCGTGGTGGGACCACCCCACCAGTTGCGTATTGAGTCCTTTAAACTTTCAAAGTTATGGATCGTGGTGGGACTACCCTACCTGTTGCATATTAAGTCCTTTAAACTTTCGAGGTTAGGTATCGTGGTGGGACCACCCTACCTGTTGCATATTGATCACTATAAAATTTCGAGGCTATGCATCGTGGTGGGACCACCCTACCTGTTGCATATTGAGTCCTTTAAACTTTCGAGGTTACGGATCGTGGTGGGACCACCCTACCTGTTGCATTTTGATCACCATAAACTTTCGAAGGCTATGGATCGTGGTGGGACCACCCTACCTGCTGCATATCGAGTCCCTTAAACTTTCAAAGTGATGGATCGTGGTGGGACCACCCTACCTGTTGCATATCGGGTCCTTTAAATTTTCGAGGCTATGCATCGTGGTGGGACCACCCTACCTGTTGCATATTGAGTCCTATAAACTTTCAAAGTTATGGATCGTGGTGGGACCACCCCACCTGCTGCATATCCTTATCCTTACATATAATAAGCGGCGTGGTGGTGTGTCTGACCGTTTTCTGTCCGAAGTCCGACACACGTCCGACCAACCTCTGACCGGGCATTTGAATTCCCCGCAATTTTCGACAGCATCGGTCAGGGCGCGTTATTGTTTCAACAATACACGGAGAACGTCGCGGGAAGTGTTTTAGGTTTAGGAGGAGCGCGCACAGCTTTACGATCGTGGTGGGACCACCACACCTGTTGCATATTGAGTTCTTTGAACTTTTGAGGTTATGGATCGTGGTGGGACCACCCTACCTGTTGCATATTAAGTCCTTTAAACTTTCGAGGTTACGGATCGTGGTGGGACCACCCTACCTGTTGCATATTGAGCCCTTTAAACTTTCGAAGGCTATGGATCGTGGTGGGACCACCCTACCTGCTGCATATCGAGCCCCTCAAACTTTCGAGGTTAGGTATCGTGGTGGGACCACCCTACCTGTTGCATATTGATCACTATAAAATTTCGAGGCTATGCATCGTGGTGGGACCACCCTACCTGTTGCATATTGAGTCCTTTAAACTTTCGAGGTTATGTAGCGTGGTGGGACCACCCTACCTGTTGCATATTGATCACCATAAACTTTCGAAGGCTATGGATCGTGGTGGAACCACCCTACCTTGCTGCATATCGAGTCCCTTGAACTTTCAAAGTGATGGATCGTGGTGGGACCACCCCACCAGTTGCGTATTGAGTCCTTTAAACTTTCAAAGTTATGGATCGTGGTGGGACTACCCTACCTGTTGCATATTAAGTCCTTTAAACTTTCGAGGTTAGGTATCGTTGTCGAAGCCAAAAGAGTGCTACATGTAGTCAATGGAGGGAGGCCGAGAGAAGCCAGCCCATCGTTCAGCGAAGCCGACCGAACGCTACACATAGTTAGTGGCTGGAGGCCGGGAGAAGCCAGCCTAAGGTTTTTCAAAGCCAGACGAGTGGTGCACATAGACACTGGAGGTAGGCCGGGAGAGGGAGAAGTCGGTCCTGTTTTTGGCGAAGCCAAACGAATGCCCCACATGCTTAGTACAGGGGGGTCGGAGGAAGCCAGCCTATCGTTTGGCGATGCCAAACGACAATCGGCGGAGTTATGAAAGCTATTCTTCGAAACAGAGATGTTTCGAAGAAAAACCTACTTATCATAGTCTTCACTAGCAATATCTTTTTTTATTACCAGGTTCGTTGCACTTTTTGCTGGATATGTAGCGGCTATCTGGAATGGGACGGCGAAGCCGGCCCCCGAACCGGCGAAGCCGGTTCGCCAGCGGCGCTGGGTGGCGTTAGCCGCCTGGCGCAGCTGGTCAATAATAACGAGTCAATAATGATTGTCCGACACATTTACTTCATTTTTAACATAATTTAATGACATACAAAACATCCGTCCTGTCCATACCATCAATGTATAATCATTTTCCTGCTATATTACACTTTTTCTCATCATCACCCTCTTCAATAGAAACACATTTAATACCTGTAATGATGAAATGTAAAATATATATATATATATATATATATATATATATATATATATATATATATATATATATATATATATATATATATATATATATATTTTTACATCTCATCAATACAGGTATTAAATCTGCTTCTTTTGAGGAGGGTGATGACGAGAAAAAGTGGAATATAGCAGGAAAATGGTTATACAATGATGGTATGCACAGGACGGATGTTTTGTATGTCATAAATTATGTTAACAGTGAAGTAAATGTATCCGACAATCATTATTGACTCGTTATTATTGACCACTATATATACGGGGGTGTGTATACAAGTCTGTTGGTACCTGCTCGTTGGTGCCCCTGCTTCTACTGAACCCAGCAGACGTTTGAGTGTACACAGGGAACGTTCGAGCGATATAGCGTGCACAACTATATCGCGAAAGTATCCCGCACATTGCATAAAGGTGTCGCCGTCCGGCACACTAAGGCCTCTGGTCCATAACACCTTAGGATCCGTACCTAGGGAGTCATGGAGTCTTTGGCCACAAGCCACAATTTCGCCACCCTGAACTGTCGATCGCTGTCGAGTGATATCCAAACAGGGCGCTATCCAGACTTCTGAGCTATTTCCATGCACCGTTTGCTGCTTTGCAGGAAACCCGCCTCAAGGATAGACCCGTCATCAGCGTCGGAGAGTACACCATCTACTGCGGCAACGCTGACGATAGGAGAGTGGGAGGCTGTGCAATAGCTGTAAGGAAGGATTTCAATGGTATGGTCAAGGAGTTTGGCTCAACGTCGTGCCGGAATGCATTCGTACGACTGCGGGATCACAGAGGATTCAATCTGTGGATAGTGAGTGCTCATGCGCCCACTGAAACCGCCGAAGACAATTCGAAGGATGCGTTTTATGAGGAACTCAATACGTTGCTGGCCAGGATACCTTGTCAACATGCTGTTGTCGTGGGGATTGACGCAAATGCGAAGATGGGACTTGATCAGGAATCCGAAGTACTCGGTAAATGGTTCTACCCAGTGGAGCAAACATCGGACAATGGCTACCGCCTTGTCGACTTTTGTGAACGCAGTGGTCTGATTATTGCATCGACATTCAAGAGGAATCATCGCCGCCATCAGCTTACGTGGCAGGGACCAACCCGGCTATCTCCAGAAGAGCAGCGGAAGCGGAAGATGACAACTTTGAAACTACAGCTTGACTATGTCCTGACGAGGAATATTCCAGTATCGGACATTCGAAGATCTAGAGCTGTGTGGGATGTCGCATTCGATTCGGATCACCGTCCTGTTCTGTTGAACTTCACTGCGAGGATTCATAAGAGGAAGCGAGGGGCTCAGCCTCTCCAGAGGATTGACATGACAAGTCTCAGAGATGAAGAGTGCAGAAGGAATTTCCGACAACGCGTTTCTATTCACATCGGAGTACGGACTAAGAAGAAACTTTGCGACGCGGATTCTTTTGTCAAATGCATCCAGGACGCTTCGAAAGAGGCACTCCCGGTTGTACAGCCTAAGAAGAAGTTCGCCTACGTCTCAGAAGAAACAACATCTACCTACAACAGAGTATGTGCTCTCCGAACTGCAGGAAACTTCGTGGAGGAGAAGCGTCTGAGGAGGAAGTTGCGTCGGCAGCTTCAAAGTGACCGCGAACGAGTGGACGTGTAGAGCTAAGGAGTTCGAGAAGGCTTGGGAGGAGAAGAATCCGAGGAAAGCCTACACGTTGCTGCGACAGTATAGCGGGAAGATGAAGAGATGTTCTCCTGTCTTGAACACTACCAATGGAGTTGCAGTTGGTGATGCGACGCTGCCAATATGGAAGGATTACTTCAGTTCACTACTGAATCGTCCAGCGCCATCAGTACCTGAGCTCCCGCATGTTCAGAGAGCACATTACGATGTCAGTGAGGAACCGCCGACTGAGTCTGAAGTTTTGGATTGTGTCCGGAAAATGAAGAATGGAAAGGCAGGTGGAGATGACAACATCACTGCTGAAATGCTGAAAGCTCTTCCTCCGTCTGGGATTCGTGAAATGACCAACACCATCCGTGCCATATGGATGAGCGAAAGGATACCCGATTCGTGGAGACATGCGATCATCGTACCTCTTCACAAGAAGCTATCCGTCACGGATCCTAAGAACTACAGAGGAATCTCTCTACTTCGTGTCATGTACAAGGTTTTAGAACGTATCATTCTCGAGCGACTTATCAAACATCGTGAAGGAACGACCAGAGATGAGCAAGCCGGTTTTTCGACCTGGAAGATCGACCATCGACCAAGTGTTCGTCGTGAGAAGAGTAATTGAATCGTGGCAGCGGTTTTCGAAGCCATTACAGCTTGCTTTTTTGGACTTTGAAGCCGCGTTCGACCCCTCCTCATCGTGATCGATTGCTCAATGCTCTGCGAGCAGATGGAGTCCCGGAAAAGTATGTTCGGTTAATCGAGGACATGAACAAAGGAACAACAGCAGCAGTTCGTACACCTGTCGGATTTACGTCAGCTTTCGAGGTGAAAACAGGAGTAAGGCAAGGAGCCGTTGCAGGACCTTTTCTTTTCAACTTCGCCGTTGATGACATCATGCGTAGAGTTGCAGAACAGTTTCCTGCGGATGTGATCCTAACACCATCAGGACGCTCCCTTGTCGACCTGGAGTACGCCGACGACATTGTGTTATTCGCTGAAAACAACGCAAAACTGCAAAGGATTGTGAACCTCGTTTCGAAGTATGCCGCAGCCTATGGACTTCGTCTTCGTCCCGACAAATGCAAGCAGATGTGGGTCTCTCAGAGGCCTTCAACTGGAGTTTGTGTGGACGGACAACGTATCGAACTGGTGGACGATTTCTGTTATTTGGGCTGTTTGCTGAAGAACGATGGTAGTTATGCAGCGGATATTCGACAACGATGTGCGAAAGCTACGTCTGCATTCAATTCTCTAACCAAGTGTTTGTGGTCTACCACCATCGCGAAGGAAGTCAAGTTGCGCGTCTACCTATCCGCTATTCGCCCTATCATGATGTACGGATCGGAGACGTGGGCAGCACCGAAAACGCAGATGGAAAGGTTGGATTGCACGGAGAGGAAGCTTTTTAGGCGTTTGCTTGGATATTTCTGGCCGCGTGTATGCCATAACGAAGACCTTTACAAGGAAATCGACGCAGTACATCAACGCTTGACACGAGGGAGGTGCCAGCATCTCCTAACGCCATCTCAAGCAGCAATGGAAAGTCGACTTCGACTGCTCGGGCATATACTAAGAAGAACGCCGGATCGTCTCGTACAACACGCTTTAAAAATGCTTCCAAATCCTGTCTGGAAACGGCCACCTGGGCGTAGGCGAAAGTTCTGGACGGATGTGGTTAAAGAGGATTTAAAGTCACTCGGCATCGAAAGACAGTTCAGGCGCGATGTTTCGTTTCGCAGGAAATGGAATAGTGACAGCTGGATGGAATGTGTTCAAATTGTGGCTGAAGACCGTGAAAAATGGACACGGCTGACTACTAGGACGGCACACCTCGGTGAAGATGCGGAATGACCGCGTCAGGCGAAAGCCAACCGATTAAGTCAAGTAAGTCAAAGTCATATATATATATATATATATATATATATATATATATATATATATATATATATATATATATATATATATATATATATATATATATATATATATATATATATATATATATATATATATATATATATATATATATATATATATATATATATATATATATATATATATATATATATATATATATATATATATATATATATATATATATATATATATATATATATATATATATATATATATATATATATATATATTGACAGCTTGTTTTTGATTTTAATTTTAAATCAGGAAACCACCTGGGTATGTGGAAAGCGCAAATAATAATAAGACAGAAAAATATCTGCGGTTAAGAATGATATGCCAGATCACTCGCCTGAAAATTGAGGTAGGGTAGGAACAAACAGAAGCATTGCGGTCTTGATTTATTCATAGCACGATAGAGCATGCAAAAATACCAAGACTTCTCTTTTCAGTTTTTCCGCAAAAAAATTGTTTGCAATTTATATTCAAAGTTGAACCTGTTCTACGATTTTTTTTTGATTGCGTAGATTTTTTATGGAAACGAATTTTCATATTTTAAAAACGCTTTTAGCTTATTAGTTAAAAGAAATGGAGTGCCATTCTCGGATGTTTGAACTTTCGTCTCACGAATGTTGTGTTTTTCATTCTTGTAGAGGATTTCTGCGGATTCGGACAATGCTTCGATGCTGCGCCTTTATCATTCTCATCTAGAGAGATTTTCAAAAAATCAGACAGAAGTTTGAAACAATATAATATTCCATCTAAGGCTGTGAAGTGTAAAAGAAAACTCCTGTGCAGGAGACAGGTCATTTGTTTATTTGGTCTGAAATAAATACGGTGGTTTTTGAATAAAGGAGGATTGATTGATATTACCACAGAAAATATTTTTTAAAAATTCAAAAAATCAAAGCTTGTGTTGTTTTGCATGCTCCATCGATCGATAAAGGAAAACTTCACCAATTGTTTTCTGGTGTTTTCCGGAGTTTGATTCCCGTCTTGTGGTCGTTGTCGCTTATCCGTTCTCCATATGCCGTTTTCCGGCGATGGTCGCGCCCGAATGAAATCCCGTGAGTCGTTGGTGTCGCTAACGCCTCACCGCCAGCCGCAAGGGTTGCTCCTTGTCCACTCGCTGGACTAAGTTTCATAAGGAGACCCTACAGCCACAATTGGCTGAATGATCAATGTTGTGAATTTTGAAAACTTTCAGAGACAAGTTACCGGAAACAACCCCAAAGAATTCATGGTTGTGTTCACATAGCTTCTGACGATTTTCTTTACCCAACTCCAGTTTTGGGATTTGGTCCGGAGCTTCAAAATGGGGGTTATTTTGACGATTTTGACGACAAACGCGACTTTTGACGATTTCGAGAATGCTACGATGAAATCGCCTTAAAACTCCTACTTCGGGGCTATCCGGGCTGCGTAATACCAATCTGTAACTCGTTCATCGATTTTTGATAGATTACGATAGGTTACGATGGTTCCACGGTATCTCGGTCGAAGTCTCAGATTCCACTCAAAATTTCTCTGTGGGTGTTATTTGGGACGCTGAACGCGAATTCGAGGTCCATCTGTTGGTTTTCGAAATTCTAAGGTAAGTAACGCCAATTACAGGCTGTGGAACCGCGGAATTCTCATGGTTTCTACGCGTGCTGGGGCGGAGCGAAGGTTAGAGACAGCGGGAGAGCGCATGCCAGACAGAGGGAGCAGCGTCGCTCGGGCCGCTCACCACATGAGTCGTGAGAATTATGATTCTCATGAAGGATAAAAGGCATTATGACTACCGTGACCTACAGTAACCTTCAGTCCTGCCACAAATAGACCCCAGATTCGGGTTCAGCGCTCTAAATAACCAAAAGTTGAAAGTTTTGAATCGAATCCAAAAATTTTTTCTTGTGCACACTCCGAAAATTCCTCGATGGGTACCCTTAACTTTTTGTAAAGCAATGGAAAAGCCCAATTTGGAATCCCCGCAGCCATTCAGCGAATTTTAAGCACGGGTCATTTATGCACTGTCACAGACCTACAGCAACGACAACATAGTTCTCCAAATCGCCACTGGAAGTGTAAAGCAATCCCTAGTGAGTGGGATACTACTCACTATTCGTTTCATACTCGCGTTCAATGATTTATACATATAAAAATGCATGCCGGACGGCCGCACGACACGCGCGCCAGCAGCGTGGGATGACTTTCTCGTTTGGACCGACTTTACGCAGTGTGTGTCTGGTGAGCACATTCGATATATATATATATATATATATATATATATATATATATATATATATATATATATATATATATATATATATATATATATATATATATATATATATATATATATATATATATATATATATATATATATATATATATATATATATATATATATATATATATATATATATATATATATATATATATATATATATATATATATATATATATATATATATATATATATATATATATATATATATATATATATATATATATATATATATATATATATATATATATATATATATATATATATATATATATATATATATATATATATATATATATATATATATATATATATATACGAACTCCTTTTTTATTTATTTTTCCTTTTCCTTTACGTTTTTGCTTGAAAATCTGATTTTGTAAATCACAGACAGTTTCTATAACAGCTTTTTCAGACAGGTTGGGAATTGATCCGATCAAGCGAGGGCTTAGAAAACAACTAATTTAATAGTGGCTTTTATAATTCCGGATCATTTCGAAACCATACGAGCGATTGCGAAACTTTTTTGAACGAATAGAAAAAACGTTATTTTTCCTCTCCAATCGAGTTTTTTTTTCATGTTTTTTCGCCATTTCTCAGTACTTGCAGCTCAGACCCTTGATTTTCTTTCAACTGTCGAATATTCATCCACTTCGATGATGGCCAGATCATGAAGATACAGAAGATGAACAACCTTCCATATTCGGGAATCCTGTCTCTGATATCATTTTCATCTCTGAAAACGCTATTCACTGTTTCTGTGAGACCAATACCTTCTCAAACGTGCGCTAGTGCGGAATCACTTTTGTCGACACGTCCTTTTAAGGGAAGGTTAGGGCGATAGGGAATAGACCCATCTGACTTGAAGCAAAAAATGTATTCGTCTTTAGAGACAAGGTTGTCAGAACGATGTTACTGAGAGATTCCGACCAGGGATGAGCGGAAATTTTTTTCTGAATTGCGGAAATCGGAAATCGGAACGACTCTCTAAAATTCGGAAATCGGAACGCCAAAAACCATCGGAAATCGGAATTCGGAAATGATCAGCGAAATTCTTAACCCTCCCCTGGTGATTGTTCCTGCCAAAACACTTGGGCTTATCTAACTTTATTGAACAAGGTGTATGCCCACGCGTACTTGTAGGCTTGTATCGTGACGCTCAGAATCATTGCAGAATCAGTGAGGTCCCACAAACTTTTCCAGGCGCCTGCAGCACTTCAAGTCGGTTCAACACAGTCTCTCCGGTGAGCGGTACACTTTTATTAGAGTCCCGCAAACTTTTTCCCCGGGCACATGGCGCCTTCCTAGTTGGGGTGCTACACACTTTCGCCGGCGCTTGGTGCCCTCCAAGTTGTGTCCAACACAGTCTACCCGGCGCTCGACGCACTCCAAATTGAGCGCAACACAGACAGTTCCTCCGGCGCTCGACGTACTCCCAGTTGGACCCCGCACACCTTTTCCAGCGCTTTGCGCACTCTAAGTGAACCCCACCCCACTGTTTTGACGCTTGACGCACTTCCACTCAGAAAATGCTGAGCAAGTTACCTGAGACTTCAACGCAAGTTGCATGGTGGCCTCACGCAACTTACTTTGAGTTAACAGGTAACTTGAAGCGGTGTTACGTGTAATTAAACGAGATTTTTGATTAATGTAACATACGCTTATAATAAATACACAACATTGCGAGTAACTCGTACTGCTAGTACATGCTACTTGACACGTACCAGCGACGTGGCCGGCACACTGACAAGCGACGAGGCCAGCATACCGTCACGCGACGGAGACTGCTCGACGAGCACGACTGGGCCGGCAGCGGTCTGTCAGGCGGGGCCTCCAGCCGGTGTGCGGGGCCAAGTACCTCAAAACTAGTGTAACTGAATGGACGACGCTGCCTGCATCTGAGTCCTGCCTCCAGGGTGCAACGTATACCTCCCTAGGGAACGGCACGCCGCGTAGATAAGTTACATGTGCGATAACATAATACATTTAGGTTACACACCAGTGCTTTATGTCACGTGTAACTCAACTCGCACCGTGGAGCATATATCCAATGTTTAAGGTCAAATGTAACTTAAAGTTGTAAAGGCAGGTTGCCGAGAGCATATCTAGAGCCGAGAGCATTCGCATGTAACTCTGTCAGAAATTCCTTACCAGTGAAGTCCCGCACACTCCCCTCGAGAAACTCACAGCGGGCCTTAAATCTCACATGAAACCGTTCATGAACTCTTTCAAAAAGCTTTTATATAGGGAACTGATCGTGTTATCAGTACACGCCATCACACCATAATAACAACAAACCGAATGGCTTCATTGTTGAAAAAAAACGACCGAATTTCCGTTCATTCTCACAAACACACACAGACACACACACATAGTTAGGCAAACATATGTAGACAGTAGGATGTTATTGAATAACTTTCCTGTAAATGCACTCAACCTTAGCTTTCTGAAAAGTGAAGACTGGCCTCGAATTCAAATTCAGCGCCCCAGATATCCCTAAGAACTTGGCAAGGACAAGGTCTCAAAAACCTAAACTCCGATATTTCCGATTT
Organism: Aplectana chamaeleonis; assembly: GCA_029168955.1. Lineage (NCBI taxonomy): Eukaryota > Metazoa > Nematoda > Chromadorea > Rhabditida > Cosmocercidae > Aplectana > Aplectana chamaeleonis. Next base: position 131,845 of record JAPDOI010000238.1, read on the forward strand.
TTTCCACATTTTTAGGGTTTTTTTCGGAAATCGGAAATCGGAAGGCCAAAAACCATCGGAAATGGGAATTCCGCTCATCCCTGATTCCGACGAAGACTTCCAGCCACGGTTAGGCACGACGTCCGGGTGCTCTAGAACAACGACCCCTCCACTTGAGCAGATTTTTTTGGCCAAATAACGACCCCCTTGGAAATGTGAAAAGAGTGATAGACGTTACAGACTCTACATAAAACCATGTCTTTCCCAAACTCGTTTCATTTTGGAGTTTTTGTTTCAATCTTTGGCTCACACCATTCTAAAGGCGATGAATAGCGCTCCATGCGCTGCCGACTTTGAAAAATGCCAGTCAATTCGGAAGCCGAAAAGCACTTCAGAAACCGGAAAAATCTTCGCCCTCCGTTTTTGGCCCCAATTTTCCGGTGGAGCTTTTGGACCAATGTGGGATCAACGCATCTTTGACCGGCCATAACGCTCATCGTCGGAACTCAACGTCGCCTAACATCTGTCCACAGATTACACTCACACACTAGGCCACGTATTTATACAACACTTTTTGTTTTGTTTTGTTTTATTACGTCACTTAAGGCAAACGTTATATACACATAAATATACACACAAGCACACACAAATAAGACAAATCTACACTACGAGTGATCGATGGAAGCCAGGTGAAAAAGCTGTTCACTTTCACTTTAACTACACCATTGAGTATCTTGTGCACCATGCATACGTCAAACATTGCCCGTCGGGTTTCTAATGAAGGAATGTCAAGACAAGCGTTCCTCCTCTGCGCACCAGGCGTCGTAGAGTAAGTCGCCATCCCAGCCCTAATAAAGATCTTCCGAGAGAAATTATTTTGTATTTTCTCTAGAATCTCTATATTTTTCTTCTGAGACGGATTGAAAACCGAGGTTCCCGACTCAACTAGCGGTCGAATGTAGGTGGTGTACCCACTACTTTCCCACAGCTCGCACTAAGTTCGGCAGCAGTTTAAAATGCGTTCCGTGTGTGCGCTGCGGTTCGCGGAACACTTTGTGCTATGGGTGGCCGTTCAAGGGTGGCAACCAGGTGCAGGTCAATCGATGTAACGGGAACTACTCAGATAGAGACATCACACTTCCCGCGGTATCACTAGCCGACGTCCCGTAACCCCTCCCGCGGAAGGTCAATAGATCGGTCGCGGGCAGTCGGCAGCGCTGTTTCGTTGACTGCCCGTATACGGTGAACACGCACTCTGCGGCCCTTCTGCCACCGCCTTACGGCTAATCTGATGACGGACAGAAGACAGTCCTAAAACAGTTTGCGGCACATTTAAAAATCACCCTTTAAGTAAAGGTCTCTCCTAACAAAATTCGAAAAATCCGCTCCTGGGGCTTTCATCTTGAACCGCATTTGACAAGTAATGAGTGAGCTTCTACGGGGAAGCTTCGTACACTCACTGCTCCTTACAGCCTTCCCATTCGCAGATGCCATTAACGGACAGTGGTTCACCTGCCCAAGGCCAGCGTCGCGCACAGCGCGGGTTTTGGAAAGAGTCTCAACACAGCGTTCTCTGCTCAGCAATTGTTCATTGGCTCCACCCTAGTATGTGGTGCAATGATGATTCCAATGTGGGAATCGATGAGTGAGTGTTCGATGACCTCCAGGAATAGCCGACTGCCCGCCGACACTCCGCGGAAAGACGGTAAAGCCTCTCTGTCAGCGGGAAGTGGAGCGCTGTGCCACGCCCACGAAGTTGGGGCCGCGCGAAGTCGACTAGCCCGACTTGGCCGGCGGGAGGTGGGCTCTTTTTATCTGAGTATCGGTCGTCGTAATCATATGTTTTCCCCCACTGTCGATCGATTCCGGTGCTCTCCTTCTTCTATTCCTGGCTACTATGCCATATTCGATATTCTCTGCTTCTATTCGACCTCTGCCTACAATCAGGGTGAGTTTTTATCATTTCCATTGTTTATCGAAGTGATTAGTTAGCTAATTATTCATTTTTATAAATATAAACATTCTTCATCAACATTCAACAGTTTAAAACCAAATGCTAAGGGAAAAAATAATCAAGCAAATACATTAATGAGTAAATAATTATTTATTGGATAAAATCTTCAGTGAAGAGGGCAAATATTGTTGAAATGATATTCAAGATATTCAAGAATTTTGTTTTGAATGAATAATTACTTATTAATCTATTTGCTTAATTATGTTTTTTCCTTAGCAATTAGTTTTAAATTGTTAAATGTCAATGAATAATGTTTATATAGATAAAAATAAATGAATAATTAGTTATTCACTCCGATAAACAATGGAAATGAAAAAAAAACACCCTGATTGTAGGCAGAGGTCGAATAGAAGCACAGAATATCGAATATGGAATAGCAGCCAGGAATAGAAGAAGGAGAACACCGGAATCGATCGACAGTGGGGGAAAACACATGATTACGACGACCGATAACTCCCGTTACATCGATTGACCGGCACCTGGCTGACACCCTTGAACGGCCACCAACAGAACAAAGTGTTCCACGAACCGCAGCGCACACACGGAACGCATTCCAAACTGCTGCCGAACATAGTGCGGGCTCTGGGGAGGCAGAGGGTAAGCTAGAAGGAGAGTCTCCTTGTTCTTAGTAGCTAATCCTTTGAAAATTTGAAATGTTCTCCCTAGGGCGTTTCTTGATATTGTAGCCAAATGTTCTGAAAAATCAAGTTTGTCATTGTAAGTGAATTCGAGATCCTTTACTTTGTTAGCGTGAACAATTGGTGACCCGTCGATATTGTAAGCATTATAGTTTTCAAAAGATCCAATTCTCATATAGTCCATCACTCGATGAGGGATCGCCGCGACGCTGCATGGCGGGAAAAATTGCGCGCGGGAAAACGAAGGGAGAGTGGCTATTGATCGCGCGATTTTTCCCGCCAAGCAGCGTTGCGGCGATCCCTCATCCAGTGACTGACGATATGAACACTTTTTGTTGGCGATAAACCTAACTGCCATTTTTTGCACCAAAGTGTCATTCTGTCTATGGCACCTTGTACCAGAGCAATGTCCACCAATGAAGATATTTCTCTATAGATTTTAACCTCGTCTGCATAGATTTTACATTTAGTTCCATCCATCTGTAATTGGGATGGAAGATCTGCTATGTAAACGATGAATAGAAGTGGCGACAAGACACTTCCCTGTCGTACGCCGCTCGAGATGGGGAAAGCTTCACAGAAACTTTTCCCAACTCGGACTTGAAATTTTCGACCTTCAAGGAAATTTGAGATCCATCGGACTACTGTAGGGTGGAACTTCAATAATTAGAATTTCTTTCATGACTTACGCGATCGAATGCTTTCTGGAAGTCAAAATATATGATGTCACAACTACGCTTTTTATCTAGCATCAGGGTCCAATCATTCAAACTCTCAAGCAGGTTGGATTCTGTTGATCTTCCTTTGATAAACCCATGTTGCTCTTGGGGGAGTGAAGCATTCTTTTCAAGGTGATATTCGAGATGAGGTTTAAGTAGTCTCTCAAAAAGTCGACAAAGGTTGGACGTTATGCTCACCGGCCTGTAGTTTTCGCATCTGTTTAACGGTGGCTTTTTGAGGATTGGAGTGACAAAGCTGTGCTTCCATCGCAAGGGGACCTCGGTATGCATCAACGATTGGTTAAAGATGTAGGTTAAAGGGCCCGCAATTATCTTCAATCAGTGGATGAGGGATCGCCGCGACGCTGCTTGGCGGGAAAAATTGCGCGCGGGAAAACGAAGAGAGAGTGGCTATTGATCGGTTGCGTCGGAACTCGTCCGGCCAGCGCCGTCCGATCTCGTCCGCGGCGCGATGTTCGAACTCGTCCGCCTGGCGTCCGAACTCGTCCGGCACGCAAATCGCCGAAATACATTGACATCAAGGGAAGGTGGGCACGCAAATCGTCGAAATAGATTGACATCAAGGGAAGGTGCTCGAGCACAGGATATGAACACTGACTTATCACTGGTAGATAATGTATCGGGAAATACCAGCTTTCGGGTAGGCATTAGTAATTAAGGAGGCCTTCAGAATAGAATGTTTTTTTGTAATTGCACCTGGTTTAGTTAATGAATCTCTACCGGCGCATGAAACTAACAGAATGTTTTCGTTTGCAATAGTGGACTTCTAGTGGAATCTTATCTGGACACATACAGACCTAAATTGTTGATGCGATGTTTTTATGACTGTCAACTCAAGGAAAAAATACCAACTCAATCAAAACTGCTTCGAAATCAGTCAACCCCTCGATAATCTATGCAATCAGTTTTGTTAAATTAATTGAATCCAGTATCGGATGACACATATTTTTTAAAGGAAGGATGCGGGAACCATCGAGCTGCCTCGTAATGATCCTTCAGAAAACATAGAAAAACGAAAATTAGGAATCTACTGTAAGAACCACCATAAAAAAGAAACCTCGGAATCGTTGTATAAGCAGCCCATGTACCTATTATCAGAAAATGGAACGCAATCACTTCATTACCAGATTGTTCAATAAGTTTTGTCGCTCGATAAGAGAGGGTGTGGCTACTAGCCCAAATTTTTTTGTTTTGTTGGTACACTCTTCATATGAACGTATGTGAAGTTTCATTTTAATCTGTCAATTCATTCTTTGTTTACAGGCCATTGAGTGTCGCCGTGTTACAGCAATGGAAAAAATTTATGCGTGGCAAGCGTTTTTCATCAAATGAATAGGTCATACCGGCTGTTTAAGCGTATTTTGCAGGCCTTCCGGATTCTCACTTCAGGGTTGGGATCCACAGATTGGAGGATCGTTGGAGCAAGTGTATTAATGTTCAGGGAGATTATACTGAATAATAAAGTGCAGTTTGAACCATAAAATTGTGTTTTTCTTATCGAACGACAAAACTTATTGAACAACCTGGTACATAATGTTTCCGTTTTCATTTTAGTCTGACGCATGGACCAGGCGGCTAGCCGTGCGGGGTTGGCGGCCTCGCTGAAGAATGGGGTTTCGATTCGCGCGGGGTGATCTACCATCGCAGCCCCGTCCATTCATCAGACTAAAATGATTGAGCGAACTCTACATATCCTTTGTTTCCGAGTGTGATTTATTTCGGTTCTTCGCGTGCGTCAGCAAGCGTACGCTGCGTCCCCTCTTGCCCCACTTTCTCGCTGTCTCTACCCTCGCTCCGCACAAGCGCGCGAGGAAACAGAGTAAATCTGACTCGGAACCAGAGAATACATGCCGTTTCCTCACTTCATAAATAAACCTATATATTATCGAGAACGCTGTCAAACTATTTCATTTTAGTTGCAATTTAATGCTGTTACCGTCATATCTGAATGAATATTTTTGTTCAGACCAACATCAAACACCGTTGTTCAAAGACCGGAATCGACTGACAGAAATTATTTTGAGCGTAAACACAGTGTATGTATATAGAAGTACTCACATCTTAAATATACAGAAAAAATATTGAATCGCAGAAAGGATATGTTGAAAGATAAAACAATCAGGAGATATTCCCCGTAAATTTCTTTTCCATCATTTCTCATGTATTCACGGCGGTAACCCTCACAACACGGTCGGTTACTTGGAAAAGCCACCGATTGTAGCCTCAATTTTATCGAGGACCCCGGCGGACGAGTTCGGACGGCTGGCCGCGGACGAGGTCGGACAGCGCCGCGCGGACGAGTTCCGACGTAATCCTATTGATCGCCCAACTTTTCCCGCCAAGCAGCGTCGCGGTGATCCCTCATCCAGTGATGGACGATACGTGCGCAGTGTTTTGAATAAAACCAAATGGAGCGTTATCTGGGGTCCACGAATAGGATTTCGGACACTTGAGAATGGCTTCGTAAACCTGGGTTGGGGTGAAAATAGGGTAGGTGTCCATAGGATGATCAACGGTTACGTTGAAGTTAGGTAGGGTGTGGTTGTCTTCAACAAACGACTTCAAAAACTCCTCTGCCAGCAAATTCGCTTTTTTCAGGTTCCCTGAATACAATGCGTTGGTCTTTCTCTAGGCTTACGATACGATAAGAAGTGGAGAGCCGTTCATTTATCAACCTATAGAAAGCGTTTTTGTTACCCGTTTCAATGACTCTCTTCTCGGCATTTCTATTGAATTTGCGGAGCTTGGCCATGAAAGAAGCTGTATACCTTCTATAATTGTCCCATAGTCCAGTATTTTTAGCGAGATGGAATAAGTGGACGCGATGTTGCAACATATTTTCTAAATAGGGTGGTAGGTAACGGAATCTATGTGAGTTACTCAATTTCCATGGAACAAAAACAGATATTGCATCATGAAGTATTCCTAGGAACAGTTCATATCTTTCATTGACTGTTGTCAATGAATTAAATAAGTCTAGCCAATGTATTCGACTGAGTTGTTCGCAAATTTCTTTGTAATCACATTTTGAGTAATCTTGGAAGTATACAGGAATTGGCATCTCGACAAAACAACGTATCTTGAAAACAATGCTGTTATGGTCACTGAGCCCGACTGGGTCAACAACTGATACATCGCTAACAAGTGAAGGATCGTTTGATAAAAGAAGGTCCAAAATATTTGTGCCTCTAGTGGGTTCTAGTTCGAATTGGGCTAATCCGTGAGAGTTGAGCATCTCTAAGAAAGAAGAAAACTCTCCTGGGCTTCTAATATCTTTAGAGCACCAGTCGATACCTGGCATGTTAAAATCACCAATGCTAATGGCTGGAGATTCACATGAGACTAGATCGCTTAGTAGCCCTGCAAGTTGGTTGTGTGCCTCAGCTTTGCAATTAGGGGTTTTGTAAACAGCTATAACTCTGACAGCGGACACGTTTTGCAGCATGTCAACTGCAAATTCGTATGCATTAATGAATGACAGATGCAGAATGGGTAACAGTACTTGCAGGCCTATTGTGAATCAAAATTATGACTCCACCACCAGTTTTCTTCGGCCTATCGCAACGCCACACGTCGTATTCGTTATGCAGATCCGTCAGTAAAGAAGCAATAGTATGGTTAGTTTTAAGCCAAGTCTCAGAAAAAATCAAATAGTCATAGTGAGTACTCAAGACTTTGTTTACATAAACGCTATTCCTAGGAAGAGATCCGATAATAGCATAAAAACATTTCAGAAAGGATACGTCAGACCGAGGAGCCTCGGTTAGTTTCCCTGATTGCCATTTGGTTGACCTTGTTAAGAGGAAATCATGCTATTTTCAATCATATTCCTATGAGACGGTTCAGATAAGATGTTGGAATTGAGCGGAACAACATGCTGACAAGAATGATAAGGATATTGAAAAAATTCAGCCAGGTGAAAAGCTGAAAAGCATATAAGAAACCGGTAAAATCTTCGTCCTCCGTTTTCCACGGTGGTCCGGTGGGGCTTTTGGACCGCCGTGGGACCACCGCACATTTGACCGGCCATAACTCGGCTCAAAATCGATTTCATGAGCTCATCTCCGGAAGTTAAAGGCACTGTTCACGATAAACTTCATCCTCGAATTTTCCATGACAAACGCTTCTCGTGGCTCTCAGAAGCAGAACAGCGTCGAAAAAACGGGACGAAAAGCTACCCAGGAGCCGCAAAACGGCTTAGAAAAGTGGGAAAACCCCGCCATTGTGGGCAAGTCCCGCCTCTTCCCGCCCCTCGACGTGAACCAAGGAACACTCGAAACCGTGAGTTGAGCGATGGTTTCCGGTAAAAATCCCCGTTCTTCCCTTCAATCTCAACTTCTCTCTTTACTCAGGTCAGCTCGCACACACTGGCTGCAAAAGACGGAAGCTACAAGCCTAGGACCACTCGTCCACCATTCTCCCTAGATAAATTTTTGAGGGACCATAACTCCATTCCCAGAAGCTCTTGTGCGATTCCAGAAGCAACAATGCAATCAGAATGGGACCGGTTTCAAGATAGGCAAAAAACGAAAAAACAGAAAAAAACAGAATAGCGATTTTTATCGCGAACAGTGCCTTTAACATTTTCTAACATCTGTCTACACTTTCCACTTTTTCACTAGGTCATGTATCTAGACGACTCTTTTTCGATTTTTGGGCCGATTTTTTCCGTCCGGAGGGGGGTAGGTCAAAATCAGTTTTTGAAAAAAGTTATTTTTTCACCTATCTAGAAATGATTTTTGGAACATTTCCAGTCGATTGGTAACCTCGTTCCTGGTACTTTTTTCGAAACTGACATTCGGCCATTTCCAGACTTGCTTCCTTTCGGCTTGCACGATTTTGAACTTCGAATATTCGAGTGCTAAGGTATTAAATGATGACAGAGATGTTGTGTGCTATCTTCCTAAAGTTTCGGAGCGAGAAATGGCATTCGTGTGTTATTTTCCGGAATATTTTTCCTCCTCTGAGAGCTTCAGCACCAGGGCTGTGCGGAACTGTTCCGTTTCCGATTCCGTTTCCGTATTTCCGGTGTTTTTTGGGCTCTTCCGTTCCGCTTCCGTTTCCGGGTTTTTGGGTCCGGAAACGGAATAAATTAGTGCAACACGATCTGTGATAGTGGGTCTAGGCAATGGTTTTCGAAGGTTCCATGAGACGCTGAAACTTACATCCGACCTCTTCGTGTTCAAGGGAATATCTGAGCTTAGATGAGATCATTCACGAAGTTTGGGGGCCTGAGATTGGACTCCTTTAAGATGATGACACGAAATGGGTGTGGCAGGAATCTGCACGCCTTTTGTGGATTTCTCCTTGAAAATAAATGTGTATCTTTTTCTCTGAGATTCAATGATTTCGTGAAACTTCTCTTCTTGATTCCACTTCTTCGCTTGTTTACCGCCACGACAGCAACAAAATCGAGATAGTTTTGGTTTTTCACGTGCAGCCTGTCTTCTAGAAAGGAGTCTCGTCGAAGACAGGAGGAGGTGACCACGGGCAGCGGCTAGGTTCGTTTGAGGCAGATCATAAGAGAGTTTCCCATGTCGCCGTAGAGTTTTTTTTATTTTCTTTTTCAAATTCAATGGTTTGATATCCACTCCAATAGGCAAATATGGTTCGAAAGAAGAGAAAGTAGTCGCTGATCATCTGAAAATTGACTTCTGATCAGCCTTGAAGGATACCTGGTGTCGCTTGGACTACTTTCTAGGGGACAAGCTGTACATCAGAGGTGTGCGGCTACAAAAAATAAAATTTTGGTAAACAGCAACGACGAACCCCAAGACGGGCAGTCTGCATACGGCATTTACCGCACACCCCTGATCGGCAGCTACAGATAATAAGTATTTTTAGAGGTTGCCTGTTCGGATTTCCAGAAGCGAGACTTCGAAATCGTTGAATGCCTCGTAGCGACTTTAGTTAGAATAAGTATTAGTTTACGGACCGAATTTATTGGTTATTGAATGAGAGCTGCGGGCAATGAGCAAAAGCGAAGCGTGGGAATGAGAAAACCCAATTTTTTTGGTCTCTTCCGTTTCCGGATTTCCATTGCGGGCGTTTTTTGGAAATTTTTCTTCCGTTTCCGTTTCCGAAAGTCTTGAAAAAGATTTCCGCACAGCCCTGTTCAGCACCCAAAGGTTTGGGGTGTTATGTGAACCAAACGGAGCAAAGCTCTAGATGATTCAGCTACAGTTTTAACTTCGCTACCGACTCCGAATTTCTTGTCACGGTCTGCCCCAGAATACGGATAAAGAGCTTCGACCTTATGCAGAAAATATTTGCAGACCTTATGCAAAGGGTGCAAATAAGGAAGTGGGAACAATATGAGGACATTCACACAATGAGAGCTCGATTGCTGAAGCTTGCGACAACTTTGTAGGGCTTAACAGAGATAGATGAGAAAGAGCTTGCAATGCCGAAAATTCTGAAAGCTCCAGATAATTTTCACGAGGGGTGAGGAGGTGTTCAATCTCATGTTTTACCACAGAATGCTGCAAATTTTCTTAGCACGGACGATGACTTCATACCAAGTTTTCGATCCTGCCTCGTATTTGGTATCGCTGCCAAAGAAGCTCTATCGTTCGCTAAAGATTTCTCTTTTATTGTGATGACAATGAAGTCTGATGCGACGCCTGCTTAATCGCATTACGATCCCACATTTGCCAAGCGTATGGTCAAGAATTTGCACAGCACATGAAGTTTGATTTGCTCAAATATTTGATGGGAAACAACCTCCCCCTTTCCTCTGTTGACCGACGGCATTACCGACTCTGATCGCAAATGGATTGTGTTTCTGATAAGGTTTATCTCACCCTCCTACACACCAGTAACTTTCCACTTCTCTTTAGTAGAAACAGAAAGCGAAAGTCCGAAGACATCGTCGACGCATTCAGGAATTCTCTAATTGAGGAGGATTCATGGGCAGACATGCAGAATGGTCTTTCTCACAAGCCCTTCGCGTTTGCCATAAGAAAGGTGATGGCCCCGTCTGCCGACGGTGCATCTGTGATGACAGGGCACATAAACGACATTAATGCAAGACTTCAGCGCATAGTAGATGACGAGACAACACTCTATGGAAGTTTGAGAGCAGGTGCGAACCCAACATGATTGAAAGAAATTTTAGGTATCTAAATATGTTTTGTTTTAGATTTTTTTCTCAGCGTCTACGCAGCACATACACTGAATTCCGTCGTAACTGCTCAGAACAACTACACCAGCTCGCTCAGGAACAAATGAGCTTTTAGTACTTCAAAATGGGGGCGATACATCAGGTCCGCTGGTCGGCCAGCATGCAGCAAGCGCTAGCAAAGATCCTACGCAACTACCCGTTTTGATGGGGAGCCTTCAAGTCTTGTCGAACGGAGATACAACTGAAAGTATCAAAGCAAGAGCTGTGGCTGCTGCGTGGCCGGGCGCACGTTTCCAATTCTTCACCACGTGGGCCACACACCATTCCAGTTGACATTATTTTCAGAGGAACTACAAAAAGAAGAAGGTCTCATAGTATAATATGTGTCTCGCTGGCGCTGTTTCGACCACATGATGGGAGACAAGGGCGGCGAAATAGCGAATGTTGCACAAAGATTATTGAGAGGCAATAACGTTTTGAAAATGAAGAATCCCTTAAGCTTAAGATACGAAAGTGTGAGCACAGAGTTTCTCGATCAGTACTATACATCTTTTGAAGGCCCAATTTCTGAATACCTGCTGTGGTATGACGCTAAGACATTTAAGGGCCTTAGTGGACCGACGTCGCAAAGCCATGAAACGCTCTCAGTTTCGGAGTCACGAAACATAAAGCCAGAAAAACAGAGATGAGGAGTCACACTCCATCAGAGACCAAGGCAACGCTTATCGTTACACCGAATACATTACCTTTGACATCGATGCTCTTAGCCATCGAGCCTTGGGTAAAGTGTATAACGAAGTGACATCTGTTGCTCTGGTTAGCACCCACATCACTGAGTTCTACTCCAACAATGCCAATCAGATTCGAAGGTATATATTCCCAGGAGACGAGGCTAACGCAGGAAGCAGAAGGACTTTCCCTAGCCTTTGGGCCGTCACATACTGCTGGAGAGGATACAATGTGAAACAGGGAGTTTCGAAAACTTCGAAATGTATAAACCTACAAACGCCAAGTTCAATACCAGAGGTTGGCCCAAATATATAGACGACGCGAACAAGATACAGATCACAGTACGCCTAGACTCGATTACGAACTTAATCGCCTTACTTCAAAAGTACTGCGCTATACAGGATGCGATGCCATCGTGCGAAACCTACGCTACCATTGCCAGTTCTGCACAAAGTTTGCAGTCGTGGCCCAACGAGTTCCGAAGCGATAAAACAGTTTTCACTTCTATCAGATTTAGCTAGAAAACCCCGAAGCAATGTCTACTCCAAATGTTGTAGTCGAGATAATGTTGAGCTAGTACACGCTTGATGATTTACTCTATTTTTTATTTGGAAACTGCTCTTGTTCTATCGATAATGTTGAGCATTCCATGGTAAATAATCATGGCCAAAATAATTTTTCCTCAAGAATAAATTTTTCAGCGATACAGACATTATTTCAGACGGGTCAAAAAAATAACTACCCCCACCCAAAAATTTAAAGTTTTCCCAAAAAAATAACGACCCCCCCTCGGTCCCACGGTGGTCCGCGGACCACCGTGAGCTTGACCCTGCCTCTTGGTCGCCGGCCCGTCACTTGGAGCTGCATAGCCGCTTTCGCTATCGAGTGTTCTCCAGCTCGCAGAACGTGCCCATACCATCTTAGGCGATTTTCGCGAAGTTTGTCCGAGATGGGCGCGACACCGAATCTTTCACGCACATCTTCATTCCGAACTCGATCCAATCGGGTCAATCCACCACTCCACCTGAGCATCTTCGTTTCCATCACCCCGAGCCGTGTTTCTGCTTCCTTGGTCATTGGATAACACTCTGTGCCATACAGTGCGACGGGCCTCACAACCAAACGATAAATCTTTGACTTGAGCCTGTCGCAAACCTTTTTATCACAGAGCACTCCACTCGCCGCCACTTCAACCAAGCAGCATTGATGCGTGCGTCGACTTCAGCCGTCAGCGTCCCATCATCGCAAAGCGTTGATCCAAGATATCGAAACGTATGCGCTTTTGGCAAGACTGTGTAGTCGACTTGGATGGAATCGTCACAACTCGCATTTGTCATGTATTCGGTTTTCTTTTTATTGAGTCGTAAGCCGAATGCTGCCAGTCTGTCGTGCCAAGCTTGAACTTGTGCTTGGAGATTTCCTTTGCTGTCTGAGGCGAGCATCGCGTCGTCAGCATATAACAGTGTCAAAGGTGCTGAACTCTGCAAATCTCGTGTGATGACATCCATGATGATGATGAAGAGCAGAGGGGAGAGGGCGGAGCCTTGATGAACTCCAACAGTGATTCGAAAAGACCTCGATGTTCCTGCCGCGGATCGTATGCAACTTGACGTGTCCACGTACAAAAGCTTCACCCAATCGATCAATTCTTCGGGGACATCTCGGCTACGCAGAGCATACCATATTACTTCGTGAGGGACTCTGTCGAACGCTTTCTCAAGATCAAGAAAGGCGAGGTGAACAGCTTCTCCTTTTTCACGATGCTTTTCCACAAGAAGTCGGGTCGCATGGATAGCGTCGACGGTGCCGCAATTCCTGACAAAACCACACGGATTTACGCTCAGCTCAACGACATCACGTACTCTTCTATCCAGAATCCTCTCGGAAATCTTCATTGTATGGCTAAGAAGTCGGATGGGCCGGTAGTTGCAACAGTCAGCAGGACTCCCTTTCTTCTTGAAGATCGGGACTGTGGTGCTTGACTTCCAGTCTGAGGGAACCTTGCGCTCAGTCACAATGCGGTTGAATAACAATGCAAGCCAGGCAGTTGGGTTCCAACTTCGACTCTTCCATAACTCGGCGGCAATATCATCAGGTCCGGTAGCTTTGCCATTCTTCATCGCTTTCAGAGCCTCTGCTACTTCGCTCGCTGTGATAGGCGACACCGCCCCATAAACGGGAAGAGCATGAGGTAACGGGGGATGCGGGAACTCTTCTGTCGAAACCGCTTCGAAGTACTGCCGCCACCTTTCCCTCGCCTGCTCAGCATTCGATAGCAGCCGACCATGTCCATCGTTTATCCCAACAAACTTCTCTATATCCTCCGTCTCTCGGTTTCGTGACCTGACGAGCCGGTAGAGATCGCGCTCGCCCCCTTTCGTGTCAAGCTTGCGATATAAAGCTTCGTATCGTTGACCTCTCGTTCTCGCTACTGCCTTCTTAGCCGCACTTTTCGCGACTTGATACTCTTTCCAGTTGGCCGGGGTTTTCTCTTTGAGAAAAGCGTGGTAAAAAGCCTTCTCTCTTCGTACACATGCCTTTACTTCGTCAGTCCATAACCACGCTTCCTTCTCGATGTACCTACCTCCGTCCAGGCTTTGTCGTTCCAATAACGGTGCGAGCAGCTTGAACTATGCTCCTATTTGCTTCCTCCCAGCTCTATTCGACGCTTGTGATCTGCGGTAGATGGATCCGAACAATTACTACGGGTGCCTTGTCCTTAAAATTCCACCACTTGATCCTTGCAGGACCTGTGAGGTCTGCGCGCTGTTGTTTCGGAGGGCTAACGCGGAGCGTGCAGATGAGTGGACAATGTTGAGTAGCCACCGCCTCATAGGGAATCACTTTGGCATCAGTAACTAATGTGGGGTGTTTGCTCCTCACAAGGAAGTAATCGATTTGCGACGAAACGGTTCCACTGTGATACGTTGCTAGCTGAGAGCACCGCTTTCTATACCATGTATTCAGCAGTATGAGGTCGTGACTACCAGCGTAGTCGAGAATCCGCTCGCCATCGTCATTTCTTCGTTCATAGCCGAACCCACCATGACTGGGATGTCCGTTGCTCGCCTGTCCCACGTGTCCGTTCAAGTCGCCAGCTACAACAAGACAATCTTCTACCGGAACGGCAGCGGTTTCACGATTTTCATGAGACGGTCATCGTACCGGAAGACTTCAGCAACAGAATCACGATAGCGCTCAGAAACGATAACTCCAACTCCGTTTGTCGTTCGTGGACTGCCATTGAAGATCAGCTTGTAACCAGCACCAATGTCTTTGGACTTCGCACCAGCCCATCTTGTTTCTGCACGGCACACACATCAACTCTTCTCTCTTTGAGTGCAGCTGCGACTTCTGCCGCTCGTCCAGTCATCGATCCCACATTCAGAGTCGCAAATCGGGTGGAAGGTAAGTGCTTCTTGCGAGAATCGCCGCTTCCACTGAGGACTAGCTTCTTTAACCTACGTCGTCCAGAATTCGTAGGTAACCCTCGCATATTTGGCACGTCGGTCGGGCTCCGACGCGCGTCGCTTCTGGGGGGCGCCCTAGCTATCGTTTGGTTCCTGAAGGCCACGTCCATGGTGTTGTGACCCCGGGAGTGTCCCGGATTTTGTTGTCATCGACCGGCTTGTCACTGGAGTCTTGCGTCGGAATCGCAAGTGTCCGTGCTCTGCTTACCCTGCTTTTACACAGGGAGTTTCCAGTGGCACCACGTGGAGGAACGGACTTCGCCACCATTCTTTAGAGTCAGTGCAGACAATAAAACGCTAATAACACAAGATAGCGAGTGCTCTCCGTCTGTATGGAGGTGATGAACCAAGATCAGTTCGCTGAGTTGCGTCTAACCGTTTAAAAGTGCACACGTGCGTGTAAAGACAGTTCTTAAACAAAACAAAAAATGGTACTGAAAGCACAAAAAAACTAAAAATATGCTTTTATCAGCTACTGGAGAAGGAGGATCTCGCCCGGAATACAGTGGTACCGCTTTGTACAGCCCAGCCAGCAATGGTATGACCCCTCAAAATCGCACAAATTCGAGAAGCGGAAGTTGTAAGACGGGTGGTCTCACTGGGAACTAGCCAGGCCAAGGTTTCTCGTCATTGGAAAAGATTTATTCATTTAGAGAAGTCTCGATAAAAAAAATCTCGATACACTTCTGGAAAAATATTAAATTAGGGAACTTGGTTCCTTCATTGGGGGTTTGACGTGGTGTGCTTTAAGGGCACGTTTCAGGCTCACTGACAAGAAGCAGAAGTTCAATAAGGATACCCAGCTGTTAGAAGTACCGGAACAAAATTTGATTAGTTAACTTATGAATCAATAAGCGCGTATGCCATATAATCTTTTACAAGAAAGAAAGTAGGGAATCTCATACCTCGACGCAGCGGCAGAAGCAACTAATGGGCAGTGACAAGCAAAGTTTATCGGAAATTCTGACCCTTCTCTATGGTTCTGGCGTAGGGGACGGCGAGAAGCACGATGAGACCCTAACTTGGAGAAGTCAAAGTCCTTAGCCTAAGAGAATACATATGGAAGGGATCTACTTAACAAACAAACAGAGAAAACCCCAAAACTTTTATCTTAGAGTGCAATGTGTCTTCAGCTCCAGGTGAGATTAGGACATCCCATTGTTTGCTCCTACTTCTTATAAAACCAGCTTGGCGTTGAGCTGAAACAAACTAATATAAGAAAACTTCTTTAAGTCAGAAAATTTCTGCTAGCTGACCACGCCAAGGACTTTTCCATTGATGAATTGGACGATATTCTCAGCAATCTCACTCGCCACTCGCAAAATTGAGCGTCAAGTGTTGACGCTCCCAGGTGAGGTGTGCAAATCGCTTTTGGATGCTCGATGAGGCCACGATACTTGGGTGGCTCCTGAAACATTTTCGTTCCTTCTCCATGCGATTTTGTGATGCTTGGGTCAGGAAAGGTGAAACTGACAGCCAACCTCGAGGAAAACGTCGAATGCGGCTCCACCGGCCTGGCCAGAATTCATAGCATTCACGAGGTCCTGTTCATTTACAATGCCACCACGTGCAACATTCACAATCCTTACACATTTTTTTGCACTTGGCCAGAGCTGAAATCTGTCGTTTAACTTTAATGGATAAGAACTCAGGTGCTACATTATATTCGGACTCACTTTCAGCATTGATTAGGTTTTCCGTCTCCGGAATGAGAGGGACGTGCACAGTGATGAAATCGGCTTGGGGCCAGATCTCCTCTAACGAGAGCAGTTCGATATTCTTCGCTGCTGCTGCCTGTAACCTTCACTTCACAAACTGCATAATGTGATCCTCACTTGGGACAACAAACCTCTTTTGTGACAAACGGATCATATCCAATGACTCTCATGCCGAACGCCTGCAGACGAGTAGCAACCTCGCACCCGATTCTTCAGAGTTATTGTAAAAGGGTCCTGTCAATAGACTTATGACCGCTACTGTACGTATCAACCGGTACGGCCACAGCTGGATCAGGACGGAGCGGGCGGACCAGGGAAGTTTTTCCGATCTTAGCGAGCAATTTATTACATGCCTATCGACTGGGACGGCCACCAACGGCACAGGCGTGCTCGGCCCGGCCGCAGCGAGTGGATTTTTATACCCGATTCGTACGAGGTGGATGATTATCGACCTGGCTGGCTACAGCCGACCGGCCGACTATGACGGGGGTCTTATGTGTTAATTGACTTGAACACGTTATTACGAACTTATAGTTATTGAGAGCGATATGGCTTTCAGAAAGGAATTTGTGTCCGATACGGGCGTGGTGAGGGGCGGCGCTCTCCGATTTTTAGTCATAGAGAGTGGGAGCTTTGATGTGGTTGCGAATTTTTTCGGTCCCATTTTATGTAGGAAGAAGATCATCAGCCAAGAGATGATTCAACAGATAGCAACGCTGTAACACTGACCTCCTCGCCCATGAACTCCTTTCTGGCCCATTTTCCGGCTTTCATCGAGGCATCTGCTTGAGGTACATGTCGTGTTAGATTGAGGATGAGAATACATGTGAGTTCAGCTGCAGATCGGGAATTCGCCTTTGAAAACACTTTAAACCAATGTGTCTTCAGTTCAAAGGAGGCAAATGTAATTAGAAGATATAAAGGGTGACCGATGAGTTCGCGGAATTCGGTTAGTCTTCAAAAAGATTGTTAAAACCATCAAACACTGAATGTAACATGTAAAATGAAAATGCGTCAGTACAATAGCTATACGGTAATGCAGAAGCAGAGAAAAAAATATTTAAAAACCGGATCCTTCGGCTTCATTACATTCGAAACATCGCATTAGAAGCTTGTCGATGTTGGTCACACCATTTACCACCGTGATATCGTGGCAGTCATGCACCACTGAATTGGAGTCAGCTTCTCCAAAAGGGTCAGTGAAGGCCATGACATCAAAAATTATCGTCCTAGTCATTTCCTGGCTGCGGTGATGGTTTGGCATTGCACTAGACCGCTAAAAAGACGTCGCTAATATATTTAGACCGTAGCGTCAAAGTCGACACCACCGGCTATCAGTACCAGATTTTTCGCGAAGTAGTGGTGCCGTGGAGGACCCAGCAAGGAGTCCGAAACAGATTCAATCACCAGCGGGATTGGGTGTCAGAGCTTTTTTCTCGAATAGCCATGACCCTATACGAAGAGAGGTCTCCCGATTTTCACAGCAAGGATGTTTGGCCATCAAACCGCAGGAGTAATATCTCAGCTTCACAAATTCGCTGCTGGAGGTCGAAGTCGTGGAAAAGGGCAAAAATACTGAATAACTCCATTATTCGGGATTATAGATCAGACAAAACCTCAAGTAGGGTTTCTAAACGTTGGAAGGAGTGCGCCAAGTTCAATATCACTGCTTCCCAGATTTACGGAGAGATCCTAAGTAGAAAAAAAGAAAACTTTTTTTTCGGAATACGTTCTCAGCCATTGTACCTTTGTTGCACTACGAACGATGACCGCGTCATGAGCTGGAAGTGACGTCATGAGCTCACCAACCGTTTGTTTCGTCTTCACGGTCACCTAAAAGAGATTGATGCTGACATTTTTCCAATTCATGCTTGTGGAGTGTTCAAAACTTACCTCAATGCCATTGGACTGCAAAATATCAACGCATTCCTTTTCGATATCGTCCGCGATCAGTAGCTTCGCAATCTTCATAACTACTCTGAACATCCAACAAATATAATGCGGTGAAATAGAGCTCCTGCTAGAGCTAGTGCAGAATGTGTCCGTTACACCTGATTGCAAGTAGAACTGCTAGTAAGGGAAATCAGATGAGATATTCCTGATGAATCCCAGCCTTTTTTCTGCAGAGTGTTAGAACAGAGAATTATTTGTGTGAAAAGTCTTCGAGGAAAATTTTTCGAAACAAGTCACGTTAATCGAATAGAATAGTACGAGAAATACTCAAAACAAGAAGGAATGGAGAGAAAAAAAATCATCCTCAACTGATAAAAAGCATTCTCCTGTGAGCCGTCCCAGGTCGAGTTTTACCATTGAAGTATTTTCATCAGTTGAGGTGAATATTCTCTGTTTCGGAGGTAGTCTTATTTTCGTTTACCGCGTTCGTCTGCGCTCGTATGCTGCGTCTCAATTCCCCACACTTTCTCGCTCTCGCTTTGTCCCCCTCGCTCTGCCCAAGCATGCGAAGGAACAGAGTAGTGTCTACAGGCGAACACATATAAAACCATTGAACAAACATAGGAACTGTTAGTGGATAGTTTATAAGCATAAAGGAGACAGATGAAAAGGGGAGCAGAGAAATCAAAATTAAGATGAGGATGAGGAGAAAATATTGCCGCCGATCAGCAGTGCGGCCGGCAGTTGATCGATGCCGTTCCGGCGGGCGCCCACCCCGTTCGCAGCGCGCTCACCAGGGCCGGCTGCAGGGGGTTGTGCATCGGTCCCTGACCTGGATACATCCACTATATCATCCTATTGAAGTGAATATACAACTTTATGAAGGGAGCTTAGGGGAGTAGCTTCCTAAGCAGAATAAGCCTTTCGCTTGCAACACTTATCGCCCATCACTGGATAAAGGATCACCGCGACGCTGCTTGGCGGGAAAAATTGGGCGATCAATAGCCACTCTCTCTTCGTTTTCCCGCGCGCAATTTTTCCCGCCAAGCAGCGTCGCGGCGATCCCTCATCCAGTGATTGAAGATACTCAATATATCGGCTTTTCTCTTTTAGAAGTTCGTGCACTTCTATGTAATTCTCAGGCCTCTATTTTAGATTTACTTCAATTAGAGGTGTACTTTGAATAGAAGGTGTACTTCTGAATCTCAGAGAGCCCTCTTTTTGATGTACTTCTATTCGTTTCCGCAGATCCGACCTACGCTTTGTATACTTCCCTTGTGAGATGGTCGTTCGTTTTTCAAAATCCGATTTAAAGGCAGTGCTCACGATGAGAAAATTCCCCGTTTTTCCGCAGGAAAGTAAGCTTTTAGTCCCTCTAAGAATAGTAAGGATGGAAGTACTGTGTTTGTCTGGGCCAAATTCCGGTCCGCAATTGCGTCTTGACACGCTTTGCGGCCGCACGCTCCCGAGTCAGAAGAGCATCCAGCGCCGCAGCCGCCGATCTGCTGACTCTAGGTGGGTTTTGGAAACTGGAAACTAAGAAAAGTTGGAGAAAACTGTATAAAAAAGCCACATCGAGTCGGCTTTGGCGTTGGAAACCCGACTGGCTCGAGCGCGTGCGGCCGCAAAGCGTGTCGAGACGCAATTGCCGACCGGAATTTGTCCCAGATAAGCACAGTACCTCGAAAAACAGCCACGAATCGGGCGAAAATCTCGTGGACCAGTCGACCTACTGGATCACGCCGCCCACACCATGTAGCAATTGTCCATAGTTTCTCTTAGCAAATGAAGTGCTGCCGAGATTTTATATCTTCTTTATCCAAAAAATTTCAGTTTCCAAACATGAGCATTCAATCGTCTTATTTTTAAAGAGTTTTTCGTTTACGAAACCGAAAGCAAAGTCACTTCATTAACAAATTCGAAGCTCAGAACAATTTGCGACGTTCGGTTTGACGTTTTGTCCGCAGCGCGCAAAACACACCAACAGGCGTGAATGAATATTCAAGAGATTTTTAGGAAGTTTTTCCTTCGACATTCTAGAATTCTATAGACTTTTCCCAATTATCCTGTACTTCGAGAACTTACCTACTCAAAAACATAGAAAACTAGAATACGGCTTTTTATAGTGGCACAGCCTCTGAGTATTTAAAAAAAAAACGCGCTTAGCCCTGGAAATACACGCGTAAGAATTATGTGATCTCGGCTTGGTACAGAATGTGCATTATAGAATACAGCAGGTTCATGGAATAGCAAGTGTGGTCGAATGCGAGTTTGCGCCTTATGTAAACGCACCAACTTCAGAAGTATCGTCCATCACTGGAGGAGGGATCGCCGCGACGCTGCTTGGCGGGAAAAATTGCGCGCGGGAAAACGAAGGGGGAGTGGGTATTGATCGCGCCTTTTTTCCCGCCAAGCAGCGTCGCGGCGATCCATCATCCAGTGATGGACGATAGCGTCGCTGGTACGGCGGTGATGATTTTATTTTCGAATATCTCGTTCCCAGTCTTTCGGGAAAAGCAACAACAGAACAATTTTCTCGCGCGTTGCCAGACAGACACGGAAATAGGCATTTTCCCCACACTTCCCCGCTGTCTCTACCCTCGCTCCGCACACGCACGCGAAGGAACCCACTTGATTTCACTCCGAAATAGAGGGTAACTGCCGCGAACTGCGCACGGAGGGCGCACGCTGCCCGCCGTTATGTACACTAACGAAACTCTGAAATATTGAGACTACTCACAAACTGTAAAACACCTTAGTGATTATTCGCCCATTTCCTCAAATCAGCAGCACCCAAACCACCTTAGGTTCAAAAAAATAATTCTAGACTCCCGCAAAAAAAGTTGATTCAAAACGTTGTCAACATAAGCGCTTGTAAGACTGAGGAGGATGGATGTGTCAGTGTTTCCCTACGAGAGGTGATGAATTTTGAGAAAAGTAAGGAAGATACGCCTTCGTTCCAACAGAACTGAAAGACGAAGACTTATGGATGAGAAGAGTAACCGGTCGAGTTGAGTGGGTCGATAAATGGCGTGGCTGGTTTCAGCGGCCCTGTAATTTTGCCGCAGTAGTACCGCAATCATTGCGGGGAGCTGGGGGGGGGGGGAGTACGGGGTGGCGTCGGCGCCATTCGGCTGGCAGCAGTGACCGATCTCGGCCGAGTCGCCCCAACAGCGAGATCGATGGCTCCCTCGCTCTTTGATTGACGATCGACGGAGATCACACATGCATGATCAAAGCTTGTGCGTGGGAAGCAATGGTTTCTTTGAACTAAGAGGGTCACGACGAATGTAGGTATGGAGCTTCGGGAAGGATGGATCATCTTCGTTGGTCGCGCGCAACTGCGACGCCGCGTTAGCATCGTAGCGCTCCAGCTAGCCCTCGCACTCTTTTTCGGAGTTGTTGAGACTCCTGACAAACGTACTGATTCTCTGAAAACGTATTTTTGCCTGTTTTTCCCTCAATAAAAGTGTTAGTGCAGGTGGTAGCCCCATTTTGCGGATTCTTCGTGTACTTTGCACTGCAGTTTCGATATTGCCACTCCTTCAAATACACAGAGTACAGCTTGAAATCAGATCTTTCTCTCAGGCTACACCCAGTAAGCGACTGTAGTTTCGTCTAAGCATTCGAACTTTTTTTGTCATTTATCATAGGTATTGAACGTATAAGAATGCGGTGAGAATAGGTTACCTGACTATTTACACTTTCGATCAGAAACAAATGAAACAAAAAAACAAATGCCAACATAATTTTTACTAAATCTAATCAATCACATCTGCGCAAACGTGTGCACTTCGAAGATGCCGGTACAGGTTCTTCATCGCGTACGGCCGCTCTTGGCCGATGTGGCATAGCATAAAAGAGCTCATAGTTGTTCGAGATCAGAATAATCATTTTGTCAAGGAGGCGCTGGACCTGAATTCCTCTCGACGGCGGCCCTTTGTAAAAAAATCCTCAGGAGAGCTGCGGCCGACCAGCACCTCTCCCATGACAAAAACCCTCTTTTCGGAGGGGTTGACGTCGGTTTGCACGGAGGCGATCTTCTTTCCTCCACACTGCCAAGGCACGAACGTACGACATCTCGGCAGCATGTTTTTTTGTATTGTGAATGATATGTATTGATGTGTTGACACATATATAGTGGAGTCCACCAAGAGTGTCTCATTTACTTATCAATGAGAAGCGGTCGATTGAAGATCAATGAACATGAAACTCATTGCAGCACAACCGCTCTCGCTCAATCGGTATCGAGCGTGCTGGTATGGGATTCATGCACATTGATCCCCAGCCGACCGCTTCTTATTGATAAGTAAATGAGACACCCTTGGGGGACTCCACTATATGTATTAATGATATACGTTTGTGTTGACCTTAAATAGTTGATCTTGTTGCCTTGTTTGTTGAGTGGTTAAAAAATGAATCTGCTGTTAGTACGTTTTGTGTTGATTTCATGAGAAATAGGTAGCATATATCTACCTGAGAGCTAAGGGAAGTAGTGTTAGGTATTCTGGTGCTGGGAAAATAGCCTAATAGACAGGATTCATTCGAAAGAGGAGTTCAATACCCTAAAGGCGCAAAATTTGATGAGTAATTCAGTGGAGGAGAGAAACTAGGACATCTTTGTGAGGGAAAAAGAGCTATAAGGAAAAGGGTTGTGGGTTTGTTGTGAGGGAAAAGGGAGTTCGATGTCGAATCCAGGTCAGGATAACTCACAATCACCTCACAAAGAGCATCTTTTCCCTCACACGAACCCCTTGTGAGGGACCGACTCCGCCCACTTTAGGGATACTATAGGCTTTGTCGGTGGGGAAGGATATCTATCGAGAGCGCCATGTTCCCCTCGATTCATCAGAGTACATCTAAACTCCGTTTTGAGAAAACACTAGGGAATCCTTGGAATGCCTTCAAACATATCGAAATTAAGGCGCTTTGTTATTTGTGTAGGGCAGTCCAGACCCAAAGCTAAGGTTTATCCATAAATGATCTTGACATGGATATTAATCGTTGTTAGGAGCATATTCACGATGTAACCCGTTCTAACAATCTTTTGAATTTCTCCCGAGCATTTCTGACACGAGTGTGAGAGAGTCTCCGATTTTCAAGGGGTTGAGACCAGGGCTGTGCGGAGCTGTTCCGTTTCCGATTTCGTTTCCGTATTTCCGGTACTTTTTGAGCTGTTCCGTTCCGTTTCCGTTTCCGGGTTTTTGGGCCCGGAAACGGAAGAAAATAGCACTACAAGGTGAAAGGTCAAGCCTCCCCAGATACCAACGTGGGCTTGACCTTGGCGGCTACAGAAGGCATACTTTAGGTAGTGTTGCGCGGGTGAGTAAGTGGTGTTATCTTGAAGTAGAACCGTGGATATCAGTCTCAGCATCGTCTCAGCACGTGCTGCCAACGCATCGGCAGCTTGTGCTGCAGCTAGCAGCACCTGTTGCTGCCAAAGAGGGGTTCAACTCGATGTCGGCCCTGAGTGCGACCCCTCATTACATGTGTTGCTAGCAGCAACACGTTATTCAAATGAAGAGTCTTTGAGCCACCACCTCTTCCTAACGGAGCTACAGTTGCGATCCTTGCAATACCTCATAGCAAGAAGGCCAACCTCGCCAAGGGAAGCATCAAAGGCATCATCCTCGCCTTGGTCCACTGTAAGAAATCTTTCCTCGTGATGCGCAGTAAGGACTAGACTTTCAGCGTCCAAAATTGATATCCGGAAAATTGAGTACTTGAGATCACCTTCTGGGATCGGCCTCAAACGGAGAACTGCTCTCTTAACAATGGTGGGTGCCATATGCATGAACCCGCAGCGGTCGTAGAACACCGGTCGCACTGGAAAAAATCAGTCGAAGATATAAACTCGACATCAGAGAGATCAGCAGCACTCTAGAAAAGGAGACTTATTTTCAGCTCACTAGGAGAACCTGCAGCAGCAGCAGCACGTCTTCCTTCCATGCTTCAAATCTATTTGTACTCGGCTCGCTTGCAGTTTGAGACCGTAGCCCTACTAGTGCTCGAGGGAATAGATTGAGATCACAAGCCACACAAGTACATCTGCATGCCATGAGCAGGGAGAAAACCTACCATTCAATCATACTATAATTCTTAGTTCACTTCCGTTTCCGGATTTCCGTATCCGCCGATTTTCAGCCATTTTTCTTCCGTTTCCGAAAATCTTGAAAACGATTTTCGCACAGCCCTGGTTGAGTCCCTTGGGTGGGAGCATTTCTGACACGGGTGTGAGAAATTCTCCGATTTTTTTCAAGGGGTTGAGACCCCTGGGTGGGAGCATTTCTGACACGGGTGTGAGAAATTCTCCGATTTTTTTCAAGGGGTTGAGACCCCTGGGTGGGAGCATTTCTGACACGGGTGTGAGAAATTCTCCGATTTTTTTCAAGGGCATGAGACCCCTGGGTGGGAGCATTTCTGACACGGGTGCGAGAGATTCTCCGATTTATTTCAAGGGGTTGAGACCCATGGGTGGGAGCATTTCTGACACGGGTGTGAGAAATTCTCCGATTTTTTTGAAGGGGTTGAGACCCCTGGGTGGGAGCATTTCTGACACGGGTGTGAGAAATTCTCCGATTTTTTCAAGGGGTTGAGACCCTGGGTGGGAGCATTTCTGACACGGGTGTGAGAAATTCTCCGATTTTTTCAAGGGTTGAGACCCTGGGTGGGAAGCATTTCTGACACGGGTATGAGAAATTCTCCGATTTTTTTTCAAGGGGTTGAGACCCCTGGGTGGGAGCATTTCTGACACGGGTGTGAGAAATTCTCGATTTTCAGGGTTGAGACCCCTGGGTGGGAGCATTTCCGACACGGGTGTGAGAAATTCTCCGATTTTTTTCAAGGGGTTGAGACCCCTGGGTGGGAGCATTTCTGACACGGATGAGAGAAATTCTCCGATTTTTTTCAAGGGGTTGAGACCCCTGGGTGGGAGCATTTCTGACACGGGTGTGAGAAATTCTCCGATTTTTTTCAAGGGGTTGAGACCCCTGGGTGGGAGCATTTCTGACACGGGTGTGAGAAATTCTCCGATTTTTTTCAAGGGGTTGAGACCCCTGGGTGGGAGCATTTCTGACACGGCTGTGAGAAATTCTCCGATTTTTTCCAAGGGGTTGAGACCCCTGGGTCGGAGCATTTCTGACACGGATGAGAGAAATTCTCCGATTTTTTCAAGGGTTGAGACCCCTGGGTGGGAACATTTCTGACACGGGTGTGAGAAATTCTCCGATTTTTTCAAGGGGTTGAGACCCTGGGTGGGAGCGTTTCTGACACGGGTGTGAGAAATTCTCCGATTTTTCGGGGTTGAGACCCTGGGTGGGAGCATTTCTGACACGGATGAGAGAAATTCTCCGATTTTCAAGGGGTTGAGACCCCTGGGTGGGAAGCATTTCTGACACGGGTGTGAGAAATTCTCCGATTTTTCAAGGGGTTGAGACCCTGGGTGGGAGCATTTCTGACACGGGTGCGAGAGATTCTCCGATTTTTTCAAGGGTTGAGACCCCTGGGTGGGAACATTTCTGACACGGGTGTGAGAAATTCTCCGATTTTTTCAAGGGGTTGAGACCCCTGGGTGGGAGCATTTCTGACACGGATGAGAGAAATTCTCCGATTTTTTCAAGGGGTTGAGACCCTGGGTGGGAGCATTTCTGACACGGGTGAGAAATTCTCTGATTTTTCAAGGGTTGAGACCCCTGGGTGGGAACATTTCTGACACGGGTGTAAGAGAAATTCTCCGATTTTTTCAAGGGGTTGAGACCCCTGGGTGGGAGCATTTCCGACACGGGTGTGAGAAATTCTCCGATTTTTCAAGGGGTTGAGACCCTGGGTGGGAGCATTTCTGACACGGGTGAGAGAAATTCTCGATTTTTTTCAAGGGTTGAGACCCCTGGGTGGGAGCATTTCTGACACGGGTGTGAGAGATTCTCCGATTTTTTCAAGGGGTTGAGACCCTGGGTGGAAGCATTTTTGACACGGGTGGGAGAAATTCTCCGATTTTTTCAAGGGGATGAAACCCCTGGGTGGGAGCATTTCTGACACGGGTGCGAGAAATTCTCCGATTTTTTTCAAGAAGTTGAAACCCCTGGGTGGGAGCATTTCTGACACGGGTGCGAGAAATTCTCCGATTTTTTCAAGGGGATGAAACCCCTGGGTGGGAGCATTTCTGACACGGGTGCGAGAAATTCTCCGATTTTTTTCAATGGTTGAGACCCCTGGGTGGGAGCATTTCTGACACGGGTGTGAGAGATTCTCCGATTTTTTTCAATGGTTGAGACCCCTGGGTGGGAGCATTTCTGACACTGGTGTGAGAAATTCTCCGATTTTTTTCAATGGTTGAGACCCCTGGGTGGGAGCATTTCTGACACTGGTGTGAGAAATTCTCCGATTTTTTCAAGGGGTTGAGACCCCTGGGGGCGGCATTTCTGACACGAGTGTGAGAGATTCTCCGATTTTTTTCAAGGGGTTGAAATCCCTGGGGGGAGCATTTCTGACACGGGTGTGAGAGATTCTCCGATTTTTTTCAAGGGGTTGAGACCCCTGGGGGGAGCATTTCTGACACGGGTGTGAGAGATTCTCCGATTTTTTTCAAGAAGTTGAGACCCCTGGGTGGGAGCATTTCTGACACGGGTGTGAGAAATTCTCCGAATTTTTTCAAGGGTTGAGACCCTGGGTGGGAAGCATTTCTGACACGGGTGCGAGAGATTCTTCGATTTTTTTCAAGGGGTTGAGACCCCTGGGTGGGAGCATTTCTGACACGGGTGTGAGAAATTCTCCGATTTTTTTAAGGGCATGAGACCCCTGGGTTTGAGCATTTCTGACACGGGTGTGAGAGATTCTCCGATTTTTTTCAAGGGGTTGAGACCCCTGGGTGGGAGCATTTCTGACACGGGTGTGAGAAATTCTCCGATTTTTTTCAAGGGGTTGAGACCCCTGGGTGGGAGCATTTCTGACACGGGTGCGAGAGATTCTCCGATTTTTTTCAAGGGGTTGAGACCCCTGGGGGGAGCGTTTCTGACACGGGTGTGAGAAATTCTCCGATTTTTTTCAATGGTTGAGACCCCTGGGTGGGAGCATTTCTGACACGGGTGCGAGAGATTCTCCGATTTTTCAAGGGTTGAGACCCTGGGTGGGGGCATTTCTGACACGGGTGTGAGAAATTCTCCGATTTTTCAAGGGGTTGAGACCCTGGGTGGAGCATTTCTGACACGGGTGCGAGAGATTCTCCGATTTTTTCAAGGGTTGAGACCCTGGGTGGGAGCATTTCTGACACGGGTGTGAGAAATTCTCCGATTTTTTTCAAGGGGTTGAGACCCCTGGGTGGGAGCATTTCTGACACGGATGAGAGAAATTCTCCGATTTTTTTCAAGGGGTTGAGACCCCTGGGTGGGAGCATTTCTGACACGGGTGTGAGAAATTCTCCGATTTTTTTCAAGGGGTTGAGACCCCTGGGCGGGAGCATTTCTGACACGGGTGTGAGGAATTCTCCGATTTTTTTCAAGGGGTTGAGACCCCTGGGTGGGAGCATTTCTGAGACGGGTGTGAGAAATTCTCCGATTTTTTTCAAGGGGTTGAGACCACTGGGTGGGAGCATTTCTGACACGGGTGTGAGAAATTCTCCGATTTTTTTCAAGGGGTTGAGACCCCTGGGTGGGAGCATTTCTGACACGGGTGTGAGAAATTCTCCGATTTTTTTCAAGGGGTTGAGACCCCTGGGTGGGAGCATTTCTGACACGGGTGTGAGAAATTCTCCGATTTTTTTAAGGGCATGAGACCCTTGGGTGGGAGCATTTCTGACACGGGTGCGAAGATTCTCCGATTTTTTCAAGGGTTGAGACCCTGGGTGGGAGCATTTCTGACACGGGTGTGAGAAATTCTCGATTTTTTCAAGGGGTTGAGACCCTGGGTGGGAGCATTTCTGACACGGGTGAGAGAGATTCTCCGATTTTTTCAAGGGGTTGAGACCCCTGGGTGGGAGCATTTCTGACACGGGTGAGAGAAATTCTCCGATTTTTTTCAAGGGTTGAGACCCTGGGTGGGAGCATTTCTGACACGGGTGTGAGAAATTCTCCGATTTTTTCAAGGGTTGAGACCCTGGGTGGGAGCATTTCTGACACGGGTGCGAGAGATTCTCCGATTTTTTCAAGGGGTTGAGACCCTGGGTGGGAGCATTTCTGACACGGATGAGAGAAATTCTCCGATTTTTTCAAGGGTTGAGACCCTGGGTGGGAGCATTTCTGACACGGGTGCGAGAGATTCTCCGATTTTTTCAAGGGGTTGAGACCCTGGGTGGGAGCATTTCTGACACGGATGAGAGAAATTCTCCGATTTTTTTCAGGGTTGAGACCCTGGGTGGGAGCATTTCTGACACGGGTGTGAGAGATTCTCCGATTTTTCAAGGGTTGAGACCCCTGGGTGGGAGCATTTCTGACACGGATGAGAGAAATTCTCCGATTTTTTCAAGGGGTTGAGACCCTGGGTGGGAAACATTTCTGACACGGGTGTGAGAAATTCTCCGATTTTTTCAAGGGGTTGAGACCCTGGGTGGAGCATTTCTGACACGGATGAGAGAAATTCTCCGATTTTTCAAGGGTTGAGACCCCTGGGTGAAACATTTCTGACACGGGTGTGAGAAATTCTCCGATTTTTCAAGGGTTGAGACCCTGGGTGGGAACATTTCTGACACGGGTGTGAGAAATTCTCCGATTTTTTTCAAGGGGTTGAGACCCCTGGGTGGGAGCATTTCTGACACGGGTGGGAGAAATTCTCCGAATTTTTTCAAGGGTTGAGACCCTGGGTGGGAACATTTCTGACACGGGTGTGAGAAATTCTCAGATTTTTTCAGGGGTTGAGACCCTGGGTGGGAGCATTTCTGACACGGGTGCGAGAAATTCTCCGATTTTTTCAAGGGGTTGAGACCCCTGGGTGGGAACATTTCTGACACGGGTGAGAGAGATTCTCCGATTTTTCAAGGGTTGAGACCCCTGGGTGGAGCATTTCTGACACGGGTGAGAGAAATTCTCCGATTTTTCAAGGGTTGAGCCCTGGGTGGGAGCATTTCTGACACGGGTGCGAGAGATTCTCCGATTTTTTTCAAGGGGTTGAGACCCCTGGGTGGGAGCATTTCTGACACGGGTGTGAGAAATTCTCCGATTTTTTTTCAAGGGGTTGAGACCCCTGGGTGGGAGCATTTCTGACACGGATGAGAGAAATTCTCCGATTTTTTTCAAGGGGTTGAGACCCCTGGTTGGGAAACATTTCTGACACGGGTGTGAAATTCTCGATTTTTTTCAAGGGGTTGAGACCCCTGGGTGGGAGCATTTCTGACACGGGTGTGAGAAATTCTCCGATTTTTTTCAAGGGGTTGAGACCCCTGGGTGGGAGCATTTCTGACACGGGTGTGAGAAATTCTCCGATTTTTTTCAAGGGGTTGAGACCCCTGGGTGGGAGCATTTCTGACACGGATGAGAGAAATTCTCCGATTTTTTTCAAGGGGTTGAGACCCCTGGGTGGGAGCATTTCTGACACGGGTGTGAGAAATTCTCCGATTTTTTTCAAGGGGTTGAGACCCTGGGTGGGAGGATTTCTGGCACGGGGGTGAGAAATTCTCCGATTTTTTTCAAGGGGCTGAGACCCCTGGGTGGGAGCATTTCTGACACGGGTGTGAGAGATTCTCCGATTTTCAAGGGGTTGAGACCCTGGGTGGGAACATTTCTGACACGGGTGTGAGAATTTCTCCGTTTTTATTCAAGGGGTTGAGACCCTGGGGTGGGAGCATTACTGACACGGGTGAGAGAAATTCACCGATAATTTTCAAGGGGTTGAGACCCCAGGGTGGGAGCATTTCTGCCACGGGTGTGAGAAATTCTCCGATTTTTTCAAGGGGTTGAGACCCTGGGTGGGAACATTTCTGACACGGGTGCGAGAAATTCTCCGATTTTCAAGGGTTGAGACCCCTGGGTGGGAGCATTTCTGACACGGGTGTGAAATTCTCCGATTTTTCAAGGGGTTGAGACCCTGGGTGGGGGCATTTCTGACACGGGTGAGAGAAATTCTCCGATTTTTCAAGGGTTGAGACCCCTGGGTGGGAGCATTTCTGACACGGGTGTGAGAAATTCTCCGATTTTTTTCAGGGGTTGAGACCTGGGTGGAGCATTTCTGACACGGGTGTGAGAAATTCTCCGATTTTTTTCAAGGGTTGAGACCCTGGGTGGGGGCATTTCTGACACGGGTGTGAGAAATTCTCGAGGGGTTGGACCCCTGGGTGGAGCATTTCTGACACGGGTGTGAGAAATTCTCCGATTTTTTCAAGGGTTGAGACCCCTGGGTGGGAGCATTTCTGACACGGGTGTGAGAAATTCTCCGATTTTTTCAAGGGTTGAGACCCTGGGTGGGAGCATTTCTGACACGGGTGCGAGAGATTCTCCGATTTTTTCAAGGGGTTGAGACCCTGGGTGGGAACATTTCTGACACGGGTGTGAGAAATTCTCCGATTTTTTCAAGGGTTGAAAGACCTGGGCGTCACACCGTGTCAAATGCTCCCCCAGGGAGATTTCAACTCTGGCCTTGAAAAATCGATCAGTCTCTCGAAATCACCAGTGTCAAGTGAATCGCTCCCCCAGTGGGTCTTCAGCCCTTGAAACAATCACGTGATCTCTCACCAAATCAGTCTCACACCAGGGCGTGTAAATGCTCCCCAGGTTGCATGAAGCCTTGAAAAATCAGGAGAATCTCTGCACCAGTCGTGAAATACTTCCCCCAGGGGGAGAATCTCTTGCCGAAACCAAATCGGAGATGCCTCTGCACCAGTGTGCGAAGTAACACCCAGGGGTTTCAGCCCTTGAAAAAATCGGAAAATCTCTCACGCAGTGAAGTAAGCCCCCTGGGACAGCGCTGAAAAAATCCCGGAGAATCTCTCGCGTCCACCAGTGTGAAAATGCTCCCAGGGACTTCAGCATAGAAAAAATGGAAAATCTCTCTTTGGTGTTAAATTATACACAGGTTCAGCCCTTGAAAAAATCGGAGAATCTCTCACACCCGTGTCAGAAACGCTCCCCCAGGGGTCTTCAGCCTTGAAAAAATCGGAGAATTTCTCACACCCGTGTCCAGAAATGTCTCCCCAGAGTTTCAACCCCTTCTTGAAAAAATCGGAAAATCTCTCTCACACTGGTGTCAGAATGTCTCCCCCAGGGGTTTCAGCCCCTTTGAAAAAAATCGGAGAATTTCTCACACCCCAGTGTCAGAAATGTCTCCTGAGGGTTTCAAGCACTTGAAAAAAAAAAATCGGAGAATCTCTACACCAGTGTCAGAAATGCTCCCACCCAGTGGGGTTTCAACCCCCTTGAGAAAAAAATCGGAGAATCTCTGCACCTTCACCAGCGTGTCAACCCGAAACGCTCCCCAGGGACTCAACCCTTGCTGAAAAAATCAGAAAATTTCACACCAGTGTAAATGCCCTCCCAGGAGGTTTCAACCCCTTGAAAAAATCGGAGAATCTCTCACACCCGTGTCAGAAATGCTCCCCCAGGGGTTTCAACCCCTTGAAAAAATCGGAGAATTTCTCACCCGTGTCGAAATAAATGCTCCCACCCAGGTTCAACCCTTGAAAAAAATTTCTACACGTAATGAAAATTCCAAGGTTTCAACCGGAGAAAAGAATTTCTCACCCGTCGTCAGAAATGCTCCCACCCAGAGGGTTTCAACCCCTTGAAAAAATCGGAGAATCTCTCACACCCGTGTCAGAAATGCTCCCGCAAGGTTTCAACCTTGAAAAAAATCGGAGAATTTCTCTCACCCGTGTCAGAAATGCTCCCACCCAGGGGTTTCAACCCTTGAAAAAATCGGAGAATCTCTCACACCAGTGTCAGAAATGCTCCAAAAATGGAAATGTCACCCAAGGGTTTCAACCCCTTGAAAAAATCGGAGAATCTCTCACACCCGTGTCAGAAATGCTATTACCCAAGGTTTCAACCCCTTGAAAAAATCGGAGAATTTCTCACACCTGTGTCAGAAATGCTCCCACCCAAGGGTTTCAACCCCTTGAAAAATCTTGAGAAAATCAGATACCCGTGTCAGAAATGCTCCCACCCAAGGGTTCAACCCCTTGAAAAAATCGGAGAATTTCTCACACTCGTGTCAGAAATGCTCCCAGGGTTTCAACCCTTGAAAAAAATCGGAGAATTTCTCACACCAGTGTCAAGTGCTCCCACCCAAGGGTTTCAACCCTTGAAAAATCGGAGAATCTCTCACACCCGTGTCAGAAATGCTCCCACCCAGGGTTTCAACCCTTGAAAAAATCGGAGAATTTCTCACACCAGTGTCAGAAATGCTCCACCCAGGGGTTTCAACCCTTGAAAAAATCGGAGAATCTCTCACACCAGTGTCAGAAATGCTCCCACCCAGGGTTTCAACCCCTTGAAAAAATCGGAGAATTTCTCTCACACCCGTGTCAGAAATGCTCCCACCCAGGGTTTCAACCCCTTGAAAAAATCGGAGAATCTCTCACACCCGTGTCAGAAATGCTCCCACCCAGGAGTTTCAACCCTTGAAAAAAATCGGAGAATCTCACACCCGTGTCAGAAATGCTCCTCCCAGGGTTTCAACCCCTTGAAAAAATCGGAGAATCTCTCACACCAGTGTCAGAAATGCTCCTACCCAGGGTTTCAACCCCTTGAAAAATCGGAGAATTTCTCACACCCGTGTCAGAAATGCTCCCACCCAGGGTTTCAACCCTTGAAAAATCGGAGAATCTCTCACCCGTGTCAGAAATGCTCCCCCAGGGGTTTCAACCCCTTGAAAAAATCGGAGAATCTCTCACACCCGTGTCAGAAATGCTCCCACCCAGGGTTTCAACCCCTTGAAAAAATCGAATTTCTCACACCCGTGTCAGAAATGCTCCCCCAGGAGTTTCAACCCCTTGAAAAAATCGGAGAATCTCTCACACCCGTG
This sequence comes from Aplectana chamaeleonis, assembly GCA_029168955.1. Taxonomy (NCBI): domain Eukaryota; kingdom Metazoa; phylum Nematoda; class Chromadorea; order Rhabditida; family Cosmocercidae; genus Aplectana; species Aplectana chamaeleonis. The sequence continues at coordinate 165,092 of JAPDOI010000238.1, forward strand.
TCAGAAATGCTCCACCCAAGGGTTTCAACCCCTTGAAAAAATCGGAGAATCTCTCACACCCGTGTCAGAAATGCTCCACCCAGGGTTTCAACCTTGAAAAAAATCGGAGAATCTCTCACACCAGTGTCAGAAATGCTCCCCCCAGGGGTTTCAACCCCTTGAAAAAAGTCGGAGAATTTCTCACACCCGTGTCAGAAATGCTCCCCCCCCGGGTTTTCAACCCCTTGAAAAAAATCGGAGAATCTCTCACACCCGTGTCAGAAATGCTCCCCAGGGTTTCAACCCTTGAAAAAATCGGAGAATCTCTCTCACACCAGTGTCAGAAATGCTCCCCCAGGGTTTCAACCCCTTGAAAAAATCGGAGAATCTCTCACACCCGTGTCAGAAATGCTCCCACCCAGGGTTTCAACCCCTTGAAAAAATCGGAGAATCTCTCACACCCGTGTCAGAAATGCTCCCACCCAGGGTTTCAACCCTTGAAAAAATTGGAGAATCTCCCACACCAGTGTCAGAAATGCTCCCCCCGGGGTTTCAACCCCTTGAAAAAAATCGGAGAATCTCTCACACCCGTGTCAGAAATGCTCCCCCCGGGGTTTCAACCCCTTGAAAAAAATCGGAGAATCTCTCGCACCCGTGTCAGAAATGCTCCCCCCAGGGGTTTCAACCCCTTGAAAAAAATCGGAGAATCTCTCACACCCGTGTCAGAAATGCTCCCCCAGGGTTTCAACCCCTTGAAAAAATCGGAGAATCTCTCACACCCGTGTCAGAAATGCTCCCACCCAGGGTTTCAACCCCTTGAAAAATCGGAGAATCTCTCACACCAGTGTCAGAAATGCTCCCACCCAGGGTTTCAACCCTTGAAAAAATCGGAGAATCTCTCACACCCGTGTCAGAAATGCTCCCACCCAGGGTTTCAACCCCTTGAAAAAATCGGAGAATCTCTCACACCCGTGTCAGAAATGCTCCCACCCAAGGGTTTCAACCCTTGAAAAAAATCGGAGAATCTCTCACACCCGTGTCAGAAATGCTCCACCCAGGGTTTCAACCCCTTGAAAAAATCGGAGAATCTCTCACACCCGTGTCAGAAATGCTCCCACCCAGGGTTTCAACCCCTTGAAAAAATCGGAGAATCTCTCACACCCGTGTCAGAAATGCTCCCACCCAGGGGTTTCAACCCCTTGAAAAAATCGGAGAATCTCTCACACCAGTGTCAGAAATGCTCCCACCCAGGGTTTCAACCCCTTGAAAAATCGGAGAATCTCTCACCCGTGTCAGAAATGCTCCCCCAGGGTTTCAACCCCTTGAAAAAATCGGAGAATCTCTCACACCAGTGTCAGAAATGCTCCCACCCAGGGTTTCAACCCTTGAAAAAAATCGGAGAATCTCTCACCCGTGTCAGAAATGCTCCCACCCAGGGTTTCAACCCCTTGAAAAAATCGGAGAATCTCTCACACCCGTGTCAGAAATGCTCCCACCCAGGGTTTCAACCCCTTGAAAAAATCGGAGAATCTCTCACACCAGTGTCAGAAATGCTCCCACCCAGGGGTTTCAACCCCTTGAAAATCGGAGAATCTCTCACACCAGTGTCAGAAATGCTCCCCCAGGGTTTCAACCCCTTGAAAAATCGGAGAATCTCTCACACCCGTGTCAGAAATGCTCCCCCAGGGTTTCAACCCCTTGAAAAAATCGGAGAATCTCTCACACCAGTGTCAGAAATGCTCCCACCCAGGGGTTTCAACCCTTGAAAAAATCGGAGAATCTCTCACACCCGTGTCAGAAATGCTCCCACCCAGGGGTTTCAACCCCTTGAAAAAATCGGAGAATCTCTCACACCAGTGTCAGAAATGCTCCCCCAGGGTTTCAACCCCTTGAAAAAATCGGAGAATCTCTCACACCAGTGTCAGAAATGCTCCCCCAGGGTTTCAACCCTTGAAAAAATCGGAGAATCTCTCACACCAGTGTCAGAAATGCTCCCCAGGGTTTCAACCCCTTGAAAAAATCGGAGAATCTCTCACACCAGTGTCAGAAATGCTCCCACCCAGGGTTTCAACCCCTTGAAAAAATCGGAGAATCTCTCACACCCGTGTCAGAAATGCTCCCACCCAGGGTTTCAACCCCTTGAAAAAATCGGAGAATCTCTCACACCCGTGTCAGAAATGCTCCCCCAGGGTTTCAACCCCTTGAAAAATCGGAGAATCTCTCACACCCGTGTCAGAAATGCTCCCACCCAGGGTTTCAACCCTTGAAAAAATCGGAGAATCTCTCACACCCGTGTCAGAAATGCTCCCACCCAGGGTTTCAACCCCTTGAAAAAAATCGGAGAGTCTCTCACACCAGTGTCAGAAATGCTCCCCCAGGGGTTTCAACCCCTTGAAAAAAAATCGGAGAATCTCTCACACCAGTGTCAGAAATGCTCCCACCCAAGGGTTTCAACCCCTTGAAAAAAATTGGAGAATTTCTCACACCCGTGTCAGAAATGCTCCCCCCAGGGGTTTCAACCCCTTGAAAAAAATCGGAGAATCTCTCACACCCGTGTCAGAAATGCTCCCCCCAGGGTTTCAACCCTTGAATAATCGGAGAATCTCTCGCACCCGTGTCAGAAATGCTCCCCCCAGGGGTTTCAACCCCTTGAAAAAAATCGGAGAATCTCTCACACCAGTGTCAGAAATGCTCCCCCAGGGGTTTCAACCCCTTGAAAAAAATCGGAGAATCTCTCACACCAGTGTCAGAAATGCTCCCCCCAGGGGTTTCAACCCCTTGAAAAAAATCGGAGAGTCTCTCACACCCGTGTCAGAAATGCTCACCCAGGGTTTCAACCCCTTGAAAAAATCGGAGAATCTCTCACACCCGTGTCAGAAATGCTCCCACCCAGGGTTTCAACCCCTTGAAAAAATCGGAGAATCTCTCTCACACCAGTGTCAGAAATGCTCCCACCCAGGGTTTCAACCCTTGAAAAAATCGGAGAATCTCTCACACCAGTGTCAGAAATGCTCCCACCCAGGGTTTCAACCCCTTGAAAAAATCGGAGAATCTCTCACACCAGTGTCAGAAATGCTCCCACCCAGGTTTCAACCCTTGAAAAAATCGGAGAATCTCTCACACCCGTGTCAGAAATGCTCCCCCAGGGGTTTCAACCCTTGAAAAATCGGAGAATCTCTCACACCAGTGTCAGAAATGCTCCCCCAGGGTTTCAACCCCTTGAAAAAATCGGAGAATCTCTCACACCAGTGTCAGAAATGCTCCCCCAGGGTTTCAACCCTTGAAAAAATCGGAGAATCTCACACCCGTGTCAGAAATGCTCCCACCCAGGGTTTCAACCCCTTGAAAAAATCGGAGAATCTCTCACACCAGTGTCAGAAATGCTCCACCCAGGGTTTCAACCCCTTGAAAAAATCGGAGAATCTCTCACACCAGTGTCAGAAATGCTCCCCCAGGGTTTCAACCCCTTGAAAAAATCGGAGAATCTCTCTCACACCCGTGTCAGAAATGCTCCCACCCAGGGTTTCAACCCCTTGAAAAATCGGAGAATCTCTCACACCAGTGTCAGAAATGCTCCCACCCAGGGGTTTCAACCCCTTGAAAAAATCGGAGAATTTCTCACACCAGTGTCAGAAATGCTCCCACCCAGGGGTCTCAACCATTGAAAAAAATCGGAGAATCTCTCGCACCCGTGTCAGAAATGCTCCCCCCAGGGGTTTCAACCCCTTGAAAAAAATCGGAGAATCTCTCACACCCGTGTCAGAAATGCTCCCCCCGGGGTTTCAACCCCTCGAAAAAAAATCGGAGAATTTCTCACACCCGTGTCAGAAACGCTCCCCCCAGGGGTTTCAACCCCTTGAAAAAAATCGGAGAATCTCTCACACCCGTGTCAGAAATGCTCCCCCCCGGGTTTTCAACCCCTTGAAAAAAATCGGAGAATCTCTCACACCAGTGTCAGAAATGCTCCCCCCAGGGGTTTCAACCTCTTGAAAAAAATCGGAGAATCTCTCACACCAGTGTCAGAAATGCTCCCCCCAGGGGTTTCAACCCCTTGAAAAAAATCGGAGAATCTCTCACACCCGTGTCAGAAATGCTCCCCCCAGGGGTTTCAACCCCTTGAAAAATCGGAGAATCTCTCACACCAGTGTCAGAAATGCTCCCACCCAGGGTTTCAACCCTTGAAAAAATCGGAGAATCTCTCACACCAGTGTCAGAAATGCTCCCACCCAGGGTTTCAACCCCTTGAAAAAAATCGGAGAATCTCTCGCACCCGTGTCAGAAATGCTCCCCCCAGGGGTCTCATCCCCTTGAAAAAAATCGGAGAATTTCTCACACCAGTGTCAGAAATGCTCCCCCCAGGGGTTTCAACCCCTTGAAAAAATCGGAGAATTTCTCACACCAGTGTCAGAAATGCTCCCACCCAGGGGTCTCAACCATTGAAAAAAATCGGAGAATCTCTCGCACCCGTGTCAGAAATGCTCCCACCCAGGGGTTTCAACCCCTTGAAAAAAATCGGAGAATCTCTCACACCCGTGTCAGAAATGCTCCCACCCAGGGGTTTCAACCCCTTGAAAAAAATCGGAGAATCTCTCACACCAGTGTCAGAAATGCTCCCCCCAGGGGTTTCAACCCCTTGAAAAAAATCGGAGAATCTCTCACACCCGTGTCAGAAATGCTCCCCCCAGGGGTTTCAACCCCTTGAAAAAAATCGGAGAATCTCTCACACCAGTGTCAGAAATGCTCCCCCCAGGGGTTTCAACCCCTTGAAAAAAATCGGAGAATCTCTCACACCCGTGTCAGAAATGCTCCCCCAGGGGTTTCAACCCCTTGAAAAAAATCGGAGAATCTCTCACACCCGTGTCAGAAATGCTCCCCCCGGGGTTTCAACCCCTTGAAAAAAATCGGAGAATCTCTCACACCAGTGTCAGAAATGCTCCCCCCGGGGTTTCAACCCCTTGAAAAAAATCGGAGAATCTCTCACACCAGTGTCAGAAATGCTCCCCCAGGGTTTCAACCCTTGAAAAAATCGGAGAATCTCTCACACCCGTGTCAGAAATGCTCCACCCAGGGTTTCAACCCCTTGAAAAAATCGGAGAATCTCTCACACCCGTGTCAGAAATGCTCCCCCAGGGTTTCAACCCCTTGAAAAAATCGGAGAATCTCTCACACCCGTGTCAGAAATGCTCCCCCAGGGTTTCAACCCCTTGAAAAAATCGGAGAATCTCTCACACCCGTGTCAGAAATGCTCCACCCAGGGTTTCAACCCCTTGAAAAAATCGGAGAATCTCTCACACCCGTGTCAGAAATGCTCCCACCCAGGGGTTTCAACCCCTTGAAAAAATCGGAGAATCTCTCACACCAGTGTCAGAAATGCTCCCCCAGGGTTTCAACCCCTTGAAAAAATCGGAGAATCTCTCACACCCGTGTCAGAAATGCTCCCCCAGGGTTTCAACCCCTTGAAAAAATCGGAGAATCTCTCACACCCGTGTCAGAAATGCTCCCACCCAGGGTTTCAACCCCTTGAAAAAATCGGAGAATCTCACACCCGTGTCAGAAATGCTCCCACCCAGGGTTTCAACCCCTTGAAAAAATCGGAGAATCTCTCACACCCGTGTCAGAAATGCTCCCACCCAGGGTTTCAACCCTTGAAAAAATCGGAGAATCTCTCACACCCGTGTCAGAAATGCTCCCACCCAGGGTTTCAAACCCTTGAAAAAATCGGAGAATCTCTCACACCCGTGTCAGAAATGCTCCCCCCGGGGTTTCAACCCCTTGAAAAAAATCGGAGAATCTCTCACACCAGTGTCAGAAATGCTCCCCCCAGGGGTTTCAACCCCTTGAAAAAAATCGGAGAATCTCTCACACCCGTGTCAGAAATGCTCCCCCCCGGGTTTTCAACCCCTTGAAAAAAATCGGAGAATCTCTCACACCAGTGTCAGAAATGCTCCCCCCGGGGTTTCAACCCCTTGAAAAAAATCGGAGAATCTCTCACACCAGTGTCAGAAACGCTCCCCCCGGGGTTTCAACCCCTTGAAAAAAATCGGAGAATCTCTCACACCAGTCTCAGAAATGCTCCCACCCAGGGGTTTCAACCCCTTGAAAAAATCGGAGAATCTCTCACACCAGTGTCAGAAATGCTCCCCAGGGTTTCAACCTCTTGAAAAAACTCGGAGACTCTCTCACACACGTCTCAGAAATGCTCCCCCCAGGGGTCTCAACCCTTTGAAAAAATCGGAGAATTTCTCACACCCGTGTCAGAAACGCTCCCCCCAGGGGTTTCAACCCCTTGAAAAAAATCGGAGAATCTCTCGCACCCGTGTCAGAAATGCTCCCCCCGGGTTTTCAACCCCTTGAAAAAAATCGGAGAATCTCTCACACCAGTGTCAGAAATGCTCCCCCCAGGGGTTTCAACCTCTTGAAAAAAATCGGAGAATTTCTCACACCCGTGTCAGAAACGCTCCCCCCAGGGGTTTCAACCCCTTGAAAAAAATCGGAGAATCTCTCACACCAGTGTCAGAAATGCTCCCCCCGAGGTTTCAACCCCTTGAAAAAATCGGAGAATCTCTCACACCCGTGTCAGAAATGCTCCCCCAGGGTTTCAACCCCTTGAAAAAATCGGAGAATCTCTCACACCCGTGTCAGAAATGCTCCCACCCAGGGTTTCAACCCCTTGAAAAAATCGGAGAATCTCTCACACCAGTGTCAGAAATGCTCCCACCCAGGGTTTCAACCCCTTGAAAAAAATCGGAGAATCTCTCACACCCGTGTCAGAATTGCTCCCCCCAGGGTTTTCAACCCCTTGAAAAAAATCGGAGAATCTCTCACACCAGTGTCAGAAATGCTCCCCCCAGGGGTTTCAACCTTTTGAAAAAAATCGGAGAATTTCTCACACCCGTGTCGGAAATGCTCCCACCGAGGGGTTTCAACCCCTTGAAAAAAATCGGAGAATCTCTCACACCCGTGTCAGAAATGCTCCCACCCAGGGGTTTCAACCCCTTGAAAAAAATCGGAGAATCTCTCACACCAGTGTCAGAAATGCTCCCACCCATGGGTTTCAACCCCTTGAAAAAAATCGGAGAATCTCTCACACCCGTGTCAGAAATGCTCCCCCCAGGGGTCTCAACCCCTTGAAAAAAATCGGAGAATCTCTCACACCAGTGTCAGAAATGGACCCCCCCGGGTTTCAACCCCTTGGAAAAAATCGGAGAATCTCTCACACCCGTGTCAGAAATGCTCCCACCAGGGTTTCAACCCCTTGAAAAAATCGGAGAATCTCTCACACCCGTGTCAGAAATGCTCCCCCAGGGTTTCAACCCCTTGAAAAATCGGAGAATCTCTCACACCCGTGTCAGAAATGCTCCCCCCCCGGGGTATCAACCCCATGAAAAAAAACGGAAAACCTCTCACACCAATGTCAGAAATGCTCCCCCAAGGGCTTCCAACCCTTGAAAAAAATCGGAGAATCTCTCACACCCGTGTCAGAAATGCTCCCCCCAGGGGTTTCAACCCCTTGAAAAAAATCGGAGAATCTCTCACACCAGTGTCAGAAATGCTCCCCCCAGGGGTTTCAACCCCTTGAAAAAAATCGGAGAATCTCTCACACCAGTGTCAGAAATGCTCCCCCCAGGGGTTTCAACCCCTTGAAAAAAATCGGAGAATCTCTCACACCCGTGTCAGAAATGCTCCCCCCAGGGGTTTCAACCCCTTGAAAAAAATCGGAGAATCTCTCACACCCGTGTCAGAAATGCTCCCCCCGGGGTTTCAACCCCTTGAAAAAAATCAGAGAATCTCTCACACCAGTGTCAGAAATGCTCCCCCCAAGGGTTTCAACCCCTTGAAAAAAATCGGAGAATGTCTCACACCAGTGTCAGAAATGCTCCCACCCAGGGTTCCAACCCCTTGAAAAAAAATCCGAGAACCTCTCACACCCGTGTCAGAAATCCTCCCCCCCGGGTTTTCAACCCCTTGAAAAAAATCGGAGAATCTCTCACACCAGTGTCAGAAATGCTCCCCCCAGGGGTTTCAACCCTTGAAAAAATCGGAGAATCTCTCACACCCGTGTCAGAAATGCTCACCCAGGGGTTTCAACCCCTTGAAAAAATCGGAGAATCTCTCACACCCGTGTCAGAAATGCTCCCCCAGGGTTTCAACCCTTGAAAAAAATCGGAGAATCTCTCACACCAGTGTCAGAAATGCTCCCACCCAAGGGTTTCAACCCCTTGAAAAAATCGGAGAATCTCTCACACCAGTGTCAGAAATGCTCCCCCCAAGGGTTTCAACCCCTTGAAAAAAATCGGAGAATCTCTCACACCAGTGTCAGAAATGCTCCCCCCAGGGGTTTCAACCCCTTGAAAAAAAATCGGAGAATTTCTCACACCCGTGTCAGAAACGCTCCCCCCAGGGGTTTCAACCCCTTGAAAAAAATCGGAGAATCTCTCACACCCGTGTCAGAAATGCTCCCCCCAGGGGTTTCAACCCCTTGAAAAAAATCGGAGAATCTCTCACACCCGTGTCAGAAATGCTCCCCCCAGGGGTTTCAACCCCTTGAAAAAAATCGGAGAATCTCTCACACCCGTGTCAGAAATGCTCCCCCCAGGGGTCTCAACCATTGAAAAAAATCGGAGAATTTCTCACACCAGTGTCAGAAATGCTCCCACCCAGGGGTCTCAACCATTGAAAAAAATCAGAGAATCTCTCACACCAGTGTCAGAAATGCTCCCACCCAGGGGTTTCAACCCCTTGAAAAAAATCGGAGAATCTCTCACACCCGTGTCGGAAATGCTCCCACCGAGGGGTTTCAACCCCTTGAAAAAAATCGGAGAATCTCTCACACCAGTGTCAGAAATGCTCCCACCCATGGGTTTCAACCCCTTGAAAAAAAATCGGAGAATCTCTCACACCCGTGTCAGAAATGCTCCCACCCAGGGTTTCAACCCCTTGAAAAATCGGAGAATCTCTCACACCAGTGTCAGAAATGCTCCCCCAGGGTTTCAACCCCTTGAAAAAATCGGAGAATTTTTCACACCCGTGTCAGAAATGCTCCCCCCAGGGGTTTCAACCCCTTGAAAAAAATCGGAGAATCTCTCGCACCCGTGTCAGAAATGCTCCCCCCGGGGTTTCAACCCCTTGAAAAAAATCGGAGAATCTCTCACACCAGTGTCAGAAATGCTCCCCCCAGGGGTTTCAACCCCTTGAAAAAAATCGGAGAATTTCTCACACCCGTGTCAGAAACGCTCCCCCCAGGGGTTTCAACCCCTTGAAAAAAATCGGAGAATCTCTCACACCCGTGTCAGAAATGCTCCCCCCAGGGGTTTCAACCCCTTGAAAAAAATCGGAGAATCTCTCACACCAGTGTCAGAAATGCTCCCCCCAGGGGTTTCAACCCCTCGAAAAAAAATCGGAGAATTTCTCACACCCGTGTCAGAAACGCTCCCCCCAGGGGTTTCAACCCCTTGAAAAATCGAGAATCTCTCACACCCGTGTCAGAAATGCTCCCCCAGGGTTTCAACCCCTTGAAAAAATCGGAGAATCTCTCACACCCGTGTCAGAAATGCTCCCACCCAGGGTTTCAACCCTTGAAAAAATCGGAGAATCTCTCACACCAGTGTCAGAAATGCTCCCCCAGGGTTTCAACCCCTTGAAAAAATCGGAGAATCTCTCACACCAGTGTCAGAAATGCTCCCACCCAGGGTTTCAACCCCTTGAAAAAAATCGGAGAATCTCTCACACCAGTGTCAGAAATGCTCCCACCCAGGGTTTCAACCCTTGAAAAAATCGGAGAATCTCTCACACCCGTGTCAGAAATGCTCCCACCCAGGGGTTTCAACCCTTGAAAAAAATCGGAGAATCTCTCACACCCGTGTCAGAAATGCTCCCACCCAGGGGTTTCAACCCCTTGAAAAAAATCGGAGAATCTCTCACACCCGTGTCAGAAATGCTCCCACCCAGGGGTTTCAACCCCTTGAAAAAAATCGGAGAATCTCTCACACCAGTGTCAGAAATGCTCCCCCCAGGGGTTTCAACCCCTTGAAAAAAATCGGAGAATCTCTCACACCCGTGTCAGAAATGCTCCCCCCAGGGGTTTCAACCCCTTGAAAAAAATCGGAGAATCTCTCACACCAGTGTCAGAAATGCTCCCCCCAGGGGTTTCAACCCCTTGAAAAAAATCGGAGAATCTCTCACACCCGTGTCAGAAATGCTCCCCCCAGGGGTTTCAACCCCTTGAAAAAAATCGGAGAATCTCTCACACCAGTGTCAGAAATGCTCCCCCCAGGGGTTTCAACCCCTTGAAAAAAATCGGAGAATCTCTCACACCCGTGTCAGAAATGCTCCCACCCAGGGGTTTCAACCCCTTGAAAAAAATCGGAGAATTTCTCACACCAGTGTCAGAAATGCTCCCACCCAGGGTTTCAACCCCTTGAAAAAATCGGAGAATCTCTCACACCAGTGTCAGAAATGCTCCCACCCAGGGTTTCAACCCCTTGAAAAAATCGGAGACTCTCTCCCACCCGTGTCAGAACTGCTCCCACCCAGGGGTTTCAACTCCTTGTAAAAATCGGAGACTCTCTCACACCCGTGTCAGAAATGCTCCCCCCAGGGTTCTCAACCCCTTGAAAAAAATCGGAGAATCTCTCGCACCCGGGTCAGAAATGCTCCCACCCAGGGGTTTCAACCCCTTGAAAAAAATCGGAGAATCTCTCACACCAGTGTCAGAAATGCTCCCACCCAGGGGTTTCAAACCCTTGAAAAAAATCGGAGAATCTCTCACACGCGTGTCAGAAATGCTCCCCCAGGGTTTCAACCCCTTGAAAAAAATCGGAGAATCTCTCACACCAGTGTCAGAAATGCTCCCCCCGGGGTTTCAACCCCTTGAAAAAAATCGGAGAATCTCTCACACCCGTGTCAGAAATGCTCCCACCCAGGGGTTTCAACCCCTTGAAAAATCGGAGAATCTCTCACACCCAGTGTCAGAAATGCTCCCACCCAGGGTTTCAACCCCTTGAAAAAATCGGAGAATCTCTCGCACCCGTGTCAGAAATGCTCCCCCCGGGGTTTCAACCCCTTGAAAAAATCGGAGAATCTCTCACACCCGTGTCAGAAATGCTCCCCCCGGGGTTTCAACCCCATGAAAAAAATCGGAGAATCTCTCACACCAGTGTCAGAAATGCTCCCACCCATGGGTTTCAACCCCTTGAAAAAAATCGGAGAATCTCTCACACCAGTGTCAGAAATGCTCCCACCCATGGGTTTCAACCCCTTGAAAAAAGTCGGAGAATCTCTCACACCCGTGTCGGAAATGCTCCCCCAGGGTTTCAACCCCTTGAAAAAATCGGAGAATCTCTCACACCAGTGTCAGAAATGCTCCCACCCAGGGTTTCAACCCCTTGAAAAATCGGAGAATCTCTCACACCAGTGTCAGAAATGCTCCCACCCAGGGTTTCAACCCCTTGAAAAAATCGGAGAATCTCTCACACCCGTGTCAGAAATGCTCCACCCAGGGGTTTCAACCCTTGAAAAAATCGGAGAATCTCTCACACCCGTGTCAGAAATGCTCCCCCAGGGTTTCAACCCCTTGAAAAAATCGGAGAATCTCTCACACCAGTGTCAGAAATGCTCCCACCCAGGGTTTCAACCCCTTGAAAAAATCGGAGAATCTCTCACACCAGTGTCAGAAATGCTCCCACCCAGGGTTTCAACCCTTGAAAAAATCGGAGAATATCTCACACCAGTGTCAGAAATGCTCTCCCCAGGGGTCTCAACCCCTTGAAAAAAATCGGAGAATCTCTCACACCAGTGTCAGAAATGCTCCCCCCAGGGGTTTCAACCCCTTGAAAAAAATCGGAGAATCTCTCACACCAGTGTCAGAAATGCTCCCACCCAAGGGTCTCAACCCCTTGAAAAAAATCGGAGAATCTCTCACACCAGTGTCAGAAATGCTCCCCCCAGGGGTTTCAACCCCTTGAAAAAAATCGGAGAATCTCTCACACCCGTGTCAGAAATGCTCCCCCCAGGGGTTTCAACCCCTTGAAAAAAATCGGAGAATCTCTCACACCCGTGTCAGAAATGCTCTCCCCAGGGGTCTCAACCCCTTGAAAAAAATCGGAGAATCTCTCACACCAGTGTCAGAAATGCTCCCCCAGGGTTTCAACCCCTTGAAAAAATCGGAGAATCTCTCACACCCGTGTCAGAAATGCTCCCCCCCCGGGGTTTCAACCCCTTGAAAAAAATAGCAGAATCTCTCACACCAGTGTCAGAAATGGTCCCCCCGGCGTTTCAACCCCTTGAAAAAAATCGTAGAATCTCTTACACCCGTGTCAGAAATGCTCCCACCCAGGGTTTCAACCCTTGAAAAAATCGGAGAATTTCTCACACCAGTGTCAGAAATGCTCCCCCCCAGGGTTTCAACCCCTTGAAAAAAATCGGAGAATCTCTCACACCAGTGTCAGAAATGCTCCCCCCGGGGTTTCAACCCCTTGAAAAAAATCGGAGAATCTCTCACACCAGTGTCAGAAATGCTCCCCCCGGGGTTTCAACCCCTTGAAAAAAATCGGAGAATCTCTCACACCCGTGTCAGAAATGCTCCCCCCGGGGTTTCAACCCCTTGAAAAAAATCGGAGAATCTCTCACACCAGTGTCAGAAATGCTCCCCCAGGGGTTTCAACCCCTCGAAAAAAAATCGGAGAATTTCTCACACCCGTGTCAGAAACGCTCCCCCCAGGGGTTTCAACCCCTTGAAAAAAAATCGGAGAATCTCTCACACCCGTGTCAGAAATGCTCCCCCCAGGGTTTCAACCCCTTGAAAAAATCGGAGAATCTCTCACACCCGTGTCAGAAATGCTCCCCCAGGGTTTCAACCCCTTGAAAAAATCGGAGAATCTCTCACACCCGTGTCAGAAATGCTCCCACCCAGGGTTTCAACCCCTTGAAAAAATCGGAGAATCTCTCACACCCGTGTCAGAAATGCTCCCACCCAGGGTTTCAACCCCTTGAAAAAATCGGAGAATCTCTCACACCAGTGTCAGAAATGCTCCCACCCAGGGTTTCAACCCCTTGAAAAAATCGGAGAATCTCTCACACCCGTGTCAGAAATGCTCCCCCAGGGTTTCAACCCCTTGAAAAAATCGGAGAATCTCTCACACCCGTGTCAGAAATGCTCCCACCCAGGGTTTCAACCCCTTGAAAAAATCGGAGAATTTCTCACACCCGTGTCAGAAATGCTCCCACCCAGGGTTTCAACCCCTTGAAAAAATCGGAGAATCTCTCACACCAGTGTCAGAAATGCTCCACCCAGGGTTTCAACCCCTTGAAAAATCGGAGAATCTCTCACACCCGTGTCAGAAATGCTCCCCAGGGTTTCAACCCCTTGAAAAAATCGGAGAATCTCTCACACCCGTGTCAGAAATGCTCCCCCAGGGTTTCAACCCCTTGAAAAAAATCGGAGAATCTCTCACACCCGTGTCAGAAATGCTCCCACCCAGGGTTTCAACCCCTTGAAAAAATCGGAGAATCTCTCACACCCGTGTCAGAAATGCTCCCACCCAGGGTTTCAACCCCTTGAAAAAATCGGAGAATCTCTCACACCCGTGTCAGAAATGCTCCCCCAGGGGTTTCAACCCCTTGAAAAAATCGGAGAATCTCTCACACCCGTGTCAGAAATGCTCCCCCAGGGTTTCAACCCCTTGAAAAAATCGGAGAATCTCTCACACCGTGTCAGAAATGCTCCCCCAAGGGTTTCAACCCCTTGAAAAAAATCGGAGAATCTCTCACACCCGTGTCAGAAATGCTCCCACCCAGGGTTTCAACCCCTTGAAAAAATCGGAGAATCTCTCACACCCGTGTCAGAAATGCTCCCACCCAGGGTTTCAACCCTTGAAAAAATCGGAGAATCTCTCACACCAGTGTCAGAAATGCTCCCACCCAGGGTTTCAACCCTTGAAAAAATCGGAGAATCTCTCACACCCGTGTCAGAAATGCTCCCACCCAGGGTTTCAACCCCTTGAAAAAATCGGAGAATCTCTCACACCAGTGTCAGAAATGCTCCCCCAGGGTTTCAACCCCTTGAAAAAATCGGAGAATCTCTCACACCCGTGTCAGAAATGCTCCCCCAGGGTTTCAACCCCTTGAAAAATCGGAGAATCTCTCACACCCGTGTCAGAAATGCTCCACCCAGGGTTTCAACCCCTTGAAAAATCGGAGAATCTCTCACACCCGTGTCAGAAATGCTCCCCCAGGGTTTCAACCCCTTGAAAAAAATCGGAGAATCTCTCACACCCGTGTCAGAAATGCTCCCCCCAGGGGTTTCAACCCCTTGAAAAAATCGGAGAATCTCTCACACCAGTGTCAGAAATGCTCCCCCAGGGGTTCAACCCCTTGAAAAAATCGGAGAATCTCTCACACCAGTGTCAGAAATGCTCCCACCCAGGGTTTCAACCCCTTGAAAAAATCGGAGAATCTCTCACACCCGTGTCAGAAATGCTCCCACCCAGGGTTTCAACCCTTGAAAAAATCGGAGAATCTCTCACACCAGTGTCAGAAATGCTCCCACCCAGGGTTTCAACCCCTTGAAAAAATCGGAGAATCTCTCACACCCGTGTCAGAAATGCTCCCACCCAGGGTTTCAACCCCTTGAAAAAATCGGAGAATCTCTCACACCAGTGTCAGAAATGCTCCCCCAGGGTTTCAACCCCTTGAAAAAAATCGGAGAATCTTTCAAACCAGTGTCAGAAATGCTCCCACCCAAGGGTTTCAAACCCTTGAAAAAAATCGGAGAATCTCTCACACCAGTGTCAGAAATGCTCCCACCCATGGGTTTCAACCCCTTGAAAAAAATCGGAGAATCTCTCACCCCAGTGTCAGAAATGCTCCCCCAGGGGTTTCAACCCCTCGAAAAAAAAATCGGAGAATCTCTCGCACCCGTGTCAGAAATGCTCCCCCCAGGGGTTTCAACCCCTTGAAAAAAATCGGAGAATCTCTCACACCCGTGTCAGAAATGCTCCCCCCGGGGTTTCAACCCCTTGAAAAAAATCGGAGAATCTCTCACACCAGTGTCAGAAATGCTCCCACCCAGGGGTTTCAAACCCTTGAAAAAAATCGGAGAATCTTTCAAACCAGTGTCAGAAATGCTCCCACCCAAGGGTTTCAAACCCTTGAAAAAAATCGGAGAATTTCTCACACTCGTGTCAGAAATGCTCCCACCCAGGGTTTCAACCCCTTGAAAAAATCGGAGAGTTTCTCACACCCGTGTCAGAATTGCTCCCACCCAGGGGTTTCAAACCCTTGAAAAAAATCGGAGAATCTCTCACACCCGTGTCAGAATTGCTCCCACCCAGGGGTTTCAAACCCTTGAAAAAAATCGGAGAATCTTTCAAACCAGTGTCAGAAATGCTCCCACCCAAGGGTTTCAAACCCTTGAAAAAAATCGGAGAATCTCTCACACCCGTGTCAGAAATGCTCCCCCCAGGGGTCTCAACCCCTTGAAAAAAATCGGAGAATCTCTCACACCAGTGTCAGAAATGCTCCCACCCAAGGGTTTCAAACCCTTGAAAAAAATCGGAGAATCTCTCACACCCGTGTCAGAAATGCTCCCCCCAGGGGTCTCAACCCCTTGAAAAAAATCGGAGAATCTCTCACACCCGTGTCAGAAATGCTCCCACCGAGGGGTTTCAACTCCTTGAAAAAAATCGGAGAATCTTTCAAACCAGTGTCAGAAATGCTCCCCCAGGGTTTCAACCCCTTGAAAAAATCGGAGAATCTCTCACACCCGTGTCAGAAATGCTCCCCCAGGGGTTTCAACCCCTTGAAAAAATCGGAGAATCTCTCACACCCGTGTCAGAAATGCTCCCCCAGGGTTTCAACCCCTTGAAAAAATCGGAGAATCTCTCACACCCGTGTCAGAAATGCTCCCACCCAGGGTTTCAACCCTTGAAAAAATCGGAGAATCTCTCACACCCGTGTCAGAAATGCTCCCACCCAAGGGTTTCAACCCCTTGAAAAAATCGGAGAATCTCTCACACCCGTGTCAGAAATGCTCCCACCCAGGGTTTCAACCCCTTGAAAAAATCGGAGAATCTCTCACACCCGTGTCAGAAATGCTCCCACCAGGGGTTTCAACCCCTTGAAAAAATCGGAGAATCTCTCACACCCGTGTCAGAAATGCTCCCACCCAGGGTTTCAACCCCTTGAAAAAATCGGAGAATCTCTCACACCCGTGTCAGAAATGCTCCCACCAGGGTTTCAACCCCTTGAAAAAATCGGAGAATCTCTCACACCCGTGTCAGAAATGCTCCCACCCAGGGTTTCAACCCTTGAAAAATCGGAGAAGTTCTCACACCAGTGTCAGAAATGCTCCCCCCAGGGGTTTCAACCCCTTGAAAAAAATCGGAGAATCTCTCACACCCGTGTCAGAAATGCTCCCACCCAGGGGTTTCAACCCCTTGAAAAAAATCGGAGAATCTCTCACACCCGTGTCAGAATTGCTCCCACCCAGGGGTTTCAAACCCTTGAAAAAAATCGGAGAATCTCTCACACCCGTGTCAGAAATGCTCCCACCCAAGGGTTTCAACCCCTTGAAAAAAATCGGAGAATCTCTCACACCCGTGTCAGAAATGCTCCCACCCAAGGGTTTCAACCCCTTGAAAAAAATCGGAGAATCTCTCACACCAGTGTCAGAAATGCTCCCCCCAAGGGTTTCAACCCCTTGAAAAAAATCGGAGAATCTCTCACACCCGTGTCAGAAATGCTCCCACCCAGGGGTTTCAACCCCTTGAAAAAAATCGGAGAATCTCTCACACCAGTGTCAGAAATGCTCCCCCCAGGGGTTTCAACCCCTTGAAAAAAATCGGAGAATCTCTCACACCCGTGTCAGAATTGCTCCCACCCAGGGGTTTCAAACCCTTGAAAAAAATCGGAGAATCTCTCACACCCGTGTCAGAAATGCTCCCACCCAGGGGTTTCAACCCCTTGAAAAAAATCGGAGAATCTCTCACACCAGTGTCAGAAATGCTCCCCCCAGGGGTTTCAACCCCTTGAAAAAAATCGGAGAATCTCTCACACCCGTGTCAGAAATGCTCCCACCCAGGGGTTTCAACCCCTTGAAAAAAATCGGAGAATCTCTCACACCAGTGTCAGAAATGCTCCCACCCAGGGGTCTCAACCATTGAAAAAAATCGGAGAATCTCTCACACCCGTGTCAGAAATGCTCCCACCCAGGGGTTTCAACCCCTTGAAAAAAAACCGGAGAATCTCTCACACCCGTGTCAGAAATGCTCCCACCCAGGGGTTTCAACCCCTTGAAAAAAATCGGAGAATCTCTCACACCCGTGTCAGAAATGCTCCCACCCAGGGGTTTCAACCCCTTGAAAAAAATCGGAGAATCTCTCACACCCGTGTCAGAAATGCTCCCACCCAGGGGTTTCAACCCCTTGAAAAAAAAAACCGGAGAATCTCTCACACCCGTGTCAGAAATGCTCCCACCCAGGGTTTCAACCCCTTGAAAAAATCGGAGAATCTCTCACACCCGTGTCAGAAATGCTCCCACCCAAGGGTTTCAACCCCTTGAAAAAATCGGAGAATCTCTCACACCCGTGTCAGAAATGCTCCCACCCAGGGTTTCAACCCCTTGAAAAAATCGGAGAATCTCTCACACCAGTGTCAGAAATGCTCCCACCCAGGGGTTTCAACCCTTGAAAAAATCGGAGAATCTCTCACACCCGTGTCAGAAATGCTCCCACCCAGGGTTTCAACCCCTTGAAAAATCGGAGAATCTCTCACACCAGTGTCAGAAATGCTCCCACCCAAGGTTTCAACCCCTTGAAAAAATCGGAGAATCTCTCACACCAGTGTCAGAAATGCTCCCACCCACGGGTTTCAACCCCTTGAAAAAAATCGGAGAATCTCTCACACCCGTGTCAGAAATGCTCCCACCCAAGGGTTTCAACCCCTTGAAAAAAATCGGAGAATCTCTCACACCCGTGTCAGAATTGCTCCCACCCAGGGGTTTCAAACCCTTGAAAAAAATCGGAGAATCTCTCACACCAGTGTCAGAAATGCTCCCCCCAGGGGTTTCAACCCCTTGAAAAAAATCGGAGAATCTCTCACACCAGTGTCAGAAATGCTCCCACCCAAGGGTTTCAACCCCTTGAAAAAAATCGGAGAATCTCTCACACCCGTGTCAGAAATGCTCCCACCCAAGGGTTTCAACCCCTTGAAAAAAATCGGAGAATCTCTCACACCCGTGTCAGAAATGCTCCCACCCAAGGGTTTCAACCCCTTGAAAAAAATCGGAGAATCTCTCACACCAGTGTCAGAAATGCTCCCACCCAAGGGTTTCAACCCCTTGAAAAAAATCGGAGAATCTCTCACACCCGTGTCAGAAATGCTCCCACCCAGGGGTTTCAACCCCTTGAAAAAAATCGGAGAATCTCTCACACCAGTGTCAGAAATGCTCCCACCCAGGGGTTTCAACCCCTTGAAAAAAATCGGAGAATCTCTCACACCAGTGTCAGAAATGCTCCCACCCAAGGGTTTCAACCCCTTGAAAAAAATCGGAGAATCTCTCACACCCGTGTCAGAAATGCTCCCACCCAGGGGTTTCAACCCCTTTGAAAAAATCGGAGAATCTCCCACCCCAGTGTCAGAAATGCTCCCACCCAGGGGTTTCAACCCCTTGAAAAAATCGGAGAATCTCTCACACCAGTGTCAGAAATGCTCCCACCCAAGGGTTTCAACCCCTTGAAAAATCGGAGAATCTCTCACACCCGTGTCAGAAATGCTCCCACCCAAGGGTTTCAACCCTTGAAAAATCGGAGAATCTCTCACACCCGTGTCAGAAATGCTCCCACCCAAGGGTTTCAACCCCTTGAAAAAATCGGAGAATCTCTCACACCCGTGTCAGAAATGCTCCCACCCAGGGTTTCAACCCCTTGAAAAAATCGGAGAATCTCTCACACCCGTGTCAGAAATGCTCCCACCCAGGGGTTTCAACCCCTTGAAAAAATCGGAGAATTTCTCACACCTGTGTCAGGAAATGCTCTTTAAAATCATCAGGCTTAATCTCTTGTTGAATATGGGCGGAGCGCTCCAGACCTGATCGAGATGGAGTAGAAACTCAAAAGATGGTTAGAACGGATTACATCGTGAATAAGCTCCTAACAAAATAACAGAGCGCCTTAGATTGCGTGATATGTTTGAAAGCTCTACAAATAACAAAGCGCCTTAATTTCGATATGTTTGAAAGCATTACAGGCGATTCCCTAGCGCTCAGCTCAAGACGGAGTTTAGGAAGCATGTGTCGGTAGTCAATTGCTTTGCATGATCTCCGCCGATCACTCAATCAGCCTGCTCGTTATCGATGTTTGCGGTCGGTCGCCGTCAGCGGCGAACGCGGCACACCAGTATGCCGAGGCTTTGCCATGATTGGCAAACGGCGAGAAGGCGGGCACACAAAACCCGTCCCACCACCAGAGGTCATAATTATAACCATTTTTTGAACATCCTGAAAGATTGCCATTCGTGTACCCCCTTTTATCTACGCAAAGCTATGAAAATGCGCGCTTCTGGAAACCGCTGTAAATCTCTAAGGCATTTACTAGGAGTCAGGGGGGTCCGATTCGGCCACGATAGGCTTTCTAGTCGGGTACCCAGTCGAGGTTGAAAGGGACTTTGGGTGAGCAGCACGTGGTGCTCCTAGGAGCATGTCGGCCTGTTCAGATACAGGACTACACGTGGCGCAGCAAGGCAAAAACTTTGCCGCACCCCTATTTCCCACGCGACAGCTAATGCGGCCTGTCTGATGAGACCATGCGGCGCAGAGAGGCAAAACTTTGGCCGCACCCTATTTCCCACGCGACAGCACGTGGCCTGTTCTGATGAAGTTTACTACGTATGGCGCAGAGAGACAGAACTCTTGCAGCGCCTCCAGCTTTCCCACGCAGCAGCGCGTGGCCTATCGAACAGGACTACGTCAACGCTGAAGGCGGGCCCTCACCCTTTGATGGGTGAGCGGGTCTTCCTGATCAGCAGGATACGGTCAAGTCCTGTCGCCCGCAGCAGGATCCCACCCGGGAGCAGTCCGCGACAGAGCGCATGTCATCGCTCGCCACGAAATCGACAGCGAGAGGACCTCTCCTCGTTGAGGACCGTGGGGGAGACCCCTAACGAACTTCAAAAATCGTTCAGAAAGTGACTTCGTAGGCACCTTTCCAGGAGCAGACCCGAAAGGTAAAGGACTCTCTCTGGGATCGGGCCCCTATATATACGTGCTGTGCGGCTGATATGCGCCGGGGGTCAGTCTCTGAAGCGATCGATCAACGTGTGTTCAACCACTCCAGTGAGTCGGGGGTTCCTATTCATGGCCACGATACGCTTTCGACTCGACTACGAAAGCGGTTGGACGACGATATGGCCACGTAATTTCCTTGCGCCACGTGGCCTAATCGTCGTCCAAGTGAGAAGCACGTGGCGCCAATCATAGCCCGTTCCACTCGGCCACGATACGCTTTCGATTCGATTACGATGAGTTTATAGCAACGAACGAGCCACAATGCCCATGATTAAACACATTGATCGATCGCTTCAGAACTGGCCCGGCGCATGTCAGCCATAGCAGCACGTATATATAAGGGCTCGATCCCAAAGAGAGCGCAGTGCGCCTGGTGGAAGACTACGAGTCACTTTCTAGACGATTTTGAACCGCTATAGGCGTCTTCCCCCGCCGGTCACTCAGCGAGGGGGCTCCTCGCTGTCGACCGTGGCGAAGGTGATGTCCCTGTCGCGGACTGCTGTGGGGTGATCCCCTACTGCGGTCCTTTGACTTGGACCGTATCTCTTGATTAGTGGGGAACCCGGTCCAATCGAAAGGTGTGGGGAGCCCGCCCCCGCGCCACGTGCTCCATATCGAACGAGGCCACCGTTAACTGCTGCGTGGAAACGAGGGTTCGGAGAAGGTTTTTTTTGCATGTCTGGGCCACGTGCTCCTATTGAACAGGCCACGTGCTTTAGCGTGGAAATAGGGTGCGGCAAAAAGTTTTTGCCTCGCTGCGCCACGTGGTGCTATCGAACAGGCCACGTGCTCCTCGGAGCAGCACGCTGCTGCTTGCAAAAGTTCCTTTCAGCTCGACGAGGTATCCCGAATAGAAAGCCTATCGTCTCCGAATAGGACCCCCGACTCTCTGAGCATAGGCATTGTGGCTCGTTCGTCGTCCAAACTCATCGCAGTCGAATCAAAAGCGTATCGTGGCCGAGTGAAACGGCTATGATTGGCGGCACGATGCTTCTCACTTGGACGACGATTAGGTGTGCACGTGGCGCACGGAAAGTACGTGGCCGTATCGTCGTCAGCAACCGCTTAATGTGTAGCTCGAATCGAAAGCCTATCGTGGCCGAATAGGACCCCCGACTCTCTGACTAGGGATTTGGAAAACGGATTATCAATTCTGTGTCCGATGCCTACAGCTCTCTCAATACATATGTTTACACAAGCGGTGCTACGAGTTGATCGCGATAACGCTTGGCTCCGGGCGAGATTGAACCAGCATATTCCCTTTCCGGGGAAGCGCCTTATCTCACTGCACCACCGGAGGCCCCAGCGCCGCTCTCACTCAACTGCTCGGTAAATCTTTCACCCGAAGGTAATCAATCCTTTCACCCGCATAACGGAGATGAAACAGGAATACCGTCAGAGACTATCTAACAGTCGTAGACCTGTCAAGATGATGCCCTAGTTAAGTCTTACACGATTTTTGAATGTTTTTGCCGTAACTGCAGTTTCAACGTCTTCTTGTTCTTTCTTTGCAGCCCGCGAAGAGTAGTAATTGCTATAGGTTCAGAAAACTGGGCGACCAGCGTTGCGATTCGTCCAAAGGTCTATTGTAATGATCAATGTTTGTGGCGAGGTTTTTTCTGAGACAGTTGAATCACAGTGTAGGGTATTAAGTGATGGCCAGGACCACCGTTACAGATCCGGGCGAAACAAGTCGGGAGTGCTATTGTGTCGATCCTGTTCACGTAGGGACTTCAGGAACGTTGGAGTGCCCACAGCGCAATCGAGGCTAGAGTGCATCTGGCACGTCTACTAAGCTGAGACTCAGACTCAGAAACTCGAGTCGGGCACAGTACCCAAAATGGGATTGATAGCCGCTCTTTCCAGATACCCTCGGACGAACTGGGTGTGCTCACTCGCGCATCAGACGGAGGCGTTCTTGATGTGAATCGTGCCATCTTTGCAGATTGACTTTATTTGGAGCATCGGCGAAGGGTTTTCTGATGTCTTTCTCTCTTACAGGCTCAAGTACTCTCAATATGGGTGGTCGGGCTGCTTGACGATGTTAATGTACAGTTGCTTTTGGGCCTGGAGCTGACAGTGTCTCCTTTACTGGTAGCACCCGATGTCTCGGCGTGTAAATGCTCGCGATTGGCGAACTCCCTAGCACATCCGGTGGCGATCCGAAGAGCAGTTGCGTTTTGTAGCACGCTGCACCTTGAGTCCAGGATGAGTCCGACACTAAGTGCTGCTGCTAAACCCGGTTGCCGCATACTCTAGGGCGGGCTGCAGTATAAGCGCTTATACGTGGTCAGAATAGTTTCCGCTTACTGCTGCCCCATGATGTACCTCCCAGTGCCCTTTAGCACATTGAGTTTAGCTCTTTACAATTTGCTTGCTTTTGCTCGGTGTTCTTGTGAGGAACTTCAGCGACGGATCGAGTATAAGGCCGAGTAGGTTTGACGAAGCGAGCAGCAACGGGCAGGCGATCTCCACCCCAGCTGACATTGGGATGGGCGCGCTGTGTGCTCTTTGGGGTCCGTCGTGCCCGAAACTGATGCTGAAGACTTGGCAGCTGAGACAATGAGCATCTTGTTATCAGAAATGGCTTTTCAAATCAATCAAGGTACTCGTTGATCTTGCTTGCGGCCACTTCTTGTATGTCGCGGTTTTGGCACATGATAGTCATATATCATCAGCGTAGGCGACAACTTTAATGTCCTGGGGAGGTGCCGGAATGTCCTCTAAGTACAGATTAAACAGAGCGGGCGATTTGCTCGACGGCCATTGATGACGAATGCTGTTATCTGGCAACGCTTCTGCCACGGTGGAATATAGGACTTCAGTATGTTATCCGATAGAATCCCCAGGTTAACACTGCATCCGAATGCCTTTGTCAAGTCCAGGGCTACAGCAACGGTCCTGGAGGGGGCTTTCTCATGTTGAAGCCGTCGATGGCATAGCCAACGATTTCCAAAAGCGCCGTCGTGGTGGAATGTAGCTTCCTAAAGCCGTGCTGGTGATGTTGTTTCTCATTATGCTGAGCCAAATCATTGACGATAAGCTTTTAGCAACCTTGGCTAGAGGTGACAAAAGGCTTATTGGCCTGTCATCGCTTTCGCTGATTACAAGCAGCGGATTTACCGGAGCTTAGGCAAACGAAGGAATGACATTTGCTGTTTTCCAGTCTTGTGGCAGTGTGTGCAGGTTCGGAAGGAATGAGTTCAACGTCGCAGAGCACGTTGTGGTATGTTTACACAAGGTGCTGGAGTTGATCGCAAAAACGCTTGGCAGCTCAGGCGAGATCGAACTATATGAGAGCTGAACCAGCTTCTGGTGAAGATTTACCGAGCAGTTGAGTGAGAAGCGGCGCTGGGGCTCCGGTGGTGCAAGTGCGATAAGGCGCTCCCCGGAAATGGAATATGCTGGTTCAATCTCGCCCGGGAGCCAAGCGTTTTGCGATCAACTCACGCACCTTGTGTAAACATACCATAACGTGCACTGCGACGTTGAACTGCAGTTACGTCCAAAACACATTCAAAAATCGTGTGAAATCTAAATACATGGTTTTATAAAGCCCACCGCAAATGTAAGGAAAGCCCTAGTTAGTACGGAGGAGGGATGCGCGATGGGGTTTCTTAATCAAAATCTGTTCCTCCATTTGTTGTTTTTTATGCCCGAGAAACTCAACGAGACTTTTTGCCGTTCAAATTCATTATCGTTGAAAAAGGAGGCCATAACTCCGTTCGTTGTAGGTGTACTGAGTGTTGTGAATGTTGTCTCGATCTATAGACGTTGCATTCCTTATTGGCAATAATGCGACCCGACCACCAGAGTCAAACGGTTTCAAAAGAAGAGTAGTTCGTGAGGGCTCGCCGACGGCCTCAGCTGTCATCTATGGCGGTCCCGAACTTCGTCCCGGAGTCATATGTTTTGAGTTCTCCAATCACCAACAGTCGACAGTTAGCCTTCACCATTCAATAGCTTTACATTTCCCGACCTCCCACGTAGTAGAGAAGCTTGGACTGGCGGGCAAAGGTCGTCTGCACTCCCTTTCCGCCTCGGAGGTGCCTCCCTTCTACACCTCTATTTGTGAGACTATATAAGGCACAAAAATCTCTCTTAAAGGCATCGTACACGATGAAAACCGAATTCCAGCTTTTGCGTTCAGTCAATGGCGGAACTAGTGGGTCGTAATAATGTCACTCCCAGGAAGTTCTGGAGTTTTCAAAATCGCCTCTGAAGATTTGTTTATCCACAAAAAGCGCTCCCCTGGGTTTTGGAGGCCGTAGCCTTGGGGTCAGGTCCGTTGTTACAAGGAACAAAACTCCGTGGTCGCTGCCGGCGATCGTGCGTTGACGCGTCGTAGGGCGCAATGCGCATGACACTCGATTTCACGTTCGACGTCGATCGAAAGCAGCTGACAGCAATGGGAGCAGCAGGTTAGTAACCCTTTTTCATTTCGTTCGAGAAAAAATGATCGCTCGTCTGCATGGCGTCCTCGGTGAGAAATGCTTCCAACGCTGCTTCAAGGAACGAATCGTAAAACATTTCCCTTTGCGTTCTTCAGCGCAACTATCCCCAAGTAGATGTCGGCGGGAACTTCCAAATTTGTTTTTGAGCCTTTTTTGAATCTGGGTTTTTTTCTTGAAAATTTGACGTTTTTGAGGGGGCTTTTTGCAACCTTTAGTCACTATAGGGATATAAATTTATTTATTTATTGTGGCCAATTACAGTTTCGGAAACCAAGGTGAACAACAAATGAAAAGGTGTGATCGGCCTTATGGAAAAACAATAGGATGAATAGTGATTGCTGCCCATTTGATACGGGAACATTGAGCTGCTCACAGAAGTCTTGTTTGAGATGGTAATGTTAACGTATGCGGCTCCACATGTTGGACAAATAAGTTTCACAAGTACCACAAGCCTATTGACCTGCTTTGGCGTTCTACTACCTACCAGGCGGTAGCCCAGCAAGGAGACAAGCAGAAGACAAGCGGCAGTGAGAGATTCCGCCTGTATTAAGCCTAGATCCAAAACAGTTACACTTCAGCTCAAATTTTCCCCGCTTCTTTAGGTCATCATATCAGGGCTTCAAATGTTTTCGCATAGCAAATAGACCTTTACAAAAACCATCAGAGCTCATAAAAACAGAACAAAAAAAGAGAACAAAACGAAGTGAAGTGAGATAGGCTTCCGGTGAGGAAATATATCGAGGGAGAGTGATTGCAAGAAAAAGTGGATGATGAGAGAAAAGATATGAATAGACTGAAACGGGAATGGTGGCTACAGAACAATCCTTTTCTGTCTTAAATTTACTCTTCTAGTTTGCCGCTAAAACTTCTTGGCGTCGACGACAGTATCATAGAATAATGGCAACTGATTCCAAGTGCTTTGGAAGCTCGGACCAAGAAACGACTCTAGAAACAGATTGGAGTGTGGAACCTGTAAAAAATACAACATAGCAAATATAACAATATTAAAAATACAATATAACAAATAACGAAAACGTCAAAACCCAAGTTACCGTTTTCATCGTATACGATGCCTTTAAGGGAGTATCTCTCAGATTGCGCCTCTGACCCCAGTCTTCCATTTCTCTTTTGACTCACATTACAACCTTATGAATATTACTTTATAAAAAGTGCATGATGGTAAGACGGAGAACTCAAAACATATTTTTGGACGGAATTCGGACCGCCATAGATGACAGCTGGCGGCCGTCGGTGAGCCCTCACGGACTACTCTCTTCGAACCCGCCCACCGTTGGACTCCGGTGGTCGGGTCGCATGTGCTAATAGAGGAATACAACGTCTATAAGTAGATAGAGACAACATTCACTACATGAGCGGGATTCCTGGAGACATCGTTCTGAGAAGTCAGCACGAAATTCTTTCCCAGGTCAGCAGGAGAAGCGGAAAACGATCTCGAGGTTGCACTGCTGCCTTTGATGTTCATCAATCCCTTTGCAATGCACCGCATTTGATTTCAATTACGTTAAAGAGAGATCGTTCGGCCTCGAACGGGTTCTTCCGCGTGAAGGTGGTTGCAGCGTCATTCACCCAACTAAACTTAGATAAACTACACTTAGAGTTTGAACGGAAGTCTGTACCTTTGATTACCCGCTGTATATTGCTGCCACCAATTCGTCTGAAAAATTGTCGCCGCTACATGGTTCTACAATTGTTGTTAGCCTTTTAACAACGGCTATATGTACTACCTGAACTTTCATTGTCTAAATTTGTTCTAGGTCGACCAGTACGTGAAAGTGGTGCTGTGAGCATTCGGATCTAGAAATCGTTTCATTCCTCAGTGGCCTTGTGGACGTCATACACAACATCTGTGATTAATCGTCATGAGACTCAATATGTTGCCTCATTATCCGGAAAATTAATGGAACTTGTAAGGAAGGCTACGGATTTGCCTTCTTGAGCTACATAGTATTATTCATTAATGTGTATATACCGAAAATTGTTGGTCTCGTTGTGTTTTTATGGTTTTTATTTATTTGTGTGCTTTATTTTGCTGGGGAATTTATCTGTGATAGCGACGTAACAGTTTAGGAGCATGGGTTTTATACGAGAGAAGGAAATGCAATAAAGATCTAATACAGTTTATATATGCAAGTCTTCTTGCAAGCACTCAGTTATCTTTTTAAGAAATGCTTCGTTTTGCATTGTTCTAGAAACAGCCTTTGAAGTGATTATTGTCAAGAAGTGGGTTACAGATGCCAGATGAGCAAAGTGATGACGAATGGGAAACTGGAGATTGTTATGGTAGTGGAAGTCAATGGTGTACTCGTCGATGCACGCAACCATTCGTCAAGCCATAGCTGCTACAAACAAACTGCTCTTCGAAGACCCGAGACGGACGTCCCTCTGCTGCAGGTGGGCGTTCCAGTTATTCATATCTTGGGTCCGGTTTGAAAGTGTGGTTCGATCCATCACCGATCTTGGTAGTGGAGGAATCTTCCAGTGCTATTCGCTGGAAAATGCTGCACCGCGATATCGTTAGCGACCTGATACCAATTATTCATCCTCGAGCTCTGGAGATCATTGTGCATGAAAAAATATCTTATTGCTGGCATTCAAGAGTTACTTCCGCGACGCGATGTTGCATAATCAGCCTACGTGATCGATCAGCGACGTCGCGTCGCGACATCGTTGGAGTGTTCAGCAGTGATGAAGACGCGATACATTTGAAATTACGCGCAATTTCCCTTCGCGCGGCGTCCATCGCGTCGCCTTGCAATGTAAGGCGTCGTTTATACTTCTGCAGCCGAGCGACGCGGCGGAGTGCAATCCTACAGTATCGATCGTGCCGCGCCGCATGATTGATATTACAGAAATGCACTGTGCCGCACCGCTCGCGGCGGGAGTATAAACGGCTCCTAACGCAACGCGGTGGACGTCGCGCGATGGCAAACTCGTTGCTGCTTTTCTTCAGTGTTTTTCATTAACGCGGCCAAGTCTAAAAATGAAAGGAGTAAAAAAGTAAGCATATCTAGGATCACATGCACTTAAAGGCAGTGTTCACGATAATCTTCGATTCTGAGATTAATCGCTTAATCGATTGTTTGGCCCCCGAGTAGAACTGAAATGACGAAGTAACCGAGAAAAACGCACCAGAAGGGCACGAAATACTCAAGTATCAGCCCGCCTTTTAAGTATCAATGGAACTGTTCGTTGTGACAGTGAAACCTACTGTGGACCCGTCTTTTGCACTTCTCCATTCTGTGTTGCCCCGTTCTTCCCTTCGGGCCCTAACTAATACTGCTTTGCCCAAAATATTCTTCCATTTTCGATTAGTCCCATTTTTTTCCGGTGACAACCACCGTGAACATGTTCATCCAACCAGACAACTAGTCCAGGCCATAGAATAATGTCACTGAAATAAGACGGATTAGTGCGTTTCTCGCCGTTTCTTCGTGATTTTGGTAACACTTTGGTTTAGCCAACGCATTGTTTTGAGTGGAAAACTTGGAAACGAGAATCATCGTGAACACTGCCTTTAAGAGAACACGAAAAAAACTGCGGGTAATGCTTCGGAAAAATTGCCGTTTGTTCATGAGAAATCGCGTACGTACGCATTTGCGCTTAGTCGCGCAGTGTTTACACCTAAATACATGCGCGACGCGATTTTTGGCGTCTCACTGACATGTGCTATAGCATCGCCCCTCGAAAACTCTGAACCGCCGCTGAATGGCAGCTTTCCCAATTGTGTTCGTTCCCAAGTTTCTCAGTTGAAACAATGCGCTGGCCACCAAGTGTTACCTGAATTCACGGTGAGGGGGCGACAAGAGCACCAAATGCCTTATTTCAAGTCACATTGTTTTCTGGCCTTGAGTAGTTGTCCGGTTGCATGGAACTTGTTCTCGGTGGCTGTTACCGCCGAAAAATGTGTGATCCAACGAAAATGGAAAGAATATTGTATGCAAAACAGTATTAGTTAGGAAATCCCGATGGAAAGTACGGCTACACAGAGTTGAGAATTTCAAAGCACGGGTCCACAAAGGATTTTACTGTCACAACTAAAGCTCAGTTTTCACTGCATGACTGCTGTTTTCCATCGCAGCGATTTTGCACCCGCTGCTGCAGCGATCTGGCGGCGCCAGCAATTTTGGTTTATAGTGCATAGCCTCATGGACGATCACCGAAGAAAATCAATCAATGGGGTGGAAGAGATTATGGCCATCTGGCCATTAATAACATGTTCCGACTCGTGACCATAAATCTCGTCAAGCGAATGGATCAAAGTTCACAGGAAGAAATGTGCCATTCGATGGCGATCGCTCCGTTGCTGCCAAATTTGCAGCGATGAAGCGATGATCAGCAAATCATCGCTTCTGAAGGAGCGCAGCAGTAAATAGCAGTACATAGGCCGCAGCGACTCAGCGATGAAGGACGTCTGCCACGAAGCGATCACATTTGGAGCGCTTTTGAATTACGCGCGATGAAAAAAGGGCCAGTTGTCTTTCGCATGGCGGCGGCGACCACCTGGGGCCGGATGCATCAACGCGCGCCGGGTTGGGAGTAGGGGCAATGCAGTCGGCATCATTGAAGATAGCAGTGCCAGGGCAGTAGATCATCTAATCAATCGTGCCCCAGCTGTGTGGTTTTCGCTGCTCTCTGGCTGTCCCAGCTTGCTCCTAGCTGGGGCACGATTGGTTTGTGTGATTTACAGTTCTTCAAGGGCGCAGACTGCCCTGCCCCTGCCCGAACCTTGCCCAAGGATGCATTCGGCCCCTGCAGGTCAAAACAGGGCTTGTAATGGATTCAGGAGCACTAGTGAGGGTACAGGATTTCGTGTACTTCTGGTGCCTTTTCGCGGAATTTTTTCGTCATTTCAGCTCTACCTGGGGTCCAAGCAATCGTTCTAGGAGAGATTTTCGAAATTAAAGGATATCGTGGTCATTGCCATTAAACTTTTGGTTGATAGTAAACAGGAGTGAATCATCAGCACGACCAGAGGTATCTGAAATGGTTTGCTGGTGGTGATTCCGTGAATTTCTCGTGATCATTTATCGGTTTTCCCGCTTCTCCTTGATAGAAATGGAAATGTTTCCGATAAGGGGAGGGCGGGGCCGAAAATAAATCTCGGACGACAACCATTTGCCACACCAAATTCAATTTTCTTGAGAAATTGGGCGAATGCTTAGAACGCGTATTAAATTAAGAAAAAGAATAAAAGTGCCAGTTGACCACCCACTAGATGGATAGTCACAAATCCGACTACTGTCGAAAACTCGGATATTCGAAATCAATTCCCGTTGAAACAGGTATACTAACCGCGCCTATTGTTGGAAAAGAGTGCCGTTGGAATGGCGGAGCTATCATAGGATGATCCCCGCACACTAAAAAGCAGCGAACCGTTTTCGTCAACTCTTATGATCAGTGGAAAATCTGAAGCGCGAAAGTAGTCTTTAAAGGCAGTGTCCACGATAAAAATCGTTTTCGAGTTTCCACCAGAAAACGAAGGTTTAGAAGTCTGGATTGTTCTATCAGTGAAGAAAGAATCATGAAAAACGCTGCCACGAAACATCCAAAATCCAGTTCTTCCTGAAAGCCACATCTCAACGGTGGATCAGTGGCGCGGGCATGGGCCTGAAGTGAGACAGCGTGCGAAAATGCGCTCAATGCTTCAAAAACTCAGCCGCGCTCGCCACTCTCAATGCTAATATAGAAGCGGACCAAAATGTTCCTCGGAAAGCTCGACCGCTTGAGCGGAAGGGCCTAGCGCGAGCGGACTGCGAGCCGTATGGAGCTCTTTCGGAATCATTTTTCGTTCGTTCTTTCGACCCCAGTGCTCCAATAGGACCAGAACTTTCGATTTCCGGCCAAAAACCGGAGGACGAAATTTATCGTGGACACTGCCTTTAAGACTCTGTTCGTTGCGAGCTGGGAACGTCGGCGGACCCAGGGGATTCGTGCCGTTCATCCGCAGTTATTCGTTCCTTCTCGGTGCTGCGGCAGATGCTAGCAGCAGCGGCATGCAGATGCCGCTAGCGTCCTCTTCAGCTCGTCGTCGGTGCCGCAGCTGATTGTTAATCATGATTAACCCAACACTCGCCTTGGGAAGGCACAGAGTAGCAGTGATTCAACAGCGTCGTGCCGCTCGTAGCTAGTACCAAGTTATGGACGGAGCCTAAGAAGAGGAGCAAGCGCTCTCGGCGTAGTCTTGCCTAGCGTTCAATCCGCTACCAGGTTGTTCAATCTAAGTTTGTGTCGTTCGATAAGAGAGGGCGTTGCTACTTACCAAAAAAAATGTTTGGTACTTTCTTTGATATGAACGTATGTGAAATTTCATTTCAATATGTCAATTTATTCGTTGTTTATGCAAGTCATTTAGTGTCGCCGTGTCACAGCAATGGAAAATTGAATATCGTGCAGTGATAAAAATTCTTATTTTTGGAAGGTGTAGCACCAAAAGAAATTCATGAACGAACGTTTAAAGTGTAAGATGATTGTTCACCCACAATTAGAACAACCTGGTATAAAAGATGGGTTGCGAATTTAAACATGGTCTGTACAAGCCTTAGAAGACGGATCCACGTGAAGGACGTCCAAAAAGCGCATCAACACTCAGAAATCATAAGCCCAAAATACAGGATATGGTTTTGGAAGATCGTCGATTGACTGAGAGAGATTTAGCAAGAGGCTCTACACATCTCATTAGGCAGTGTGAGCCATATTTTTAGAAAGTATGAAATTTAGGGTTTTAGAAAGCTGTGTTCACAATGGGTGCCGCATTCGCCAACAATGGAACAAAAAACACATTCGAAATGCGGACTTTCTCAGCAACATTTGGAGCGTTTCAGTGAAAAGGTTAAAGGCAAAGTCCAACCCGGGAATCCGCACTTTTTACTTCTACCGCCTCATCTTGGAGGAATTTTTTGGCTGATCACAATGGTGTACACGAGGTCGCTCAAAACCCAGTATTTGAGGAGTAATGGCCCCTCAAATACTGTGAATCAGAACGGCAAGAAATTCGTGGACGAATTGTCTCAGACCTGTTTTTTCTCGTCACTCGCAGCCTTTGCACTGGAGCACACAACAATACAATACAAAGCTAGACTAATAACAAATGGAAGAAAGTATGATTTTCATCAAAGTCCATCGCGCCGTCTCAAATCCCCACTGTGACCAGAAACTTTGAAGTGGGCGGAGCGAATGGGTTCCTAATTTGGGGAGGGCTACGAGAGAGTGGGTGCTCGATTTTTCTCGCTTATTCTGAAGAAGTTTGAACGATGAGATTAGCAACCTGCCAAAACGCGGAATCTCCTGCTGCAGGAGTTGCTAAACTCATCGGTCGAAGCTTACAACATCCAATTTATCCACGAGCTTGGACAGTGCGTAAACCTTTTGAAAGGCACAGGATACCTAAAAATTATTTTTCTAGCTTTCATGCTGGGATCTTGGAGAGAGGTGACACGCTTCAGATCACAGTGGTTTCTCTGATTTCGCCCAAGACCCCCTATGAACAGAGTTACGGCTCCTAAAAGATGCCTATATTTTGAGGTGAGTGAAGAATTTGATGGACGAGTTGTCTCGGGCCTGTATTTCTTCTTCATTCGCATAATCGTTGCGCGAAGAGCGAGCCAGGATAAGGGAGACAGTCCGGAAATGGATGGAGAGAACGCTACACGGTCGAAATTCATCCATCCATCCGGCTGATATCGAGGTCAAAAACCAGGAAGGGGTCTCGGAGCCTGTGTGAGAGGTGGTGAATGAAGGGAGTCGGGCCTGTGGTGGTAAAGCTTATATCTCGCTTATTTGGAGGAATTGAGATCCCGCACTTGGCACGTGTTATACAGGAGAGTCTACTACACAAATAAATGAAAATCACAAAATTCATTTCTGAAAGGGTGTGCACTGTGCTTTTAAAGGCAGCGTTCACGATGATCATCCTCGTTGACCTTCCAGAGTGAAATGATAGGCGGGAAGGATCCTAGGCTCCCAGTGTCGAAAGAACGGTAGAAAACGAGCCAGGAGCAGGCAAAATAACTGCTGCAAACACCAGCGGTTTCAAGGTGCCCCAGACACGCCTGGTGCCCCAGATCCGCCCCTCGAAATGAACAAATGAAGACTCAGATTACACGAATGATCAAGTGGAAGGAAGTGCTGATAAGTGAGCTGATCGCTTCATTGCACTGATAGGTACTCATCCTTCTAGCAGTCCAATTCCTCCACGCTCAAAAATCCCAACGTAAACAAGAGAGGGCCTATTTTTGGCTCAAAAACGCGTCTTTCGTGTCCTTTTTAAGCATGCCTTGGTTATATAAGGCACCAAACCTTCCGTAAACCGTGTGTGTGGAGATATCGGAAGTGAAATGTATCGTGAACACTGCCTTTAAAGTGGGTTTTGTGCGTGGATTCATCACTTTGAATGAGACTTGAATTTTTTTTTTGGATTTTTTTTCGGTTTTTTTTTTCAAGTGTTTTAATTTTTCAGGTGTGTTCCAGAGAGAGATATATACTGAATAATAAAGTTTATTTTGAACCATAAAATTGTGTTTTCTTATCGAACGACAAAGCTTATTCTCAAACACTTAACCTGGTACCTGTCCCTCTTTACTCTCCACCATTGGTTGCGTTTAAAATTCGCTTTTGCGCCTTTTGGCGTGCGGGCCCATTGGCGGCTGTAGGTCATGTCAAGAGATTATTTTGAGGCAGTGTTCACACGAAGAAAAAGTTGCACGTTTTGTGGCTAAAACGTAAGCGTTGGATCCCTCTGAGAAGATTAAGAACGGAATTGCGACGAAAAGCGGCCGGTAAGTGGGTTGAAAATGTCGTGGGCCAGCCAACCCATTGGGTTACTCCTGCCCACGTCCCATATAATGACGGATTGCTCTGAATTCTCGTGGTTAGATGAGCGATGGTTTTGCGATCAAAAGCCCCGTTCTTCTGCATTCTCAACTTCTCTCTCTCTTTACTCAGGTTAGCTCGCACTTTTTTACATCGGCTGCAAAAACGGGAGTTACTGAAGCCTCCGGACAACTCGTCCCACAATGCTTCCCTTGCTGAGTTTCGAGGGGCCATAACTCCCGTTCCTCAGGGGGTCTTGTACGATTCCAGGGACATCATTTAGAGGGAAATCAGCATGGGACCGTTTTCAAGATAGGCGGAAAAGCAGAAAAACAACTCTTATCGTGAACACTGAAATCTTTGAATTGCGTGATCAGAAGTGTTCACGCGAAATGGGGGAGTATTGACCATCACTCCGCTTGGGCCTATCAGGTGGCTTAATACAGTAGTATCGCAGGCTCGTCGATGCTCGCCGATTGGAGAACGCCCTCAAGGGCTTAAGAGGATCCTACCGGTACAGCGAATTTTGTAAGTAGTGCATCTTCTTGGTAAGGGGAGATACTGATTTTTGAAGTGGTTGGAACTCAGGGGTGGGTGCATTTGTAACGTGAGCATTGAACTTTTCATGAATCATAGTTACACCTACCCCGACACTAGAAAATTGTTCTTATAATTCACTCTGGAAAATAGCTTCATATGCGTGGTTGCGACTCATGAAAACAATCTGGAGATGTTAGTTGAAGGGCGACATCTGTGAATAATGCCATATTGGCCATACTGGAAGTCCATTTCCCCGGTTTTAGCCTTGAACTGAGCAGAGTAAGAACGCAACGCACGTCAAGCAGACTTATCGAAACAGTGCTCATCTACGGGACACAATAATACGCTCCCACTACGCTAGCCACGCTTTACTTAGTGGGGGTAAACTCACAACACTGAATCATTTCGAAACTCCGAGCTGAAAAGGAAGAATTCGTAGGAGGCATTTTAGCGCGTCCGTAGCTGAGAACACAAGCGAAAAACCTTCGGTTTGCTCAGACCCAATAGGTGAGGGGACAGCGAGCCGAGGTGAGAGGGTGATAAAGGCTGCTCCGGAGCGATTGTAGAGACTCTCTCATACTTCAGTGATACAGTGTTCACGATGAAAAAGTATCAGTTTTGCTTTTGCACAGAGACGCAAGCTTTGGGTTCTTTTTAAGAGCAGTAGGCGCAAATGAGCGACGTACAACACGGCTAGGAGATGGGTGAAAATCCCACTTGAACTCCAGCCGACCCAGTGGATCACTGCTCCCACGTGCAATATGACAGTTGTATAATCAAAGGAACAGCTGCCGAAATTACTTAATACTCTGTAGGCCCCCGTCATTTAAAGGCGAATAGGCTCAAATATCTGATGCCATTAAAGGCAGTGTTCTGCGCTAATCTTCAATTTCAAGATTATCTGCTAGGATGATTGCTTGGCCCCCAAGAGTAGCGCTGAAATGATGAAAAATTGGGAGAAACCACACAGAAGTACCCTGAAATCCTGTACTCTCACTCACACTCCGCTCCCCGTACTCTCAGTGAAACGCTGTATGTTGTGTCAATGAAAATATGTTATGGCACAGTCTTTAAAAATTCTCTATCATGGTAGCTCCTTCTCTTTCCTTCGGATTCTATCTAATACTATTTTGCGTGAAATATTCATCCATTGTCGAATATAACCAATTTTTCGCCATTCACGAGCGCTGAGAAACATGTTCCATCAACCGGACAACTAGCCTGGAAGGCCAGAGAATAATGCCACTGAAAAAAGCCTTTTAGTGTTTCTCGCCGTTTCTTTCACGTAATTTTGGTTAGTTGCACTACGAGGGCCCACTCCACATTATCGGCATCGATGACCTCTCTTATATCAAGAACATCCAGCTGGGCTTGAAATTGAATTCCCTCAATCAATGAACCTTCGGATTTATGTACACATCTAGTCAAAAAGCATTGACTGGAGTGCTTTTTTTCATTGATCAACTGTTTTTATTAGATGAATTTGCCATTTATTTCTCCCTCTGAATGTCGATGATTTTTGACTGCTCGACATGAGAAGGTGATCTTTTTCTTCGGCGCTGTGCACGTGTGCACGAACTGGCAACTTTGGGCCTTAGAAACTCTATTTCTAGGCCGTTTTTCACCGCGCTACCGTCATAGTTTTTCAGCTGTTTTCAATCTAAGCTGTTTTTTGTAGTTTTTTCGTTAACGTTTTTCTCGCATCGTGACCACTGCATTTAAGTGAGAAGCCTGGGAACGAAATTCGATCGTCGAACACTACCTTTAAAGGCATCTGTACTCGCTGAAAACCACTAACCGTTTTTTTGTGGCTTGATTCAATTAGGTTCGTCCCATCCACTGGCAGAACGTAGGAGAGTTTCTTGGTGTCGTCAACGGTCCATTGTGAAGATATATGTAGTGGAGGAATGTGTTAAAATTCTATCGAAAGAGGCCGGCCCTCCGTCAGTCATCATCTTGGCTACAATTTTGCTGCACAGCCATCGTATAAGTCACTTTGATCAACAAGTGATAAGTTGATGAAATATATTGAATGATTACGTGAAGAATGTCTTTTTCTACATACATTCTGGTTCATCTATTCTCCCTCGAAAATCTCTCCTGAAAAGAAAAAATGAACTTATTTTTGATCTTGAGATCATGTGGAGTCAACACAGCGATTTCTAGGGGTTGCGTCGGAACCAAGGGTTGAGCGGAATTACTACTTCCGCAGGTTTTAGGCCTCAGAATTCGATTTCCGAAAAATGGGTGCGGAAATCAGTGAACAAAATGCGGAAATAATCTCCAACCTGCATCCACTGACAGGATCCGACGAAGTTAAGACCTCTTGCCGCTTCCGTCAAGGCCTGCTAAAGCAATTCAATTTCTCTTCCCAGGATCCTGGGATATGCTTCATTTGGAACTTTGTAATTCGTTAGTCTTTCAACAAGCCAAAACCCTCTACGTTAATCTAAAGTCGTGAATCGTTAGTTCTTAGATATCCAGACTTTGACAATAGAGCACTGCTATTAATAAAAACGGCCGAAAAAAGCAATCAAAGAGTGATAAAGAAAAAGGCATAAATAGATGCAAGTATTACTATTATTTCATATACGTACTCGATGGAGAACAAAGAAGTTTAAAGCCTAGAATTTACACGTAATTCATGTCCTGGATAACAGCCGGCTAACTGTGGATGTGCGTTTTTCGGTATGTGTCTGATTCTGGCCAAAGTAATGGTCATTATCGAGACAATTGAGGGATTTTCGATTTTTTCTCCCTTTCGGAAGCATTGAGTCAACCGAAGGATGAGTTGTGACTCTGCCATTCAAGTGCCCGACATTATAGAGTTTATTGCGGACTTCACAAAACGTCCTATGTGGTATAGTGAGGACCGAATATTCGGGGGTTCGAATAAATATTCGAATTTTTGAACGAATTTTTACTGAACGATCTGAGGCATTCGATATTCGAAAAAGTGTGAATATTCGAACATTATTCGAGAGGAGGTTCGACTATTCGCAAAAGGTGAATATATTCGAACATTATTCGAATTCGAATATTCACTGACGTGAATATTCGAACTGTTATTCCGAATTCCAATACTCGACAAGCTAAGTACCAGTAGAAATCCGGTGCATAATATTCTGCTTGTCTCCTCAGACAACCAAACTGGGGCGTCGACAACAGGTAGATAAGTCGATAGTCGTTGGACTCCAAATAGAGACTCTCATGCATGCATACACAGTAAAGTGAGGACTTTGCTAGCCTGAGACCTGCCCGTTGCACAGCGACGCGTCCACCTGTTGTCGGCTGTCTCACATTTTGATGTTTCTGCGTTTAGCGGCCTATATAGCAGCAGTTCACACCCCGCAAGGACTGTTTGATCTAGGCTAAAGAACTACTTTACATCAACACGCATGTCTAGCGTTGCGCACCCACGCGCGTCGCGTTCAGCGCATCCACCTCGTCGCAGCTTCGGCACACCACACCTCGCGCTCGGCCTCCACTCTCGCGTCGCGGCTCTGGGCACACCCACGCGCGTAGCGGCTGGGTCACCCAGCCTGTACTGGGAGCCGCCATGGACGCGACTACCTCCAGAAATTCGTGGAGCGGGGGTCAATGTACCCAAACTTGGGTAATTGAACCGGCTGCACTGCACTTGTCATTTGAGGCGCTGCACCTCGAAAATGCGTCGTATCTAAAGCGCGAAAACGCTAGCTGTGCTGCACAGCTCGACATCAGCCAGATTCAATAACTCGCAACCACGCTCCCGCCCAAGATCATCGGCGCGTTGGTCCATGGTGGATCTCATGGTGGGCGGATCAACTGCTGTCGACGCCCCACTTTGCCATCAGAGGTGTTGTAAATCCTGGTTGACTTTTGTAGTGTTCTTCGAGAGCTTGAATCCCATCTGGGTTGTTCAAGAATGAGTCACGTGCCCTTTCATTTTAACATTTGTTAGTGGTAATAAAGCTTTGCAGAAGAAGAACAAAACTTTTTTTAGTACCGCTCCAAACGTAAAGTTGCGTAATATGTGCTAGTGAATGCTCAGATTATTCATCATTTGAATATTCGGAATTTCCGAATATTCTGTTCGTTCAGGCAAAAATGAACGAATTCATTCAAATTAGTTCAGTTCGAAATAAAAACTGAACGATTTTCGTTTAGAAATTCAATTCGTTCGGAATAAAAAAAACAAACGAATTTATTCGAAATTCGTTTGTTCGAATGAAAAATGAACGAATTCATTCGAAATTCGTTCGTTCAAGGAATAATAAAAAATCAACGAATATATTTATTCAACAGAAATTTGTTCGTTCGGAATAAAATGAACGAATATATTCAAAGAGAATTTGTTCATTCGGAAAATAAAAAATGAACGAATCAGCCAAAAATTGTTCGTTCGGAATAAAAATGAACGAATATATTCAAAAATTCGTTGGAATAAAAATATGAGCAAGATATATAACGGAAATTTGTTCGTTCGAAATAAAAAATGAACGAATTTATTCGAAATTCGTTCGTTCGAAATAAAAAATGAACGAATTTATTCGATCGTTCGTTCGGAATAAAAAATGAACGAACTTATTCGAAATTTGTTCGTTCGAAATAAAAAATGAACGAATTTATTCGATCGTTCTTTCGGAATAAAAAATGAACGAATTTATTCGAAATTTGTTCGTTCGAAATAAAAAATGAACGAATTTATTCGAAATTCGTTCGTTCGGAATAAAAAATGAACGAATATATTCGAAATTTGTTCGTTCGGAATAAAAAATGAACGAATATATTCGAAATTTGTTCGTTCGAAATAAAAAATGAACGAATATATTCGAAATTTGTTCGTTCGGAATAAAAAATTAACGAATATATTCGAAATTCGTTCGTTCGGAATAAAAAATGAACGAATATATTCGAAATTTGTTCGTTCGAAATAAAAAATGAACGAATTTATTCGAAATTCGTTCGTTCGAAATAAAAAATGAACGAATTTATTCGATCGTTCGTTCGGAATAAAAAATGAACGAATTTATTTCTGAAATTTGTTCGTTCGAAATAAAAAATGAAAATTTATTCGAAATTTCGTTCAGGACAAAAAATGAACGAATATATTCGATATTTGTTCGTTCGGAATAAAATGAACGAGTATATTCGAAATTTGTTCGTTCAGGACAAATGAACGAATATTCAGGAATTTGTTCGTTCGAATTAAAAAATGAACGGGTATTCGAAATTCGTTCGTTCGAAATAAAATGAACGAATTTATTCGAAATTTGTTCGTTCGAAACTCGCGCAAATGAACGAATTTATTCCGAAATTGTTTTTCGAAATAAGTGAACGAATTAATTCGAAATTCTACGATTCGTTCAGAACATCAAAATGAACGAATTTATCCGGGGTGTTCTTTCGAAATGAACGAATTTATTCGAAATTCGTTCGTTCGGAAATAAAATTTACGAATTTACTCCGAAATTCGTTCGTTCAGAACCATAAACCGTTTATTCGAAAATTGTTTTGTTCGAAATAAAATTAACGAATTTGAAATTCGTTCGTTCGGAAAATGAACGAATATATTCAGATTTTTCGTTCGAAATAAAAAATGAA
This sequence comes from Aplectana chamaeleonis, assembly GCA_029168955.1. Lineage (NCBI taxonomy): Eukaryota > Metazoa > Nematoda > Chromadorea > Rhabditida > Cosmocercidae > Aplectana > Aplectana chamaeleonis. Next base: position 204,758 of record JAPDOI010000238.1, read on the forward strand.
CAACATTCGAAATTCGTTCGTTCGAAATAAAATGAACGATTTATTAGATCGTTCGTTCCGAAATAAAATAGACAGTTTATTCGAAATTTGTTTCAGCAAACTCTAAAAAATGAACGAATTTATCTCGAAATTCGTTCGTCTCGAAATCTCTAAAATGAAACGAATTTATTCGGGAAATTCGTTCGTTCCGGAATAAAAAATGAACGAATACTATTCCGAAATTTGTTCGTTCGGAATAAAAAATGAACGAATATATTCGAAATTTGTTCGTTCGAAATAAAAATGAAACGAACGAATATTTGAAATTCGTTCGTTCGGAATAAAATGAACGAATTTATTCGAAATTCGTTCGTTCGGGAAATGAAAAAATGAACGAATTTATTGGAAATTCGTTCGTTCGGAATAAAAAATGAACGAATATATTCGAGGAAATTTGTTCGTTCAGGAAAATAAAAAATGAACGAATTTATTCGAAATTCGTTCTGTTCGAAATATAAAATAAAACGAATTTATTCCGAAATTCGTTTCGTTCGGTCTTTTTCCAAAAGTCCTCGTTATACTATGTAGTGAGTGCTTCGCGCTTCACCGGATGTGGATGCAATGCGTATGACCTGTAGACACTTCGATGGACTCCAGACAAAACGCCGCTTACATGCCCAGCTAAGGCCCCGGTCATAGTTGGAAGAAGCCGACGTATCCAGCCCGGTCGATACACACAGAAAGCATCGGAAATGGGATGCAAAAGTCACCCGGTGTATCCTCCAGCACTCCCCAACACCCGCCGACATCAGCCCGGTCGATACGTACATGAACAGTGTGGTTGGTTAAGGCTGAGAAAAATCACTCACAGTGTATTCGACGCGGTCGATATCCCATGCAATACGTGGATGACAGGATGAGAAAACTCCGAAGTGGGCGTGCCGATAATAAAGCAATGCGTATCACTAGAAACCTATCCACCCTGCTACTTCCATTTCTTCACTGTACTCTCCTTCACTATTTCTCTGAACAGGTGCAATCCTGTTGGCCACGTAATCATCGTCATCACTTCCGGTGGGCTCTAGTCCTTCGGAGTACACCGGGGCGGCATGCATGGTGCGCAGCGAACGCGGTGTCAGGGGAGCCACCACTCCGCGTGCCCATGCGGCGTCGAGCAACGGCGCGGCCCCGAATTTCGCGGCGTCTTATTGATGTGCCTGATTTTTCAGGCCGCCCCGTTGCTCGACGCTGCGCGCGCATGGCGAGGCGAAGCGTCCCTGACACTGTCCGCTGCGTTCATGCATACCACCGCGGGTGATTTTCTCAACCTCACCCCATCATTTCAATCATACGTATCGACCGAGTGAGTGTTGGGGGCGTGTCGGTGGAGTTACAGATGCAAATAGCACCAACTCTGATCGGGGCCTAAAGGCTATAAAACTGCGGAAAATTCTTATGGTTTTCTACGCGTGCTGGTGCGGAGCGGCGGTTACTCGGACAGGAATGAAGGCTTGACTGCGCGCGCAAGTTTTCGCCCTTCAGGTACCGACCGCGCGCAAGGAACCGTTTCGACCGCTCGCCAAAAAGCAGAATAGAGGCTGGGACCGCGCGCAAGAAGGGCTGACCTGCAGACGGAGGGAGCAGGAATCGCTCGCGCCATGAGTGGCCGTAGAACCCAGAGTTCGAAGTTTTGTCGCCAGCAGTAGTAACTGTTGCGGTCGAGCAGCTATTTATTAGCCGCGAAACAGGCCGCTCTCAAGAAGCCGCCGAATCTGAAAGACACGGGCCGCGAGCCCTTCTGGATTTTCATGACAGGTTGTGAAATCCAAACCTGCACACCGAAACGCGTGCCGAGCACCTCGTCTGGGGCTACAGCGGCGGGGCGGGCCAGAAGTGCACCAAACTTATGTAATTGGAACCAACGCGACATTGCCGACATCTGAGTCATGTTTGAGGAGTGCTTTATCTTGGAAATGGGCGTGGTTATCACCTCAGAGCCTTCGATTTAAAGGCACCACTTTTGCACACGTTAGGCCGGGAACATTTTACTTCCATCGCCGGAGCGACGCGATGGGATGCTTTGAATACTAATGAAGACGCGCGACGCGATATCGATCGACATATCACCGATGTCATTTCATCGCGTCTGAGTAGTGTGAACCCGGCCTTAGTGCAACTATCTCGCCATTCTCTTCGCGATATACACGCTGTCGTGTCAGGAGACGCGAGCACGTGCTTTACGCGTGTTTCCAAGGAAGAAGTGGGCGGGCGAAGGATCGGCGTGAGCGTAGAGCTCCCTTTTATTATTTGAGGATAGGGCTAGCGACTGTTGGTCCGTGATTGCCGCAACGCGCTACTCTTTGTATTGGCATGGTGCGTATAGTGAGTATTGATTTTCCAACGAGATTTCTGGATAAGCTTACGAAAATTTCTAACATTTCTCTAGTCATTAGCCGTTCGACGTGACACCAAAAAAGCCCGTCAGTCGTTGAAGTCGTTAATCGTTAGTCGCAATTACGCACATCACTGATGGGATCCAATGGGATCAGAAATCTGATTCATAATGGTTTTAGGTGCCAAGGATGGATAAGTAGGTGTGGGAATGATGATTTGATGGCGACGCTTTTTAGACCCGGAGGTTCAAGGACCCTATTTCGATGCCTGCAGCTGGAAGTGATATGCCTTGTTTCGTTTTCCGCAGATTTTGCGCCTCGTAATTCCGCTTCCCGACTTCCACGAAGTTTTGAAACTTGTTTCAGATTCCCGATTTTCGATTTCCGAAATTTTTTAATTTTGTTTCGAGTTCTGAAATTCAAAGTTTTATTCCTCTCATCCCTGGTCGGAACTCGTCCCCGGCACCGTCATTTTCACACCCAATAATTTTTTGCGCCAACCTGGGGTTTCCTTTCCTTTAAAAAATCAGGAGAGTTAAAGAAGGGTCCTAAGAAGTGTTTATGCACACAGGGCCAGATTTCCAGATTGAGTTTAACCATACGTTTCAGAGGTTAGAAAAACGCGCAACGCGTTGGACGAGGTTCCGACACTGAAATCGATTTTAGGTAGCGATCGACTCTTCCTTTCTCAAAAGTCGATTTGAGGGGAATTTCGGTCAAAAAAAGTTTTCAATGGGGTTTTTCCGCTGCTTTTTCGTTCCTCCGATTGCGGAGCGAGGACGCATTATTGAGAGAGTGTGGGAGTAGAGAAGGGGAAAGCAGCATACGCGCGCACACGCACGTCGATGGTCGCTTCAGTAAAATTCTCTTTTGAACTAGAGGGTTATCACTCATGTATGTAAGACGAGGAGAAGCCATGAAAGTAGTTACTTATAAGCTATCCGGAGAAAAAGGTGCATTCCGAAGCGACGCCAACAGCGTCCGGCTGCGATCGATTGATTCATTCGCCATATGTAAGTCTGAATATTTTCAGATCGGTAATTCACTGTTCACTGGGAAAATGGCTTCGAACTGTTGGAACCGACATAATACTGCAATCAGATGGAGGACAGCACTTGAAAGTTACGTTTTTGTGCTCATCTGTGCGGGAGCTTTTTTTTTGGAAAAATCTGTTCGTAAGCTTTCTTTGGTCGAGATCTCGAACACGCTCTCTTTCCACGTTTCTGTCATGGAATTTTGCAAGTGATCTCAAGTTAACAAGTTATTACTCGTTAAAGTTACTACCTTGTAATCTGCTATTTCGCTATCAATTTGAGGGTTATTTCACCTTTTCGTGCAATATTAGTAGGTATATTTATTTTGAGCCTACCATCTCCGGCAATAAACAACCCTAAAGTGGAGATCTGTGATATGGGTGAGGAGCCATTGCCTCGAAATCTTCACCGCTTCTTCTTCCTTTTCTGCAGCCTCAAAGTGGTTTTTGTCATAGGTTGAGGAACTGGGCGGCCTTCACAGGATTTGTCCAAAGGTCCATTGTGGTTAAGGAGGTAGGTCTCTTCGGGCACATGAACAAGTGCGCCGTGTCGTGTCCGGGAACACCACAGTCCGGGCATGCGTCTGGTCGGCTGCTGTCGATCTTGTTGACGTAAGACATGAGCAGAGTATAGAGTGACCACAGGGCAGCGATGCAAGAGCGTATCTGGCTCGTCTGCCGAGTGCTGAGACTCCGGACTCGCAAACCGGCTGGCACTGTTCCTCAAGATAGGGTTCAGCAGCCGCCTTCGCCAGAGATGTCCTCAATCCTCGAACAAACTGGGCGTGCTCCTCACGCAGAAGACGAAGCCTTTCCATGTTGGAGTCGGCCCATCTCTGTACATCAACTTTACGAGCATCCTGGCAGAACGGCGTCCTAATCAGATTTCCTCTCTTTTATGGGCTTCATGATTCTCTTTGACGAATGATTCGGCTGTCTCAGATTTCATTACTATACATCTGCTTGTGCCTGGAGTTCACTGAATGCTCCTTGACCGCGGCTTAATTAATGCTGAGCGCTCCGCGTGAAGAGTGTTCTATTGGGGAGCTCCTTGCACAACCGGTAGCGAATTCTAGAGCGCAGCATTCTGTACACGCTGCAGCTTATTCCAGGAGCTGTCAGACACCAGGTGCTGCCACACTGGTGCCGCATATTCCAGAGCCGGCTGAAGTATTATTGCTCTGTAAGGTTCTCAACATAGTCTCTCGGCTGTTTTCCCATGATGTTCCTCCGAGAGCTCTCAGAAGAATATTAAGCTTTGCCTTGACGACTGTCTGTTTCTGTTCCGCACGTTTTTGTGGAACTTCAGTGACGGATCAAGGAATAAGGCCAAACAGCAGGAATTTTAGCTGCTGGCAATAACAGGTCATCCTATCCCATTTGACATCAGGATGGGCACTGTGTTCCTTGGTGTTTGTTGTATGAACACTGAAACAGAGGATTTTGCAGCAGAGACTGTGAGCATCATATTATCGAGGGAAGAGCTTCAACTCGACAGAATAGGCGCTGAATCTTGTTAGCGGCTATCTGCGGAGTCACGGTCCTGGCACATGATGGCGATGTCGTCGGCATACATAACAATCTTTACATCATTGGGAGGCTCGGGAATGTCCTCAAGATACAGGCGGCTGAATCAGGAGCAGGGAGGACAACACTCCTTGCCTTGCGGAACACCGGCTGCTATTGGAGATATGCTATCCAGGATACGTGATTCTGGAACAGAACCTTAGCCCGGCGACGGCACTTTCGTGTGAACGCTGCAATCCGCATCGCTTCTGCCATGATGGTAGCGACGACTTGAAGAGGCAGTTTCTCGGACAGCAGTCCCAAGTTAGCTAACAAGAGTCAAACGCTATATGCTCCAGGTCTGAGGGCGACGGCCACACCGTTCTCCCAGGGGCTTTCCTCATGTTGAACCATCGACCGCAAAGCTCACGATCTCCAATAGAGCAGTAGTAGTAGAGTGAAGTTTCCTGAACCCATGCTACGATCGCTGCTGTCGCTCATTTTGATCGAAGCCAGGTCCGTCACGATCAACTTTTCAGCTAATTTAGCGACGGGCGATGAGCGAGCTTATTGGTCGAAAGCCTTTTGCCGTGCTTTGGGACTTGCCTGCAGCACGACAAGCGGTACCACATTGGCTGTCTTCCAAGCTTGCCAGGGTAGAGTGCAGGTCCAGCGGGAAAAGAAGTGTGAATGACTATCTGCAAGCATCGGTAGAAGTTCCGTGGGAAACTTCTTCAGGAGTGGCTGGGGAGATACCGTCAGGTCCGATAACCTTCGAATTCCGCATTTCTTTGATAGCCTTCTCTACGCCATTGTGTGAGAGTAAAGGCCTCAGAAAGCGTTCATGAGCGGCAACCGGCTCAGCTCTCCTAACCGTGACTCTGTTTTTGCACGCCTCGCTTGGTGCGTGTGATGAAAAAGTTCTTGCCCAGTGCGTAAGCAGCCGCTTTCCCTGATTTGCAGATGTTCTCCTCCCACCGAACTCATCCAGCGGAGCTCATCGGGGGGGAGCAACGGACTTTCCGGAAATTTTCCTCAACACTTTCCACGTCGTAGTTCCGTTCGCCTTGAAATTCAGCTTTTCAGTGAACTTCTCCCAGCATTCCTTCTTGTTCTTATCCAGATCCTTCTTGATCTCATTATCCAGCACACCAATCTCCGGGTCTAGAGTGGTCTGCGTAACAGCTCTCTTCTCATCTCTGGTTCTTATCTTCTGCAGTATTTCCCTCATGGGAGAGGTGCTGGCCGGCCGCGTCTCTCCTTCGGATTCTCCTGCTAAGGGCCTGCGTGGAGAGGAATCCTGGACCCGCTCAGAAGTATCTATGCGCCACATGCGGCAATGATGTTAACTGGAGACATACCAGCGTCCAGTGCTTCGTATGCCAAAGGTGGGTGCATCTCTCCTGTTCGGGTCTCAGCTCTGTGAGGCATTATAACTCTGCTTTTCGCTGTGTTTTAGGCCATTGTTATACCTGAAGTTTGCGACCGCGACAGGTGCTGTCAACTGTTACGAATCGTGTCAGGGACCAGCCCCAGACCGGTAGAAAAATGCTGTGATAAAGAACAGTTTGCAGCGTATGTCGCGGTCGCTGGCTCCGAAAGGGCTGTTATGCCTGAAATGTGAAGCTCCGTTCGGTAATCCGGTCGCTGTCGCGGCTGTCCGTCACCAGTGCAGTGCACTGCGACGGGTGTCGCAGCGACCCAGCATCGCCAGTATCCTGCCGGGTGTTTTTTGGCCGTGAGCGACGAGCCACGGCTGACCCCTCAACGACGCAACGTAGCAGTGTTTCTGCGATACGAGCCAGGCCTGTCGTGGGGTATAACAATAGCCTTATGCTCTTCACCTACCAACTCTGATTCCTCTTCCTCAAATCGCCCCCCCCTTTCATTCCGGTAGCACATATCAATCTCAACTTTGGCCTTCGTACTAAACTTTCTGAGCTCTCTCTCTTCGCACGTACTTACCATCCAGACGTGATCATGGTTCCAGAAACCAAGCTCTCTCTCCATCCCTACCTATCCTCATCCCTAATATCCCGGGCTACACTGCCTTTCCATTGCTCAAAGAGGTCAGCCCTTGGCGGAGAGGAGTTTCAACCTTTGTTTTATCCTCTCTCCCCTCCGCCTCATACCCAAACACCCCACGGATGGTACTCTCGCGTACCTTCCAATCCATCTCCCTTCTTAAAAACACCCCTTTCTCTTTTCAACATATATATTCCCCCTACCCACCTCATGCCCCTACTCCTACAATCCCATTCCTCTTCTTCTCAAAGAACTCAACGATTATTCCCTCTCATCATCAGTTGTTTTCGCCGGGCACGACTTTAATGCCCACACCTTCTGCTCGTCCCTTGGTTCTGATGCTAGAGGAGAAGAAGTCAGAGAAGAAATGGGCTGAGGTGGTGCGACCTGAAGTCATCTTAAACGATGATCAGCCCACTCGTCTCCCTGCCAACGTAGCCGATCTTCTAACCCAGACATAACTCTTGTCTCCTCAACCTTTCCAACACCTGCTCATGGTCACCTCAACTACATAGTCCTAGTGATCATATGTCCTGTCTTTGTGTGCACATCGATTCTCTCAAATTCTCTCTTGCTCCTTATTCTGGTATTCGTCAGCGTTCTTATCTCAATTTAGGCCAAAGCAGACTGATTTGCCTGTTCAGTGAGGTTGCGCTACGCCTGGCGGCTGATTACCCGTGGAATGACGCAATGTGCACCAGAAGGAGCATCACTTATCTGATGCAATTCGCAGGGCCATGAAGGCGGCTATCCCTGTTGGCCGAGTAAAGAGCGTTCTATCCAGAAACGTCTGCAGAGAAATTCTTCTAGAAAATCAGGACTTTAGATGCCAGAGAGAGCAGTTGACCATCTAGAACCCTGTCGTCGGCGCTCAGCTGGATGGTGAGATCAGAAAAGATCTCGACCAGCACAAAAAAGAAAGAACAGTGGGAAAAGATTCACCAGAACAGTTGAATTTCAAGACGGACAGTGGAGCTACTTGGAAGGTGCTTCCGGAAACTGTATCGGGAAAAGAAGCTCGCCAGCCACCATACCTCCACTATTGAGGTTCGGTAATAACGTTTTCAAGTCCAGGAAAGGAAGCCGCCTACTCTCTCGGTAAGAAAGTTTCTTTGTCACGAGAAGTACAAGGCGAGGATCGCAAAATAGAGTGACAGTAAGAGAGCTGTGCCGCCTCCCGCTCATGAGCACGGCCGATACGTTCACTGTGGCGCAAGTAGAGAAGATTACTGAAGGACATGCGGAACTCCAAAGCCTGTCGGTCCGGACGGCATTTGTCCTGCTGTACTGAACAAACTCCCGACTAAAGAGATCCTTGCGCTCATCGTTTGATATGATTAACACTTCGTTTAGCTCTTGCACTATTCCGCAAAACTGGAAGACAGCGAACGTCATCCCGTTGCCCAAGCCTGGCAAGCCTCAGTCATCAGTAAAGGGATATCGTCCCGGTAGCTTGATGTCACCTTTCGCCAAGGTGGCCGAAAAGCTCATTGTCAGGGATCTAGCGGAGCACAACGAGAAGCAGTTGTTTCAGCATAGGTTCAGGAGGCTACATTCCACAACTTCACGCGGCGTTGCTAGAAAGTACCGGCTATGCTATCAGGCGGGTTCAACGCAAGCCATTGAGAACCGTAGCTGTTGCGTTGGATCTCCACCAAGGGCATTTGATACGGTTAACGCTGGAGTCCTGTCAAACAACATTATGGAGTCGTCAATACCATCTTGGCAGAAGCGCTGGATATCGGCCTTTGTCAGGTCGGCGGGCAGAAGTCATGTTTCAGAACCATGTGCTCCAACAGTATTCCTATGGCAGCTGGGGTCCCGCGGGGCGGAGTTCTATCGCCAGCCCTCTTCAATCTGTACCTTCAAGATATGCCTGAGCCTCCCACAGGACATCCAAGGTCGTCGCGTATGCCATTGACATAACAATCATAATGTCGAGATCAGGACTTACAGAATTGGCCGCCAATAAGATCAACGAAGTACCTGATCACACTGAAGAGCTTTTTCGACCGCAAGATGCTAAGTATCTCTGCAGCCAAGTCGTCAGTGTCCGTTCTCACGACGGACCCATCCGAGCACAGCGCTCATCCAGGATGTCGTGTGGGATGGAGACCGTTTGCCTGCTGCTCGCTTTCCAAAGCTGCTCGGTCTTGTGCTCGATCCGTCACTCCAAGTTTCATAAGAATACCGAGCAGAAGCAGGCAGTCATTAAAGCTAAACTCAACGTTCTCAGGGCCCGCAGGGCCCACTTCGATGAGGTAGCAGCAAGGAGACTATACTCACAGCGTATAAAGACCTTCTGCAGCCCGCCCTGGAGATACGCCGCACCGGTTTGGCAGCATCTCGTCTCAGAATCCTCCTGGACAAAGATGCAACGAATTTACAAAATGCTGCTCTCCGTATCGCCACCGGATGTGCAAAGGAGTTCCCCAATCGAACACCTGCATGCTGAGACCCGTCTATTACCAGTGAAGAGGCACTGTCAGCTCCAGGCCCAGCAATTCCGCATTAACATTATAAAGCAACCAAATCACCCGTCGTGGAGAGTGCTAAACCCCGTGAGAGAGAGAAGTATAAGAAAGCCATTCACCGCCGATGCTCCCAAACAAAGTCAATTTACCAAAAGATGGCACGACTCACGGCAAGAACGACTCCGTCTTTTTGCGCGAGGAGAGCACACCGCAAAGTTCGTACGGTGTGTCATCTTGTGAAGGTGGCCGCCGTCTACTAGGAGATATGCTGCCCTCGTCACCGCACCTCAGAGTCTGAACTCGGAAGAAGGGCGAGATGCACGCTCACCATCGTTACGCTGTGGTCACTCTACCCAATGCTAATGTCTTATGTCAGCAAGATTGACGGCAGTAAATCAGATGTGTGCCCGGACACCTGATATCGTCGGCCATGATACCGTACATTTATTCAACGCTGTCCGGAGAGACCTACCACGCTGACACCAATGGACCTATGGACGAATCCACTACTGGTCGCCCAGTTCCTCCGCCTATGACAAAAACCTCTATGTGGCTGCAAAGAAGAAGTAGTAATTCCCTGCTGACGTTTGGAAAAAGGTCTTGACACGACCCTCAGGAATTGCTGCTTTCATGGCCTTGCAGGCTGGCGCACTTGTTAGATGGCGCTCTTTATGATGAACATCACTATTCCATGGGTAGTCGACCGCATGGCGGAGTGTATCTCTGAGCAGGGTCCAGTCTGCTGAGCCTAAATTAAGATAAGTACGATGACGAAAACCAGAGTAAGGGGGCAAGAGAGTCAGAGAGATCAATATAGACAAAGACAGGGAACGTGATCACTGGAGAGAGTTGTGGATGTGGACCACGTGCAAGCATTAAGAGGGTGGATGAAACAAGAGAGAATATCTGGGCTAGAAGGTCGGCCATTGGCAGGGGAGACGAGTGGGCTGGTCATCATTGAGGATAACCAGGTCACACTCCTCAGCCACATTCTTCGACATCTTCCCCTCTGGCGTCAGGAAATCAAGAGCGTAACAGAACGTGTGAGCATTGAAATCACCCTGCAAAGACAGCTGAAGGAAGAGAGTGAGCAGTCATGCAACTGCTTGAGGATAGGTATAGGATGGTGATGGGGGGCAGGATGTTACAGGTGGGATAGATGTTAAATAGAGATAAAGGGGTTTTGAGGTGAGGTGGACAGGAACGTACTCGAGAGTACCGTCCTTAGGAAGTATTAGGGATAATATGAGAAGGTAGGCCTGAATTGCACGAAAGTAGACACTCCGCCCCCAAGAACTGTCCTTGGCATGTGATAGGTAGTGTAGCCCGGAATGTTAGGTTGGGGATAGAGCTGGTAGATGGAGAGAGCTTGGTTTCTTGAACCATGATAACATCCGAGGTGATGAGAACGTGCGAATAGAGAGAGTTCAGATAACTTGTTGCGAAGGCCGTTAGAGATTAATGTGAACAACGGAGAGGGGCCGGTTAGTAATTGAGGAATCTTATTCTGTTGCTGGGGGCAGAGCATAGAACACAACGAAAGGATGAGTCGCTGATGCCTCACAGAACTGAGGTCCGAAGTGGAGAAGTGCACCCACCTTTGGCATCCGGAAGCTTTGGACACTTGTTTTTATGCCAGGTAACATCCTCTCGCCGCAGGTGGCACATGGATACTTCTGTGCTGGACCTGCAGTTCTCTCGACGCCGGCCCTTTGTAATAAAATCCTCCAGGAGAGCTGCGGCCGACCAGCACCTCTCCGCCCATTGACCATGATTTGCTAATGGGTGGAGCAGCAGGTAGGGGGCGGAGGTTATAAGTCAGGCAGGGGTTGAACAGGCTTTGCGACCGGTCGCAACGAGGGTCGTATAGATTTCGAAAAATTTCTCGGAAAAAATGAAAAATTTTGGAAATTGGGGGTTTTTATCTCTAAAACCACTCGGAAAGTAGGTCACGCTCCGTGTATTACATCGGTACCATTTCTTCATTTCAGGGAGGGGGTTCGTAAAAATCTTGTTCATGAAATTTATTTCCAAATTTGGAGTCACCAGAGGTCTCGTAAAATTTAAGTCACCGGTCGCTGCAACCTGCCCAAGCCTATAGTCAGGTTTTTAGGGGTTCGTTTCCCGTCGCTGCCATTAATCTTATGCGATTTTTTGCAAAAATGGATATTTATTTATTTATTTATTTATTTAAGACGCTTCGTGGAAGGTAGAACGCATTGAAAATGGGGCAAAATATACATGGCCGAAAAGCCAAATTGAGGCTTACCGCACGCAAGAAGAATACACTTGAAACTTTGGGTTTTGAAAGATGGAAAGAACGGGGCACATTCATGAAGTTTAATTTCAAGGAGGCAAAAGCAGAGCCAGCTCTGTATTGTGAAACTGTTCAGTCTGAGGTTAGTTCTTGGAATATAACTAAAAATTCTCCGAGTTTCCCACGTGTCCTAGAGGCGTTGAATTTATTGAACTTCGATTTGTCATTTCTCAATATTCCACTCAAGATTTTAAAGATCATGCACACATGGTTTCGCTTTTGGCGAGACTCAAGCGAAGTGTAACATCAGTTCTTCATTTATACAGAAACCGTCATATATGACCGCATTTGCACAACTCCCAATTGTGTGGTCTGTCCTGCTGGTAGAGAGGGAGATTGCCTTGCATGCGGCGTGAAGTCTACATGATCTCGTGCCAGCTGTGCGGCAGAGGCAATACGTGTGGAGAGACATCTGCTGGCCGCTCCATGTTAGAGTGAAGGAGCATCTGGACGGTAAAGATAAGCTGCGGGCATCAACATTTCTGGGGTTTCACCTGTGTTAGCACCTTACCACGGCGACGACCTATCCAATCGAGGTCGAGATTATAGGGCGAGAAGCTGACACACCCAAGTGCGAGAAAGAGACCCTGGAGGCATTTTTTGGATCCAGGCGAACTATTCAAAAATCAACCGGAAGGGGGAATACCTATATATAGCCAGAGAGAACTCAAACCCTACTTCAGACGCTCGCATTCTAACGTCCTGAGAGGTAGCGGCACCGTCACCGTCCGCTTCAACAATTCGTTATATGGTGTGATTCTCCCTCACAAGCGTGCTTCCTGAAAAGGTACGGTTATCTCCTGGTTCCCTTCACTTTTGACGAAGTTTCAGGATCAGAGTTCTTCAGATTAGGTAGAGTTTAGTCGACATCCTGACCAGATAAGCGAATTTCTGATTTGCTTCTTTCAGGCTACGAAGACGGCGATTCACGCCGAAACGTACGTAAACCGAAATAAATCCATCTGCCAACCTTGTGTCCGAGTTCAAACAGAAAAATCACGACAGTTCTTCATTCTTCCTTGAGGGAGCGGGAACTCTAGCATGAGAAAATCCTTTCAGTCTCAAAGAAAACTTAACGAGTAAAATTTTCTTGCTTTCTTTCCAAAAGTTACGAGATAATCTTTCTTCTTGTACGGACAGAATACTGAAGTTCCCACTTCCACAATTAGTCCCTAACATACACCTGATACGCCCGCATAACAATAAGACGCCTTCGTCGCATAGTCGACAAGAATCTTTGAATATATGAAATATTGCGCACTGAGGGCTTCACTACAGATTAATATGATAGTGGGTTGAGAAATCAAGAAGCTCACTGTCATGCTGAAAACCTAAATTTCTGTCATTCGAAACAGATGCTAGCGAGTGGCGCATCAAGCACGTAATGAACCGGAGTCTGGAGTCTCCCATTCTCATGTTGGTGGAAGCGAAGCGCATTCCGTGATATGATCGAGAGATTCTGAAATGGAGTCAAGATACTACATCGTCAGTAACAGGCGGCGGCCTCGGTCGCCTTTATATAAATGTCCAGGACGAGATGGAATCAATGCCACAGCATTGGACCCACTAACCAATATCGCCATAAACGTCAGATCAAAAAACATCATTGCCACTTTCTCAAAAGGGAGGACCACCCTCACCTGGAAGTCACAATCAATGGTCAATCCTACTCAGCTTCTATGCGATACCGGCGCAGAAATCACTATAATCTCTTATAAGAATTGGAAGCTACTCAGGAGTAGCCTTCCCTCCAGAAAACCGACCTCACTGGCTGTATGCCGCAAATGGAACGCCTTTGAAAATTTGTGGTTGCTTCAGAAACTGACTTTGATTTGTCCAATAATTTGTATCTGGAAGACACTGCCCTGCACGTGGAACTTGTTTCGTAACTCAAGATGAATGCAACGTCTTCAGGGATGCCGTGGATCAAACATTTGCCCACAGACCTCTACAACATGGTGAGAAAGTATGGTATCCAGATTCCTGGTACGATCGTTTTTGGAATGCGCCTCCGCTGCGATGACGTCTTCAAATCTGGTCCTGGACGCTGCACGGCTACCAAAGCAACGCTGATGCTGAGAGCCAATGCCCAACCTATTTTCAAGAAGAAACGCCCTGTACCGTACGCCAACGTCGCCGCTCTGGACAAGGAGATCGACCGCATGCTGAATGAAGACGTGTTGTCTCCCTGTGACCTACTCAAGATGGGCTGCACCGATCGCCGTGGTGAAGAAAAGAATTGGAACTCTTCGCTTATGTGCCGATTACTCAGCTGGTCAACGACGCGCGCTGATGTTGCACCAGCACCCGCTGCCCACTCCGGACGATGTTTTCACAATTTCAATGGTGGAACGGTATTTACGCAGATTTACCTTAGAGGACTATTTCGCTACAATCGTTTGCCTTTCGTAGTGAAATCTGCACCTGCCATCTTCCAGCAAATTATCGATTCCATGATTGCTGGACTGGAGGGGTTGTGCAGCTTACACTACCTCGACGACGTCATTGTCAATGGCCGCAATATCGAGGAACACAACGTCAATCTGGAAACCTATTCAAAAGGATTCAAAACTACGGCTTCCGCGTTCGTATCGAGAAGTGCAACTTGCTGATGGCTCCAGATCCGATATCTGGAGCAATATTATCGATCGCAAATGGACGCCACCCAGACACCGAGAAAATGGAGGCTATCAAGCAGATGCCACAACCCAGGGAAATCGGACAGGTGCCATCTTTTCTGGGTCTGCCAATTATTACCCAGGCCCCTTCGTTAAAGAGATGCGCCAGTTACGTCCTGCACTGGACAACCAGCTGAAGAAGGACGTGCGGTTCCGATGGTCATCCGACTGTCAACGGAAAGCGCTGATTGCGCCAAAGAGGTTCCTGACATCGGAGTTACTGCTCACTGATTATGACCCTTCCAAGGAAATTGCCGTCGCGGCTGATGCATCAGATTATGGTATCCGGAGCAGTTATATTTCATCCATTCTCCGATGTAATGGATAAACCTATCTACCATGCCTGTTGTGCCCTCACAAGTGCCGAAAGGAATTATGGACAAGTGGAGAAGGAGGGCCTAGCTCTCGTGTTTGCTGTGCGGAAGTCCCATCGCTTCCTCGACGGACGTCATTTCAAATTACTGACGGACCACAAGCCACTTCTTGCTATATGCGGGAGCAAGAAAGGGATCCCCGTCTGCACGGCTAATCGACTACAAAGCTGGTCTCTGATACTGCACAACTACAATTTCACGATTGAGCACAGAGCTACGAACGAATTCCGGACAAGCCGACGCTCTCTCCCTCCTCATTGCTGACCGATCTGCACCGCTGGAAGACGTCGTCATCGCGGAAATCAATGTCGACGCCGTGAATTTGTCCACAGATGCTACCTGTGACTGCGGATGTTGTTGCTGAAAAATCCTTTAAGGCAGTGTTCACGATGAAAACCGTTTTTCTGTTTCTTCGCCTATCTTGAAAAAGGCTCCATGCTGATTCCAATGATGTCCCTGAAATCGTAGAAGACCTTCTGGGAACGGAGTTATGGTCCTCAAAGATTGAGCTAAGGAATCATGGTGGACGAGTTGTCCGAGGCTTGTAACTTCCGTCTTTTTGCAGCCGATCTATGCGAGCTGACCTGAGTAAAGAGAGAAGCTGAGAATGAAGGGAAGAGCAGGGCTAATGGTTGGAAAACATCGCTCATCTCACGATCTCGAGCATTCATTTGTTCACGTCGGTGGGCGTGGAAAGTGCATCTGGGGGTGACAAGCTGACGGGTGTCCAACTTTGGGCTCTTTTGGAGCGTCTGCTGGCTCGTTTTCCTGCATTCTTTCGACGTCAACGTTACAGTGTGCCCTCCACTACCGATTCCTAGTGGAAACTGAAACACATTTTCTATCGTGAACACTGCCTTTAAGGACCCCTTACTGAAAGATGTGCTACAGTGCGTCCAAACTGGACCATGGCCAAAGAAGCCAAGGGACCGCCCACTTCTTTTCAACAGTACCCGCAAGAATCTTACAACCCTTCGAAGATGCATTATGCTTGGAGATCGCATCTTCATACCCAATTCTCTACAAGCCGCCCTTCTACAAGACTTACACAACGGTCATCCTGGAATGTCGAGGATAGAAGATGCTCACTTCTAAAATTACTGTTAACATTGTCAAGGATATTGAGGAAAAGGTCAGATCTTGTACTGCCTGTCAGGAATCTGCTAAAACCCGATCAAAAACACACTCTGCTCGCGGCCAGCTGAACCGAAACTATATTCGTATTTCCGCGTTCGTATCGAGAAGTGCAACTATTATTACCCAGGATCCGATATCTGGGCAACATTATCGATGCAAATGGACGCCACCCAGACACCGGGAGAAAATGGAGGCTATCAAACAGATGCCACCAACCCAGGGAAATCGGACAGGTGCCATCTTTTCCTGGGTCTACTTAACTTATTACGGAGCCTTCGTTGGGCGAGATGCGCCAGTTACGTCCACCACTGGACAACCAGCTGAAGAAAGGACGTGTGGTTCAAATGGTCATCCGACTGTCAACGAGCCTTTCGATTGCGCCAAGAGCGTTCTGATGAACATCGGATTTGCTCGTTGTTACATTATGACCCTTCCGCTGAAATTGCCGTCGCGGCTGATGCATCAGATTATGGTATCGGAGCAGTTATAGCCTCATCCATTCTCCGATGCCGTAATGGATAAACCTATCTACCATGCCCAGTCGTGCCCTCGCCGCGCCAGGGAAAGGAACTATGGACAAGTGGAGAAGGAGGGCCTAGCTCTCGTGCGTTTGCTAGCGAAAGTCCCACCGCTTCCTCCGACGGACGTCATTTCAAATTACTGACGGACCTGATGCTCACTTCTTGCCATACGGGAGCAAGAAAGGGATCCCCGTCTGCACGGCTAATCGACTACAACGCTGGTCTCTGATACCGTACAACTACAATTTCACGACGCCGAGCACAGAGCTACGAAGGAACGAACCGACACGCTGACGCTCTCTCCCTCCCTATTAGCTGACCGATCTGCACCGCTGGAAGACGTCGTCATCGCGGAAATCAAATGCCGACGCTGTGAATTCGTCCACAGATGCTACCTGTGACTGCGGATGTTGTTGCTGAAAAAATCCTTTAACGCAGTGCTCACGATGAAAACCGTTTTTCTGTTTCTTCGCCTATCTTGAAAAAGGAACGGCGTTGATTCCAACGATGTCCCTGAAATCGTACAAGACCTTCTGGGGAACGGAGCGGTGGTCCCTCAAAGATTGAGCTAAGGAACCGCGGTGGACGAGTTGTCCGCGTTTGTAACTTCCGTCTTTTGCAGCCGATCTATGCGAGCTTGACCTGAGTAAAGAGAGAAGTTGAGAATGAAGGGAAGAACGGGGCTAATGATTGGAAAACAGATCGCTCATCTCACGATCTCGAGCATTCATTTGTTCACGTCGGTGGGCGTGGAAAGTGCATCTGGGGGTGACGAGCTGACGGGTGTCCAACTTTGGGCTCTTTTGGAGCGTTTCTGCTGGCTCGTTTTCTCCTTTGCATTCTTTCGACGTCAACGTTACAGTGTGCCCCTCCACTACCGATTCCTAGTGGAAACTGCCGAAACACATTTTTCTATCGTGAACACTGCCTTTAAGGACCCCATTATCGAAAGATGTGCTGCGAGTGCGTCCAAACTGACCATGGCCAAAGAAGCCAAGGACCTCCCACTTCTTTCTTCAACAGTACCTGCAAGAATCTTTTTTACAACCCTTCGAAGATGCCTATTATGCTTGGAGATCGCATCTTCATACCGAATTCTCTACAAGCCGCCCTTCTACAAGACTTACACAACGGTCATCCTGGAATGTCGAGGATGAAGATGCCCGCTAGAAATTACTGTTAACATTGTCAAGGATATTGAGGAAAAGGTCAGATCTTGTACTGCCTGTCAGGAAACTGCTAAAAACTCGATCAAAAACACACACTCTGCTCGCGGCGCAGTTGAACAGAAACTATGGATTCGTATACACGCCGACTTTTCTGGACCTGTTGATGCACGATTGTTCTTGGTAACTGTCGACGCATTTTCAAAGTAGCCGGAAATCATCGAAATGCCGTCTACAACATCAGTAGCGACGATCAAGGAATTTCAACGTCTGTCTGCTCATAGTTCGGTTACCCGCAAACGCTCGTAACGGACAATGGAACTACAGTTCACTTCCAAGGATGATCTCAGCGATTTCTGCACAAGGAATGGAGATCAAACATCTTCCGCTCACCCCCCCATTTCACATCCGCAATCCAACGGTCAAGCGGAGAGATTTGTTGACACGTTCAAGCCTGAGCTCTTCAAAAACTTAGGAGGAGGGAACGACAGCAGGATGCGATTCAAACATTTCTCACTGCATCTACCGCCGGAAACCATGTTCAGTGCTACGACAGGAGGAGAATCACCCGCTGAAGCTTTTTCTGGGAAGACGTCTTCGAACTACTTTGTCACTACTGGAAGGCCATATCCACCACGACTGAGCCGTGCCAATGAAATCAGAAAATGGGAGGCCCGGTTCAACAAGTCACCACGGAGCACGCCCGAAGCGCTATTCGGAAAGAGGTTAAGACCTTGTATGGGTCCGTGATCATCGATCCGGACATCCCAAAATGGTCTCCTGGACGTGTACTACTTCATCATGGACAATGTATATACGATGTTCAAAGGCGAGAACCAATGATGGAGACGTCAAGCCAACCAATTACGTCCCAAAACGTGTCCCCTACTCTGCTACATCGACACTCATGAATCAGTTCGATCTGCCTCTCTTTGCCATGTGTCTCGATACACACCTATCCTGCGGTGAAGGCTCTATTACACCGACCACAACGAGTCTTCAACCGGAGTCTACGGCGATTGGCGGAAGACCAACGTTCCCGCGCCGGACGCCCATCTTGCCAACTATTGCTGAACGACCAACTAGGACGAGACGTGCGCCCACGAAATGGCATGATATAGATCCCGCGAAGAAGACCTACATCACCAATGTCGATCTTAGCAGGGAGGTGTTGGAAGCGAAGCATTCAGTGATATGATCGAGAAGATTCTGATAAGGTCAAGATACTACATATCAATAACAGGCGGCCCGCGGCCGCCTATATAAGGTGTCATTTCTTCATGAGTGATGTGCATTCTTCTCATTCCTGATTCGTCAATAAATACTTGCCTTCCTCGGGCCTACTCCGACACTACACATGCGAACCGTTTTCTCAGGAGCGAGTGGTAAATCCCAAACATTGGAGACCAGTCCAGTATCCTTTCCAAAGCGGCCTGAACATTTTCGGACATCACCGGACGGCTCTATTTTTGCTATATATTTTCACATCATCGGCAAATTGTTTGCAGATCACTCCAGTTCCTTCCAGAAACAGGGAAGCTCAGCTGTGTAGATCACGATCAAAAAGGGGTGATAAACACCACCCTGTGGTGGGTACCTCGCTTCTAACCGATCTACTCGATGAAAAACTGGAACTCACTTTCACCTGGAAACTACGGTCGCGAAGATAGTTTTTCATCTATTCGCACACTAATGGATGAAATTTCAATTTCTCAAGTTTCAAAATTGAGTTTGTGGTGGTCTACTCCTGTCAGAAAGCCTTCGAAAGCAATCCAAATAAATTATATCACATGCCTTCTCTCCGACTCCAGGTACTCACTCCAATCTATTAATGCACTCCAGCAGATTGGTTTCGACCAACCTCCCTTAAGCCACAAACCCATGTTGATTCTCGGCAATCACTGAATATTTTTTCCAACGTGGTCCACTATAGGTTTTTAGGATCTTTTCAAAAGTACTGCAAAAAATCGACATGATACTTACTGGCCTATAATTATCCACCATTTATGAGGGTTCTTTTTTAACAAGGGGTTCACAAAGGGATTGTTTCCTACCTTTGTGGCTCCCTCCGAATACCAAAGTGACTGGTTGAAAAAGATGTAAGCAAGAGGACCAGCAATCACATGAAGCATTGTTTTTCACAAAAAAATCGTCGGTATAAAGTCCGGTGTAACAGACAAGAGATTTCTCGCCAACTTCTCTGAGAATGTCAAAAATCTCATCGCTTTAAAAAAATGGGAAACTACTTCATTGGGTACTCGATCATAGAGGCAGAAAAGGAGGAATACATCCCTGACCTCTCCGTAAGAGCCTTCCACCAAATCTTGTGTCAGCTAGCAAGTTAGCCTTATCTGTCTCCAGATAACGAAGCGATCATCTCTCCTTAAACGCAGTGTCCACAATAATCTTCAATTTTGAGATTACTCGCTATATTGATTAAGTGGCCCCCGGGTAGAACTAAAATGACGTAGAAATTGAGAAAAACGCACCAGAAGTACACGCAATTCTTAAGTATCACCCAGCCTCTTAAGTATCACAGGAAGTGTTTGTTGTGACAATGAACTCTTTTGTGGACCCGTCCTTTGCAATTCTCCACTCTCTATTGCTCCGTTTTCCTTAGGGCCCTAACTAATCCTGCTTTGCAGAAAATATTCTTCTATTTTCGATTGACCCAATTTTCCACCTTGACAACCACCATGAACATGTTCATCCAACCGGACAACTAGTCCATGTTGTGGAGTAATGTCATTGAAATACGACGTTGTAATGCGTTTCTCGCCTTTCCTTCGTAATTTCGGTAATACTTGGAGGCCAACGCGTTGTTTTATGTGAAAAACTCGGAAACGAAAATCATCGTGAACACTTCCTTTAAACAGGGAATTTTATCCACTTTCCAAGTTTTCTAGTCAAAAATTCCGTAGAAATCCTGCTGATTACTAATTATTGATGGCTTTTTTTCTCCAAATTTCGATTGTATTTAGAAATTCGGCGATCAAAAGGGCAGTGAAATGCTTACGAAATTTGTCCCAATCCAGACGAGATTGGGTGTTGCCAATCTGAACAGGTAACTTTATGGTCTGACATGTTTTGGAGATAAGGAGGAAGTAGAGAACGAGTCGCGCATATGCCTTAAATTGTACAAAGATCTCTAAAGCATTGCTCAAAAATATCCAGAAATAACTCTGTACTTGCTATCAAAGGAGGACGCGCTTTCTAGAGAATCCCTCCAGTTAGTACAGTGCGTTCGGAAATGATAGGGACACCTCTAAAAGATGAGATTTTCAAAAAATTTCTGGGAATGGTGATGAATACTGTTCATCAATGAATTCAGCGTGATAAAAAACCTCTGTTCGCAACTTCCTTGAAACCGTGCCTAATTTCATAAGATTTTGCCTTTACATTTAGACAATTTCACCATTCGGAAATGATAGGGACACCCTGCAAAAAATGGAATTTTTCACTTCGAACAAAATTTCCCGTCACAAGTTCACTACATGAACGCAACACGAGGACACCCACATCTTCATTCCAATCATGGGCCGTGGTACATCGCTTACTGTTTCCGAACAAGCCCAAATACGTGCCCTCAACGCTGCCGGGCTGAGCCAACGTCGAATTGCCTCCCAGCTCGGACGTTCCCCCAACTGCATCAGCCAGTTCCTACGAGATCCAGACTCCTACGGCTTGGCGAAGAGTCCTGGACGCCCAAGAAAGGTCAGCGGCAGGGATGCACGGAGGATAAGCCGACTCTGCTCAAACAGTAGTCTGTCTCTCAACCAAGTGAGGGCTCAGTTGTCGCTCAATGTGTCGAAGACTACTGTTTGGAGCGTCGTAAACGCAGACGAAAACATCGTCCGCCAAGTGATGAAGAAGGCTCCATCACTCTCAGAAGCCCACAAAGTAGCTCGACTCCTGTTTGCAAGGAACAACATGGCAACAGACTGGTAAAAGGTAAGGGATTCTTTAAAAACCCGATAAAGTTTAAAAAGATGAAGGTGACATGTTCCAGGTAATTTTCTCCGACGAAAAGAAGTTTAACCTTGATGGACCTGACGGTGCTCGATGCGACTGGAGAGATCTTCGCAAGGATCCGATGGTATTTGGTCGAAGAAATTTCGGAGGCGGTTCGCTGATGTGATGGGGAGCATTCTGCAGCGAAGGTGTTTTGGAAATCGCCTTCACTTCGTGTCGGATGGATTCGGAGGAGTATCAAGAAACATTGCGTGCGCATCTTCTGTCGTTCTTCACTGAAAACAGGCGTCAATGCTACATTTTCCAGCAAGATAACGCTGCGGTCCATGTCTCCAGATCCACAAAGACGTGGCTTCAACTAAACGAGTTCGCGTGATGGAATGGCCCGCGTGTAGTCCTGACTGCAACCCGATAGAGAATATCTGGGGCATAATTGTGCGCCAGATTTACGCGAATAACAAGCAGTATGGGACCGTAGACGAGCCAAAGGCCGCTGTACTCGAAGCCTGGAGAAATTAGGATAAAAATGTGATATCCAATTTGATCACTTCTATGCCGAATAGAGTTTTCGAATTAATTTCCAACTCTGGAGGTGCGATATCATATTAGATTTCATGTATGTGTATGTTTTGTTCATTCCTTGTAGACACATTATACCACCCCCTTGTTTTCTCTTTCTATCGCCATGCAAAGTTTGATACTCGTTAGACAAATTGCACAGTAACGACGAAAGAGAGTGATCGGATTTGAGCCACGTTTCAGAGAAGACATATAAATCGAAATTGTTACCTAATACAAAACTGATATAGTTCGCGTTTTTCGGAATTGAACGAACATTGGCATAAAAACAAGTGATGACTCCCTGTGTTGGCTCAACATCCGATCCCACTAGTTTAAAGGCAACTGACTGTGCGACTGCAGGGATCCCCCCGAAGGATGGGCACTGGTGTTAGGATTGACTGGCCCACCACCACCTCAAGCGGAGTGGGAAGGTCCAGCTACCCCATTCAGGCCCAAGCCCCGAGAAGCTTGATAGGCCTCCCTTCTTCGCTTTCTCTCTGTAAATGGAAGAGATTCTCGAACAGAGACTCCTCTCTCAGGGAACAACCGAAGACGGTCAGCATTCTGCAGCGCGAATTTTCGCAAAGCTGAGCATGGTGGAATCACTTTAGGCTTTCTATTATACCCTTGCTTGGCTATCCTAGGCGGTAAACAGTGATAGGTGTACACTTAACATTGAGGAAATGAAAAACATTGCAAGCACTCAAATAATCGTAATGGACCCGACGATTAACAGGCCACGATTTACGCTCCGGCACACCAGATAAAACCAAAGATCTACGCCTCTCAACAATAATGGCAGCATTATCTTCATCATCATGTACTTTTTCTGCGGAAAAAGTCAATGACTGCGTAGCAGGAGTAGATACAGGGTCAGCTGACTGAGAAATTTTTGAGATAGCACGTTTCAGATCAGCATTTTCAGCAGACAGAACTTCAGCTCTGGCTTCAAGATCCAAATTCCTTGTCACAAGAGATTCTAACTCATGCTGACTCAAATAAATGAATCAAGACATCTCTGGAAGTATAGGAATAACTACGATGAGGTGAAGCGAAAAGGGTACCAGAATCACGAGAGTTCAGAGTTGAACTGACGGTAGGAAATCAATGGGCAGAACTTGCAATACACCGACCGCTCGGGGCACCCCAATATAGTAACTTTTTATTTTTCTATGGTTGGGTCGGAAAACGATTGATTTGCTCTATTTTTGCATCGTTCTTCACAATTGTTCAGAACACTCAAAAATTGAGAACATTTTAAAGTATTTTCTATTATATCAAGCTGTGCCTACATTCCTGTGTACACGGCTGTCAGCACAGTTTGACCCCTAATCAGTGACCACCAATCGATATCAAGCGCATGCCACGCGGCTCATGCCGGCAGAAAAGAATGAGGATATCATCCGATGTTCGCGGCCTTCTTACCGGCAAAGGGTGTTCCAATCCTCCTTACGGAATTCGGACAGTCTATGAAGAGCGAGGCTAGTAGGGCCGAAAAAGGATATCGGACAGGCTTGCGCTGATTCTCCTGGACTGCGTCACGGGCAAGTCGAAGTTGACACGACAGACGACCTGGACGCTCAAGTCCCTGTGGTGGACGACTGCGATCATCTTGACGAGGAAATGGATGTTCTGGGGCCTGTTAAAGGAACTAAGGAAGTCACATTTGTTTTGTTCACTTCTTTGCAATGTACTATGAAAGTTGAATAAAAAATTCATTACCTTGAAATGTGTGTATTGTTGCCATGTAAAGTGCCTGCAGAAGTTTGACAGCGGCTGTCTCGAGCAGCTTGCGGTGAATCGGGGGTGTAAATCGAGAATAGGGAGGTTTTCTGGACCGGCTTTCGAACGAGCTTGACCTGGTTTGATTCCGAGAAAAGGAAAATTCCGAGTGTTTCCAGGTGCTGTCGTTTTCGGGGCCAATTTCCGGTCCGCATTTGCGGAAAACGGCGGTTGCATCACGCAATAGGATGATAACCGTGCTGGGAAAACCTGGCCCCGGCACGATTTACCTTTCTCCCAGCACAATTATCATCGTGTTGCGTGATCCAACAGCATACTCAGGCAATCGCCGCATTCAATACGCGTCGAATATGCATACAACTTGAAGACAAGGCGGTTCCCAGAGCAGTCAGGGAGCGTTCTGCCAGGTGAGCGCGTGCTATCGAGTTCCAAATTACAGCACGTGCCCCAACGAATAAAACGTTGAACGCGTGCCTGATACGAATACAACTTGATGATAAAACGATTTTCCAAGAAAGGAAAGCATACGACGCACTCCTGAAGCGCGGCTCAGATGTTGGCAGCGTCCCCGGTCCAATTCCCCAATGCAAGGAAGACAAGCCCTATCGTAGCAGTCCACCGACACGCGATGGTGCCGGCCCCATTGGGTGTTGGTGTACTGCTACGATAGCGCTTGTGTACCTTGCATCGCGTGCTCTTGCGATAGAATTTTTGCAGCACGTGCTCATGCGCTGTTTTGCAGCACGTGCTGCTGTGTGGAGCACGTGCTCTTGCGATAGAACCTTTCGATGAGTGTGGTCACTCAGTTGAATGCATAATCAACACACATAGAATGTGGCGGTTTTCTGAGTATTTCGGGCTGAAAATGTCCTTCCAGTCTTGAGCCCCTTTCACACTTGCCCGACCGACGTCGGACGACTCGTTATGGAATGTGTAATATCTATCTACCCTATCCTATCCATCTTATCTATCTTGACTTATCAAATTTGATAACAAGTCGTCCGACGTCGGCCGGCGAACTATAAAAGGGGCCTTACTGAATACGAAAAACTAGCCCTATGAGGTGTTCCGACTTTTTCAGTAGACTTTATGAATGTTTCAAAATGTGATATTCCGTCAAGTATTCTTAACACGAGCGCCCGCCAAGCCCTGCTCATTTTTGTGACGGGGCGCTCGGGTCCTGTAAATACCATTTCTGTTCTCGCCACTGTTGTTTTACTCTTCAGTGTTCAAATCACAAATCACATACTCGACATACGATAATTACAAAAAACTATGAATTACAATGTAGTAACTTTAACCAGCAATAACTTGTTAACTTGAGGTCCGTTGCAAAATCCAAAGGTTTGAAACTAGTTAGGAGAGGCCACTCGAGAAAATGAAATGATTCATCCATGAAAATCAAAATTTTTGCTAATGTCATATGCCTGATAGCGTTATCAGTCATTGTTTGCGTGGAGACTCCATTGAAATACTTCGATTTCTGAAAGCGGTATCATTCAATCAATCAATCAATCAACAGCTTTATTTTTCACAGAAGAAATACACATAGGTACTGTGTATAAGTAAATAAAGAGGTAGAGCTTCAAACAATTAAAAAACACTCGTAACAATAGCACCCTGAATTTAAAGCTTCAGCAAAATGGAATACCATCACTCCCGTGTACCGACCTGAGATCAAACATGGATAGTCTGTGTTTGAAAATCGAGAAATTTCCGGCCTCGACTATTTCCGAAGGCAATTCGTTCCAAATTAGGATAACCCTGAACGCAAAAGAATGCACTAAGCTGGATTTTGAGGTGAATGCACGTTCGAGCTGAAAACAGTGTTGTCGAGAGCGTGCAGAGTGCCGAGTGAACGCAAAAACACTTTCGAAAAGAATATATATGTATATGTTTATTTACTCACTTAAAGGCAGTGTTCACGACAATCGTCAATTTTGAGATTTATAGCTAAATCGATTGTTTGGCCCCCGGGTAGGACATAAATGACGAAGGAATCGAGAAAAACGCCCCAGAAGGTCACGAAATCCTTTACTCTCACCCCACCTCTTTACTCTCACAGGAACTGTTCGTTGTGACAATGAAATCATTCGTGGGCCCGTCCTCTACAATTATTTGCCTTCCGTTGCTCCGTTGTCTTCTCCAGACCCTACCTAGTACTATTTTGCCTGGATTATTCTTCCATTTTCGACTGATCCCATTTTTCACCGGTGACAACCACCGTGAACATGTTCATACAACTGGGCAACTAGTCCAGGCCAGATATTAATGTCACTGAAATATGACGTTTTAGTGCGTTTCTCGCCGTTTCTTCGCAATTTCTGTAACACTCGGTGGCCAACGCTTTGTTTTGAGTGAAAAACTCGGGAACGAAAATCATCGTGAACACTGCCTTTATGGCAAATGCGTGATAATACGACGAAGACACGGAGAGAAGACAAAACCACACCGACCAAACCAGGGAAAAAGGCAAAAACAACCAAACAAAAAACCGGAGCAAAAACTCCGACCCCCCCCCCCACCCCACCGGTCAAATGAACAAAGATTTATCTCGATAAGAAGCAACAAATGAAAAATTCAAGTTTCGTAGCTTAGAATTTTCTGGGATACTAGTCGCCTAAACTGGCCCAAGGAAAGAGCACCGGTGACCCTTTTAGCGATTTTAAGATATGCGCTACCGGCCCTATGTGGAAAAGACCTAACCCTCACACTCGTAATTGGACGACTGAGAAATATTTTCATTTTTTCACCTCTAGTTTTCGACGTGACCAGTTTGAAATAGGGTGCAAGCCTGAAAATACCGCTGTTTTCCAGAAGTTTGTGAACCATGCAAAGGTCAAATACTCTGCGCCGAGAATTCAGCGTTGGTAACCCGAGATATTTGTTCCTTATGTGGGACCTGGGTGTTTTGGAATTCAGGAAACCACCGATGCGAATCATGAGCTTGCGAGTGAAACTATTCTGGAATTTTTCGAGCGCGTCAGTATCCTTTTTCCTGTGCGTATAGAATACTGTTGTTCCAGATTCCACAATGGGTCGTATATAAGTCTTGTATGCTCGGAGCAGAACCTGTTTGTTTTTAGTGGAGATTCCCTTATAAATCTGAAAAATCCGCCTGTGAGCCGACTGACATTTGATTTTGACAGAAGAGAGAAAAATCCAACTTGTCGCAATGTCGCAAAAGCCGTTTACAATTTTATAGCATACATGCAAATCGAACTCTGTTCGGCGATATCGCAGAGCTTCAATACCTACTGTTTTAAGCCTGGCCATATAATCTGCCACTTCTCGCGTAGGGAATGCTTTGACAAAGGCGAGCTTGGTGTACCGCCTCTGCACGTTTTCAACGAGATCATCATCCCCTGCTGAAGATGGCGACCCCACCTGCGTGCAATACTCCAGAAGCGGTCGACAGTAGACAGTGTATGCTCTCCTATAGTGTTCAAGACACGGGTGTTGGAGCGATCTCATAATACAGTTTGCCACACGAGTAGCTTTCTTAGAGACTTCCTCGCAAAGGGATCCCCACTTGAGGTCGGAACTAACGAGCTCACCCAAGTCCTTTATACTCTCGTGTACGGGAAGCACTACGCCGTTTAGACGTAAGGGGCACACGTGCTGGAAGTTTATATGAAGCAGACTACATTTTTTTCAGATAGCTTCAACTGCCATAGCTTGAACCAGTCAGCAAGACGGGTTAGGTCACACTGAAGCTCATGAAAATCGATGGCAGAATTGTGAAGAGGGCGATATATTTTCAGATCATCCGCGAAAAGCTTACATGTGCTCGACAACCCCTCCGTGACCCCTATCATTTACATAAATGAGAAAAAGCAAGGGACCCAGAACACTACCCTGAGGTACCCCGCTGGCAATTTGGCATGGGGGAGAACAAGAGTCGCCGATTTTGACTTCAAAATCGCGAGGAGTCAGGAAGGATTTCAATCACTTCCAAATATCACCGCAGATACCATAGCCTTCAAGTTTCAAAAGCAATTTCTGATGACAAACGGTTTCAAAAGCCTTAGCGTAGTCGATGTACACAACCTCAGTTTGGCAGTCCTCGCTCACAGCTGAACACCAGTCGTGGAACGAGGATACCAACTGGGATAGCGTTGATCTTCCGGGCAGAAAACCGTACTGCGCAGGGTCAACGAGGTTATTCGATGTGAGATGAGCAAGAATACAATCTTTGATTATGATCTCAAGAACCTTACAAATCGAAGAGATTTTATTCTCCAACTGAATCCTGAGTGCCCCCCCCTAACTAGTTTCATACCTAGCCAGGTTCCATAGTGAGTAAGACCGTATACTCCTCCCTGCAAGCAGACGATGGCCTCACTAACATTATCTGATAGAATTGGGAGCTGCCAAGATTTGAGGTGCACATGGTTTGTTCCTCGTAGGTTGTTCCAGTGAGGACATCAAACAGGCTTTTCCTGAGCGTACTACCTAAGTACTACTCGACAACTTCTGTGTGCCATAAGCCCCCCCCATTGTCTGAGCACGGGAAATTTGATTACGTCGGAACTCGTCCGCGCGGCGCTGTCCGATCTCGTCCGCGGCGAGCCGTCCAAACTCGTCCGCCGGGGTCCTCGATAAAATTGAGGCTACAATCGGTGGCTTCTCCAAGTTACCGATCGTGTTGTGAGGGTTACCGCCGTGAATACTTGAGAAATGATGAAAAAAAGGCTTGTACGACCACGTTTAAATTCAGCAACCCATCTTTCTACTGTTCTAATTGTAGGTGAACAATCATTATACACATTTAACATTCGTTCGTGATTTTCTTTTGGTGCTACACCTTCCAAAAATAAGAATTTTATCACTGCACGATGTTCAATTTTTTCCATTGCTGTGACAAGGCGACACTAAATGGCTTGTAAACAAAGAATGAATGGACAGATTGAAATGAAACTTCACATACGTTCATATGAAGAGTACACCAACAAAACAGAAAATTTTCGGGCTAGCAGCAACGCCCTCTCTCATCGACGACAAAACTTATTGAACAACCTGGTAATGAAGTGATTGCGCTCCATTTTCTAATATTAGGCACATGGGCTGCTTATACAACGATTCCGAGGTTTCTTTTTTTATGGTGGTTCTTACAGTAGATCCCTATCTTTCGTTTTTCTATGTTTTCTGAAGGATCATTACGAGGCAGCTCGCTGGTTCCCGCACTCTTCCTTTTGAAATTATGTGTAATTCGATACTGAATTCAATTCATTTATCAAAACCGATTGTATAGAATATCGAGGGGTTGCCTGATTTTGAAGCGGTTTTGATTGAGTTGATATTTTTTCCTTGAGTTGACAGTCATAAAAACATCGCATCTACTATTTAGGTCTGTATGTGTCCAGATAAGATTCCACTAGAAGTCCAGTATTGCAAACAAAAACATTCTGCCAGTTTCATGCACCGGTGAGATTCATTAACTAAACCAGGTGCAATTACAAAAAAACATTCTATTTTGAAGGCCTCTTTAATTACTAATGCTTTCCCCAAAAGCTGGTATTTCCCGGTACATTATCTACCAGTGATAAGTCAGTGTTCATATCCTGTGCTCGAGCACCTTCCCTTGATGTCAATGTATTTCGGCGATTCGCGTGCCGGACGAGATCGGACGCCAGCCGGACGAGTTCAGACATCGCGCCGCGGACGAGATCGGACGGCGCTGGCCGGACGAGTTCCGACGCAACCGGGAAATTTGGTGGTCGACCGACGCACGCGACAGGCGCGCCGGCTGCTGGGAGGTCCGCAGCCATCTGTTTCGCGGCTACACCCACTATAATGATTAAGACCTGTTTCTGGGAGTAGATTCTGCGCCCTTTTTCTCGCTATTGGCCTTTCGCTTAAGTCTTCGCTGAGTCTGCAATAGGTAAAGGGCTAGAAAGTCGGCGGGGAATCCCTTCCCAGCAAGAGGTCTAAGTGAGATCCGACATGCGAATTAATTAGACCATAAATGTCTTTTTCAGGTAGTCGCGGCTAACGATAAAATGCTGAAAACGGAGAAGGCGCTGCTGACGGCTCCGAGCGCAACGTCCGCATTACAGACAAACGACGCCGCGACGGAGAAGGATCGGCCGCCGCAGCGGCGAGGCAAAACTTGATTCCTTTCGCTTTTTGCTTTTGTTTACGAGTTTTCATTTTACCATTTTGTCATCACATCATTTGTGAAGAATCACATCATTTCGTCTTCATATTGGTCAAGTTTTACTTGACTTGCCACACATTTTTGCGCTTGCTCTTGTCGCAGATCTCAATCCTCCAGTTGGTTTACCAAGTGTTCCTTTGAAAAGGTGTTTCTCCTCCATCGCGTTTTGCGTTAACTCTGTGTGTGAATTACTCGCAAGCCATTCTCTGCCCTGGCGCAAGTTATTTCCATCGATTTTTCGATGCAGGCGCGTTCCTTTCTGTTTGCAAATGATCCCGCTACATCAGGTTCAATAACGCTGACATTCTTCTCCTTAAACACTTGGTTAGCATTTTGATTTGTAAACTGTATCGCCTTATACCGTATACTGCGATGAAGTTGTTGAACCGATTAAAAATCACCATTAACAAAGATTTTTCCCTGAAGATATGGTCGCCCCAAAGTTATTCTTTTCCCATTACATCGCCATTCACTATTTCTATGTATTACACAGGAAACCCGTGTGAACGGCAACAACTCATACCCAAAATGAACCAGAATCTGTATATGTAAAGATAACTAGGGACGCTATTAAGGTGATATCGCAGCGAGGGGGGGGGCACTTGGTCACGTCCATTTTTCCGTGCCGGCGCTCAGTTTGAGCACCAACCCGGGGTTTTCCTCCTCCCCTTCCAAAATCAGGAGAGTCGTTGCGGCGCGAAGAAGTGGGCGTGGCCACGTGCGGTGGCCAAGTGTCCCCCTTGCTGCGACGTATTCTACGGAGCCTAGAAAACCAAATTCTCCCGGCGCTCGCCTCGTACTGTGGGTTGCGGTCATTGTGATTCAAGCGCGCTTGCTGGCGATATCACCCACTAATGGACTGCACTGCGACCCTAACACAGATTATAATGACCTTCTTGATATTCTTTTCGTCCTTCTTTAAAGCGAGAAACTTCAAGGTCAGCATCACGAATGCTGAGCCCCGGTTTTCACGAATAACGTTCTAGCGAACGGAATCAGGAGTCCACCTGTCATCATTCGGAGCCTCTGATTGTCGCACCTATTGTAGCCTCCAAAATGCAATTATCTTAGTCATTTGGGTGAAATCACATTTTTCGAACTTCGCACAGAGTGACAGCGCTTTTTACTATAACGGATTTTCGGCTGAGCGTGTATAGTTAGGTCCGTGGCCTGTGTCCTCAAGAAAACCCGTTTTAATTCAAACTGCGGCTTTCGCGGCGTTTTAATTCTCTGAGATTGAGATTTAAACCGCCGCGCCAGCAGCAGTTTGAATTTACACGTTTTTTTTTCTTGAGGAAACAGGCCGCGGATCTAACCATACTTATCAATTAGGGCGTTCGGAAAGAATTTGAGAAAAATTGTCCAGGTAAGACTTAAAATTCCCACACATGGTTATTTGGGGGTGCTGATCAGGAGTCTGAGGTTAATTTGTCAACCTCAGATTTCGGCTTATGACGATTTGCGGAATGCTGCGATAGGTATGGTTGGAATCGTTTTTCGGAGGGTCCTTAGAAGTGTTCAACACGAATCCGAGGTCAGTTTATCTATTTTTGGCAGCTTACGGTAGATTACGGTGGGTATACAGTAGTTTGGTCAAAGTCTCAGATTTGTTTCCGAACTATCATATACCCACGGAAATACGTGATATATTGGAAATTCGATAAGCGGACCTTAGATTATAGGTAAGGACGCCGAATAACTCTGAAGGGATGCTTTTAGCCAGATCTGTCCAAGAAAAATTACGTCGGAACTCGTCCGAGACCGTGGTTTTCAGAGCTCTAAAACTAAGCTTTCATTTGGAAATCTACCTTTGTACTTAGGTTGCGGTTCTGAGGACCCTTAACTCTCCAGATTTTGGAAGGGGAGGGAAACTCCGGGTTGGTGCGAAGTTTGTTGAGTGTGAAAATGACGGCGCGAACGAGTTCTGACGCAACCTACAAGAACCCCGGAGGCCTTCAAATGTCACTTTTGCAGCACAAATTTTAGCCTCAGTGGGAAGCTTTGAATCAAGTCTGAATTGAACTTTTCCATCGCTTATTTTCAGTTTGATTTTGTTCTATAAAAGGCATAACCACTACGAGCAGCTTTTTCTCGCAATGAGAAAGTCACGAGATGAACGAAAAGATGTTGCAAGTATGTGTTTGCGCGTAATTTTACAATTTCTGTGCGCATATGATCTTACCTGCCACTTATGCATGTATAAATTCGTCCGCTGTTGCATAATCAGCGAGCAAGCGCGCTCGAATCATGCTGTCCGCGACGAAGAATACTACGTGGCCTTGAGCTGTGTCTCGCTACGCGCCGCGGTCGCGGCGTCGCAATTAGAGCACGCTTATACATCGCCAACACTTTTCCTGAGTTGTGTGTTCTATCATGGATGGGATGAAGAAAAACATGACAGATCACAATGTACAGGTGTTCAGGCATGAAGATCGCTGCATACAAAGCCATTATTGGCAATCAATAATGGTTCTTACTTCCAATGATTGAGCACGGGTGTTAATTGTCTGTTAAAGTGGAGGAGGTCAAACGCCATCACCCATACATTGTGGTAATATTTTCTGGTTTCTAACAGTCATTACTCTCTTCTTCTATTACTTTAGATAATTCATTATAGTGGGACATTTTTCTTCCGTATTTCCCAGGCTGAACGTCTGAGCTCATCAGTTATCTCTCACAAGACTGCCAACAGAGGATCAGTTTCAGAAAATCTTACGGAACTCATTCAGGCATGGGAACACATCAACTTTCTGCCCTCTTTGCAAGCTAGGGTCTTTTTTCAAGAACCTATGCAGACACATGAGGGAGGTTCACGAGTGCTCCAATTCAGCATTTAGAGCGTGGGCTCATCTACCATGCAGTTCTGGAATTTCTGGGCAATGTTCAATTTGCGATAATGGTTTCTGGAAATGGGAAAATTTCGATCACTGAGCAGTTTGTGTTTATATGCCTCAAAAATTAGCGTATAGTTGTGAGCTAAGGTCGAAACTACTCCACTGTCGTCCTCCAGAGGAAAGAAGGCAAAGAAACAATAGGCGTCAAAGGAGAAATTGCTACCGGTTGGCAGAATACACTCTTTACAAAGTCGCATAAACATTTCGTACAACTATTTGGGTAAAAAAATAATATAGATGACCTTTGGATAATGAAAGAGAATTAGTTCCGACTAAGAATTTAGGTATCGTTTGAATTCTGAAGGTTTTGACGCTACGGAATCGAATTGTATGTAGAAAGGGTTTACATTAGGTCACGTATACTTAGTTTCATCTTAAAGGCAGTGTTCACGATAATCTTCAATTTTGAGATTATTCGCAAAATCGATTAATTGACCATTGAGAAAAACGGACCAGAAGGGCACCAAATCCTTTACTCTCACCCCGCCACTTTACTCTCACAGGAACTGTTCGTTGTGACGATGAAATATTTTGTGGACCCGTCCTTTGCTATTTTCTGCTTTCTGTTGTTCCGTTCCTTCCTTCGGACTCTAACTAATACTGTTTTGCATAAAATATTTTTTCCGTTTTAGACTAGTTCAGTCCAGAGAATAATGTCACTGAAATACGACGTTTTAATGCATTTCTCGTCGTTTCTTCGTAATTTTGGTAACAATTGGAAGCCAAAGCTTTCGTTTTGGGAAAAATTCGGAAATGAAAATCATCGTGAACACTGCCTTTAACTCTAATCTAATAACGACTTCTCTGTATCGCTTCTTTTCATTATAGATCCGGAAAACCGGTGATAATTAGTTATTTGAACCAAATAGATAGTAACACTATAGCGAATATAACACAATAAAATTATTATATTAGTCCTATCCTAGAATTAGTACCTAGTTGGTTTACCCCATAATTGGCATGCATGCTGCTCTGAATCATATAAAGTTGCCAACACTTGAGGTGAGATAATTCCTTGTGTTTGGTACAACACCTCAAATGATGGAAGGAAACGAGAGCATGTGAATGGTTACGAGTTCGGCTCCCACCCTGATATCTCAAGCAGAGGTAGGCGCTCTGGTGCGACATGCGACACGACCGCTGCGCGCAACGGGGCTACAGCTCAAGGCCGTATAGTTGGGTCCGTGGCCTGTGTCCTCAGAAAAAACGTTTAAATTCAAAACAGAGGCCGGCGCGGCGGAGATTGAGATTTAAACCGCCACGCCAGCCGCGGTTTGGTTACACGTTTTTCTTGAGGACACAGGCCGCGGATCTTTCATAGCATTCTTCGTCCGCGACGCGCACGGCCGGGCGAGCGCCGGGAGAATTAGGTTTTCTAGGCTCCGTAGAATACGTCCCTTGCTGCCATAGCACCGGAAAGTCTTCTTTTGACCCAGTGTAGTGCGACCAATATTTCGAAAAGGCGCAAAGGAGCTCCGTTGGAGTAAATTTAGCAATCTCAAATCGTCCGCTTTTTTGGCCTACTCTTTTGTGTTTATTTTCTGTGAAGGAATGTTTCTGTATACTCTTAATTTACTTCATTAGTTGCTGTGCACGTCACAGAATTTTGACCAGTCGCAGCATGAAACTCGAATTTCTATAGGAGGCGTCGGGCACCTGTGCACAAATTGACATCTTTATGCCCAAATAAGTTCATTTTTAGCAGATTTTTCGCTGCGCAACTTTCGCAGTTGTTCAGTTGTTTTCGAACAAAAGAGATTTTTGCTGTTTTCTCGAGATCTTTTTCTCTCGTGATCATTTCCCTTGACTGGGCGGTACGGGGAGGAACCTGTTTGGCTACTAGCGTGTCATTGACTGAAAATGGTTGTTGTTGTTGTTTCTCAGACACTCGGAGTGTTGAACTATGGAGAAAGAGACGTGCGAGTTGAACTGCCGAGGCTATTTTGTCGACAAGCCTCTCTAACACACCGGTCAACGCTACGTGGTTACGGTAGCGTGGCGTGTTGCAGCGGAGTGTACAGAGGTGCATGGACGCCGCGCGCGGCCTCGCGGCTAGTCGCGCTCGGCTATCATTGGATTCGTTAGTGTTCCGGCACTTTTCAACTCCCTCACACATTGGTGGGAAAGTTTCCGTGGAGAATAGACCTGCTTAGTTCGCTATCAGTCGGTGAAGAGTGGAACGGGGGGATTTTCAAACATTTCTAAATGATTGGCTGGGAAACAAGTTCTGATGATGATTTTGGGTTGTTATAGAAAAGTTGGTCTCAACAAAGAACATTCGACGACTTTTTCAATCGTGATGTATTGTTGCTGCCTTGGGAGTAGTGCCGTATGCATGAAAGCTCAATGTTAGGTTGGCGTAGATTAGGGTTTTCCCAAAAGCAAGTACTGTTTTAAACTTAAGCGTACAATATTCATCGCGATGCTGCGTTACCTCCAGCAAAGAATCCTGTTTGAAACCACAAAATTGTGACTAGAGCTGCAAGCACTGTTACTACGAAGGCTGTCAGAAATAGGCTCACGTGCTCACAAAAACAGCCTTGCTTTATCCTATCTGAACGACAACAGCTACGAATACATTGCGAATGTAAGAAATGTAGCTTCTTTTCACGAAATAGTACGCTTTTCTCTTGAAATACGCATGAAATAATCGATACGGAAACTTGCTCAAATAACAGCCGTCACGTGCTCCGCCCATGCACCTCTGTACACTCCGGGGCAACACGCCACGATACCGTAACCACGAAGGGTTGACCGGTGTGTTAGAGAGGCTTGTATTTTGTCGAGGTGACCTGATGAAAAGAATTCCGATTTCCGAAAAATAGGTGCGGCAATCGGAAGAAAATGCGGAAATACTTAACCTTATTCTGCATCCACTGACATAAGTTGACGAGTTGAGACTCGTTAAGTTTTGTCAAGACTTGCTGAAGACAGTGTTCACAACAAAAAATCATATTCTAGTTCGCATTGTTTCTGGGCAGGCAAGTCAACGAGGTAAAGGATACTAGGGGAGGTCCCCACAGAATTCTTCAATATTCGAGAAAAAAAAGTAATTAGAAAGACCTCTGAAATATTTGGTCACGTGTGTTTGGTGCATTCCGGAAACTACGGAATTTGAGCAATCCAGACGTCAGAAATAGTTTCGCTCTTTAAAATTCCTTAGTAGTTCACTTTGTTGTATGGTTCTTGTACCGAAAACCCTTTAAAAATATGCTTTAATTAAAAAGATGCTTTAATGCACATGCCTGGATGTGAGAATCTTTCGGAAAAGGAGTATCATCCTTCTCCTCTTTTGAGGATTCCGCGGAGCAGCTAACTAACGTGACAGCACTCGATTGATGTTCATGACTATCATTACCTCTTCGCTTCCGTCTGTTCGTCGCGGCTACCTCTCAACCAGTGATCGACGATAATCATAAATTCGGCAACTGTTCCTCTAGTGAAACGAATGGTG
This sequence comes from Aplectana chamaeleonis, assembly GCA_029168955.1. Lineage (NCBI taxonomy): Eukaryota > Metazoa > Nematoda > Chromadorea > Rhabditida > Cosmocercidae > Aplectana > Aplectana chamaeleonis. Next base: position 241,145 of record JAPDOI010000238.1, read on the forward strand.
AATAACTGTGATATGACGTGGGCGGGGTGATCCAGGTCCACGAGATTTGCACCCACTTCCTGGCCGTTTTTCGTCGTACCTCTCACTTTTTTAAATGGACCCAATGCTTACGTTTACGCGAAAATATGGGCAGCTTTTTCATCACGAACACTGCCTTCTGAGCATCTCAATTTCTATGGAATCCAGGGATGAGCGTAATTGAAGTTCTATAATAAGTTAGTCGTTAGTCGTACAAGTTTATAATTTGCCAACGGCACAAAATCCGACATCCCTGTCTGAGGAAGTCTAGAAGTTTTCTTCCCAGGGTTTTCCATGTTTAGGGTCCGATATCGTGATATCCTTATCACCGGTGAGGCTGCTTCGGTGTGTGAATGTAATACACCTCTCTTCATTTCTTTTATACCCTACCCTTTATCAATTGGGTATCATCAATTTTGTTTACCGTGAGAGTTTCGTGCCGTTGGCAATTTGTAATCGCCTGTTAGTCGTTCCACGAGCCAAAGCCTTTTTGTGTCGCTAATCCTTCACCGTTAGAAATCTAGACTTTGACAATAAGCACTGAGAAGACCAAAAATAGAATTCAAGAGTAGAGAAGGAAGAAGGCATGAATTGCTGCATGTACTACTAAAATTTCATAAACGCGTTCAAGAGAGAACAAAGTTGAAGCCACGGATTTACAAATCGCGGCCTCAATGAGAGCCGACTATGGCCCTAGTTATACATCAACGATTCGGTGCCGCTGGTTTTCGCGGGACTGCTGCGATTAGTCAGATTTCGAAATTGACTAATAGCAGACATGCCGCGGAAGCCAGCGGCGGCGAAACGCTGGTGTATAACTAGGGCCTACCCAGGGGTGTGCGTTTTCGTCTTTTGTCCTTGTAGCAAAAGAAATCATTATTGAGAGCAATCGAAAATTCCTAGGATTGTACTAGTTTTTTCTTCGCTTTAGATAACGTGCGATCAATCGAATATTGATTGTGGCCTGGAGGCAGCGCTCGACATTACAAAGTTCAATGCGAACTTCACTAAACATTCTATGTAGTGTAAAAGTATATGCTCTGCTTCACCGAATGTGGATGCATTGAGAGCGACCGGTAGACACCTCGATTCATTGTAGGCGTCGCGTCAAGTTTTTCACGATGGTTCCGTCCAGAACTTGTGCAAGTATGGCCAAAATGAGGGTTCCAGTGCCAAAAAGGCATGACAGATCTAAGTTCTTTTCTGTTAGGGTGTTACCTCTCCTCAACAAGTTATTCACAGAGGACATCGTGTTCCTTTCGCTAAACTCTTCTGCGCCAGGCTAAAAAAGTTTGTGCACATGATTCCTGGGGATTAACGTACATCTTTCTTTTTGCTCTAATAAATATAATTACTTTGATCATCATGAGTTTTTTTGCTGTTTGCCACGATTTTCTTCAAGTGAGTGTTAAAATTAATATCCGCGCTTCACAGTTTCAACTGCTTTCTTAATCAAGCAGGAAGAATCGGCTGCATCCGATAGTGGATTCTGCTCGCCTGCCGACATCACATGAGTATTCGGTGACTGTATGCTGTAGGAGTCACGCCATGCATGGCTCACCATCCATTAGAGATTCACGAACAGTGATTTTGAACCACAACGGTCTGGAGGATGAAGAGGATCACGATGGGTTGGATACCGATCCGGAGGTTAGATTTAGTTCTATTGTGTATTCACTTTAACAGCTTATCGTAAGTACCAACTGTTTTCCAAGAAGAATGGAGTTTTTCATTATTATTCAGTGGTTCCAATTGTTTGTCTCTATTGATTCCGCCTTCTTTAGATTCTCTTGCCTCCATTTTTTTGGCTCTCTAGGTATCCTCTGGTTTGGGGTTAAATTTAGTGTAGGCCATTGCGTACACGCGACGCATCTTTTTCGTACGAGTTTCCGCGTCCGCCCTCATCATGAGAGTCTTTCGAAAATTTTCAACAATTTTTTTGTCCTTTAAACCTACGTTTGTTGTATCATGACTGTTTGCAAAAGTTTTAATTTCAGGGATAGCGGGATTCGTCTGCATCAGAGTCGTCCACAAAAAATGGGCATGTCCCATATTCAGGATAAAGGATTTTGGAGAAGTAAAACAACAAAAGCACACATAACAAAAGCAGTTTCGAACGAAAAAAGATTCAAAATAAAAAAAAACACAATAAGGGTGTTTTGAAGATTCGGGCCAGCCTAAACAATAGAAAAATTCTGAAAAGATTCACGACCAATGGAAATTTTGCTAGAGAAGTCAAAAGGCAGTAACGAACACCAAGTATGGTCGGGTCCGTGGGTTGTTTCCTCAAGAAAAAACATTTAAATTCAAACCGCGGCTGGCGCGGCGATTTAATTCTCACCGGCGGCTGGCCGGTAATTACCAACCAGCCGCGGGTGAAATTTAAACCTCCGCGCCAGCCGCGGTTTGAATTTAAATGTCTTTTTCTTAAGGAAACAAGCCGCGGAAGTTACTATACACGTTCTGTTGGGTAACACCACGAAATGAAAAAATCATCAAAAATGGGCAGTGTCTGTTTGTTGCCGTCGATTCCTGAATTTAGTGCTTTATCAAACGACCGCAATATAGCAACCGTAGAATCGAAAGACCCGAAGCTGTCGAAAAAAAAAAAACGTGAGAAGTATCAAAAACCATAAAATGGACGAAAACTCCACACGATCAACTGTTGAGGGGCGGACGCGTCAGCTCGTACGAAACCTACTACAGTGCGTTGCATACTCAGGTGCTCAGGACGACGGCCGGCGAACCTCTATGCCGAAAACGACGGCCGGCGCCCCACATTTCGAGGGTGCCGGCCAGCGGCGAACCATGCTGCATGCGACGCACACGCAGCGCGGATATTGGCTCGCCCGCGAACCACAAAACACGCCACGCCATCTTCAATTCGGCCGGTTGGAAAGGCAATTGATAATGATCACGCTGATCTCGTCGTAACGTGGTTATCTCGTGCACAGCCGGTATAAAACGCGCCTCATCTCACTAGAGTCCTCAATCGGCATTCCACTGCCGGCCCTGGATGGTGACTTCGAGTCACTCTCCGGAGGCCAGCATATTTTTGACTGCTTAAGGGATAAGGGTATCCCCACGGCTGGGGCGGCGGTTTTCGCCGCGATCCGCGGGGAGGGTGGTTCCTCACCGCGGACTGAGGCGGGGCGTTTCTCCGCCGTGGGGCCGGGGTGACATGCTTGAGGTAAGCAATAATACAAATAGTGATCGCGGGCCATCTGGTAAAGGTCGACGGGCCGCCTATATACGGCTGGCCGGCGAACCAAAAGCGGGCGGCCGGAGGACGGAGACCGCGGGCCAGCTGAGAAAGGTTCGCCGGCCGTCGTCCTGAGTACCTGAGTAATTATAGCGATACCCTCCAAAACACCGGTATCATGATCCACACAAACTTTCATTGGACGGCGTGGTCACCATTGATCTCAGCTCACCTGAAAACCTTTTGCAAAATTTTACAGAAAAATATGAAGAAATAAGAATTATCTGGTACTTCACCGTCAAATGGGTCGTTTCAAAATTATAGCGACACTTCACATTGGAAATGCTTTTCTCGTAAATTTCTCGGAGCATTTCCCGTTTTAAATACTCTTATAAGTAACGTATTCCGATCATGGCTGAAGGTACAGTACTCTCTGAGGGGAAGAAGAGCCAGGTTCTTGTGCTACACAAGGCCGGCCTGAGCGCTAGAAGGGTTTCTGAGGTAATTGGTCGTTACCGGGCCACATTTCACCGATTTCTGCATCTTGAGTTGTATGGTTCTAAAAAGGAAGACCAAGAAAGCTCTCTGGTCAGGTCGAACGCCGAATAGGTCGGCTTGTATAGAACTCGGCCATCACGGTAAATGAGGTCCGAGCTGAACTTTCGGTGCCAGTGTCCACTACGACAGTGTGGAGGGCGATAAAACGCTGTCCGAACATCAATCACTTTTGGATGTGTTCAGCACCTCGCCTCTTTGAGTCGCACAAGGCAGAAGGACCTCAGGTTTCCGAAAAGAACATGGCGACAGACTGGCTTAAGGTAAGCGGCAATTATGCTGAGGGTTCTCCGGAGTGAACATAGTGTTTAGGTGACTTTTTTTGGATGAGAACAGGTTCAACCTGGATGGACCCGATGAATGTACCCACTATTGACGAGATCTCCGAGAAGAGCCGAGTTACTTCGCCAAACGGAACTTTGGTGGTGGCAGTCTTATGGTATAAGGTGACTTCTATGAAGGCGGGACGCTTCAGCTCGCCCTCACTTCCACTCGAATGAATTCCACCGACTACCAAGAGGTGTTGCAAACTTGTCTCCTGCCTTTACTCGCCCGACTTCAGCATGACGGTCTCGTTTTCCAGCAAGACAACGCGTCAATTCATGCAAGTCGCTCCACTAAGACGTGGTTGGAGGAGCATAATGTTACCATTCTGGACTGGCGAGCATGTTTCTCCGACGTAAATCCCATCGTGAATATCTGGAGAATCTTGGTTCGCCGAATATATGGTGGAGACAAGACGTACGAGTTAGTTGAGGGACTCAAGAGAGCCGTAATCAATGCCTGGAGCAACTTAGACACAGGATTGTTCAAGCGATTGGTCGAATCTATGCCAAAACGAGTTTTCTAGATCAATTGTAGGCATGGAGGAATGATAGACTATGAAAGTGTTTTTGGAAATTTTAATCTTTGATAAAAAAGTTGAATAATTGAAGTGTCGTTATATTTATGAAACGGCCATCTTGGAGAGTTAAACACCAGATAATTCTTGTTTCTTTACATTCTCCTCAAATTTTGCGAACAAAGGTTCTAATGTGCGCTGGAGGTCGATGGCAACCATGCCATTCTTTCGAAAGCTTGTGTGGACCTTGATTCCGGTGCTTTGAAGGCTGTCGCTATAATTATGAAACGCAGTGTATTTGCAGGATTTCAGAAAGATCAAAAACTGTGTTCTTGAGTTGTACGTGCAAGCAACTGGGTGAATACTAGCTGTAGTGCAAGGCAATTATTTGAAATGGCTTGCTTTGGGGTGGCGACACCGCTCGCACCGTTGATTCCACGCTCTCAAATGCTCTCCTGTTGCTGCGCGATTCGCAGCAACATGCCTATGCCGGGCCTCTATCCGTGTTTACGGGATCTGCTGCTGAACGACTCAGGGGAATTATGCACACCTTTCCTCGAGCGTCCCCATTCCCGCGAAGCCCACTCATGAATTTTCAATAGGCGAAATTGACCAATCACAGAATTGCTTCGCAGGGATGGGGACGCTTCTTGTTGTTTTTGCCCCATTCCGCTTCAGTGAACCAGCTTTCCTTTCGTGTCTTCAGAGGTGAGGTTCGATATAGGAGAGCGGTGACTTCAGATAGCGGGTACGGAAAGGGTGGTCATTGGATGGTCCGAAAATGCTGAAGCGGGCAGGGTTCCGTACGGCCTTGGATGGTCTGCGATTGTTGGACGAGTCACTCTGCCCTTTTAAACGGTCGCCTGTCAAGCTCTAATCAGTGATAACTGTTTAGGCATCGCTCCACCTTCTGGTGTTGGCCCTTGTCCTCCCTTTTGGACAGGATCCTGCTTTAGGCCGTAGTTATACACCAGCAGAACGCTGCGGAAACAGCAAGACAGCTACCACTTATGTGCGTTCTAAGTGTGCTGTCAAAGGGAAGAGTTGTCCCAGGAAAACGCACAGCTCAGAAAAACGAAAACAAGTTACTTGTAACATAAAAGACCGAAAACAAGTTACTTGTAACATATCTGAGCCGATGTAAGTTACTTGCGACTTATCTTAGGTCATTTAAGTTACATGTAACATATCGGCGGGATACTGCGTGCGGTGCGCCTCCGTTATGCTACATGTATCTTAAATGACCTGAGATAAGTCGCAAGTAACTTACATCGGCTCAGATATGTTACAAGTAACTTGTTTTCGATTTCTAAGAGGGCACTGTGTGCAGTGCGCCTCCGATCGGTTACCTGTTGCTTAAATGGCTCAACATAAGTCGCAAGTAACTTAAATCGGCCGAGAAGATATTTACAAGGGTGGTGTACGACGCACGGGGGGGGGTCAGGCTTACGACTGGCGTTGCTGTTGGTTCAATTGCCCAAGTTTGACGTACTTGACCCACACCAGCAGGGAAGGCCCCGCGCAACATTTTTTGCGTAGTGTGTGGTCTGGGACGCGCTCTCTGCGTCGCGTGTCTTCTGCGTCACGTGATGGCCACCCGTAGTGAAAATATAAATGTAAGTTACATGTAACATAAGTGCAACTTACATGCAATATAAATCTAACTTACATGTAATATAAATGTATGTTACATGTAATATAATTGTAAGTTACTTGAGACATTCAAGTAAGTAACATTTATATTACAAGTAACTTGTTTTGATTTTTCTGAGAGGAAGCCCGCACCAAGCGTTAGGGGTCGTTTATACTTCCGCCGCGGCGCGGCGAAAAGTGAGGCGGCGCGCCGCGCCGTCTGGAAATCGCGTCACTATTAGGCGTCGTTTATACTTCCGCCGCCGAGCGGCGCGGTGAAGTGCAATCCTACAATATCGATCGTGCCGCGCCGTATGATCAATATTTCAGAAATGCACTGCGCCGCGCCGCGGTGGTCGTATAAACGACCCCTTATGTATAATCGAGCTGCGACGAACTGTAGCTCTGAGATAGCACAGGGTCGATTGTAATGAGTGATTTCTTCTGCAAAAGAAACATTTATAATCTTCTGTATTATAACACCGCACTCGAAAGCAGATAGTTTTCAGAATTTTCTTGCTATAGAAAAATTATTTTAAGAGCAAAAAAAAAAGAAACTCACAACCCAGCATACTCTAAACAACTTCCAGAACCTCGGAAGAAAGTTTAGCGATTAATCAGAGGAACCAAATTGAGAATGTATATGAAATATCAGCAAAAAGCATGTGATGTTAAAAGAGGATCGCACGCGGCCGCCGCGCCGCCTCCTCTCCTGGGCGGCGCGGCGGCACTCCAGGCGGCGGCCGTGTGCTGCGCCGTTGAAAGATTTCGAGCAGAAAAACTCTAAACCCCTCGCGGCGCCGCTTGATAGATGCGGCTGTATTGCATCTCGCCGCGCCGCGGCGGAAGTATAAACGACCCCTTATACACGCCGCGGCACTGTACACTGTATCCTTGCGGGACCTACCCCGTTGGAAATTTGCCAATTTCCATCTGATTATTTTTCAGATAAAAACCTGTTAAAATACCACCAAAGCGACATAACGAGAACTTCTATGACAGCAGCAATAGATTTCTAGTGACCTTTTGCTATAAACAAGTGTTAGAAGCGTGAAATATGGATAAAATGCAATGAAACACCCGGGAATTTTAGGTCCGCAATATTGCGTCAAAGGCGTCTAAGACGCAACATTGCAGACGAGTCCCTGATCCACGCGGCAAGCGGCGGCAATGTCATCACGGAACGTTTTCATTCCGCTGGTGTATAACTACGGACTTACCGTAGAGCTGCGGGGGGCGATGCTTATCATATATATTTATCGGAACTCGATATGCACTAACGGGAGAAGTATGATCCTGGCCCATGATACGGCGCGAGGGGTGATACTAGTCAATTTTTCGGTCTGATCGCCTTCCCGAATTATGCGATTTCCCCACATTTCCTCGCTCCGTGAGGTTATAATGGCCACGACCGGCCGGGGAGGTCTTTGACACTCCGTTTAATCCTCGATTGTTCCTTGATTAAAGTAGAAAACAACTCATGGACGCAGCTGCAAGTTGAAAAGCGCTACATTACGTGGGCGGAGCTTTCTTTATGCCCTAAGGGCACAGCGGTGCAGTTTCGGGTACGAAAACTACATCTAGACTATGGCTATCTTCTAAAACAGGATTAATAAGACATGTTTTTTTTAAAATTGTTGTCTCTTAAGGATGAAGAATCCCCTCCTCGACTGGTGTTCACCGATGGCTCATGTTCGGACTCGCAGATCTCACAGGACAGTGTGCGCAATGTGGGAAGCCATCCATATGTTCTGCCGTGCTCTGTCTGATTTTAATAAATTGTAATTTTTAGTCTATGTCACCTTGTGAGCAGGATGGGGCACCAGATGCAGCTGTCGTTTCGAATGAGGTACCGTTTTCGTGTTGACACGTTTCATCCCGTGTCACTTCCATTCAGATTTTTTGCGGCTACCCTGTGAACCGCTGATGAATTATGAGAGGATCAAACGTTCATTGTTACTTGCCTGGTGGGAAAAGTGTGTGAGATTGCACCTCTGTGCTCCAATTGGGAACAGGAAAATCCTTTTTCGGTTAATTCTGTAACGGAAGTCTTCTTCTTCTTCTTCTTTGCAGCCGCAGGAAGGTTTTTGTCAAAGGTCCAAGAAACGGGCGACTGAAACCGGATTCGTCCACAAATCCATTGTTGTAAGAGTGGTAGGCCTCTTTGGGCATTCGAATAGGTGTACAGTTGTGTGGCCACGGCTACCACAGTCCGGGCACATTTTTCCGGCTTACTGCGATCGATCTTATGCAAGAATGACATCAGCATAGGGGAATGACCGCAGCGCAACGAGGCAAGGGTACTTCTAGCCCGCCTACCGAGTTCCATCTCGGTGTCGCTGACTATGGGTGGTGCGACCCCCAATATGGGATTGACGGTCATCCTACTCAAGTGATCCCTGACGAACTTGGTGTGCTCCGCACGTAAAAGACGCAGACAATCCAGTTGGGAGTCCGTCCATCTTTGTATATTAACTTTCTCGGGCGCATCCGCAAAAGGCCTTCTGATACGTCTCTCTGTCACGGGATTCATGATCCTTCTTGATGGGTGGTCAGGCTGCTTGACAATGTTAATAACCAGTTGCTGCGCCTGGAGTTGGCAGTGCTCCTTAACTGGCAGAATTCGGGCTTCAGCATGAAGATGTTCCACTGGGGTGCTTTGAGCACACCCTGTGGCAATCCGAAGAGCAGCATTTTGGACTCGCTGCATCTTTGTCCACGATGAATCCGATATCATGTGCTGCCATACCGGTGCAGCATACTGGATCCGAGATGCTCAACCTACGCGTGGTGGATCTGTGGAGTCGACTATCAAGATCAAGAAGACTCATCAAACGGGCATCAACAACTCCACGAGGAGTTTTTTCTGTGTGGGAGTGTAAATGGCTGGCTGCTACACTCCTTCGTATTCTACTGTTACGAGCTGGCATTGAGAAGAATCCTGGACCGCGAAACAAGACTCCGCGATATCCATGCCGTCATTGTGGATTGTCGGCACAACATGCGAGCATCCAGTGCAGTGGTTGCCTTGGCTGGGTACACCTCAAATGTTCGGTGTTAACTAGCTACAATGATTACACTGATGCCTATTGTTGTATGTCTTGCATTAATTTACCTTCTACGGTTCCTCTTCATAGTCTCAACATTTTTCAACTCAATATTAATGGCTTGCGTGCCAAACTTATGGAACTTACATTGTACATTGAACGCTCACAACCTGATGTCATCCTCTTACAAGAGACCAAGCTTTAGCGTGTCCTCCCCTTCTCAGCCCCGCCTCCCCGGCTATACGTCATACCATATTCCCCGTACATCGCATGGCGGTGGCGTGTCGACTTTTGTAAAATCATCTATTCCATCTCATCTTATTGCACTTCCTAATGATAATGTTGTTGAATGTATAGGAGTTCATGTTGTACTGCAAAGTTGTCCCCTTGACATTATCAATGTTTACATTCCCCCATCCACTTCCTGTCCCAATTCATTTGACCCCACTCCATATCTATATGATGTATATGCAATCCTCTCGTCTTCATCTGTTGTCATGGCTGGTGACTTTAATGCTCACTCCTCTTCCTGGTTCTCCTCCCTAGATCCCGATGACAGAGGAGAACTACTTGAGCTTTTTGCGGATGATTGTGACCTGATACCTATAAACGAGGACTCTCCTACTCGTCTACCGTCGACGGGCAGACCCTCCTCACCGGATGTCACGTTTGTTTCCTCTTCTCTTGTCATGTCTTGCAGCTGGTCCACATCTGTGGCAATGGGCAGTGATCATGTACCTATTTGCACATCATTGGATCTTTCTCTTAATAGTCAGCTTGCACCTTTTTCTGGCTCCCGTAGCAAATGTTACACTAACTATCGTAAGGCTAACTGGGTCCTGTTTAAAGAGGTGCTACTCAGCCAGGTAGCCAACTATCCGCTAGCTGGCTCGGTACATGACAAGGAGAAATTCGTCGTCGACACCATATGCGATGCCTCCAGAACAGCCATCCCGACCGGTCGCGTTAGAACGTTCCACCCTAACGTGCCAAAGGAAGCCCTGGAGCTTATTACTCAACGGGACGACCGACGCAGAAGTGACCCCTCTTGATCCGTACATTTCTCAATTATCCGAGGAGATCTCTAAAGTGCTGAATGACCACAAGCAGAAACGATGGAGAGAGTACACCGAATCCATCAACTTTGCGACTGATAGCAAACAGGCGTGGAGCATCCTCAAACGACTATCTGGGAAGAAGATTGCACCTGCGCGCAACATGCTTGAATTCCCTCGGGCAGATTTGAATTCGGATATAAGGCTGCCTGCCAGCTTGGAAAACTCTATGCTTCTGCCTCTTCACGACGCGATAAGCAACACAGATGTACCTTACGTGCAATCAGGAAACTCAGTCGCCAGGACGTACCTGCTATTACTGCTTCTACTGTCACTGCGATTATCAAATCAATGAAGAACTCAAAGGCAGAGGGACCTGACGGCATTTCAGCCGTTCACTTGAAGCAATTGCCGGATCAATATGCTGAGTTACTCAGTGATCTTATCTATTCGTCGTTTAGTAGTGCGGTATTATTCCTGCTCGATGGAAACAAGCTCTTGTTCTCCCTATCACCAAGCCTGGCACACCAGAGGATAGAGCCACGTCACATCGTCCCATATCCCTATTATCCCTATCGCTAAGCTGGCGGAAAAAATCATAAATCCGCATCTCCAAGGCGCACTACAGCAGAACGTCCATCAGCATGGCTTCAAAAAGGCGCACTCCACCATCACCGCACTAACGTCAATTACTGAGCACATCATCGCCGGTTTCAATAGGATAGCTCCCGCCGGCAGAAGTCTGGTCGTAGCAGTCGATCTGACTTCCGCTTTCGACAATGTCAGCACTTCATTGTTGTCAAAATCGATACTGGACTGTAATATGCCCCACTGGTGTAAACGATGGACTGACAACTTCGTCAAAGATCGCTCCATACGTGTGAAGTTCGACGGACACTTGTCGAAGTCGGTTCCCCTGAAGGCAGGCGTTCCTCAAGGTGGAGTTTTGTCACCAAGCCTATTCTCTCTGTATCTATCCGATATTCCGAAGCCGCCACCCAACATCCATCTATGTCTGTATGCTGATGACATCACAATTGTATGTACAGACCCTGCTATCGACCGTGCCACTGCGGAGATGAACAAATACCTCTGCAGCCTGGCCAAGTTCCTCGAATCGAAGCAGCTAAAGGTCTCTCCTTCAAAGTCTAGCGTTACTCTGTGCACTACTGCAACGGCTGAGCATCAACTGCATCCCGGGGTTCTCTGGGAAGGTAATCGGCTGCCCTTGTCTAAGCACCCTCGGCTACTTGGAGTCTTCCTGGACCTTCCTTTCACGAAAACACACGTATTCGAGCTGCTACGGCCAACACGCGAAATAACATCCTCCGTGCTCTGGCGGGCACCACTTGGGGTAGCACAAAGGAAGTTCTACGCACAACGTATAAGGCCATGATACAGCCTACTCTGGAGTATGGAGCTCCGATATGGACTAGACACCTGTCGGATGCCTCTTGGAGCAAGCTTCAACGTGTACAAAATACTGCACTACGTGTCATCACTGGCTGCCCAAAGTCTACACCTATATCCCATCTTCATCAAGAATGCGCCGTACTTCCTGTAAAACAGCACTGCCAACTGCAGTCGCAACAGTTTCACATTGGCATAGTCAAGAATGCCGCACATCCAAACTACCCACTCCTGTCATCTGATCCCCATCCCCGTAATATTCGCACACCGCTCCATATTGCTATTTCTACATTGGATCGTCAAAGATGGGCTACCTCTGAGGTCACAAGGAAGAGGCTGCAGCAAATTGAACACACCAGATTCGTGTCTGAATACCTGTCCTGCGCCCTTCCAAATCCATCTTGGTACAGTGCTCCTACGGTCGATGACAGCGAGAAGACTCTGCCCAGACGCTCCCGCGTCACTCTAGCGGGTCTACGTTGCGGTCACTCTACGTACCTCAAAGCCTACGTACATAGGATCGACGAATCGGTCCCGGATAAATGTCCTGACTGTCAAAATACTGGTCATGATTCACTACATCTATTTTCATGCTCTGCCAGACCTACTTCTCTGTCTGCTCGTGATATGTGGAACAAGCCGTGTGATGTGGCCACCTTTCTACGCCTATGAGAAGAAACTCCGATGTGGCTGATAAGAAGAAGAAGAGCAGCATTTTGGACTCGCTGCATCTTTGTCCACGATGAATCCGATATCATGTGCTGCCATACCGGTGCAGCATACTCCAACGCCGGCTGCAATATTGCCTTGTAGGTGGTCAAAATTGTCTCCTTGCTACTTCCCCACGACGTTCCTCCCAGAGCTCGTAGGACGTTGAGCTTTGCTTTCACTGTAGCCTGTTTCTGCTCAGTATTCTTGTGGAACCTCAACCAAGGATCCAATACTAGGCCGAGCAGCTTAGGAAAACGATGCAGCAGGCAGACGAGCGTCTTCCCAATTCACAACGGTGAGCGCAGTGTTCCTTAGGTCAGTGGGGAAAACTGATACAGATGATTTAGCGGCAGAGACAGTGAGCATCATATCATTGAGAAAGTTCTTCAGAACGATGAGGTAGCTATTGATCTTGCGTGCAGCTACATTAATGTCTCTGTCCCGGCACAAGATGGTGATGTCATCCGCATACGCAACGACTTTGATGTCACTTGGGGGGACGGGCAAATCTTCAAGGTAAAGACTGAACAGAGCAGGCGATATGACTCCTCCTTGAGGGACACCGGCTGCGATCGGGATGCTATTAGAGACATGTCTCTGAAACAGCACTTCTTTGCTCGGCGCCCTTTGATGAGTGCTGTAATCCATCGCTTCTGCCAAGGCGGGATGGTGGACCTCAATAGCTTCTCGACAGTATGCCCAAGTTGACAGTGTCAAACGCCTTCGTGAGGTCCAGGGCTACTCCAACAGTGCGTTGAGGCTTGGTGGCGTTGAAGCCATCCAAAACATAGCCTCACAGTCTCCAGCAGCGCCGTGGTGGTAGAGTGTAATTTGCGGAATCCATGCTGGTGCTGCTGATTGTTATTATGCTCGGCAAGCTCCTTGACGACCAGTTTCTCAGCGACCTTTGCGATTGGTGATAACAGACTTATTGGCCTGTATCCCTTAGCCGTCGATGGTGATTTACCTGCCTTAGGCAACGGAACGACGCTTGCCATTTTCCAGTCTTGGGGTACGATGCACGTGCGAAAGGATGTGTTGATGACGTCAGCCAGGATTGGCATAATCTCAGTCGGCAGCTTCTTCAAGATCGCTGGACTAATGCCATCCGGCCCTACAGCCTTCGAGTTGCGCATCTCTTTTACCACCTTTTCAATCTGCGCGGGCGTCACAGCTTCTGCTTCATTCATAAGTGGTAACTTACAGAGCTCTCTTACAGTCACTCGATTCTGTTTCCCTCTCTTAGCCTGAGTTATGAAAAAATTCTCTCCGAGAGCAGTTGCAGCCTCCTTTCCCGATTTGAAGACTCCATTCTCAAACTCGATCGTAGAATAGTTGGTGGAGGTGCTCCTGCCTGAGATCTTCTTTAACACTTTCCAAGTTGACGCTCCATCACTCTTGAAATTCATCTTCTCCGTAAATTTTTCCCAACACTCCTACATTTGCTTGTCCAGATCTCGCTTAATCTCGCTATCCAGCTCAGCAATGGTCGGATCAAGGTGATCTGCCACTCTCTTTGCATCCCTTGTCCTTATCTTTACTCCAAGATTTCCTGGTGACATTGGGAAAAGAAGGTCTCAACTCGGCTCCTCCGGAATGGCGGCTTTCATTGCCTTGCGAATCGGGTCCATCAAGTGACGCTCTTTCTGGTGCATCGTTTCCATTCCATGGGTAGTCATCCACATGGCGAAGTGCCACCTCCTGAACAAGCGCCAGTCTGCAAGGCAAAGATTTAGATAAGACCTTTGGCGGATACCTGAATAAGGAGCAAGAGAATTAGAGAGATCGACATGGACAAAAACGGGGATATGATCACTGGACAGAGTTGTAGCGGTAGACCAAGAGCAGGCGCTGGAGAGATTAGATGATACAAGAGAGATGTGTGGACTAGAGAGGATCGGCCGTTGGCCGGGAGACGAGTGGGCTGGATCATCGTTGAGAATGACCAGATCGCACTCCTCCGCCCATTCTTCGACGTCTTCTCCTCTAGCGTCAGTGTCAAGCGACGAGCAGAATGTATGAGGATTGAAATCGCCTGCGAAGACAACAGAGGGTGAAAGGGAGCAGTCGTACAACTGCTTGAGTGAGGGAATAGGGTCATAAGATTGGGGACAGGACGTGGTTGGAGGGATATATATATTTAAAAGAGATATGGAGGTGTTTTAAGAGGAGATGGATAGGTAGGTACTCGAGAGTACCGTCCTTTGGTGTGTTTGGTATGATATGAGAGGGTAGATTTGATAATACGAAAGTGTAAACTCCTCCGCCGAGAGCTGTCCTTGGAGCATGATAAGCAGTGTAGCCAGGAATGTTAGGGTGACGTGCGGTAGTAGAAGGAGAAAGTTTGGTTTCCTGAACCATTATGACATCAGGATGGTGAGTACGAGCAAAAAGAGAGAGTTCAGACAACTTGGCACGAAGGCCATTGAGGTAATATGCACAATAGAGAGGGGGCGGTTGGTAAATGAGGAATCAGGAGTTACTGGGGCAGAGCACAGAACACAACGGAAGGAAGGATCGTGATGCCTCACAGAACTGAGACCCGAACAGGAGAGATGCACCCACCTTTGGCATACGAAGCACTGGACGCTGGTATGTCTCCTGGTAACATCCTTGCCGCACGTGGCGCATGAGTACTTCTGAGCGGGTCCTGGATTCCTCGACGCCGGCCATTTGTAGTAGAATCCTTAGGAGAGCTGCAGCCAGCCAGCATCTCTCCCATGACAAAAACCCTCCACGCGGAGGGGTTGACGTCGGTTTGCACGGAGGTGGTCTTCTTTCCTCCACACTGCCACGGCATGAACGTACGACATCTCGGCAGCAACGGAAGTCTGTTGATTGCCAGTTGGTCGTCCGAGCCCAAGTATCGATGCGGGCTCTCATTAAGATCTCTGACCGGTATTAGATTCCCCTTGCTTTTGACCTATCACAGGCGCAGCAAAGGTTGACGTGATAGGCCAACAGCGGGAATTGGGCGGAGAATCGACTACCAGGAAAAAGTCTGAAGCGGTACCCGTTTTGCAGTGCTAAATTCTCACAATCACGTAACCGTAGTTCTCGGGGCTGTTGTATCGTACGAAGAACATATTCTCGTTGACAAGGGCATATACTTGACCAAACGCATCTCCTCACAGTGGAATGAAGCCGTTCAAGTTCCTATTCGCAATGCTAAATCCTCAAGACCCTGAGGTAATGTAGCCAAGTTGTGATTTCCCATCATGTGGAAGATTAAGAGTCGGTTCGCCCCAACATTGTGTTGGTGTGCACTAGAATCGCGGAGACGTCGCTTTTAAGCGTTCCCCTTCTCCTCTCTCTGGTAGCCAAGAAATTACTCGCCCCCCCCCAATTCAAAAAATTCTCAAGATTACGTTACATACATTTCTTGCTATTATAGGAAGCGAATTCCGTCGCGGTTGCAACCGTTGAGGATGAAGAGCGGCGCGGCGGTTCAGTTCCGGTCGCGAGTGTCGTTGCTGAGGATACCAAAGTATGCTCTGGCATAATTGATTCGTTCAGTCAACAGCTTCATTTTTGAAATGCATTAAAACAAGATGATGCAAAAACGCTATAAGTAGTGTATTGCATGAGACAATTCAGACTTATATGTTCACACCGTATTTATTGGCAAGCTTTCGGTGTTCTTAACACCTTCTTCAGGCCTATAACATCTGACAGCATACGGTGCAAAGGCAATGAGTACACAACTAAAAAAGAAGTGGGAACTAACCAGGGCAGGCTATACCCAAACAGTGGAACCTATAATACAATTTCACAGACAGTTATGTAGAGCACTGATGAAACAGCTGGAGCAGCCATACCCACCTCCCTGCTAAGCTATTTCTACACAAATAAGAAGTGAATGCGCGAGCAAAGCCCCGTCCATACCGTATATCTACGTGATAAGCCTCAGCGTATCATTCAACTGATCCCTGTTTTTGATCTCTGGGGAAACACGCTTTATTTCTAGCGCTTCAAGAAGTTTTCTTTCCAGTGGCGCTTCTAGAGAGCGATGTAGCACGGAGACTTTCAAAGTTGGAGGGTCCTCGCAGACGTGGTGTAGTGTTCGATGCTGCGAGAAGCTGTTTCGTGGGTAAGATGGAGGGTTTCGGAGCGCTCGCATATGTTCATCAATGCGGACGTGAAGAGGACGCATTGTTTCCCCGATATACTTCTGACCACATCCCTCACACAAGACCATGTAGACGGTTCCACGTAATTGACAGATCTTCGTGCCAGTGAAGCTTGTATTTAGGCCTCCAAGGAACCTTAAGAGCATACTCACATCGAAGAGAATCTATGAAGAGAAATTTGGACGGAACAATTGTACGTACTGCGCGGAAACGAAGATCTGTCAATTACGTGGAACCGTCTACATGGTCTTGTGCGAGGGACGTGGTCAGAAGTATATCGGGGAAACAATGCGCCCTCTTCACGTTCGCATTGATGAACATATGCGAGCGCTCCGAAACCCTACATCTTACCCACGAAACAGTTTCTCGCAGCATCGAACACTACACCACGCCTGCGAGGACCCTCCAACTTTGAAAGTCTCCGTGCTACATCGCTCCCTAGAAGCGCCACTGGAAAGAAAACTTCTTGAAGCGCTAGCCATAAAGCGTCTTTCCCCAGAGATCAATAACAGGGATGAGTTGAATGATACGCTGAGGCTTATCACGTAGATATACGGTATGGACGGGGCTTTGCTCACGCATTCACTCCTTATTTAAGTAGAAATAGCTTAGCAGGAAGGTGGGTATGGCTGCTCCAGCTGTTTCATCAATGCTCTACATAACCGTCTGTGAATTTGTATTTTAGGTTCCACTGTTTGGGTATAGCCGGCCCTGGTTAGTTCCCACTTTTTTTTTAGTTGTGTACTCATTGCCTTTGCACCGTATGCTGTCAGATGTTATAGGTCTGAAGAAGGTGTTAAGAACACCAAAAGCTTGCCAATAAATACGGTGTGAACATAGAAGTCTCAATTGTCTCATGCAATACAAGTTTGTCATATGAGGCTTCGGGATAGATCAATATTGCTATAAGTAGTAAGGAAAAAACAGGTTTGTATTCAATTTCGGCGAGCTATTCGTGCTCAATGCGGCATGGTACGGACGCAGTCATGCGTGTAAACTCAGTCCATATCAGGGTCAAGCTCACGGTGGTCCGCGGACCATCGTGGGACCGGGGGTCGTTTTTTTTTTTTTTGGGAAAATTTGGAAAGTTTTGGGGGGGGGGGTCGTTCTTTTAATGGTGAAGCTCCAAAGATAAAATTGAAAGAGTCAGTAACGTCTACCAATTTTTTCACCTTTCATTGAGGGTCGCTTTTATCCAAAAAATGTGCCTCTAGGGGGGGTCGTTGTTCAGGATGGCCTGGACCACCGCTGTGCCTGACCCTGGTCCATATGCAGTCCATTTATCTCACTAAGACCTCAATATTAGATAGTGTCTTCAAGGTCGGCTGGTTTGACAAATGCCTTTCATACTTTTTCTAAGAAATGCAATAAGACCATCAATTAGAACACTAGCGAGGAGGAAACAGTGCAATATCCATAGCCTTTCCCGCTCACTTCGTGCCTAGCCAAGTATGGAGCGGAACGTTCCATCATATCGAACTCTCTTAATCCTTCCTGTATTCAACCATGATGGACCGCTCCACCTCCTTACTCTGCGGGTTCAATGTGAGCGGAAAAGTCGAGCAGTCATCCAATGTTGCACTCAATTTCGTCCTGAGTTGCCGATTATTGTAGAGACATCAATTAGGTGAGAGCAAGGCGGGTTCATTTAAAAAATAAAATAATGTAATTTGTTTTTATCACAACAGACGTCTTTATGATCCGACTTCAATGTTTTTAGGTGGTTTCTCCTGTGCTGTGCAACCAGTTATCAGATGCTGCCCGACATCCTGTTGAGGAACCCTCAACAAGTCCCTCATCAGGAATATTTAGAGAGGAGGGTTGTGCTCGCACAATTATGAGAGATCCTACCCAAACTCTCAATTTTAGTTAACTGCACTGTTCGTTCACCATTTGAACCATACATATATTTCACTAACTTAGATGTTTCGCATTTGATTTCTGAAATTGTTTTTTATTATTAATTTTTAGAAGATTTATCTTTTTTTTTCAAGAGTTAAGTGCCTTGTGAGATTTTGTTTCATTTAAAATCCTCTGTTTTTGTCATACAAAAGTGTTTTTGAGATACTGAAGTCGGTTTTTTCCCTGAAAGCTTTTGAAATGGGTCCCAGATCGACAGGTTTAATGACTGTCAATTGGGATTCGGGAAAATCGTAACATTTTCGCAGTCGAAGCCAGACATCTGTTGAAGATCATTTCGGAGCTTTTGTGAAATTCCAAATTTTGTCAGGCTAGAAAAATATTTTCCGCATTCTCCAGCTCCCTTGTTATACGCCGCTAGTGTGTGCGCTCATCTGCTCCATAGCTGTTACCGGATATAACGCCTACGCACGTTTTGCTATAGAGAGGTCATGCGTGGTCTCGTGTCGAATGCCACTGGAGCTACGACCTTTCCTTGGGGACCAACAAATTCTGAAAACCTCTTTAGCCAATTCTGAAAATTCTCATTTCTCTTTCGAAATGTTTACAGCTCTCCCAAAACTTTTCATTTTTCTAGCCGAAATATTCACGACCCCTCACCATCGCCTGGCCCTTTTATGCGGTATCAACATTCCTCTATTTTGAAGAGAAATTTATTTTTTTTTGTTTCACGTGTGTTTGCCAGGGTTAGGCAAACGCTGTGATGATCACAGAAGGGGGCCGCAGCTTCGGGGGCCCAGAAGGGAGGGGCCCGCAGCCACCGCCGGTGACAATGCTAAATAGTTGGTAATCGGCAGTTCAAAATATGTGAAAATTAACGAAATAAAATTATATCAGAAGAACACAGTGATAAACAGCATTAAATATCGAAATACCAGTAATCCATTCACAAAATCATCAAACTTTGCAAAACTATTTGATTTATTCCGAAATCGCACTCAAGACAAACGTGTGGGGCCGCTCAAACTTCTGAGACGGAGGCTGGTCGCACGAATTTTCAACAAGGAGTCATGGGGCCGCACCTCTCATGCACTGATCACAGCGCCAAGCCTAACCTTGGTGTGTGCGGGGGAGAAACAGCGAGGGTGCAAACGCACGATGGACCCAATCAAATTTCGCTCATATTTAGGGAGTGGTGTATCTTTTTTTCGGTAAGGATTTCATTAGGGCGGTGTATTTCAGGTTGATATGGATGTTTCCTCCGGAGATGAAGCAGACTTAGTGAATGTGTCGCAAAATTCGCACTGTGAGGAGAAAAAACGTATTGAAGAGAATATACAGGCTCTCATGAAGGAGTTTGAGCGGAAGCGACTGAGCGAAAAGACCCAAAGGTCTTGTGAGGTTGCGTCGGTGTCGCGGGGTTTGGTCAGTCATAGTGGGCATTATGCATTTTGAATTTGCAAACGCATATGCCTATAGTTGTCAAATTTCAGCCAAATGTTGTTTCAACTACTTCAGAAGTGTCATCTGCTTGTGGTATGGATGGCCTGTTGGTGGGGTTTCCTGTGCTTCCCATCACATTCGTTGTTTTCAATGCTACTTATTCAGCCATCTCGCCCAAGTACTGGAAAACGAAGCAACGGTCAGCGCGTGCGAGGTCCATCAACGCCAGCTGGCTCTCCACTACCTTCCGAAACGGATATAAACCTTCCGGTATACTAAAGTTATTGATGTTTCGATAAAGGCGCAAAAGTGATTTGTTCTTGCTTTCTGGTCCTCATGTACTTTCTTATCGGAGCGAAAATCCTACCCACAGTTGCAGATGCACCATAAAACACTGATAATCGTCCTCGACACTCGTGCTCCTAGCACGATTAACCTTTGTCTTAGCATGATTATCATCCTGTTGCGTGCTGCAGCTGCTCGGATAAGGACAGTACCTTATAACGGAGCAGAAACCCGTTGAATCCTATTTCACCACTATTAATGTAGGAATCTTGACGGACGTAGCAGGTTTTTTGTTTAAGGTGAAGCCATGTTCGATAAAAGTTGAAAAGGAAGAACTAAGCTGTGAACTTCCATCGTCATCTGTAGAGGTTCCGCCTGTTCCACCTTACGAAGAAATCGAACAATGTATCTACAAAGTAGAATCTAAGAAAAAGGCAGTCTCTCTCATGTGGGTTTCGTTCACCATTTTGTCCGTTTCCACTTGCAAACACATGACAAAGAAATTTTAGGTGTTTCTGTCGAAGCAACAATTTGGACTGCTCTGATAGTAGGTGTGATAATCGAACCATGCTCACAGAATGCCCAAAAAACTGCTTGGGTAAGGGCAGTGACTGCAGGAACAGGCGCTTCGCTAACGTTAGTTTTGAATCGTGTTCCCCTTAGGTCAAGTTTTGTGCCCGGCAAAACACTCCAAACTGTTGTCGACTGCAAGTGAAGAAGAAACGTTCGAATCTATAGAAGCACTCTAACTTGGGCGCGAGCTAACACGCATTGGATTTTTGAAAAAGTCTTGGGAGTTGTGAGAGAGCTGAAAACAAATACTTTTTAGGGTTTGCTCCATGAACGAAAACGATAAAAAAGGAGGGGTAAAGTGCTACCTAGTCCACAGCGAATTGTTTTAATCATCCAAACCTTGTATTCGCGCTCAAGCCCCGAAAACAGCGCGGGGCCAAGTTTATCGACGGTAAACCCATAGTTTACCAGTGGCCGAGTGGCCAGTTAGTGGCATAAGGAATTGAGAGGTGAAGAGAGTTCGGAGTTAAATTTAACAGTAAGCACGGGTTTATCCTTGATCAATTCGAAGTTTGGACGAAGTTAGGGTGGAAATTTTTTCTATTTCTCGTGTCCGGAGCAAACTCATAGTAGATTGATAAACGTAACGAGTCAGTGGATGCTCAGTTCCCCATTGTTCATATTCTGCCATGTTGGTTATCTGTTCAGCAAGAATATGCTGCTGTGCATGCCTTCTACACTGGCCCAAACAAAGGATTCGGCGTCCAAGCTGTAGCCCCTATTAGGAAGTGAGTATGACATTAATATTTGTATTAGGTGCTGAGTCACAAACACGTCAGTGTACGACAGTCGCAATATCGCGCAACCTGGCTGTGGTTTCGCTGCACTAAAGTAACGATATTACATTGAAACTGTCCATTAAGCTTCATTTTGAAAGGCCTAGCGATGTTGCATCGACCCGTTTTATTGACCCAAATGTGTGTACTTTAGTAGTTTTAGTCTTTCAGTACAACTCACTCTGACCATGATGTTTAATCTAGTGTTCAACCAGTCTATTTTGTACGCTGATGTATTAATTTTCAGGGGTCAGTTTATTATTGAATATGTCGGAGAGGTGGTGTCATCCGAGGAGTTCGCGAAGCGCTTGAAGAGGTGTGTTCTAGTTTCTACATTGCTTTTTCAGCATGTTCACGATCGGGCTTGTTTTTATCTAATATGGGTGACACATGAGGCAGTCCCCGTCGGCGTCCTGGGTCCGTCGCCCGAGCAAAGAATAAGTAAGAATTGTGACTAAAAACGTGAAACATAGTCACGACGTTTGATAATCACCAACATTTTTTTAGTAAGTACCACAGGGATCTAAGCTGAATGTATGGGGAGGGGCTAACAGCTTTTGTTTTCAATCATGTTGGGTTATCTCATCTCAAAATCTCTGTTTCCTGATAGATGACAAGGTAAGCTTCGATGCATATTTGCAAGATTACCAAAAAAGCAAATTCCAAGGGTTTCAAGCCTTCAAAGCCCTCAGTTCAAAAAATCCTGCAGTCTGCCTGTGCGCATACACACTCGCCGTCTCCTTGAATGCACCATTATTTGATTTGATAAATGCATAATTGCTATTCAATAAGCTAAGTGTGGCAATATCTTCGTGGGCGGGAGATTAGTCTCGTTAGAAAGTCATTTACAGGTTTTTGGTTTTGAGGGAAGCATAGCTCTCTCAGGCATCATTCATTGTCTTCACCGCATGCGCGGAGCGAGCGATGGACTGTCACAGTTCTATCCGCGTGTGACGCGCTCAACGCGCGTGCCGCCCAATCAACACCACCTTGGCGGTGTTGCAGGAGGTTTCCTAAGCAACCTAATCATCCGTGGAGAAGACTATTAAATCCCATAAGAGATAAATCAATCAGAGTGCCGTTTGCCGATGCTCCGAACAAAGTGAATGTACAGAGATGTACCGACTCGAATCAAGAACGGCTTCGTCTCTTACGCGCGGAGCACACCCGGTTCGTGAAGGATCATCTCGCCAAAGCGGGCGTCAACCCTATTCTCGGTGATGTGCCGTCCAGGGTATGTGATGCCGAGTCCGAGCTCGGTAGGCGCGCCAGGTGTATCCTCGCTTCGTTATTGCTCTGCTGACATTCTCCATTGGTTATGTCTTACCTGCACAGGATCGACAATAGCCAGCCTGACGTGTGCCCGGACTGTGGAAACCAAGGCCACGACACTAACAAGGGACCACTTCGAACATAAAATGGAGTTCTGAAAAACGGTATTTTGAGGGTTGTAGAGGAGTTAAAAAGAAACAATTTGAGATTTTAAAATTCCACTCAGTCCTCACGGGTAGATCAAAAACGATCAAAAAAGGAAGGAAACCAGAACGTTGGATTGGGAGGACGTAGCACAAATGTGAGCTATACAGTGGCCTTGAAATCATCTGAAAAGGTTATCCTAAAAGCTTGAAGATGAAATCTAGCTAGGTTCTCGAGTTATGACTTGTTCATTGATCCCCTGAACAATGCTCGTTGCATTCAAACCACCGATCACTGCAATGTGATAGTCGGAGTGGGCTGGCATCACATCATGGCTCAGCCGGTTAGGCGTTGGATTACGAAGCAATTGAAAGATGTTTCGAATACTGTGGGATCATTACTGCATTATGGCTGGTGGTAATGACATTTCTACGTGTTCACCTTACTTGTTTTGAGTTTTAACAGTGTTTCTTGTTTTTTTATACCTCTTTTCTTATATCGCATAGGTAACGTGATATAAACGGAGAACGATGTTAGAAACTATAGAAAATCCGAGGTTTCGACAATTGCTAGAATATCAAGAATACCCTTACCCTTCTCCCCCACATATGTTACAGAAAAACCGTCCTTAATTCGGAGAAACACTTTAGGGGACTTATTTTGATATATGACGCTGAAAAAAAGTTCGAACAAAATGAAACTTCGTGGACTTGTTCCTTGATCAATGATCAACCTTTTTAGAAATTATTTTTGTAAACAGAAGTGGGTTTACCTAAACTACAAAATCCACTGAAGCAACCTAATACTTAAGCGCATGGCTCGAAGACTCAAGAAAAGTGTTTCGTTATCAATTCCAAAATTTTCAGTAGAACAGAACCTTTTAAAAACGCATTTTACAAAGAAGACTACTTTCAGTCAGTCTGGCCTTTCTGGATTAAATGTACTTTTCTGGGAACATTTTGGACGTAGCATCCGAGAATGCTTTTCGCAGCTTCTCCGGAAAAAAGAAACCACCCTGGAGAAAGTTACAGGCGTTTTCCAAGCCTAGCGGCAAGGCAAGGGTACCACCCATCAGAATTTTTAGGTGGTTTGGAAAAAATCTTCGGATTCGGCTCAAAACTTTGTATGTAGGGTAATCTAGGGCGCTGAACACGAATTTGGAGGTCGTTTGTCAAAATTCTGAGGTTTATTGTAGATTATGGTTTCATGACATAGAGGGCCTAAACCTACCTTAATAATTCGAAAATTGACAAGTGAACATCAAATTCGTATTCAGCACCCCCGAATAACCCCCGTTCAGAAATTTTGAGTCAAATCTGAGACTTTGACCCAACTACCGTATACCCACCGCAATCTACCGTAATCTGTCGAAAATCGATAAACTGACCTCAGATTCGTCATGAGCACTTCAAATAACCTCCGAGAGCAAAGTTTGGGTCATAAATTTTTTTTCGACCTTTGGAGCCCCGTGAGGTAAGAAGCTCAAAGCCATTTTTGGGGGTTCAGAGGTCGAATTTTTTTTTGCCCAAACTCCGACCCAGGGGGTAATTTGGGGTGTTGAACACGAAACTGAGGTCCGCTTTCTAAATTTTAGGGGCTTTCGTCAGGTTAGGGTGCATTGAATGGCATTTTACCTACCGCAACCCATTGTTTTTGTGGTTTTTGATCTACCCGTGAGGATTGAGTGAAATTTTAAAATTTTAAATAGTTTATTTTTACGCCCTCTTCAACTTTCAAAGACCGTTTTTCAGAAACTCCATTTTATGTTCAAAGTGGTCCCTTGTAGCACCTATTTGATTGTCCGAAAAAGCCAACAACGCTCAGTACAATAGGCTTATGGACGAATCCAGTGCTGGTCGCCCAGTTTCTCAACTTGTGACGAAACCCCTCTCAGTGGCTGCAAAGAAGAAGAAGAAGGTTTCTTAATTGCGTTCCGCGCATAGTGTTGGGAAAACCTTCCATAGTCACTTTCGAGAGACATTGAACTTTGGCTGGCAAAAGCGCTGTATGGGAAGCGTCAATGGTCAATGTTTCATAGTATTTTCGAACATGCTAGTGAGATTGTGAACTTTGCAGTCGATGGGTTCAATGCTAAAAAGCCACTGGGAACGGTGGCCGTCGCCCTCGATCTAACCAAAGCGTTTGACTCTGTTAACTTGGGATTGCTGTCCGACAAACTGTTGAAGTCCTCGCTGCCATCCTGACAGAAGCGATGGATTGCAGCGTTTACTAAAGGCCGCCGGGCTAAAGTTCTGTTCCAGAATCTTTTATCGGATAGCATTCCGATAGCAGCCGGTGTTCCGCAGGATGGACTGTTGTCTCCTGCCCTATTCAGCCTGTATCTTGAGGATCCACCCGACCCTCCAAAGGATATAAGGATTGTTATGTACGCCGACGACATCACCATCATGTGCCAGGACCGTGACCTGCAAATAGCCGCTAACGAGATCAGCGCCTATCTCGTCAAACTGAAGCTCTTCCTCGATAATATGACGCTCACAGTCTCTGCTGCAAAGTCTTCTGTTTCAGTGTTCACCACAAACACCAAGGAACACAGTGCCCACCCCGATGTCAAATGGGATGGTGACCGTCTGCCGGCAGCGAGATTTCCCAATCTGCTTGGCCACATTGCCTTATTCTCGATCCATCACTGAAGTTCCATAAAAACACGGAACAGAAGCAAACGGTCGTCAAGGCAAAGCTGAATATCTTGAGAGCTCTTGAAGGATCATCATGGGGCAGCAGCAGAGAGACTATATTGGCGACCTACAGAGCGATACTTCACCCAACTCTGGATTATGCGTCACCAGTGTGGCAGCACCTGGTATTAGACTGCTCCTGGAATAAGCTGCAGCGCGTACAGAATGCTGCGCTTACAATTGCTACCTGTTGTGCTAGGAGTTTCCTAATAGTTCATCTTTACGCGGATGTCTGCATATTGCCAGTCAAGGAGCGCTGTGAACTCCAGGCACAGCAGATGTATATTAATGTTCTGAGACAGCCGAATCACCCGGCAAGGAGAATTATGAAACCCGTTAGAGAGAGATCCTTAAGGACGCCGTTCGCAGACGCTCTTCGTAAAGTGGATGTACAGAGTTGGGCTGACTCCAACATGGAAAGGCTGGGCTGACTCCAACATGGAAAGGCTCCGTCTTCTGAGTGAGGAGCGCACTCAGTTTGTTGGAGGATATCTTGAGAAGGCGGCTCTGAATCCTTCTTCTTCTTCTTCTTTGCAGCCACATTGAGGGTTTTGTCATAGGTTGAGAAACTGGGCGACCAGTAACGGATTCGTCCATAAGTCCATTACGGTCAGCGTGGTGGGTCTCTCCGGACATTTGAAGAGGTGTGCAGTGTCATGGCCGAGGCAGCCGTAGTCTGGGCAGACATCTGATTTGCTGCGATGCCAGGGTGCACCTGGCCCTTCTTCCGAGTTGAGCCTCGGATGTGCAGACTTGGGGCGGCACTACCCCAATATGGGATTAATGACCGCCTTTTTCCAGATGGCACCGTACGAACTGAGTATGCTCCTCGCGCAATAGACGGACTCGTTCTTGCTGTGAGTCGTGCCATCTTTGCAGATTGACTTTGCTGGGAGCATCGGCGAATGGCTTTCTGATCTCTCTTTCTCTGACGGGGTTAAGCACTCTCCAAGAGGGTGATTTGGTTGTTTGACAATGTTGATGAAAAATTGTTGGGCCTGGAGCTCACAGTGCTCCCTTACTGGTAATAAGCGGGTCTCAGCATGCAGAGTGATCGACCGGGAACTTCTTGCACATCCGGTGGCGATTCGAAGAGCCGCATTCTGTATACGTTGCATCTTAGTCCAAGAGGATTCCTAAACTAGATGCTGCCAAACTGGTGCGCCGTATTCTAGTGCAGGCTGGAGAATCGCCTTATACGTTGTAATAATGGTTTCTTTGCTACTACCCCATGTTGTACCGCCCAGTGCTCTGAGCACGTTTAGCTTCGCTTTAACGATAGCCTGCTTCTGTTCCGTGTTCTTATGGAACTTGAGCGATGGATCGAGCACGAATCCGAGAAGTTTTGGGAAGCGGGCAGCAGGCAAACGATCTCCATTCCATACGACATACGGATGTGCGCTGTGTTCAGATGGGTCCGTTGTGAGTACGGATACCGATGACTTTGACGCAGAAATCTTCAGCATTTTGCGGTCGAAGAAGCTTTTCAGTGTGGTCAAGTACCCGTTAATCTTAGCGGCGGCCACATTTATGTCCCGATCACGACACAAGACAGTCATATCATCAGCGTAAGCGACCACCTTGATATCTTGGGGTGGGGCGGGCATATCTTCGAGGTACAGACTGAAGAGAGCAGGCGACAATACGCCGCCCTGTGGGACTCCAGCTGCAATCGGAATGCTGTTTGAGACATGATTCTCGAACATCACTCTAGCCCGTCTTCCCTTAGTGAGTGCAGCTATCCAGCGCTTTTGCCATGGCGGGATTGATGACTCCAGTAAGTTGTTTGATAAGATGCAAAGATTCACTGTGTCGAAAGCCTTTGTGAGATCCAAAGCAACTGCTACAGTTCTCTGCGGCTTATAGGCGTTGAAACCATCAATTGCATAGCTAGTAATTTCTAACAAAGCTGTCGTGGTGGAATGCATTTTTCTGAATCCATGCTGAAACACCTGTCTCTCGTTATGCTCAGCCAGGTCCTTGACGATCAGCTTTTCAGCTACTTTAGCAAAAGAGGACAGCAAACTAATGGGACGATACCCCTTGACTGAAGCTTGGGGTTTGCCAGGCTTGGGCAGCGGCACGACGTTTGCCGTCTTCCAATTCTGCGGGAGAGTACACAACCTGAACGAGGTGTTTATCACATCAGTGAGAAGCGGTAGTAGGTCAGTGGGTATCTTCTTCAAGACAGCAGGACATATCCCATCAGGACCAATAGCTCTAGAATTCCGCATTTCCTTTATAATCTTCTCAGTTTGCGTCGTAGTAAACGCTTCGGCCGTGCTCGCATAGCGGGAGGCGGCACAGCTCTCTTACAATCACTCTATTCTGCGGACCTCGTTTAGCACTGGTGATGAAAAAACTTTTCCCGGAAGCGCAATTCAAACTTTTTCTCTGAATCCTATTCTGGGAGAAGTGCCACCTCGGGTTTGCGAGTCCGAGTCTCAATTCGGCAGGCAGGGCAAATGTGCTCTTGCTTCGCTGCGCTGTGGTAACTTTATTCTGCTTATGTCTTACGTCAATAAGATCGACGGCAGCCGACGAGCCCCTTCCCTGGACTGTGGTAGTCTCGAATACGACACGGCGCACTTATTCATGTGCCCGGAGAGACCTACCTTTTCAACCACAATGGACCATTGGACTAATCCTGTAATGGCCGCCCAGTTCCTCAACCTATGACAAAAAACAGAAGAAGAAGAATGTGAGTGCAAGATTGGCTGAGGTAGGAGTAATAATCTCCTTCCATTGGGCAGTTACCTCGTGTTTTCCGACATATATCATGGAAACAATTGTGTTTCTCGACATAATTCATGGGAACAATTCATGGAAAACTATAGCGAAATAGTCACTTTTGACTACAACTATCAGAACTCAAAGGCCAAATAAAAAATGCAGTATTCTGATGACCACATAGAAAAATCATGTGCTGGGTGAAGTTTATTGAAGAGTTTCTGTTAACGCTTTAGTGAAATCTGCTGCACCTCCATTCTAAATTTGTTTTGGTTTGTTGCTATCCCCTCAGGTATTATTTTTGGGAGTTGACTGAATCATATGGATCCGCGCTATCGTAAATGGGAAAGGCAGCCATTAAGTGTTCCGCATTTTGGGATCCAGAAGAGGTTTTTGCTATCAATGGCTTTTTCTCAGCAGAAGGCCTATTTGCAGATATGGTCGCGACCCTTCCCATACTCATCATTACATGTTCGAGATAGGATCGATGATTATTGATGCAACGAAGAAGAAACTGCTCTCGTTTCATGAATCACTCGTGTGAACCAAATGCTGTTTGTGAAAAGGTGTGTTAGTTCATCATTGGGCATGCTCCACACAATATGTTAGTGTTACAGTGGTACGTTCCCAGGACTCCGTGCGCCATTGATAGAATTGGATTCTTCGCGAAACGAGATATTGAACTTGGTGAAGAGATCACATTCGACTACCAGTTCGAGAACTATGGGTATTTCTTTTACGCCATTTACGTCGCTGTGCTAGGTAGATGAATTTTGTTGAAGGCGTGAGGCGCAACGCTGCTTCTGTGGAGCACCTTCGTGCACTGGATGGATTGGAAAACCACCTGAAGCATTGGAAGAAGACGCTAACGATGATGAAGTTGAGTCATCAAGCGACGACAGTGACATCAGTGACGAGGAGGATTCAAAGGTAATATCTTTATCTTCACTAGCCGCTCTCATTGGGTTTGCTTACCTATGTCAACTACAGCTACCTGAACGAGCTGTGGTTATCCCAAAGAGGTCGCATCGCTTCAACAATCGTGACAATGTGACTGTCGATCAGATCGAGAAGAAGCTGCGAAAGGCTCTCAAAATTGGATGTCGCAATAAAACCCATGTTCTTGGGTGGATAAAACTTATGGTTGGCCATACCATTCATTTGTTTAAATACTTAGATGCCCGTATTTTACTGAATCGTGTGAGCCTTCAATTTTCCGAATGCATATTTTTGAGTGAATCAAGCTTTTGAATACTCGAATATTCGATTTTCTCCAATATTGTTCGAATAATTTTTCGGGTCGGCTCGAGGTCTAACAAGGGAACTACTATTAGTCAGCCTGGCCATTCCGGATAAGATGTACTTCTCTAGAACTGTTTCGACGTAGAATCCGATTGTGATGTTCGCAGTTGCCTGAACCCATTCTGAAAAAAGTTATAGGCGTTTTTCGCCAGATTTTCGTACCTATTTTACCTCCCAAAACGCGATTAGTCCTCATAATTGTGCTCATCTCCCAAAATAACCCCCTTAGCAAATCTTGGGTGAAGGCACGTTTTCCAAACTTTTCCCAGATTGATAGTGTTTCGGACTGAGAGGGATTTTCGGTTGGACGTTTATTTCTACCTGTTACTAGGCTCTGAAAGCGTTTTTAAAAACTGTTCCATAGTTGAGTGAAAGTTCACCTAGGTGGGTTATTTGGGGCAGTGATCGCGCAGCTGGGGTTTATTTGTCGATTTTCCATAGTTTTCGACTTGATTCGTTCAAAGCTTGCCATCGGGGGGAAAATTTGATGGAAAATCGCGGACGATTTCCGGAGTGCTACGATAGATATTGCTCTAATTGTTCCTCTGGGGGTTATTTGGAGTGCTGAATACGAATCTGTTATAGTTGTAGAATTTCGAAAAAAAATGTTGAACGAACGAAAATCGAAAAATTTTCGATCGAAAAAAGTTCGAACGAACGAAAAAAATTTCGAAAAATCTTTCGGAAATTTCTTTCGTGTACAACTATAGAATCTGTGGTCCGTTTATCGATTTCTGACAAAATACGGTAGATTACGGTGGGTATACACGGTAGTTCGGTGAAAGTCTCAGATTTATTTGACTCAAAAAATTTGTATGCTTAGGTTGTTCCGGGGTGGAGAATGCGAATTTGAGTGTCCATTTGTCGATTTTTCAGAAATACTAAAGGTAGGTTTTGCCCCCTAAATGACATGGTACCTAGCCTAAACTACGGTAAACTTCAGAATTTCGACAAATGGACTCCAGATTCGTGTTCGGCACCCTTGACTACCCCTGCATACAAATTTTGATCCGATTCCAATTTTTTTTCAAAACACCTTAAAAAATTTTCATGGGGGGCTTACCTTGCCGCCAGGCTTCAAAAAACCGTATAACTTTTTTTTTCAGAATCGCTTTAGGCAGCTGCGAAGATCACAACAGGATTCTAAGCCAAAAACGGTTCTAGAAAAGTACATTTCATACGGATTGGCCACACTGACTAAAAGTAGTTCCCCTTGTAAGATGCATGTAGATGAGAGGGGGAAAACGTAGTGTAGTTGCATGATTGTGACTCCTTCGTTTCTTATTGTTTTGTTTCTGTTTTCAGACGGAAATGGCTCTTGTAAAGAGAGAGGGTGCTATTGTGCAGTCAATGTGTCGCCTTGTTGAAGCTGTAAGCTCTGTAGTACGTGAATTAACATAGCTATCATGAACCGCGTCTTAATTTCACCCTAAATATCTTCAACATTCAGGATACTTCTTTACAACACATATTTGTTGCGAATGGCTTGCCAAGCATATTCAAGTCGTGGCTTCGGACTTCAGATCCAGAGAGTTTGACTCGTGAAGATCTCGACTTGAAGCATTGCATAATCCGATCGCTCCTTGCAATGCAGTCTTGTGCGGACGCAATTAATGTAGGACTGTCATGTGTTCACAATTCTTCACGCTTATGTGATCGTTCTTGGTTACCTGAAACTACTAGTTGCTGGGTATCGCCCTCATGCTCCTCTAGCTTCAGGCGCGAGCTCTGACTTACTACCAATGGTTTCTGATCTAGTGGCATTCGCAACTCCACATTCGTTTCCTGTAAAAGATGTGATTGAGGGCGTCATAAATCAGGTGGGCGATTTGGAACATCCAAATGAACAGGTTCGTTTCATCCTGTCAATCTTGCAGCTAAAGTCTAGGAAATAGTTCTTCTTTCAGCGCCTCTTTGAATCACTTGAGCTGAGGTTTGAACGTCTGAGGAACGCCGCCATACGTTTGCAAGCAGTTCTTCAACAGCACGTAAATTTCCGAATTCCTAAAAAGGTGGGTCACGTGATTAGTTGTCTCCCTTCAGTGGTTGATTCTTGTGGCGATAGTTCCAGAAGGTTGATGTGGTTCCATCTGCTCCAGACGGTGGAGAGTCCTCGGAAAGTGGCGATCGTAGGCCAAATTCGAGGTTTGTAATTAATGTACGCCCGCCTATTCTTTTAATACATTACTTTCACGCAGTTGTGTTGCAGAGATGGTCGTGACCGCTTTTCTCGTTTCCAGAAAGAGAGGCACAATTTCGACCTAGTAATGCAGTGCTGTGCGGACCGAATGGTGCAATGTTTCGTCGTTTCAATATAGAAGCTTGTCGAAATGGCAGACCGCGGGTTCGCATGTCTCGATGGAATCCCGGTAATTGTCTGCCTTCATTAAATCCAATGTTCTATTCGGTCAATGGCACACTAATGGCCGGTCAGGCTTCTTTCCGTTGCGCTCGGCTCAACAGAATAGCAACAGCAGTTGCAGATTGGGCTCCCGTTGCTATGGTCTCTAAATCTCAGAAAACACTGAATTGGAAAACACATCCACTAAAAATCGGATTTCGGAAAGTAACAGCGCAGCCACGAGGCTACTGTCGCTATTTTGTGCGGCTACAAGCGCTTTATTGTCGTTTTATTGATTCCTTTCGAGCTCCTTGCACGCATAAGTCTGGCGTAGAAACTGGACTTGAAGTTCCCTGGTAGAAATTTATCCCGCGCGCAGGGTCAAGTGGCGATCATCGCTAGGGGTGGGGCAGCTCTTCGCGCCCGGAAGTGGGTGGAGCAGGAATTTTCGGGACTTGACAATTCAAAAAATAGCCAAAGTTCTGAACGGAAATTTGATTTAAAAAGAAGGATAGGCAGGGACTATTAAAGATAATAATATTAGTATTTACAGTCGTGTTATGAGTTGTGATCTTCAGCAACATAAGCAAGTGGAAGGGTCGCTTATGTGGGATTTTTGATTTAGCAGTAATGTAATTGTTGGGATATACCAATTACCTGCGATCAATCTATATGAGCCACTAGCTATCCTGATCTTAATCCAAGCATCATTACAAAAGAAATGAGAAGTGGCATTGAGACTTTCGGAATCAATTCGTGATGCGACAGTGCAGGCAGGACACGCCAGAGGTTTATTACCATACAAGTTTTGCTCTCTTGAACTGTAGCCTCGCCGTGTCGATGTCCTAGAATGTGTCTGAAATTTATCAGACCAAACAAGTTAGCACATTTAGCAGCATACTTATCGAGAGGAAGGAGAAAAATGATGCAGGCAACTCACATTATTCTACATAATCACCGAGCTGGTGAAGTTCACGAATGATCTCCACTATGCATTCGCTTTCGTTTCCTTGGAGACTAATAGTGCGAATGGTTTTCTTCCCATGATCTAATCTCCTTTGGATCTTTGTCATGTTTTGGAGGGTAGGGGGGCGCACCCCTGACGGGCGCGTTACCAGGCCAAGTCTCATGGGTCGTTTATACTTCCGCCGCCGAGCGGTGCGGCACAGTGCATTTCTGCAAGGGGTTGTTTATACTTCCGTCGCGGGGCGGCGTGGCACAGTGCAATCCTATAGTTTTGATCACGCGGCGCCGCATGATCGATGCTATAGGAATGCACTTCACCGCGCCGCTCGGCGGCAGAAGTGTAAGGAGCCAAATAGACTCCCGCCGCTGAAAGCCGCGGCAGCCTGCAATGGAGGAGAATCGATCGTGTGGCGCCGCACGATCGATTTCCCTTCATTGCGTACTGCCGCGCCTTTCACCGGGCGGGACTCTATTCGGCCCCCAAAACGGCCCCTATTATTGATCGCGCGGCGCAGCACGATCGATATTGTAGGATTGCACTTCGCCGCTCCTCCCGGTGGCGAAAGTATAAACGACGCCTTGTGGGATTGAAAGTCGCCGCGCCGCCAAACGGCAGAGGTATAAACGACCTAACACCCTGCTCGCGGTTTATTAGTCCAATTTAACAACAAGAAGCGTTACCAACCATTCGATTTGCCCTTAATTGCATAGCGAAAAGCCGCATTTGGAACATCCGCATTTAAGACGCTGAGAGCGACCATAACCGCGCTGTGGCGGACGCCACTATGCACGTGCCACCATGAATGTATACTCTTTATAGTGCAAGGTGCTTTCTAAAATTAGGCTCAGAGAGATTTCTGAGATCATTTTTGGTGTAACTGTACGTGAATATTGATGACCTAGGTGATGTCAGTCATAAATTTTCGTGAGCAAAAATAAATATCTCAGATTATGTTCCTGCGAAAAGGAGGAGAAGTATGTCGAAGGAGCGTGAAGACAGTTGTGTGATACGATGCAGAGTTGGACCGAGCATTTCGAAGGCAACCTTTACGCCAGAGCGTCGACCGTTTACACAGGAGCGTCGACCATTTACGCCAGAGCGTCCACCGTTTGCACAGGAACGTCGGCCATATACACCCAGAGCATCTGCCATTCTCACCAGAGCGTCCACCATTTACACCAGAGTACGCACCTGCTGCTAAAAGAAGCTGTCTTCCAGTTGATGATCAGTCAATAATGGTGAGGTCTAATGTGAGTCTTTCGTTTTGACGAGTTTTATTTCCGCATAAATTATTTTCCAGAAAAGGGCTAGGTGGGGTCAGGGAGGCAAAAGTTCGCATTCTGGCGTTGCTAAGTTGCTTATCCTTGCCCCAATCTAGCCTCGCTTCGCACAGCCGTCTACGCTGTCCTTTGTGCATGCCAATTGTTGCTTCCTTTTTTGTTTAGTTTTTAAATATTGTCATTTCAGTGGGCGCCACAGCCAACAGTGGCAACTAACCTGCAACCTCCACCGCCGCCTCCTGACATTCTTTCCTCTTCAGCAGTGATGGTTCCACCACCACCACCGCCGCCGGCTATACCTACAGGTTCGTGAACAAATCTTCTTCTTTTTTGTAATGATCGATATTCGGTAATCTATGCTTACGCATGCGAAGAGCATACGGAGTTGTTGTGTTCCATGTGAGATTTTGAATTCACATGCCGAAATGTACACAAAGAGCATAAGAAAAGGCAGCTCTCAGATTCCAGGGGGACTTAGAGCATAGGGCGGTGCTTGTTCCGCCCAGTGTTCCAATTCTGGCACATGTGGAACACTGCGTCGGAGTGAGAATATTGTGGAGTAACTTCACTGATCGATTGTCGTCTAGGGGACTTAGGGCATAGTGTTTACGTGCCAGGCAGAGTCCGCGCGGGAAAGTGGAGTTTGAAAACTTCCGTCAACGCGCAGCTGCAGTATTTCTTCATTTTTCTCGTTTTTTCCTTTTTTGTTAATTTTTCCAATTTCTGCCCACTTTGCTGTTTTATCTCCACCTTTTGTCTAGCCCTCGCTAGGGAAGAATACAAAGCGTAGGTGGCATCTGCGAGAACGAATTTCCTTGTTAGTATCTCTTCGGTATCCATAGTAAAAATGCGCAGTATTCCGTCCCGAGCTGCTGGTTCCAAGAATTTATAAGCGGTTTTTGAGCCTCGCGGAAAGGCAAAGGTTTTTTTCATTATGCACTTCTGGCGTGCTTGGGGTAAAGTTTTGGATTCGGTTGAAAGCTTTTACGTGGGGGGTCAATTAGGGTGTTGAAAACGAATCTCAGGTCCGTTTGCCGAAATTCTGACGTTTACTGTATGCTGCGTATGTACCATACCATTTAGCAGGCAAAACCTGCTCAATAATTGAAAAATGGATTCAAACTTTGTTGAAGGGGTTATTTTTTATGCTGAACACCATTATGAGGTCCATTTACACATTTTTGAAAGATCACTTACTGCGTGTTTTGAAGGTGCGAAAAGCACAAAAATTTATTTTGTCCGCGCCCAGCGATCTGCGATGTAGCGTGATTTGAACATCAACCCGAAGTTTTCCTTTCTTACCAGAATCAGGTGTTATAGTGGCGCGGAAAAAATTTCCGTGGCCAAGCGCGATACCAATGTGACCCCAGCCGCGATAGCTCCGAAGATTCACCATAGAAGTTCTAAAACAGAATGTTCTGCTACGCTTTTGTGCTATTTGAAGAGCCCTCATTTCACTGTTCCATCTCTCCTCACTTTGGCTCCATAATGAGGGGACTTAAACGTCGATTTCAGGGGGACTTGGGGCGATGTTGGTCGGGGAGTAGTCGTGTAGTAGACGACAAGTCCCCTTGGAATCTGAGAGAGGTGACCGGTGGCCGTATTCATGAAACCTCGGGCGCAGGAAGGGGGCGTTATTTTCCGGTGCCCGGCGTATGCCAACCTTTTTTGTGCCTACTCTGTCGAGATTTCAATAGTGGCGGTCTCCTCTTCGCCACCTGTGAGAGCAGAGACAGGCATGAGTAGCCACCTGCAGAGACGGAGAGGAGACCGACGGGTAGGAGGCTGCAGTGTCTCAGCTCCGCTATCAGTGAATTCCGGCGGGCATAGCATACCCGACCCCAATTGTGCGGGTGGACAGGCAGAGCGCTAGCTGCCTGCCACGGAAATATTGATCAGTTTGTGAAATGCAACAGGCAGCCGCAACTCTCTCCGCCCACCCGCTAGGTGGCTAGGAACCCTCCTGTCTACGCGCCAGTTTAGCTGGGAGCTTTCCTGTATACTTGCCGGGTACCCAGGAAGGTGCAACACCGAAAACTCGTCCAACAGCGGGTGAACTTTGGACCTTCCCGGGAGGCTCCCAGTGTTTCGTGAATACGGGCACTGAGAATCAACAATGGGCACGAAGCTGTTCGTCGTGATGGTATAAGTTGCGACTCTGTGTTTATGTACTGTCGTTGTCGGAGCGGAGTTCCAATCCGCAGTTAGGGATAACCGCTGTTGCAGAACACTGCTATAAGATAATTGTACCGGGCTTCGTGCTCCCACCACGGTTTTGCTGGGCGTGTGTGTAGTAATAGCAGTTTTCCGCACCTGGGAACCGGAATTTTACTTCAATATGGACAGCTTACTGCGTGCAGCAGAAAACACCGTCTCGAAGAACAGTTCCGCGCATTCTACGGACTGAGGTGTGATGTATCAAAGGCCGACCCCTCTACGTTCGGGGGGGGGGGTATCGGACCTTTCAACAAGATCCAAGATGTGCTTCCATCAGCGGTGGGTGGGGCGGGGTATTGAGACCCACACTGTTAGTGCATATGAAGAGTATCGTAGTTTATAATGATAGTAATAATAATAGGGTCATTCAGACCGAAGACCAAGAGATTTTGAAAATTCAAACACGAAGATGGTTTCCAAGCGATTTAGGTTTCGCAGGTCCGATCCCGCCGGAGGCCCAAATTTTGCAATTTTAGGAAACAATGGATAGTTGAATAATTTGAAGCGTTTTCACGGCGATATCTATGGAAATGCCTTCCACGAGAGTGCATCCCTAGGCTACATACAAGATGCAATCCCGCCCGAGGCTGGATTTTTTACGATACCTTGAGTGCAAACAAGTACAGTTTGCGGTAAGAAATTACATCAATAGTATGAGAGTCTCTATGTAAAAAGGTACTCAGAATCTTCTTTAATTCCTTTTGTTTGCAGCTGCAAGCTGAAAAACACACTGGGTGGGGCACTTGAAAAAATGCCCAAGTCCAGGATGGTAATAAAAAATTTACAAGTATTTCTCGAAATTCTTGTAAGGGCCGTTCCCGTTGCAGCAACGTGCGGAAAAGTTCGGAACCAAAACAAGGAAATGAGTTCTCTATGATCGTTTAAAACGACTTTTGGAAACTAATTTTAGACTTAAGTACATCATACCTAATTCAACTGTGTGTGACATATTCAGATGTATCACACATGAAAATTAGCTTCAAAGACAGTTCTGAACGATCTGAAAAACATCTTTTGTTTTTTTAATACTTCTAAAGTTTCATTACAACCCTGGACTTGAACATATTTTAAGGGTCCCAGCTATTGTAGCGCTCTTCAGCTGGCAACTGTGTGCATGAAAAGTTGAATACGTTTTCAGATGCGGAGAGTCATATGTATTCGAAATGTAGTTTTCATATCCGAAACTGCACCAATGTACCCTCAGGGCGTAAAAAAGCTCCATTCATTTAGTGTGGCGCTCTTCAGCTTGCCCCTGCGTCCACGAATTGGTTTCTAATTTAATTATGGAACAATCGAGGATACTAGGGTAATAAACGGAGATTTAAAGCCGCGACCCCCTCCACCCGGTTGACGGGATTTGGGGTAGGGGTCGGACTTGTGCCACATCCCACGCCGTAGCGTGGTTCTGCTTCAATAATACACGGTGGGGGGGGGGAAATTACGGTAATAATATAAAAGTGGCGTGGAAACTTAGCTGAAGCTCTAAGCATGAAACTCACGTTTTTGTCTCATTTTCTAAAAACGAGAAGACAAGTGTTTTGGCTTCGGGAAGATCTCGGAGCTCCATGGCAATCGCATCTCCTGTGGCGAACTGATGAGCGTTTTTGAGCGGCGGCAAGCAAGGCTTCCGGACAACCGGTACCTTTCGCTATTATCTTTAGTTTGCGGATCGCTTAGGGATGAGCACTAAACTTGTTGAAAAACTTCTCGACGCTGAAAAAACTCCCAAAAAATGTCTGTGAGGCCCTCCAAGGAACTCGCGAAGCGATATCTCGAAGTAGTTCCTCCTCTTCGTTTCGCGAGCACCGGAGAGCATAGCCATTCTTCTAGGACGTAAGACTGATCTTGGCCGTAAGTCAGATTTTCCTCAACTGCTTATCCTTTTAGCATATCATTCCGCTGTCCCTTACTATGATTATGGTCCTTTTGCTGGAGTGGCTATTTCTAACACGCCAAACTATTCGACGCCGTATGATTATTCTCAGAATGCTGTTGAAGAGTTTGATGCTGAAGAGTATCGAAACTACTATTATAGCTGTGATGTACCTTATTTATTGTGAGTTTATACGCTGTTATTATTTGTTTATCTTTACACTTGTTTGCAATTTGCTTGTTCCTGGAGTGGCATGCATGAACGCGTCGGGGAGGGTCAGGGAGCGCAACGCCGCACGAACGCGTGGCGATTTAAATTCAAATTGTTTCGCGAACGTGTGACTTTGCTCGTCGGTACCACATCCGCCTCTTTCATGCATGCCACTCGTGTAAATACGTAAAGTAGCGGGTGGGACCTGGCTGGTCACCCGGTGAATGTCTGGGGGTGGGGCTTGAACAGTTCGGTAGTGGAAGGGTTTAGTTGTGGAGGCGGCACAGGTCATCCTCCGCACCAAGAGCACAAAAACACGATTTATCTTGGAGGGACGAGTCGGCTTAGGGCCTTGGCATATGTGGTTTTGCTGCAAGCGACGCCGCTTTGATGCAGCAGTGTTGGAGCACTGCGCAGTTCGACTGCGCCGCTTCGGCGCGGCAAGGGGGCTGCAGAGAGTTTTGCTCGCCGCGGCTCCGCTGCGAGATATATTGTCGGTGTGATTTTCAAGCGAGATCGCGGGCCGCTGCCAATTTTCAGCTCCATTGCTATTCTTCGCGCTCCATTTTCAGTAGTAATTCATTCTCTGATATTCAACAATTTTTGAATGATTTCATTGCTGCCATCAGCACCATTCAAAGTTATGGGATTTCTCTCTACTAGTTGCAGATATTTTGTTTGTTTTGCTTGCAATTTTCGCCTATTCATCAGTTTCTGTTTTCTTCCAAAAAACGCTAGTGTTCGGCCGTGAATGATGCAAACCACCGTCAGGTATACGTATATGCATTTTGCTGTCATAAGGTTACAATTAGATGAATACCATGTCGATGGATTGTGTCAAACCCGGTGACCTTCAGGGAGTAGAAAAATAAAAAAGGAGGCTGTTAAATAGTGAAAACAACAGTTTCGGAATCAAATCTCACCAAAACGTTGAAATGAAGATCCCAGATAAGCATCCTGGCCTAATCGAAATCACACTCTGCGGGCTTCGGAGACGCCGTCGCGTCAATTTTTGCCACGCATCTAAATGCTCGCTCGCAGCAAGGCCAATATAAGTCCACAACGTTAAAGGCAGCAGTGTTCACGATAATTTTCACTTCCGATATCTCCACCGCGTACGGAAGGTCTGGTGCCCTATATAAGCAGGCATGCTCAAAGGACACGAAAGACGCGTTTTGAGCCAAAATAGCTCTCCCTTGTTTACGTTTATTTTTGAGCACATCAGTGCAATGAAGCGATCCAGCTCGCTTATCACCACTTCCTTCACTTGATCATTCCTGTAATCTTAGTCTTCATTTGTTTTTCGAGGATGGATCTGGGGCACCAGGCGTGTCTGGGGCACAGAAACGCTTGTTGCAGCCTCTATTTTGCCGCGCCTGGCTCGTTTCTACCGTTCTTTCGACACTAGGAGCCTAGGATCCTTCTCGCCTATCATTT
The DNA here is from genome assembly GCA_029168955.1 of Aplectana chamaeleonis. Lineage (NCBI taxonomy): Eukaryota > Metazoa > Nematoda > Chromadorea > Rhabditida > Cosmocercidae > Aplectana > Aplectana chamaeleonis. The sequence continues at coordinate 281,155 of JAPDOI010000238.1, forward strand.
CACTGTGGAAAGTCAACGAGGATGATCATCGTAAACGCTGCCTTGAAGGGGCCTGCAGAGTTGATGTCGCGGCGTTGCTCGCAGCAACGAACAGCGATAGGTGATGCAGTATCGATTACGTTCGGCGACGAGGGCGACCGACGCGGCGTGAAGCGCGACGAGGCGGCACCGCAGATTGTTCTGACGCGGCGACGTCCTTGCTTCACTACCAGCGAGCGGTAACCGACGCAGCGACGATAATTTTTGGGAACATTTTTGTCGCCGCGTCAAGCCTGACGCTCGGCGACCAGTCGCTGTTCGGTGCAATTCTGCAGACCTCTAAACCCTCGGCGACTCGTCGCCGAGCGTTTGACGCGGCGACAAAAATGATTTCGAACATTGTCATCGCCGCGTCGGTTGCCGCTCGCTGGGAGGGACGCGTGGGCGGCGCAACGGCGAAACACTACGGTCCCCTCCCTCGTAGCCCATCACGCCGCGTCTGTCGCCCTCGTCGCCGAACGTAATCTATATTGCATCACCCAACGCCGCGACCTCAACTCGTGAGACCCCTTATGTCAGCCCTCCGCGACACGTCGCTGCGACCCACACGCGAAAACTGTTCCTGCGACGCCCGATGCCGTTCCTCCGATGCGTGTCCTACCGCGATTTGTGTTAGATTGCATGCCTGTCGCTCATTACAGCGACAAAGTATACCATATCCCTTAAAGGCAGCATACACGCTCGTAAACGTGATTGAGATAACTACGGAAATAGAATGGTATGACCCAGATTGCAACGCCTACGCATTTTGAAGTGTCAAAAACGACCCACAATGCCGCTACATGAGTTCGAAGTTGGCCCCGCCCTGTATTTTCATGCCCCCTGTATTTGCCATTTTCCTGCAACGCAAGGTTGCTGGCAGGGTTGAGCAGCGTTGTGACTGGTCACAAGGGGGATCGTAAAATTTTTGGACATTTCGGAAAAAAAAATGAAAATTTGGGGAGGGGTCGTAAATTTTTTTGGAAAAAAATAGGATTTTGCAAAATACATGATAAGGTAAAATGAGGTAGGAATAGTCAGTCGCGTGCGAGGTGTGCAATATAAAAGCAGATTATATACAGAGAAGCTGTATAAGAAAATTGACGCACGACAAAATTGACAATTAGCCACTAAATAAAGCTTTAAAAATTTTTGGTCCCGGGGGGTCGTAAAATTTTGGGATTTTTTTTTAAAAGGAAATGGGGGGGTCGTAGTCGCGACAAAAATCGCTACAACGGCCTGCTCAACCCTGGTTGCTGGGCCATCTTTACCGTCGGTACTGTTGGTAGGTTGCCTAACAAGTGAACCACACACGTCACTGACGGCGAAGATGACCCAGCAACCCTGCTTTGGAGCAAAAGAGCAAATACAGGGGGCGTGAAAATACAGGGCGGGGCCAACTTCTAACTCATGTAGCGGCATTGTGGGTCATTTTTGACACTTCAAAATGCGTAGGCACTATGTTGTAAGCCATACGGTTTGATTCACATTGTTATCCCAACCACGTTTACGAGCTTGCATGCTGCCTTTAAAGGGCGGGAGCTCCACGACAGGCGGTCGCTGTGCTGAGCAGACGCGACCGTCAATGATGTCAAAAAGTATACCCATACCCCTTCTTCTCCAGAATCTGCGCTGACGATGCGCAGAAATCTCGGTTCAAAATATAGAGTGAGTCGGATCCAATGTATATTGTGTAGCCACCGCCGAGAATGTGCATAAGACTAACTTCATCTTGGGCGGCGTCCACCAATCGTGCACGCAGCAGGCGCAGTGGCGGCAGAACATTCCTCAGCGTGACGCCACACGTCCGCTCCTCACCCGATTAGTCATCGACTCTTAAAAGGGAGATTAACTGCAAAGACAAAACTATGTTGAAACAACACACGGCAACATAACAGCTATCAGTAATGGGCAAGACTACCCCATTCCAGTAAAAAAATACAAAACAAACATGGCATAGAATAATTTACAAACTGTGGTGTAACATTAAAAAGCCATCCGGTTATGTGCATAAATACAAGACTATTATTCATAGATCACGCCGAGAATTCCTCATGGAAGGAGACTGACATTGTGCAGTCAATCTTGGATCAGAAGGCCAAAAAAGTGAAGGTATTTTCTGCTGAAGCTTTATTTTTGAAATTCAAGGGTAGAAAGGACTACCAAAAAGTCTTCCAATTTGTGGCTGAAATAGTGACTTTTATTTCCAGAGAAGGAGATTTATACTCCCATTCCTCTCACCAACCCCCAGCTGCCGATACCAAGAACTCCCGCCTCCCCACCTCACAAAGAGTACATGTGGAGGAAAGCAGTCGATGAAAGATGGAGCAGAAGTAATTACTACCATAGAGTTGGTGCCTTTTTCAGAATTATATTTATACCTACAATATTGAGACGTCGTGCATCTTTCTCACCGCGAAAAAAGGAGATTTTGAGTTTTCTTTGTATTGGATAAGTTGAAGATTAGGTGTGTTTTGTATACACAGGGTACAGCCAGCACGAACAGATTCTCCACCTTGCGCAGGACGTAGCAGTTATTATTAGGCTGACCCTGATGGCACTCCCGGCAAGGAGCGAATTTCAAAAACTAGCGAAGAGAAGATTTTTCGGCTGTGTGCGAATGGTTGGAGGGGGTCTCTCAAATGAATTTTGAGCCGACAAATTGCGCAGCTGCTGGGATTAGCTGAAATTCTTGCAGTCCAATTTCCGCAGGTTTTTTACGGCTGAGTAGCTCCGTTCTCTTTCGAAAAAGAAAGGTGCGAAAACGGAAACCCAAGCGGTATTAACGTAAGTCTTCTACCCCATGTATAGTCATAACAATTTATCATACGATGGAACCTATTCGAATTTTGGGTACCCTCAATTTTTGGTCGTAGACCCGCCAGAATAACGCGGGAACTCCTGGGTAGGTCTTTTTCGCTATCCTTGGGCCGCACACCATCAAGGAAAATGGGACGCTGTTTTTTTTAATCGAAAAACGCCTCAATAACCGAGGCGTCGCTCAGCGGTAAATGCCTCCAGACGGGATATTTCCCTTTTAAAGTAGCCTACACTGAGCCTTGTCTCAATCGCGGAACTATTGCGGCCAAGGGAATGATGATGAGTGTATCTGCCGGGGCTTCGAAGTTGTCAAAAAAAACGGTGCTTTGACTTAGTGCAGCTGAAGATAAAAAGCGCGTATTATATCAGAGGTATCGCCAGAAGGACCTCATTCCTTGAAAGTTTCCTCATAATTATCCTTTTTTTGGCATATGATTGAATTCCAGTACAATTTACATTCTATACGTGGTACACTCACTACCTTTTTGAATTGGGGGTGGGAGGGCGCAGAAAATTTCAACATGGAGGGGGCGGGGGAACCTCAGACGGGCCGATTACCAGTGGCCGTATTCATGAAACTATGGGAGACTCCCGGGAAGGTTTCCAGAACCAGCCTATGTAGGCGGCGGGCGGACTTTGAGCCCTCCCGGGAAGCTCCCGTTATTTCATGAATACGGCCACAGGGCATGCCTTACCCTGTTGTGAACCTCGTTTCAACGTATGCCGCAGCCTATGGACTTCGTCGTCTTCCCGACAAATGCTAGCAGATGTGGGTCTCTCAGAGGCTCAGAGGCCTCCAACGGGAGTTTGTGTGGGCGGACAACGTATTGAACGATGGATCATTTCTGTTATTTGGGCTGTTTGCGGAAGGAAGATGGTAGTTATGCAGCGGATATTCAACAACGATGTGTGCAAGCTACATCTGCATTTAATTCTCCAACCAAGTGTTTGTGGTCTACCACCATCGCGAAGGAAGTTAAGTTGCTCGTCTTCCTCTCCGCTGTTCACCATGTGATGGATTGTGAATAAATTGTGGCTGAGGACCGTGACGGTCGGTCTCCAAACCCGTTGCAAATGAGTATACGAGTGTCTCCCAAGAGGGAATCGTCTGGCATAACGTCTTGTAAAGTGCGCTGCTATCGGAAATACCGCGAAAATTGGGATCTTTCTGAACGTCGACGTTTTGTGCCGTTTTATCAAGGTGATTTGTGTTCGCAATTCTGAATCGTGTCCCGTTTCCTTAATTTAGAAGTTCAGAATTCTCATTTTTGTTGTGCTGCTTTGTGCTAACAACACAGGGTACCGGGAAACTTTCGTACATATTTGTGAACCATATCTGTGTTATGAGTTTCAGTGTGGAGATTGTTTAGATTATCTGGAACAGTAAATGGTTTGTCTTCCACCATGCTGTTGGATGTGAAGCTTTTCATAAACTAGTTTCCCATCTTTCTTGATTTTTCGAATGTTCTCGATTTTTTTGAAACTATGAGTTCCAAGTTCTCTTCCAGCCACCAACCCCAAACAACCGATTTGCAAAGCGTAATTTATGTGAGGGTATCATCCTGGCTAGGACTTCATGTGCTTTTTATTTGGATTCCTTATGGAGAATGTGTTAGATGTATACAATGCAAACCTGAATTCCAGGAAACACGTGAATCGGCATGGGAGCTTCCAGATGGTGAAGAAAGAGATCCTGGGGAACGTACACCCATTAGAATGGCCGACACAACAGGGTGTGGAAATGAGGCCGAGTCTGAAAATATAGAATTGGCTAGATGTTATTTCTTTGGTTAGAGAAGGAGAAGAAGTGGTCTTAAGTCCGGCTATTATCGGTGATTGAACGACATTTCAGGTTAAGCCCAGTGTAGGTTTGCTATCGCGCCTGTCATCTTTGTGTTCTCCTCAAGTATCTACTTCGAATAGTTTGATGACAGCTACACCCTCCCAATCGAATGGTTCCGTGAATGGGGTCGTGCAGTCGCATCAGAAGAAACGGGATCGAGTTTGGGAGAAATTCGGAAACGATTCGGATCGAAAGCGGGCCAAGGTGTGTGCTTGATTATTCAAGATTTTGTGCAACCACTGCGCCTTTTATCCCCTATCGGATCACCTTGCATAATTCATGCTGTGTTTCGTGGTATTGGTGATTCTAAATATTATTTATTTATTCAATAACAGTGGTGGAATTAGCTCCCCCTAGATCGTAGATAATGCTTGAACACTTCGCAGAGTAATTGGAGTATACGAGTTTAGTTGCCCACGAAGGGGCCCTTTTCTCGGTTTAAACTCAACGACCGGCGTAGGTTCATCGGCATATCCATTGTACTTGGTGGCCTTTCCAGGTGAAACGTCCTGAAAAAGTTATTTTGAGAGTCCTGCTAAGTGTGGTGTCGCGAGTTTTTGAACGAGGGATCACCCGGCGGAAGCTGACTGCAGCTGTATTTAATTCGAGTTCGTCCACTATTGCCTTACTTGCGGCGTTGAGGTGGTTTTTTTCCTCAGTAATTGCAGGGTTCACAATAAAAACGGTTTTCGAGTGTTCACCGGAAATCGAGTGTACCGGGAATTATTGCAACAATAATGACGAAAGAATGGCTAGAAACGAGCTATGGATAGCCCCATACGACCCACAAACTTGTCTGCGCTATGCCCTATTTCCTTGTTGACCGTTGAGCGAGTAGGCGGGGCGGGCCTAGCGCAACCAAGTTTGATTTAGGGCTCGTTCTTAGCCCTCTTTCGTCATTCTTGTTTCAGTGGACCCCTGTACATTTGATTCCCGGTGAAAACTTAGAGACAGTTTTTTTTATCATGAACCCTGCCTTTAAAAGTTGTTCAAAATGTTCAACGAAAACGAGCTTTGGGCATTGTAATTGACCGCCTTCAATATGCCATAATTTGGTTTTCTAGAAACCGAAAGAGTTCCACGGGCAAGAGAAAACTGCCGAACGATTAATTCAATTATGTGTTTATCCCAGAATCCCAGAAATAAAAAAAAACGTCGAGCAACCCTTCAGCGAAAAGAACATCTATCAAGAATAAAAAATCTCTCCGCAAAACGGCTCAGACAATGGGGTGGACCGACCGCGGGCGAAAAATCGCTTCTCGTACCGACCGCGTGCCACTATCGTACTGACCGCGTGCAAAAAAATGTATTCCGTACGGAACGCGGGCATTTGCGTACTGACCGCGAAAACGAAATAGTGCACGCGGTCGATACGCCTGAGCTCCGTACCAACCGTTTGCGATTTTCCATGGAGGCGTACTAACCGCGCGCAGTCATCTTTGCGCGCGGTCAGTACGAAGCTATCTTTCGCTGCGGTCGGTACGTGATCACGCAGTCAGTACGCAAGAGCTCGCGTTCAGCACGCAACCGCCCGCTATCAGCTCGCTAGAAAACTTGTCGGTGAGGTCGTTGTGTCAGTTTACGTGGTCGGTACGAAATTGTTGGCGTTCAGTACGCACGCGCCCGCGCTCAGCACGCAGGCAAACTGGTGAGGGAAATAGGTTTGTCAGTGTGCACGGTCGGTACGCAAGTGTTCGCGTTCAGTACGCAGGAAAACTGGTGGGTGAGGTCAGTTTGTCAGTCCGCGCCGTCGGCACGGATGTGTTCGCTACGTACAAGCGTGCAGTACGCAATCGCCCGCGTTCAGTACGCAAGCAATTTTATAGGCGAGGTCAGTTTGTCAGTCCGCGCGGTAGGCACGGATGTGTTCGCTACGTACAAGCGTGCAGTACGGAATCGCCCGCGTTCGGTACGCGAGCAATTGCGGAGCGAGGTCGTTTTGTAAGTTTGCGCTGCCGACACGCAATCGCACGCATTTGTAAGCAAGTGAACCCGTGAGTGTGGTACATACGCAAATGCACGTGCTTAGTAAACAACGAAATCGCGAGCGTTTGCACATTTAGCCTATCGATTCTTCAGAGGCAGGGTTTTCCCTGAGAAGTTTTGACCTTGTTGTTCCGGTAGAGAGTCAGATGGGTTGGTCTCTGTGACAGCTGCATTTTTGGAACTGAGAATCCGACGAGAATCGCTGAAATGGAGCAACACAATTTTATTCACACATCTGGCTTCATCTATCCCAAGCCTATATTTCGTTTTCTTCAAAACAGTTAGTGCTCTTGAAAAAATCGTTATTCGAGGATGGAGCAATAACATGAACAGGCAGGTGATTTCAATTATAGCCGGTTTTGAGCTGTTTTGTGTGTTTTTGTCCTGGGCTCTTGCTGACTTTCGCCATAGTGAGGGTCAAATATCAATTTTGAGTTATCTGTGCACCACAAGATTTTTGAGCTATGAGGAAAATCTAAATCTACAAAAATTAAAATAAAAGAAAATCAGAAATCAAAAATCTAAACATTTTTTCATGTTTTTGTATTGCTTGATCTCTTTAAAGAACGGAATTGTCAAAGGACCTCTGACAGACCTTCATTTGTGAAGAAAAACTAGTCTGAATTCATTGTTAAATTTGATTTGATGTTCGCGTCAAAATCGTTTTTGGCGTTTTTCTGCATCTGCTCGTCACTGTCATTTTTGAGAATTTTGCGCCAAAAAAGTTTTCCATGTTGTTCGACGGTTGTATAAAAAATCATCGAAAAAGTGTTAGATGATCGATACAGAAGTGCTATTTGATCGACCCCACAGCAGTCCTCTGGCTCAAGTTTTGTGGGTGATGTCACCTAGCCCGAATGGCTCAATTGTGCCAATTGAAAATGATGCTAGCAAAGTTGATAACACGGGAGAGGCTACCTTGATCACAATCACGCACGATTCAAATAAATGCTCGAATCTCCACTGGCCAAAATTGATATCCCTAACGAGTTCTTCGTCACCCGAAACCTCTATGACCTCCTTGATCACCCCACTATCGAACACGCCAGTGGCGACCCCATAAACTTTTTCTCCCGTCCCCACCGGAGTGCCCAAGAAAGTGAACTACAAAATAGCGATTTCCTTCAAATCGCAGGGGTTTTTCTTCATACTTTCCAATTTCTCCTATTGCTCTCTTTTTTATCTTCTTCACTCTCTTATCATTCTTTGCAACTCCAGATACTTTTTCTTCTCCTCGTTTTCATCTCTTTGTTAATGTGAAACTTTTCTTCAGTTTAATAACTACTTATTTATTCATTTAATATTTTATTTATTTATTTATTCACTTTTTATTTAATTACTTGTTCATTTATTTACTTATTTATTTATTTACTATTATATTTACTCATTTATTCCCTTTTTTTACTTATTTATTTAATTATTTGTTAATTGATTTGTTTACTTATTTATTTATTTATTGTCGTTCTCTGGATCAGATTCCGGTCCGCATTTGCAGTTACGGTTATTGCATCATACGACACGTGTTAGCCGTGCTGGGGCCGCTTTTTCCCGTAACGATTCACCCTTCTCCCAGCACGATTATCACGTGTCTCATGATGCAACAGTCGTAGTCCGCAATCGCCCGGACGGAATTCTTGAAGAACGACACTATAATTATTGATTTTTGAAAGCAATTGTTTATTTGGCTGTCAAGGCAATATTTCTCTTTTTGCCTTCTGTTTATTGATCTCGATCTTTTACTATTTCTTGCTCTTTGTCTTGATCTCGATCGTCTTGCCCTTCTGATTTATGCTATTGTTCATCTTCTTGTTCAATTTGGTGTAGTAATGCCTATGAACGGTTCAGTAATAATATTCAAAATTTGATGGTTTCGATTTTTGCGGAACTCATCGACAAGTGTCCTTTCACGTGGACTCAAATAAAAATATTTCTTGCAGAGAGAAGAGCGAGTTTATCAGCGGATAGTTGCGGACAGACGCGGTGGCAGCACGACTATAATCGTGCTGGACTAGCGGTCCCGACACAATTACCCCTTCTCCCAGCACGATTATAATTGTGCTGCGTGCTGAAAACAACGACTCGTCGCAATCCTGGAACGGACTTTCAGCCCGATAATGACAGTACAATCAGTTTCAACAGCTGGCGTATGCCATTGAAAAGGGTCCACAATCCTCTCAACGAGAACATTCGATCCCATGGGAATTCGTTAAATAGAACACAGTACTAAGCTCACAACGCGATTAACACATTGAATTTTTATAGAAGGATGAGGAAAAAGACAAAGGAAGGAAGTGCGAGAGTAGAAACGGAATATTGTAAAATACATACAAGAAATGTCTTCTTAGGCTGAAGAAATGTAGTAAAATTCCTCCTAACACGAAAGTTTTATTTGAAAAATGACCACGGTTGGTAAGCACGCAGCAGGTATGCATTGCTTCCATTAGAATGGCGCGCATTAATGCCTAAAAGAAGCGTTCGCGATAAAAAGACTACAGAGTTTTCATGATGAAGGTGAATATCTGGACACAAATGGTGTAAAAATAAGTGAATTTTACGAGAGAAAAGACGTGCAAGCAAGGCAAAACGATTTAACGCGGCTGACCTCCCAACGCCAAACATAGTTATCATACATAATAATGAACGGCTAAGAGTTGACCAGATGTCGTTGACCGATATCCAGAGAATGTGCGGGACTCAGGAGTGCGCCAAGCGCCGGGGAGGGTGTACGGGACCCAACTGAGAGTTCACCAGGCGCCGGGGAAGGTGTGCGGTACAAGACTGGGGGTGCGCCAGCGCAGGTGAAAGTGTGTGGGACCGGACTGGGTTTCGAGGAACGATAATATCTAAGTACTCATTTGGCAACGATTCCATCATTCGATGCGTCATAATACGTGCCTAAAGGTACGCCACAAAGCGGCGTGAGTGTGCACCTTGTTTTTCATTAACATGAAATTAACAAAACCACACCTCTCCAGCTGGATCGCGGCTGGGGCGATTTTGAGCTAAACACGCGGTAGGCTTGGAACGGCTAGGGCCTCGATCATAGTTGGCCGATCGCCGTAGCCAGCCCGGTCGATAATCACGAAAGACGTGAATGAGGTGGGCTGAAAAAAACGTATTCGCCAACACCCCGCCGAGAGAAGTCGAAGGGATACGCAAGGGTTGATACCGCGCGCGGCAGAGGAACAGATCAACCCATCTTACACTGTGTATTATGGAAATACAAACTGTGTTACACAGCGATATCACTGCGGAAAGATGAAGGTTCTATCGAGAAGCGAGTGCTCTCCAGCGATCCGATGCGAAAAACTCCGGCGGTCGCGAGGGAAGCCAAGGGAGGCGATAGGTGGCCGTGGAGCGCGAATTTCGTACTGAAATTTTACCCCATATTTCCTTCTACTTCCCGGCGGGTTGATGGCGAATACGACCCCGAGTGTTTTTTGCAACCTCCATCGTCCATGCTTTCATACGTTTCGACCGGGTCGGCCAAGGCGGAGTTACGGCGATTTTTCATCAATTCTGACAGGGACCTACAAGCTCACTCATTTAGAGCCGGTTGAAGTATGGCGTATTGGGTTTATCATGTCAGAGATATCCTTATTTTGCCATGACCGATCGCTCCTCTGCTTGCTCCGCCGAGGCTCATTCAAAAGCAGCAGACACGCTCAAAAGTTGTTTAGATAACTACGTTTCTGAAGCCGCATGGCTCCTAGTAAACTGCTCACGCCGTTGGAGGCGTCAAAAACGAGTCAAAACTACTAAATGCCAGCAACACAAATCGAAAAATCTCTGCAACCGCCCTAAATACAAACTCGTCCAGATTGATGGTACTAATACGGCCACTTTGGCTGGTTTTGATGCTTTCAATGAGGTGAACCTTTCAGTATAGGCTGTAATAGTATATCGGCTTTTCTATTTCAACCGTCTTGTTGCTAATATTCTCTGTTTCAACCGCGCGCCGCAAGGCTCGTCCACTTTAACTGACAAGAAATTACCCGTTATCCGTTTTTTCGTCAGTTCCCAATACAACCAGCTCCAAACCTTTGATTTATGTCATAAAATCGATACCATTTTTGAGCGTGTCTGCTGCCTCTAAGCAAACTAGACTTTAGATGTTGTTGATTGAAAAAGCTCGTCCTTTGCTGTTTGAAAGCCAGCGGTTCTGGCCTGTTTCAACTTGTTCGTGCGTTACCCCAAGCCCCATCCCTACTTCCAACGTTTGCTTATTTCCAATTATTTGGGACCACAAACCCTGCATCCGAGTATTAATGCGTTTCGAAAGAGCGCCATTTTATTGGAAGCAATGATTACCTGCCGCACGTGCATGCGTACTGATAGCGGACGTGCTAAAAATGTTTCGTACTGCCCGCGTGATAAAATCGAGCCTTCCGCGGTTGAGTGCGTACTAACCGCGGTCAATCCTACGAGCAACATTTGTATCGACCGCGTGGCAATGCGTCCCGACAGCGTGTCCATGCGTACCGACAGCGTGGCAATGCGTACCGACCCCGTGACAATGCGTATCAACGGCGTGACAAGACGTACTGATCACGTGGCGGTGCGTACCGACCGCGCAGCAATGTCTACCGACCGCGTGGCAATGCGTACTGAACGAAGTGGCAGTGCGTACCGACCGCTCGACAATGCGTACCGACGGTGTGGCGTTGCGTACTGACCGCGTGGCAATGCGTACTAACCACGTTGCAGTGCGTATGAACCGCGAGGCGATGCGTACCGACCGCGTGGCAACACGTACGAACCGCGTGGCGATGCGTACTAACCGCGTGGCATTTCGTACTGACCGCGTGGCCGTGCGTATCGACCGCGCTAATTTGCGTGCCGACCGCGCATTGCAAAATGCGTTCCAAACGTCGCCATCCGCTGTCAGTACGCAACCTGTCCGCGGTCGGTACGGAACATGTCCGCGGTCGGTCCATCCCATTGTCTGAAGGGTTCAATCTCACCCTTGACTACTAAAATGTCAGAAGTAATTGAAAACAGTATCTCCTGCAATGATCTCACCTTATTTCTGTAGAAAGGGATTACTAGATGATTATATGAACAAATTCAGCTGTAGCCAGCCTGTTTACCGGGTGAGCATTCGCCCACAAACGCCCTACGCCGTGGCGATGCGTCGCTGATCCCATCGTGGCCAGGAACCCCTGGCGCGATGAGTAAGTGCAATCCTAGCGCGCCTCGTGTGACAGAATTTAGGTAGTTGCTACGCGATTACGGTTATGCGGTCGCCAATCCGTCGCTGGCGTGTTATAGTTATCTTCGTCGCGTTTGTCGTTTAAGCGAAACCAAGAACGAGTCAAAACTTCCAAATTTGAGCGACATTAGTCAAAAATTTTCGAAGACTCCGCCCATGAAGGCTTGCAGAATCCACCCCAAGACAGACTCGTCTAGATTGATTGCTCGAATACTGTCACTGGTTAGTTTTGAAGCTTCCGCTGATGTAAGCATTCTAGTACGGGCCATAGAAGTCTACTAGCTTCGCTGTCACAACCAGTCCACCGCTAGCTCCGCTATTTGAATCGAGGGGACATACTATAGTGTAACTCGTCCACTTGCTCCATAACAAAAACTACCCGGTATTTCTGTGTTTGCATCCAGTTTTTCCGTTTTTGTTTTCGTTAGTTCCGCCGCGCGGCGGCCAAAACTCGTTCGCTTCCGACGCGCGTGCGGTCGCGCAGCGCGTGGTACGCAGTCGACGGTGAGACATTGGCCGTTTTATGGCCTGTAACTGGGTGTCGCGCGCTCGCGTTCTCAACTAATTTTTTTGCGGCTCCGAAGTTTCGATTTTGCGATGAATTCTCGGTATTTGTCGGGGGCACTACCTTTGAACACCTAGAAGAAACGACTGCGAAACACTTTACGCAAATTAGCCTTCCTGAGTCCCTTATATCCCTTATATGTATCTAATTAAGTACACTATGAATTGAATTGTAAGATTTTATGAAAAATCTTCGGTTTTGGTCATATCTTCATTAGTTGCGCGTTTCAAACTCGCAAAATTCTCTGTTTTTTCAGAAGTTAATGGGAGAGATTGAAAGTGGTAGGGCCGATTATAGTGAGCCACATTGGCCATCGAGAGGATGCGACGAAAGGAGAAGGGAATGGATTATTAAACAGGTTAGCAAAGTGTTGCGTTTTTGAGGTCTAATGATTTTGTAAATTAGTTGTGTCGATTTCAAATTCATCTATCTAGGCCTTGTTCTCTCTTTTTAAACATTTTGTTAGCGTTTTCAGGTCAGCAAAGAAATGCTGAAGCGAGAGTCCGAGCGTCATGATTTCAACTTCACACTGACGGAAAAGGGTTCTAAACGAGTGAGTTTGTTAAATCGAAGTCATTCACGTTCATGCGCACTGTAGCACATCGTCGAGCTGAAACCTTTTTACGAGAAACAAGTTATGCCGTTGGAAACACGAGGCCGAGTTGAGCTCAAGCCGGTGCTGCAAATATGCGCAATTTGTGAAACCAACGTTTTTAACCTAACAATAATGTATGTTAGGTTTTCTCTACGGGCTTTCCGATAGATTAAAAATAGACAAAACCAAACTAAACTAGCTTTAACTTCCTATTCAAAGCAACTGGAGCAAGTTCCTGTGTTTTAAACATATTTAGTTGCAACAGAATTGCCCTATGTAGGGTTTGACGGTTTGATTCTTGTTCACTCGTGAGACGTAAGTGCATTCTATTCCTCTAATCACTTGTCATAGCCAGCGAGTGGAGATGCCATGATTGAGAGATAACGCTGTGGACTACTAAGCAACGCGGGAAGGCTGGTTTGGCGGGTTCGATTCCCGTCTGCATCTTCTGCCAATTTAAATTTGCATTTATTCGATTGTTTATCCACAGTGTTTCTCTTTCACAATTCAAGTTGCTTTTTCCTATCTCATTAGGTTTTTAGTTTCTATCGCATGATTCCTATTAGCATATGAGAATTTCCTCACTATTCAAAATTTTAATTCCCACTTTTTTGTGCTAGCATTTCGGGATCATAGAGAAACATTGTAGTGTGAGCACCTTCTCTCACTTTGTATTATTTCGCTCAAGTAAAGAAAAACGTGTGTTTTGAACACGTAAAAGTCATTTGCCAGTCAGCGTAGACATTTGCCAGTCAGCATTGCCATTATAAGAAGCAAAGCGATGAACCCTTCTTTTTATCATCATTATGGCCGCAGTTTTCATTTTCAGAAGGAGACAATCGGTTGCCTAATACATCTGCTAACCCTTCATCGAAAAAGACTAAATTTGGTTCGAACGGGCAGCTTCTTTTCGGTTCTCTGGAGGTCGAGGGGGAGGATATGGCGGAAAAAAATCGAAAAGAACTTTCCCCATATTGATTCGAATAAAACAATTTGAGGTAGGCCGTTGTCAGATAAAGTAGCCAGCTGATTTTCGCTTCTGAAATATCGAAAGCACAGCCATGGGGCCGCTTGAAGAGAATGCGTTCACTAATTTTTCTTGTTTTCCCCAACCAAGTTTTCGGTCTACCGTAAGGTCCGTAGAGAAAACCCAACATGCAGTAATGTTACTCCATCCATCCCCTACTACTCTCAGAAAACCCTTTTTTAAGGACGTCTCCTACCCCGTGAAGTCCTCCCTTCTGAGTTGTATGATGAACACTTTAGCATGTGATATAGGTGGAGTAGGGGGCCTTATTGTTCTCCAAGACGTTATGTACTCTAGTGGAAAAGGAGTTGAGCTCCAATTCGGAGGGACAACTGATTGAGAATGCATGCACTCACAAAATCGCTTCATTCAATTTGTGTCGAATGTGCATTCAACTCGAGTGACCACACCCATCGAAAGGCGATCACAGGGGCACGTACTACAAATAGCAGCACCTAATGCAGAATTTCACCGCGAAGCACGTACCGCAAAATTTAATCGCAGGAGTCCGTTTTGCAAGGCAGCCCAGCGCTGTCGTAGCCGACGTGGACACCGACATCCGACTCGGCCAGCTAGCCGAGCATCACGTGGGGCTGCCAGCCGTTGGCCGAGGTCTCCAGCGGCTTGGCGAGCCAAGTACCGCAAACTTGGGGAGTTGAACCGGCGCCGCCACCAACATCCGAGTCCCGCCTCAAGAGTGCGTCGTACGCTTTCCTTTTTTGGAAAACCGTTTTGTCATCGAGCTGAATGCGTGCCATGCACGCATCGAACGTTTTATTTGTGGGGGCGCGTGCTGCAATTTGAAACGCATTGGGAGGACGTGTTCCCCTAGCAGCATGTTCCCTGGCTGTGCTCGAAACCATCTTGTCTTCGAGTTGAATGCATATTTGACACGCACTGAAGGCGATGATTGTCTGAGCAGTCAGGGAGTGTGCGTAAATAAAAGTCAGAAAGCAGACAACAGAAAATCGAGTTTGTCAGAAAACAGAAAGGTCGAAATTGCTAGAAAACAGAAAAATTCTGAGTATTGATACATACGGATACATTCGTTGTATCTCAACTTTCTCCAATAGGAAAGGTATGGTTCTAAATTTTTATCATATCATTCCTATATGTGAACTCATTTATTATAACCCGGGGCAGCGCATCCTATTCGACTTCCACTGAGCATCGGGTTTGCGGGACCTGTACACCGGTGCATTGTAGGGTACCAGCCAGCGTTCGAGCCAGTGTTCCGCCCTGAGTTCCTCCGAGGTACCAATCGTTAGTCTGGTTTTGATCCCTGAAGGATAGCATAATTCGTTGTCGTTTGGCATGGATCGAACCTTCGGCCGTGTACGGCGACTACAGTGAATTTTGCCTCTGCGCTTAATGCACCCGAGTAATCTTTAGCGATTTTAATACGTGAGCGAGGTTTTTCGATCTGTGAATTAGACTTCTAACGAAAATATTCTTCTCACATGAAGTTGTGGTTTTGTCTGAGATGCAAGACGGAAAGATTAGCAACGGAATTAGGAAGATTCTGGGCATGAAGGGAGCGATTTTTTGGAGTGGGAGTCTTGCGCCAAAGTAAATATCTGGTGCACAAAATCAATTGCACCAGAAGACGGCAATGTAGAAAATGCAGCCCAATCAGAAAATCGGTCAGCTCGGCGTTAAAGGCAGTGTTCACGATAAATCTCGTTCTCGAGGTTTCGGTGTGACACACTAAGTTGGCAGATGCTGGAAAGGATAGGGTCGAAGAAAGCAACGAAAACTGGCCAGCAATCAATAAAAACGGCTTTGAAAGCTATCCCGGTGCGCCTACCTATCCCGGTCCACACCCTCCCTCCCAATCGGACGAGCTTGTGGCGCCGCACGCGTTTCGATGGCAAATTGCCAAGCAACTCTGCCGCGATTAGAAGCATCGATTCGCGCAGATTTCGCGATTAGCGCGCGCTTGCCGAAATCAGCAGGGCCCATGATTCTCGTCTACGCCCTGAATTTAGAAACCGTTATTTTGACTTATTCTGGACGTTTTCCTTCGCTTTTTCTTCACCATCAGTTACCTCACGACCAAACAACCCCATTTTTGGATCGAACTCGAGTGCGATATTCATCGTGAACACTGCCTTTAACCCTATTTCAAAGGCATTTCGTACAATTACGCCTTCACTCTGATTTAATAGTGGAGAGACTTATGAAAAGGCTCTATACTGTTACTGTCAGCTGGCTCGTCCTCGAGCAATGCATCTCAGCATCTGTTGCTTGGCACCCTTGGACGTCCGCATAGCCTTTCCGTAGCGAACGTGATAACCGCCCACAAGTTACTGCGAAGACATTGATTTTTTTTCAGATTTTTTTCTGATTTCGGCCGATTTTTCAGAAAACAGAGCACAGAAAGGAAAAAGTGGCCGGAAAACAGTAAAAAAATTCTGCGCACCCGTGCAACCCGACCCATACGGCTCGTACCACAGTTTCAACTCTGTCAAAAGCGTAAAAATTGAGCCAGATTTTTCCAGCTTTTGTAATCCTGAGTCAAGCCGTGTTTTGGAAGCTTTCTACGGGTATTTAATACGCATCCTGTACATATTATCACATCAGCTGTACAGGTGGCCGCATCAGCGGGTCATGCTGCCATTGGACTCATGAGACGTCATCGAAGCCTGTCAGAATGGCTGAACACGAGTATACCAACCGCAGTCGCTGTACTGGCAAGCTGGATACGAGTTGCTGCCGAGATGTCGTACGTTCGTGCCGTGGCAGTGTCGAGCAAAGAAGATCGCCTCCGTGCAAACCGACGTCAACCCCTCCGAGAAGAGGGTTTTTGTCATGGGAGAGGTGCTGGTCGGCCGCAGCTCTCCTGAGGATTTTACTACAAAGGGCCGGCGTCGAGAGGAATCCAGGTCCAGCGCAGAAGTACCTATGCGCCACGTGCGGCAAGGATGTTAACTGGAGACATACCAGCGTCCAGTGCTTCGGATGCCAAAGGTGGGTGCACTTCTCCTGTTCGGGTCTCAGTTCTGTGAGGCATCACGATCCTTCCTTCCGTTGTGTTCCATGCTCTGCCCCCAGCAACTCTGATTCCTCAATTACCAACCGCCCCCTCTCCATTGTTCACATTAATCTCAACGTCCTTCGCAACAAGTTATCTGAACTCTCTCTATTCGCACGTTCTCATCACCCGGATGTTATCATGGTTCAAGAAACCAAGCTCTCTCCTTCCACCACTTACCCCAGCCTAACATTCCGGGATACACCGCCTATCACATGCCAAGGTCTGCTCTTGGGGGCGGAGTGTCTACTTTCGTGCAATCTGCCTTACCTTCTCATATTATCCCTAATACTCCTAAGGACGGTACTCTCGAGTACATTCCTGTCCACCTCCCCCTCAAAACCCCTTTATCTCTATTTAACATCTACATTCCTCCTATATCATCTTGTCCCCCCTCTTATAATCCTATTCCCCTCCTTAAGCAGTTGTACGACTGCTCACTCTCCCCTTCAGCTGTCTTTGCGGGTGACTTCAATGCTCACACGTTCTGTTCCGCTCTTGATTCTGACGCCAGGAAGATGTCGAAGAGTGGGCTGAGGAGTGTGACCTGGTTATCCTCAATGATGACCAGCCCACTCGTCTCCCTGCCAACGGCCGACCTTCTAGCCCAGATATCTCTTGTGTCATCCAATCTTTCTAATGCTTGCACGTGGTCCACATCCACAACTTTCTCCAGTGATCACATTCCCGTCTTTGTCTATATTGATCTCTCTGACTCTCTTGCCCCTTACTCTGGTTTTCGTCATCGTACTTATCTTAATTTAGGCCTAGCAGACTGGACCCTGTTCAGAGATGTTGCACTCCGCCATGCGGTCGACTACCCATGGAATGGTGATGTTCATCAGAAAGAGGGCCATCTAACAAGTGCCATCCGCAAGGCCATGAAAGCAGCAATTCCTGAGGGTCGTGTCAGAGACCTTTTTCCAAATGTCAGCAGGGAAATACCGCAGAAGATAAGAACCAGAGATGAGAAGAGAGCCGCAGACCATCTAGACCCGGAGATTGCTGTGCTGGATAATGAGATCAAGCAGGATCTGGATAAGAACAAGAAGGGATGCTGGGAGAAGTTCACTGAAAAGCTGAAATCCAAGGCGGACGGTACTACGAAGTGGAAAGTCTTGAGGAAAATTTCCGGAAAGTCCCGCTCCCGATGAGCCCCGCTATTGAGTTCGATGAGAACGTCTTCAAATCAGGGAAAGCGGCTGCTTACGCACTCGGCAAGAACTTTTTCATCACACGCACCAAGCGAGGCGTGCAAAACAGAGTCACGGTTAGAGAGCTGAGCCGGTTGCCGCTCATGAACGCTTCTGAGGCCTTTACTCTCACACAAGTAGAAGGCTATCAAAAGAAATGCGGAATTCGAAGGCTATCGGACCTGACGGTATCTCCCCAGCCATCCTGAAGAAGCTTCCCACGGAACTTCTACCGATGCTTGCAGATATCATTAACACTTCTTTCCGGACCTGCATTCTACCCCAAGCTTGGAAGACAGCCAATGTGATACCGTTGCCAAAGCCAGGAAAGTCCCAAAGCACGGCGAAAGGCTTTCGACCAATAAGCCTGTTATCGCCCGTCGCTAAATTAGCTGAAAAGTTGATCGTGACGGACCTGGCTGATCAAAATGAGCGACAGCAGCATCAGCATGGGTTCAGGAAACTTCACTCTACTACTACTGCTCTATTGGAGATCGTGAGCTTTGCGGTCGATGGGTTCAACATGAGAAAGCCCCTGAGAACGGTGGCCGTCGCCCTCGACCTGAGCAAAGCGTTTGACTCTGTTAACTTGGGACTGCTGTCCGAGAAACTGCTCAAGTCGTCGCTACCATCATGGCAGAAGCGATGGATTGCAGCTTTCACGAAAGGCCGCCGGGCTAAGGTTGTGTTCCAGAATCACGTATCCGATAGCATTCCAATAGCAGCCGGTGTTCCGCAAGGCGGAGTGTTGTCTCCTGCCCTATTTAGCCTGTATCTTAAGGACATCCCCGAGCCTCCCAATGATGTAAAGATTGTTATGTATGCCGACGACATCACCATCATGTGCCAGGACCGTGACCTGCAAATAGCCGCTAACAAGATCAGCGCCTATCTCGTCGAGTTGAAGCTCTTCCTCGATAAAATGATGCTCACAGTCTCTGCTGCAAAATCCTCTGTTTCAGTGTTCACAACAAACACCAAGGAACACAGTGCCCATCCTGATGTCAAATGGGATGGTGACCTGTTGCCAGCAGCCAAATTCCCCAAGCTGCTTGGCCTTATTCTTGATCCGTCACTGAAGTTCCACAAAAACGCGGAACAGAAACAAACAGTCGTCAAGGCTAGGCTTAATATCTTGAGAGCTCTCGGAGGAACATCATGGGGAAGCAGCCGAGAGACAATATTGAGAACCTACAGAGCAATATTTCGGCCGGCTCTGGAATATGCGGCACCAGTGTGGCAGCACCTGGTGTCTGACAGCTCCTGGAATAAGCTGCAGCGTGTACAGAATGCTGCGCTTAGAATTGCTACCGGTTGTGCAAGGAGCTCCCCAATAGAACATCTTCACGCGGAGGCCTGCATATTGCCGGTCAAGGAGCATTGTGAACTCCAGGCACAGCAGATGTATATTAATGTTCTGAGACAGCCGAATCATCCAACAAAGAGAATCATGAAGCCCATAAGAGAGAGGTCGATTAGGACGCCGTTCGCCGATGCTCCTCGTAAAGTTGATGCACAGAGATGGGCCGACTCCAACATGGAAAGGCTTCGTCTTCTGCGTGAGGAGCACACCCAGTTTGTTCGAGGATATCTAAGGAAGGCGGCTGTGAACCCTATCTTAGGAGCAGTGCCGCCTCGGGTTTGCGAGTCCGAGTCTCAACTCGGCAGACGAGCCAGATGTGCTCTTGCCTCGCTGCGCTGTGGTCACTCTATACTGCTCATGTCTTACGTCAACAAGATCGACAGCAGCCGATCAGACGCATGCCCGGACTGTGGTGCTCCCGGACACGACACGGCGCACTTGTTCATGTGCCCGAAGAGACCTACCTCCTTAACCACAATGGACCTTTGGACGAATTCTGTCAAGGCCGCCCAGTTCCTCAACCTATGACAAAAACCACTTCGAGGCTGCAGAAGAAGAAGAAGGATACGAGTTCAATCCTCTGCAGAAAAGTAGTAACCAAGAGTGTATTTCGAATCACCTGAGAAAGCGGCTGTATTAAACACTTATCCCTCTGTTTCCGAGTGAACTTTATTTTCGTTCATCGCGCGCGTCTGCGCTCGTATGCTGCGTTTACTATTCCCCACACTTTCTCCGCACAAGCGCGCGAGGGAACAGAAAAATTTGGCTCGGAACCAGAGGACACATGGACATGGAATGTTTGAAAGAGACTGGGAACACATGTGAGTAGTTACGACCAACGAATTTAACGGCTGACGGGTTTTTTGAGTGTTACGTCAAACGACTAACGAAATGAAAAATACTTTCGTAAGCAATCCCAAAATTCGTCACAAAGCAGTAGTCATTCACATCGCGCTCCAACCCAAGGATTACATGATTGATACATAGTCCTCTGTCGGTTGTTCGAGGTGGGTGGTACAAAATAAATAAACCCTTCAGTATTCAGTATTTCTACTGACACTGCTTCGCAATTCTGGAACCTCTACATTATGACCACAACCGAACGTTGCGCAGGGTCCGACGCGGCTATTTGTGCGACTTCGCGTCATTCGCACGACTTCACGGTAGGCTCACTAAACCAGCTCCGACACTGACCGGCTCCGGGGGAGATTTTTGCGGAGGGCACTATCAGAGCTGATACGAGGACTACGTTAAGCATCAGCGACCTGGGGTATTTATTATTTTTATACCACGATAATCTGGTATTACCACTAGCGTGCGAAACAGTTGAGTACGAAAAACCGAAAACTTCTTGGTTCTAAAAGAGAGAAATTAAAAAAAACCTAATTCTGCGATGAAAATGCTTTTCTTAGCAATCCCATATCATTCTGTTTTCGAGCAAATTAATATTCCAGAAAATCGACCATAACCTTATGCAGGAGGCAGTTCTACAATTTTTTTAAAGTTTTAAATCAGTCCTTTAAACTTAACGGAACTTAAGTAGAGATCGGTAATAGTAGTTGCAGATGTGAGGGGAGCGTTTTTCGCGCTTCACGCGCGCTACTTCGCAGCAGACGGTCGCGATCCACTGTGCACCCGCTTGGCTTATCGTTAGCGGTCTGCAGTTACCGCTATGCGACCGCCCACAACGAATCCGGATGTCTACAGGCCGCCTTCAATTTAACCACCTACAATGAAGGAAATACTTCATGATACAAGACTTTATGCATTTCATCATGGAAGCGATAATATCGGGCTGTGCCTGCAGGCCACAACCGCGCACTGACGGGAACTGTATCCTATGATTGGATGGTAAAGGGCGCCGTCCTCCGGGTTTCAGTCATAAATTCGAGATATGGGATTTCTATAAGGTGGTACTGATGAGACTCCTCAAAGGGTGAAATTTTCACCTGGGTGCTAATTTCTTCCTACCTCCCCCAATTATGGGAACAAGCTCCGAATCACGCACGCGCTCGGCTCGCGACGCTGAGCAAAGAACAATTATGTAGTGCAAAGTCGCTGCAGATCTTCGTGTTGTCATCATGGTTTAAATCTCATACATATAACACCATGCAGCGCAGAACGGCGAATCCTGCACCGAAAAAATTGAAGAGTTCAAGATTTCCTTGGTTTCCCAGTATTGCTTCTTTTCTCACCTTAAAAAAAGTACGAAAGTCATCAAACTCACGCCGTCGTGTATTAGGTTTTCATTTATATTTTTAATTATGTTCTATGTGGTTAATTTCCATGAATGTTTTAGATAACATACCTTCCTTCGTGCCTTCCCTCGTTTCCTATTCATAAGAGCTTTTTCGTGCCTCAACTGTGCTTATTTTCAAAGCCTAACTGTTAACGATTAATGGAAAACGGCTAACAAAGGCTTTGGCCGGTTGATCGACTAACGAATTGCAAAATTTCTACTTCGCACATCCCTGACTGGGAACCAAAGTGATTGGGCAGTAACCAAATGAGGCGGCATTACGATATGCGACTATCCGAGTACAGAACTGATATGAGTTCAAGCTGGCAGCTCTTGCATAAAAATGAGGCAAGACGAACTTCAACTCAAACATCATTTGACAACAGTATATACACGATTGAATATTACCGTATTATATTGGGCTCACGGTTTTCAAACGAAATCTTTTTTCTGAGCTCTGTCGCTACTTCCTTTCTTTTAAGGTTACTGACTATGCAGATGCGTTTATCCAACGCAAATGTGCCAAGGAACCGAAAGATCTTTGGAAAGGATACGAAGGTTCACCATAGGTCTGAATTGAAGCCGAGATTATCAAATGTTCTACTGCCACTCCTAGGAAAGTTCAGGTTTTTAGCTTCCAAGTTCCCTTGATATACTGGTAATACCGTGGGACTTTCAACATTATGTTCAAGACTTGTTTGTACATCTCCGGTGACTTCTTCTAATTCATGATATTGACTAGTTTGTGCATTTCGTAATGTAGGACCTCATTATGATATATATTCATTGTGAAAATTGTATTTTGTATGTTACTTATTTTGGTCATTGCTAACAGAAGGCAAACTGATAGTATTCTCCGAAAATACTGTTTTGCGAGAACATTGAGACTTCTAGTTAATTATGTATACAATCTTCATAGTTATTCATTACAGAGGCTTTGTGAAACATTGCTAACTTTGAAATTCCGCTTGTGTGAGCGTTATCTTTGTTTGATAAGTAGCGGGCAAGAATTCTTAGGAGAGTTCTATTACTTTGGCAAAGTCATGCGTTCTGGTACGGCTAGCATTGTACTCGTTTGTGGCGGCGACCGCCTAACTTCAGTTGCGATCCGCTCGGCCTTCTAATGAGAGATTGTGCTGAATGTTCACCCGAGCTCACTCGAGATTCATCATTTCTAGTATTGTAATTGTGTACCGTCGTTGTTGGTGATACAGACGGTGATAATCCAAAGTGTTGTACTGTATAATTTGTTTACTATTTATTAATTGAAACTGCCCTGCAAAGTTCTTTCCTAATAGTTACAAATGTCGTTTGAGGTTTTTCTTCAGTCGGTATGTACTTGATTGTTATCCAGATCTGCGGCCGCGTGGTATAATCACGTTATTTAAGTATATTTAGAAGTATTCTTATATTTCACTCTGCCAACGCGTAGCTAGATGTCTCCCAGGGCGCGGCCTGTGACGCCGCTCCATTCCATGTAGCGAGAATTTACGGGCTCTAGCTACGATAGCTAAAACCCGCATATTCTTGTGTCGAAAGTACAAGGGCTTAAATTTTACGCGTATTCACGTGAAAGCGAAGGCTAAATTTGATACATTGATCTCGCTGTCGCGCAACCCGTATATTCTCGCTATAATTTTGCAGCGAGATTTCACGGGTTTAGCAACAGCCTGTGTTGAGATGCAATCCGAAATCCGCGCTGGCTACGCGGAACGCAGGAATGCCGTTCGAACAGTGTGGGGCCCAGTCATTCCACTGAATGATTACTCGACACTCAGTGACTGATCGTGGTGGGTGATCCCGTGTCGCTCTGTGGAAGACCTTTCTAAGACTAATTTTGACCCCTGGGATGCTGCAGGCCGTGGGGAAGAAACGGTGGTGCGGTCGATCGCGGCTGGGAGCGCCCTCCTTGTATGGATCAGGACTGGGTGGTTCGATCGGCCGAGTGCTGTAACGAGAGTATACGTAGAATATGCGGGTGCTGCAGCGAGAACTTTCGTAGAATACGCCGGCGTTGTATCTAAAATTCAACCAACTGATGCTAAACTCCCCGTAGTTTGCGTAAATTCTCGTGTCAAAATTAGACTAGATGCCTCCGAAACCCTGGACATCTCCGGTTTCCGTGTGAGGCATCTAGCTACGTTCTGGCAGAGCATGCACTTTTCTCCATAACTAGTACAAACTTGGTGAATGAACTATACTAACGTGGAAATGTTCTTTATTTGTCTGGTCTCGACCTGCAGTTATCCGTGTTCAGTTCCGGCAGCCGACCATTCGGTGGAGGGAAGATATTTTTCTCTGGTACTGTTCGTATTGAGAAATGACAAAAAACGCGTAACACTCGGTTGAATTGAAAAACAACGGTTCTCTTTGTATTGTTTCGGAAGTGGACGAGTTGCACCGCATCGGCTGAGAAAGCAGCGAAGCTAGCGACAAAATCGTTGAAGCGGCTACCCTATTAGACTCATGCGGACGGTAATTGAACGGTTGTGTCGTGGGAAAGCGTAAAAACGAGCCAAAGTGAATGTAGCCGAGCTTTAAATTTGAAGGAAGGGCGTGTGCATGCTAGTAGGAGCCGGGCGACTTATTGGCATCGCTATCTCTACCATTTTTTCCGAGCGTGTGCACTGCCTTTAATTCAAATTGTCGGAGGGTATTGAATACCTTTTTGAAAGCACCCTCAGGCATGAATTCTGAGATTTTCATGTACAGTCGGCGCGGATCGCACTATTTCTTGGCGTTCCTTATTGTGCGTTGGCACAAACTCGGTGCGCACATGTTATAATATGTATGCCGTCGCCATGGATCTTTATGAGACTGCGCTCCCCGCTGGAGGTTGGCGCAAACTCGTTGCACTTATGTTATGGCATATCGGTTGCTGAATATGAACGGAATATCGGTTGCTGCACTGTCCGAGCTCAGGATAAGTGAATGCGGAACAGTGACCGTCCAAGTGCCCGACAGCAACGAGATGACGTTGTTCTACTCCGGTAGCGACGGACATCACCAAGGCGTTGGATTCATGCTGAGCAATCGTGAAGCTGGAAGTGTTCTTTCATTCGAGCCGATTTCTAGCAGGGTCGCTGTTCTCACATTGTGCGGAACTGTCAAGACACACATCGTGGCCGTTTATGCGCCTACGGAACTCAGCTGCGAAGCCGAAAAGGATGCCTTCTACGCTCAACTTCAAGATGCGCTGAATTCTATTCCAAGGTCTGATCTCATCATGGTTGCAGGAGATTTCTACGCACGTGTCGGCAGGGATAGATCAGGATGGGAAGAAGTCATGGGCAGATTCGGAGTTGGTGAATTGAATGACAATGGACTGCGTCTGCTCTCTTTCGCTGCGTTCAATGGACTTCTCATCGGGAACACTCACTTTCAACACCGTAGGAAACATCAGTTGACGTGAAGGAACCCTATTGGAAAAGACGTGGCCACGCTAGACTACGCGCTGATAAATTCACGTTTCAGGTCGTCATTGAACGACGTGCGCGCTATGAGAGGCGCTGACTGCGGCTCGGACCACTATCTCCTGCGTGCATTGGTGAAGCTTCGGTTGCAGCGAGCTAGGCGTATGGAGCCTCCCAGAAGAAGACTCGATTGGTCGCGTCTTATGGCACCCAATACGAAGGAGGCGTTTCAAGTCGCACTGTCGAACCGTTTTGCCTTGTTAGCTGAAACTGATTCAGTGAATGAACAGGAGAGGCAGACAACGGACGTCATCCTGGAATGCGCCGAGCCACTGTGCCCTGTCATCCGCCAGCGGACGCAACCATGGATATCGGGCGAGTATATTCGCCTCATAGACGAGCGGAAGCAAGCGAAACTGTCTAATTTCAATCGGTATCGGGAGCTGTGTAAAGAACTTCGAGGCAGGTTTAAGGCGGAACGAGAATCGTATTGGAATAGGATAGCCGACGAAATGGAGGAGTCTGCCGTTAAGCATGACTACCGCTCACTCTACCGTATGCTCAAGCGTCTTAGGAAGAAGACTAAGCCCGTTAGCGATGGCATCAGAAACTCGGACGGCACGTTCGTGCGCACTGCGGACGAACGTCTTCAGCGATGGAGACAGTTCTTCAGTGACCTTTACAATCACGACGCACCACGGGGACCGATTGTCGAATCGCCTCTATTACAAGTGCCACACGAAGCCGCTTTCTGATTCAGTACCTTCTGTGGAAGAAGTGAGACGAGCGGTCAAGCCTCTGAAGAACGGCAGGGCGTCGCGTCGGGCGTGGACAACATAACTGCTGAGGCTATCAAAGCTGGTGGAGACATTCTGTTGGGTCAACTTCATAAGCTGATTAAGCTCATTTGGGAGTCTGAGAACATACCAGTCACTTGGAAGCGTGGTATCATCGTGCCTATCCACAAAAAAGGCGACGCGAGGGACTGTCACAACTATCGCGGAATAAGTCTCTTATCGATTGTTGGAAAAGTCTTCAACAGGATCATTCAGAGCAGACTTCAGCGACATCGAGAACAAACCAGCCGTGAAGAACAAGCAGGATTTCGACCGGGCCGTAGCTGCAGCGACCAAATTTTCGCTTTGCGTCAGCTCCTGGAAGAAAGGATCCGTTGCGGTAAACGTGTTGTCATCGTGTTTATTGACTTCAAGTCAGCATTCGATTGCGTTTACTGGCCGGCTTTATGGAGATCACTTGAATGCGAGCACATACCGAAGAAGATAGTGAAGCTGCTTCAGGAAACATACAATGGATCAACTAGTTGCACTTGCATCGGAGATAGGCTGTCTGAAGATTTTACTATCAACGCTAGTGTACGTCAGGGGGATGTCATTTCGCCGCTGATTTTCAATACCGTGATCGATGCCATCATGAGAAAGGCCTTTGAAAACAAAAGAGGCGTCCAGTACGGTACCAATGATTACGTGACGGACTTGATGTTTGCGGATGATAGTGCTGTGTTCGCGGATACCGATGCTTAGGCGGCATATTTAATTGGTAACATAGCGTTGATCGCGAACTCATATGGCTTACGAATCAATAAGGATAAGACGAAAGTCATGACATCAGATGGGTCGCACGCCTCTGTGCTCTTCGAAGGAGTTGAACTCCAGCAAGTGAAGGACTTTGAGTACCTTGGATCAGTAGTACAGGAGAAGAAGGTGGCAGCAATGGTGGAGATCCACAGCAGAATCGGACAGGCTTCTACCGCTTTTGCTTCGCTTGGCTGGTGTCTGTGGAAGAAAGCCAACGTATCGATGGGGACGAAGGTTCGGCTTTTCCGAGCATTGATTATTCCTACTCTATTATACGGCTCGGAAACGTGGACACTGCTCAAGTCGGACCTGGGGAAACTCGAGTCCTTCCAAATGCGATGCTTGGGCCAGATCCTCGGTATTGCGCTTTGTAACCGCATACGCAACGAAATCATCAGGGAGCGATGTGATCAGCAACCCACGATCGAGGACCAAGTCCAGACCAGACGGTTGCGATGGTTTGGACATGAATATGCAGAATGGACGCGAGCCGACTACCGCACAGCATGCTATGGAGGAAACGTCCAGTGCAGTGGAAGATACAACGAACGGCCCCTAAAAAGACTTGGCTGAAACAAATCGAGGATGATCTGAAGAAACAACGGTGCAGTGTCCTTAATGCTAGATCTATTGCTACGAATCGTGCTGAATGGAAGCGTATCGTTCAGGCCGCTCGAGTTCCCATGGCACCCACGGCAGTGTATTGGCTGAGAGGTCATCCCGCTCCGCCAGATGCCAGCTAACGGGATGAGTGAGTGAGAGTATGGCATATGGCACCGAGTTCGCGCCAAAGCCCCTTCCGTATATCAAAAGGCAGGTTCTAGATCTCAATTCTCCCTAATAAGCGAGATATGGGCGGCAACCACGGGCCCGACTCCCAAAAAAAAGTAGTAAAGGCCCCACACCCATTCCCCTGATTTCAGAACTCAACATTGGCTAAATGGATGGTCTTGTGGTAGTGTCTTGTGTTTTTATATCCTTGTCCATCAATCTTTTCATTTCGGCTCACTGTCATGCAGCGACTATGAATGAAAAGAAATCCGGGTTGAGACAACTTGTCCGCTGAATTTTCGCGTTTGGAAGTTGAGCGTTTTTCAAGGTGTTTAAGTCCATTTGTTGGGGACCCGAATAATTTTAGAGATACCATTGTGATCAGCATGTAATTCTCTCTAGGATAAGCACGAAATCTAAAATATAACTTTCTGGGTGCACTGTGCCTTTGAATAGTTTTCTTCTTGTCTTAAAGGCGGGATGTTCTCTGACAAGCATGGTCAAGATAACAGCATAAATGGGCCCGCGCGGCCCCTGACATGTTATCAACGAAGTTTGAAGCACCGAAACGGCTGGGCACGCTTCCCGATTAACTTTGGGCGGGTGCATATTGGACGTTGCAGAGAGGGTAAAGGGGTGTGCCTAATCCGAACACCAAAAAAACGAAGTGCATGTTCTGTCGAATTTCAGGAAAAAAATACACGCTTTTCTTCTGATTTGTATTATTCTCTCCGCTTTTTTGGAGAACACTCACAGAATTCCAATTATTGATAGAGATGCAGGTTCCGTTGGCAATAATTGATAGTTGCTGTTGAAGCTTTTCATTACCAAGTCTATGAATTAAGGATTACTTATGATGTGTTTGATTATTTCGATGAAGGAATAAACACTATGTTATCTTGTATCAAGTAAGGATCGATGGGTGTCATGTTTCTTTGGTGCAACGCCGGGACTACGCGGGTGGTTACCGATTCGAGGCAAAGATACAAAGACAGCGCTCAGAAGCGCTATCGTTCACGTTCAAAAAAGGATTATCGAATTGTTGTATTACGACAGATTAAAAGAAAAGATAGTAGACCCATTATCACAACTAGCCAACAGGTTTTCGTCCGTGAGAATGACTTATGATAAGTAGGAGCCGACTATAAAAATTGTAGACTTTGCAAACTCCTGTGAAAGAAGCGAATGATCGCATCTTCCTTCTTGAGAAGTACCCTGTCCATAAAAATCCGAGTTTTATCGACCTCCCATGTCGCAATCCCGCAGAGACTCGGCTTTCCGTTGCGATATTTATTTATTTATTTATTACGTTCCGTAGAACGCTCCAATAAACAACTAGCTGACCATTAAGAAGAAATATATTCCATGCTCAGGAAAACAAAAATCAAAAAAAAAATCAACAGAAATCAATAAAACCATCAGCAACTAGATCAATGCAGACAACAGCAACGGTAGAAAAAAGAACTAAGAGGCATCGGAGTTCGAAACACCGGCACCTTTTGCAGAAATGGTTGAATATGCGTGAGCATATTTTTTTTTAAATTTCGTTTCAAAATGAAAATGAAAATGCCCGTGGGACTTCATCTCTCTACAGGCCAACGAAGCTAAGGTTTGCCGTACCAACCAGCTATGGCACATTATATCTTACCGGAACTTCGGGTCATGGGTTTACTGGCTCCCCACATGGGACCGGTAAGGTGGCCAACCAGCCTGCGGCAAGTAAAGAAGCAGTTTCGCAATATTTTTTTTTGAGAGAAAATACAGTTCAAGCGGGCGCACTCACTCTAAATTCGAAACCAATTCATGAAAATAGGTCGGTATTTATCAGCGGTTCCCATAAAGCACAAAATGTCCGCAGTATTTGCTAAGAGCTCGGAAAAAAGTATCAACATTTCAAAAGATAGCCGGCTGCAACTCCATAGTCATCGCACGTCTCATTACACCCTTCACCAATGCGACCATTTTGACGAGAAAAAACCATCAATCCAGTTGGCACAGTAGTGTTGGTCAATAACTGAGATAGCATCGAATTCTGAATGGAAACGGTCACTGACAATTGAGGAAAAAACTGAGTTATCTATACATCCTCAATCTTTAATACATCCAAAAGGTTTATCCTTTTTAGCTTTCTACGAAAACTTTGAGATATGGTGTTTGTTCGCAGCTACACGGCGCACACTGAAATGGACGCGCACACAATATTACGTAAACATATATTTTATTACAGAACGGGGAGGAGAAAAGGATTGAAACTGGAGAAAATAGAATAAGGCAGAAATAGGATCCTTCCAATGTATCCATTATAGAAATTTATGTAAATAAACTAAGTTAGAGGGGGGTGAATTTTTTGGACTTGATAAGGTTCATTCAAATGAACCTAGATGATTTGAAAACACCAATAAACATGAGAACTAAGAGCATTGAGGGAAAGAGGAGAATCAGGCAATCATTTCAATAGGATTAGGTTTGATATTCAATGTGATTTAAGGAACTTAAAGCTCGTCCCGGTTTTCGGGGTAAAACCGGGACGAGATTTAAGGTCCTTATATCACATTGAAAATCGATCCTATTGATGCTCAAGTGTTTGCCAGATTCTCCTCTTTCTCACAATATCCTTTGCTCTCATAGTGCTACTTTTGATCAACTAGGTTCGCTTGAATGAACCTTGTCACGGCTAAATATTTACCCCCGCTCCAACTTTGTTCATTTACATTAAATTCCAAAATTGTGTACATCTAAAATAGACTACGTCTAACATCTTCCATTTTCTTCAGTTTCGATCCTTTTCTCCTTCCCGTTCTGTAATAAAATACATTTTTTATTAATATTGTGTGCGCGTCCACTCCCGTGTGCGATGTGTAGCTGCGTGCAAACACCATATCGCACGGCAAGCCGAGTCTCTAAGGGATTGCAGCATTCTAGGCGGGTAAAACTCGGGTTTCCCACTCCCAAAGCATCATAAGAATCCTAACATGGTTCTACAACACAAAATAATTTTGATTTCTTAATCAGAACAATCAAACAGATTAACTAATCCTTCATAGATTCATGAAAATATTCGACAGGAACATTAATTATTGCAGTAGTAGTAGTTCTCTTGTTTGTAATTATTGAATTGTTTTGAGATGAAATATATTTTATTTTTGTCATAACTTAGCGTCTTACCAACAACTTTTTTTTGTGGGATTGTTTTGAAGTTTAGGTATTACACGACCTTTTTTGTTCAAAATTTCGGAATTTTCTCTATTCAGTGCTTTTTTTATATTCTTGTTTATCAAAATCAGGAAGTCAAAATCATGGCTGTTGGGCTCGACTTCTCGGAAAACAGCCGATTTTGTTTTCCCAAAGGGGGTGCCTAAAAAGTACCGAGCTAAGGGGGGTGCATATTCGAATTCGCCATGCCGGGACGTGTGCCCAGTCCTGCACCGGAAACCATCCAGGATGACAATACTTGAGCATTTCTGTCTCTCTAGCCTGTATTTTCCCATCCCTTCCAGTAACGGAATTAGAAGTGAAATTGGAGAAAACATTTAACAATTTAGAGTGAAAGCACTATCATTTGGGAACGAGAAAAACATTGATTTACCTGAATATAACATGTCTGCTTACCGATGAAACATCCAGTCAGGCTATTTATGTCGTGAACTCCCATTTGCCAGTGCTATCACTCTAACTTATCACATGTTTTCTCCAGGTGCTCTTTTGATTCTGTTACTAGAGGGGTTGGAAAAACAAAGAATTGCAAGTCAGGAATGCTCTAATACTGTCATCCTTGATAGTTCCAGTGCTTCATACATAGTCAAACAAGGTAGGGACCGCGCGGGGCCATTTATGCTGTCATCTCAACCATATTTGTGAGCGTGTATGCTGCGTTCAGATGCATGCAGTTGTGGAAGGGCTTCCGTTGTGTTCCTTAAGGGGTCATTTATACTCCCGCCGTCGAGCGGCGCGGCACAGTGCATTTCTTTAATATTGATCACGGGGCAGGGCACGATCGATATTGTAGGATTGCACTGTGCCGCACCGCCCCGCGGCGGGAGTATAAAAGGCCCCTTAATCACGCTGCGCTGCACGATCGATATCATAGGATTGCAATTCGCCGCGCCGCTCGGCGGCGGAAGTATAAACGACGCCTAAGGGGCCGAATAGACTCTCGCCGCTGAAAGACGCGACAGCATGCAATGGATGAGAATAGATCGCGCGGCGCCGCATGATCAATTCTTTATTGAATGCTGCCGCGCCTCTCACCGGCGGGAATTTATTCGGCCTCTAAAAGTCTCCCGATGAACCACGACTGCGTTTTCAGTACGTGCTCATTTGGCCATTGTTATAGTGGCCTCATTTAGGGGTATGGTATACTTCTGCGACACACGGTCGTGGAACTCCCTCCCTATAAGCATGTCGTTATCGCATTCCGCTGTTCAGCGACAGGCTTCGGCACCAGGGATGTGCAGCAGACGATTTTGAGATTCCGGCAATCGGCAAGAAAATCCCAACAACGGCCGGCAAACGGCAAAAAAACCTCATCCCAAAAGAAACCCAAAAGCTATCCACATCTTCCGCTCTACTTTTTTTTCAATACTTATTTCAACATTCTAGTAATTTCAATTCAAGAGAGTAGTTCCATTTCAAGGCATCAGATGAACAAAAACAAGACATGTGAGACCTCATGGAAATCGAAGAAATTGCCGATGCGGCTTCGCGAGGAAACGGCTTCGGCTCCTACAGGCACCGAAGCGGCACTATCGTGGAGTCGTGGCGGCCCCGCGATAGGGCCGCTGTGGCTCCGTGGTAGTGCCGCAGAGCTCCGCGGTGGTACCGCTGCGACTCCGCGGTAGTACCGCTGCGACTCCGCGGTGGTGCCGCTGCGGTTCTGCGGTGGGGCCGCTGCGGCTCCGCGATCGGTGGCTGCGTTCTGGCAAACATAGGACCGACTGCGAGTGACTCATATGAAATGAGTCATTATACAACTGGGTGGGGAAAAATAAACTAACAAAAATACAAACCTGCGGTACTTACGTCTCCTGTCTGATAGGGTCAGAAAGTATCCCCGTTATTGCGATCTAGGAAATACGAGATGTACGTCAAATTTGGGCTATTGAACCAGCAGCAATCTCGTTCTACCACACGTAACAGCGAATTTTAGTCGACGCGGGTTCACTGATGCATCCTCGCGGAGTTCGTGCGGTTCCAACGCGGAACTGCTGCGACGACCACGCGGCAATGTCGCGGCGTTGTTGACCCTCAAGACATTGCAACAGAATCTCCACGGCACAGTAATCATCACGGAGCTGCTGCGGTACTACCGTGGAACTATCGCGGTACAGTCGAGGGCCGCAGTACTTTCCTGGCACCCTCAGAGTCCCTGCCCACGTGTGTATCACAAATGCTTCTGTGTCGCACAGGTGCTTTCTGCTTCTTTTAGCTACACCGGATTCTGTCGAAACTCCGAACAGAAACTAAAGCACCACATTGGAGTTGGACTGTCTACTGTCAACATTAAGCAAGCTGACAGAGAAAATAGAAACAGTATATGAAAAAAGCTCTTCGCTTCGCTCTTCGCTTCGCTCTTCGCTTAAAAAAACTTTTTCGAAAGCTGTCCATTCTTTTTCTTAGTCACACACTATTTCCAATTTCTCTGTTAGCTCGCGTTAAAGGCAGCAGACACGCTCGAAAAAGTTGTTGAGATAATTACGTTTCCGAAGTCGCATGGCTCCTAGTAGACTGCTCACGCCGTTTGAAACGTCAAAAACGAGTCAAAACTATTAAATTTCAACAATGCAAATCAGAAAATTTCTGCAACCCCGCCCCTGAGCGTCTGCAACCCCGCCCCAAAATACAAACTCGTCCACATTGATAGTACTGATATGGCTCCTTTGGCTGGTTTTTGATGCTTACAACGAATTGAACGTTCCAGTACAGTCTATAATAGTCAATCGGCTTCTGTATCTCAACCGCTTTGTGGCTAATATTCGCTGTTTCAACCGCGCGCCGTAAAACTCGTCCACTTTCACCTGATAACAAAATAACCGTTATTCCTCTATTTGCACACAGTTTTCGTCCGTTTTTTCGTCAGTTCCCAATACAACCAGCTCCAAACCTTTGATTTATGCCATAAAATCGATGTCATTTTTGAGCGTGTCTGCTGCCTTTAAAAAAGACAGAAACAATCGTTTTTTGGGAATTTTTTTCACACTACACGTATCTAGCGGCTCATAACGTGGCATGCGAGTGCGTAGTTTCAGCAATGTCTGGTCCCTTTTCTAAAAATCGTCAAATAAAAAGCTAGCGTTTAGCTGCAGTTTACCGCGGACTTACCGCGAGTTAACTCGCGTTTTCAAACCCCCGTAACCACCACCCCAGATACGTCAAAACCCCCGATAACGGTTAGCGAACCACGAATCTTCGGATTACCCCTGGTGCCTACATGGCCGCGAGCATAGACGGCGTTTCCTTTCAATGTTTTGCCGAAATTTGCCGGAAAAATAACACAAATTTCGGCAAACAACAAACGGCAAAAAAGTCCCAAAAATATCCGGTAAACGACAAACGGCAATTGCCGCACATCCTTGTTCGGCACCTTTGCAGTATGTCAGTACTCCGTGACACTTCTCTGCGACCGAGGCGCGACAACTGCTTCTACGATGACCGATACCGTTGCTCCGATGCCGGTACTGCTGCAATTTGTGCTAGATGGCATGGCTGTCGCTCAGGACAGCGGCAAAGTATACCATACCCCTAAAGCATCTTCCATAACTAGCTCTGAGCATCAAATGACGGAGAGGATTTGCACAGTTAGATCAATGATAAATTTTTGCGACACTGGGTCGCTGTCTCTGAACACAGTGTCGCAGAACTTCCGCCCTTTAAACCTGTCGCAGTGCGCTGCACAGCGACGAGTGGCAGCAAGTCTCCGGCTTATTTGCAGGTGTGTCGCCATCCGCGACACGTTGCTGCGACGGACGCGCGGCAACTGTTCCTACGACGGCCAAGGCCGTTGCTGCTACGATGCTGGTACCGCCGCGATTTGGGCTAAGTGTCGTGACTGTCGCTCATTACAGCGACAAAGTATATCATTGACCTAATTTTAAGCATTTATTATTGATTTCACTCCTTTGCTACCACTGCAACTCACCTGCAGCTGATGTTGGCGGCATCGTAGCTGCAGCGGCTGTCTTTAATATTATCAATACCAAACATTTCGCGGTCCTTAGACACGCTGCATGCGTTCTAGCGACATGAAGCTTGCCGTTGCTCGTTAGCTATGGAAAGAGCCTAAGCATGCGCTTTAAAAGGGTTTTTCCGCTTTGAATTTTGGATCGTTACTTCGCATATCGTTGAAACTTTTCATACGTACTACCGTTTTTTCTCTGTCGAAAGTACATATTTGTTTTAGGTACACGTCTAATAGTAGAACACTAAAAGGAGGCGGCTGAAAGATAGAAGTAAACTCATATTTTAAGTTTCATCTTCAGAAGTACATCGAAAAAAAGGTTACCTATCTTGAAACTTGATGGCCCATAAAGCCCTTGCTGGGTGCGAAGCGTCTAGGCTCTGAAAAAAAAACTGAGTATCATCTTGTGGGAGGACGGCCTAGAAGTCGGCTGGAATCACGCGGTCACAATGTTGTTCGCAAGCTCCATCGATCGTTCGTACTACTCAGAACGTGTCCTGCCCATCGATCTCTAGACTGAGTACAATCGATCTAAGTATGGCGCAACAGGATCGTCGTCTCCGTCAGATCTCAGCTGACAGGTCGCTAACCATATTCACCTCTCTCCGGAGATAGACGTAGCTGTCTGTGACGGTAAGGTGAGCGTCAGAAAGACGATAAGGGCCGTCGTCGCACAACTGGTTGCGCATGGCTTGGGTTTTCCTCGGGTTCATTGTGTGGCCGATCGCCCTGTCTGCAGTTTCCAGTTCCTTGAGCATCTCTTCGAGTTCTGCGGAGGACGAACTCAGCAGCACAATATCGTCGTCAAAGCCCAAGTTGGATTGTCTGCGTCCTTCTTAAAGGATACCCTTGCTTTCTCAATCGAGATGGCACATCGCGTCTTGTAAGGCGGTCGCGAACAGCTTCGGCGAATGGTGTCGCCCTGTCTGACTGGATTATGGTGTGGCTTCCATTGTTCCACTATTTAGCTCTGCTCTAGTATTTTGATGTACTGAGCATCGAAACTTGCGCGCGTGAGAGCGTAGAAAACTGCCGGACTTCTAACGGATTCGAAGGGGTTGGTATAGTCTACGAAGACCTGAGCCAGAGGTATACTCTGTTTATCTTGAATTGCACGAAACACGGTCCGCCAATGGTCCTCTAATTGGCCCGCTAGTACCGTAGTGTACGTCCACGACGCGTTCTCGGCAGACCCGGGTGTGCACCCGGTGTGCAGAGCGATCGATTCGTCAATGCCGTCACTCGACCACCCACCCTGCCACTGTGCCGTCGTGTCTGCCGAGGACGCGCCGTGGACTTACACTACGGTCCTAGCGGGCCAATTAGAAGACTATTGGCTGACCGTGTTTTGTGCAATTCAAGATAAACAGAGTATAGGTTGTCGACCGTTCGATGACCTGCGACCGCGTATGAACTTTATCGAGACAGCAGAAACCTTCTCAGAAGCCGGTTTTTTCGCATGGGCTGGAGGAAAATATAGTCTAGTGATTTAACGCGACTGATGTTCGTGGGTGCGAGAAGACTCGGGGATTTGACCCGAAAGATGCAATGTAAACAAGAGGTGATTCAGTGGATTTATGACGAGCAGCAGTCAGAGGTCCCTGGAAGGTACCTCTTAATAGCACAACTTGAAGCGAGAGTAATACAAAGAGCCGCACAACCCTCTTTACCGTTAGCCCCGCCCACCAGGTGAGCGGAGCAGAGGTCGTCGAGGACGACAACTGCCGCCTTAGATCGTTCGAGATCTTGACCACGCTGAACGGGGGTGCCGCTAGCGCAGCATGGGTCGCCGCAAACGATCGCGTCTCGTCCACTCGCTTGACCAGAATTGGCGCTAGCATCATTGATAGACTTGAAATTGTGGCGGAATTACATAGGTCCCATATAATGAGAAGTATTTCGCTGATTATAGCTTGTGAACGAGATAGTATCGCTACACTGTGCGTAATAAATTTCATTTCATTTCTTCTATTACGCTGTAAAAGACAAGCGTGTGATAAAAAAGCTAAAATAATGGTGTAAAACTAGAACTAATACACATCTAGAAAGCCAATAACTTTGCACCAGCCATACGCTTGAACGAGCCGTATGTAAGGATGTTTGGTGAGGCGGTGTACTTTAGGCTTAAAAAGTTTAAGCCTGCCCTGCATGTAAACATACCTCCTCAAGTTGGTCTAAGGCATTGAAAAAGAGATCTTGACCTGTCCTCCCCTGGTTCTCGAATGTATCAAACTGTAGAATCGGGACACCCTAACACTAAGCTGACCCGATAGCAGTTTGAACACCATACAGACGTCTCTTAGCTTTCGACGAGATACCAACGAGTTTAGATTGAGAATCGTGCTCATCTTAGCACAGGGTATCAGTGAATAATCAAATCCTTCTGTCCGAATCAAGAGTTTCCTAGTGTAGTTGTTCTATAAGTTGTCGTGTAGTTCAAATACACGTACAAAGTTTCCTTTTTTGTTTTGCTAGTATATGCGGCTTTCCAAACACCTCGTATGGTCTATTCTTACAGTTGATCCCACCTCTAAAAACGTACCGAACTCGGAGAGTGAAATTTTTGAGGAGCGCAAGGGCAAACTAATGTGAACGAAAACTGGCCCGACCAGTGTTTGGAACAGCTACATCTTTGCCCTTTTTTCTGTTTCTATGGGATTTCCAACGCATGGAACTTGAACAATATGTGCTTTCTAAGCTTTTCTGTCGACCTGTACACTTTTTGCCAACGTTTTAAAAATCGATGAACTAGATCGACTGTTACCGACTTTCTCAAAAATCTATAGAAAGTGCGAAAATCGCTGATGAATCTTTGTATGCACTGAATCACGAAGTTTGCCGCCTGGATGTCTTTAGGAAAAGCCAAAACTGACGAAAATATGGGTGTCTAGAAATTGTCAGAGTCCTCCATGGATCTACGGTATTTCGCTATCGTATTCATTTAATGGAGGGCCTAAAGACTTCCGTCCAATTAAGTTTTGAAGCGGGCGACCTCTGATTCGAAATGTCCCTATTGGAGTAGATCTCTACCTCAACATTCGGAAAGAGAGGGACGATTGCCGTACGCAGTGGCTTGTTTTTTGAAATTCGAGGACCCCTCAAGCTTCTATCCACCATTCATTTCAAAAACGATTTAACGCTTCGAATTCCTGTACATTTCTAGAGAGGTTTACTTAAAAAAGGTGTATCGGAGCACCGACACCAGGAGAGGC
Organism: Aplectana chamaeleonis; assembly: GCA_029168955.1. Classification (NCBI taxonomy): domain Eukaryota; kingdom Metazoa; phylum Nematoda; class Chromadorea; order Rhabditida; family Cosmocercidae; genus Aplectana; species Aplectana chamaeleonis. The sequence continues at coordinate 319,215 of JAPDOI010000238.1, forward strand.
ATGCATGAATGCTTCGGCTAGGGTAGGAATGCGCAACGTGGCACGCTTGCGCCACAATTTAAGTTGAAATCCTGATGCGCGCTTGCGCTTCCTGACCCTTATTGTCGCGTTCATGAATGTCACTTCAGATTAGAAGCTTTGTGCGGATGAATCACCCTGTCGTTTTGGATATTTGCAACCGATGTCTTGTTTGGAGAGCCGCTGAAAATGTTCCATTTTAGATAATAAGATGCCTGGAAAGCGCGTGAAAGTCCGCGTGGAACATGTGCAGAAGACGTTTTACGAACGATTCCTGAGCGTGTTACGAGTTCAGACCGAGGACAAAAATCAGAAGTTTGTCGTTTACAAGGCTCACACAAATCTGAAGAGCTTCCCTCTCGAGGTTCGCACGATCACCGCCCTCAAGCAGATTCACGGTGAGGTCTTATGTGAAATCCATCACACTAATTTTCCCTGCTATCGCCCTTTCTCCAAATTTTGGCCAAAAGTCAAATTGAACGCTCAAACCTGGCATCAAGTTGAGGACACATTTGTTGAATTTGGACGTTTGATAAAGCATACCTTAATTGACTCCCTTTTTCTCTCCTCTCTCCTTCTCTTTTTGTAACCATCTCAAGACTTGGCATCATTCAATCATTTTAACGCTCGTTTTGAACCTCTTTTCAAAGATAAGTAGCCAGAAACGGAAATTTTTTTCTAGAAATTTCAGGAATCGGAGAAACACTTGCTATTCGATGTCATGCTGCATGGGAAACCGCATGTGCGAGTCATTCCAGTACTCTTGATCTCAGGACCATCAAAAGTTAACTGATGGTGGGTGCAAACGTACCGTCCCGTCAGGGTAATGCAGGAGGTGTGGAGAAGGCCAATTTTACTCAGACCCCCCCCAGGAGTGTCATTTGTTCGAAATTTTGGCGGTTTTCTCGGAGCTTCCCAGAAGCTTGATCAAATGTTCTCTACGGTTGAATGTAAGACACTAGTGTGCACACTCACGCCGCTACGCGGCGTACGTTTGTTTACCCAATGACACCAACGCGCGCTCACTCTCCACTGGCTGCATACGTGTCCAGTGCGTGCGACAGCCGGGTGAAATCCTATTTCTCCACACCTAGATCACAACTTAGGTGTGGAGAAATAGGCTGTTTTCAACTTTTCTCCACACCAGAAAAGTTTTTTTTGTAACGGTTAAGGTCCTTTTGGGTATAGAACCTAGTTGTTGAAACTCACGACTTTTCTGGATACCCCAATTAGAACTTAAATAATTACAATTTTGAAAACCTACTTTTGCTTCCTACACGAACGGTTTTTCCAGCTTTACGCTTTTCCTGTAGCGTCCCTCAGCGTCCACCTCAAACCTTGAAAGTTTGTATACAGAGCAAATTGACAACTCTCGACTAAATTATCCTACTCTCGTCATTCATACTTTGCAGAAAAAAAAGTGAAATTCAACGTTTCGCAAAAATTAAGTGGCTGGCGGGATCTAACCCGCGTCGTGTATCTCGTGACTAAAGGTGTCTCTAGCAGTGAAATTCGGAATGTATTCAAAATCTGTGAAGCTGTTCAGAATCATGTTTTTTTTTTAATTTGAAAAGAGCTGTTCTTCTTTAACTTGCAAAATAAGTTTGTTTATTTCAAAGCATTTTCTTTTGTTCTCCAATTCATCTCGTAGTGTTCGTCTTTAATACTTTTATCGACTCCACTCTTTGCTTCCGCCGCATACTATAATTTCCAATCTGAAAGCATTCACAATTTATTAGGCTACCCATTCTGGATACACTCCCAAATTTTATGTGTCTCATATTCAACGTTAGGGATACCTATAGTATAATTAAGACCTCCACTATAGCTCACCTAAAACAAAATGCTAATTGGAATGTGTAATCGAATTTTTCACAAAAACTTTTCCTGTTTAGTGTAGATCCTCATTTAGAATGGTCGACTTGGTCTCCTGGAGGAGCTCGGACCCTCCTCCTGTGGAGCTCCTCTCCTTGCGCCGAACCCTGCATCCCGCTCGGCAACATATGCTTGACTTTCCCACCTTGAAACTCTCCAAGGCTCAGAATTTGGTCCGAGTCCTTGAATATGAGAACATTTTCCTGAAAAAAAATTCAGAAACAACTTACGGAAATCTTGCGCGTTTTCAAAACATTCTTCTAGGCTTCTGGCCGATGTTGTTTAAGAATGGTTGTCTAGTCTCATGGAGAGCATCAAGGGTACACAGTGGCACATGAGGTCGGCCGGCTGCTTTGCTATCGTCATGACCTCATTCATGCGTCACCGACGCCCCACGGCCGCCTGAATCAAGACCAACTCCTGCATTCGCGATCATTCAATGGGTGGCCTCCGGGATGTATGGTAACTCTGGCCCGCATCTGCCCCAGACGCCGCGCTTGGAGCAGAGGACACTTTCAGAAAATCTTTCTTTCAGAAGACTTCATCGGTTTTATAAATGCTGCTAAGAAACGCAAGACGCCGGCTGCTCCTAACCCTCATAACTCAGGGCAGGATACAAACACTGGAGAGGAAAATTTACGGCCTGCCAAAGTTAGAAAAGTTGGTTTTTACGGTTGCTAAATTGCTTTAGTCACGATAGCATGATTGAGGCACGATGCTTCTTTTCAGAGGGGGCCGAGCAAATCCACTCATGCGTCAGCTGCACCTATTCAAAGTGGAAGTCAACAATCCAGTACTGGAAGCATATCGTCACAAGTCTCCAGTGGAAGATGGCACGCAGAAAGCGTACTTAGATGACATCCAATATGTCGCCTGCCAACCGAGCGATCAAGCTGAGGTATCCTCCGTATCATAATTTTGGGACGGCGCGACGCTGCTATGATATCTTCATAATAGAAACCAAGCAGTTGCTTGAGGCCCTAGTTATACATCGGCGATTCGGTGCCGCTGGTTTTTGCAGGACGTCTGCGATTGGCCAGATTTCGAAATTGACCAATAGCAGAAATGCCGCGGAAGCAAGCGGCGGCGAAACGCTGGTGTATAACTGGGGCCTTAGAGAAAACACAATGGAAGAAATGAAGTAATAACCGCTCCGTTTTCAAGATAGCGAAATAATACCTGCGTCACGGCTTCGTAAAGATATGTTACGAACCATACGTCCTTTCGAAATGGAAAACTCGTGAGCAATACATCGGGACGAACGGCAATTCGCCTTCCTCAAAATCTCGAAAGCCTAAGAAACATCGACTATCTAGCCGTCCATGCTATAGTTGTGCCCTGGACGAAAAGACAGAATATCGAATGGATTCGAATGACCCCCTTTTTTTAACGTCCGATTTTTGAATGGATTCGAATGGCCTCTTTCTTTGAGGCCCGATTTTTGAATACATTCGAATGACCCTTTTTTTCGAGGTCCGAATTTTGAATAGATTCGAATAAATTCGATTCGAAAATATTCGAATAATTTCAGAGCGACAGACTGAAAACAGGCTAGGTGAGCTGTCAGTGGATACTCTAGTTCGAAGTGAAACCTTCTGCCATTGATCGTGTGTGTATGGTTAGATCCGCGGCCTGTTTCCTCAAGAAAAAACGTGTGAATTCAAATCGCGGCTGGCGTGGCGGGGTAAATCTCAATCTCTGAGAATTAAACCGCCGCGCCAGCTTCGCAATTCAATTTAAACGTTTTTCTTTAGGACACAGGCCTCGGACCTAACTTTATGTGTCTGTATGTTATCTAGGTCCCCTTCCCTAACACTTTCCCGCTGCCTTTATCCTCGCTTCGCACAAACACACGAAGGAGAGAACTTGATTTGCCTCCGAAACAGAGGATAACCACATGAGAAAACCCGAGGGACACCAATCGGATCAATCTCAAACAGATCGAAGCCCTGACGCTTTTCAAACAAGTCCCAGACCATGCTCATGATCATTGAATGCTTCGGCCTTGAAAATGAAAATTTCAGTGGAAATTCAGCCGAAATTCACCATGCCACCTATGTAATTAACGGTGTGCCGATTGAGACAATTGATAAAATAAAAGACCTCGGGTTCGTAGTAGATAACAAACGCTCGTTTGATTAGCAATATAGCCTCATTGCTACTAAGGCTCAGCATTTTTGTTATTTAGATCCTTAAAGGCAAGCTCCGTTCAAACTTCGACACTGCCGAAATTCGGGTTAGATAGAGTGGACTGGCCCAGCTGAACACCGTCTCGACGTTTCACAAACTATAAGTCCTTACTTCTGGAGAAAACAGCCCTGAAGTTAAGGATTACTTTAGTTGCAAAACTAGTTGGGGGCCCCTCAGAATTCAAATGAGGGATGAATGATACCGCTTTCAGAAATTTATCTTGGGCTCCTTTAAAGGCAGTGTTCACGATGAGTTTTCTTCCCGAGTTCCCCACTCAAAACAATGCGTTGGCCACCAAGGCTTACCATAATTACGAAGAAACGGCGAGATGCGCACTAAAACGCCTTATTTCAAAGAGATTATTTTCTGGTCTGGACTAGTTGTCCGGTTGTATGAACATGATCACGGTGGTTGTCACCGGTGAAAAATGGGGTTCATCAGAAATAGAAGATTTTTTTTGCAAAACAGTACTAGTTAGGGTCCGAAGCAAGAGCAACAGAATGTGGAGAATATTAAGGGACGGGCTCACAAAAAAATTCATTGTCACAACAGACAGTGCCAATGAGAGTAAAAAGGCGGGGTGAGAGTAAAGCATTTCGTGTACTTCTGGTGCGTTTCTCTCGATTTTTTCCTAATTTCAGTACTACCCGGGGGCCAAACAAGCGATTTACCCATTAATCTCAAAATTGAAGATTATCGTGAACACTGCCTTTAAAGGCAGTGTTCACGACGATTTTCGTCCCCGAGTTCTTTACATAAAACAATGCATTAGCCTCCAAGTGTTGCCAAAATTACGAAGCAACGGTGAAAAACGCATTAAAACGGCGTGCTTCAGTGACATTATCCTATAATATGGACTAGTTGTCCTGTTGGATGAACATGTTCATGGTGGTTGTCGCCGCTGGAAAATTGGGCCAATCGAGAATAGAAGAATATTTTATGCAAAGCAGGATTAGTTAGGGCCCTAAGGAAAGAACGGAGCAATAGAGAGTAGAGAATCGCAAAGGACGGGTCCACGAAAGATTTCATTGTCACAACAGACACTTCCTGTGATACTTAAGAGGCGGGGGGATACTTCAGGATTTCGCGTACTTTTAGTGTGTTTTTCTCTATTTCTACGTCATTTGAGTTCTACGCAGGGGCCACTTAATCAATATAGCGAATAATCTCCAAATTGAAGTTTATCGTGAACACTGCCTTTAAAGGAAAGCGGGGTTTCCTTCACAATTGGACGCTCGCAGCGCGTGGAAAATAGGTCGAGGAAGTTTTTTCAGGTGATTTGTGTGCAACCTTGTAGAAAATGCTATTCAATTTTAATTATTAGGCATCTGGGGAGACATAAAGGAAATAAATACTTTTAAAACGGTGCTAGACATGGGATATGGGTCTCGAATTGATGAATAGATCTAGTTTTGCGTTTTCCACCCCAAATGAATTAGTGGTTTGGATAACCTCATTAAAATTTTCCGAGTGGATGGATTTTTTCGAATGCGATCTTTTTAGTTTTCGAATGAATGAATAATCAGCGTCACCGCAGTAGATGGTTTACTCTCCGACGTTGATGACGGATCTCTATTTGAGACGAGTTTCCTGCAAAGCAGCAAACGGTGCATGGAAACAGCTTAGAAGGCTGGACACTTAGATTGTTGGATATCGCTCAATAATGACCGGCAATTCAGAGTGGCGATTTTGTGGCGTAGAAAGGCAGACTCAATGTAAAAAGACGAAGACTCTGTGAACTCCTTAGGTACAGGACATAAGATTTTATGAACTAGAGGCCTTAGTGTGCCGGCGGGACCTTTATGCAGTGTATTGGTTGCTTTCGCGATATAGCTGTGCACGCTATATCCCTGGAACGTTGGCTGTGTACAGTCGCCATAAATCCTAGTGATACTTTGCGTTCCCTATTGAAGGTTCGCGCAAATTCGGTGCCATATGCTACAGAGGTGCACCGAGTTTGCGCCAAATTTCATTGGGGAACGCAAAGTATCACTCGGATCCATACCGACGTTACACTCAAATGTCTGTTAGGTTCAGCAGAAACAGGGGCACCACGGAAACGTGTCAACAAATTTGTAGACACGCCCTCAGTTTTAGGAAATGGAGAGTCAGCCATTAGCAACCCCTCCGTTTCTGTGATAGCGATATGGATGGTGCACTGCAGAATCTGACTTTGCGGGGGCTTCTGCAAAGGCGAAACTGTCGAAAAGAACCGAATAACTGACTCCATCGCAAACGCTTTATCGTTTTGGTGTATTGCACAAGACGATATTACGCGATGCCTTGGTTTTTTGAATGTCAAGCGCAGAATTGTGATCTTATAGTTCACAAATGCCCTGTTCTTTTCAGGTTATTCTAATCGCAGATCTGCGCGAAAATAATGCTATGTTTCGTGGCAACACGGTGGTTGAATGTTTGTCCGCTTCGAGCCACAGGGTATGCTTGCATTGCACTCTATCAATATTCTGTAGAACTTTAAGATAATGCTTAGGTCGAAATGCGGCCTCTCTCCGTTGGTGACTATCTGTGGGTGGCACGCAAAATTGATGGCACTGAAATGATTCTGGATTGGATTGTTGAACGAAAAACTTGGCATGACCTACATCAAAGCATTAGATCGGTACTGACAGCTGTCAAGCCAATATTAGGGCTGGAGTTTTGACGAATAATCTGACAACAGTTGCTCTCAATTATATTATTTGAGGGTAGGTACGAAGAGCAGAAGCAGCGCCTCCGTCGTTCTCCGATGAAAAATCGTGTGTATTTGGTGGAGAGACGTTAACCTCCCAGTACAGTGCTAGCGAGCAGGTAAACAGTATGCGGAAATTTGAAGCTCATATCTGAAAAAGTGGTCCAATTTTTTTGAGACCAACGCTTTTTTTCTTGATCTAAGGAAGTGACGTATGGTTAGGTCCGTGGCTTGATCCCTCAAGAAAAAACATTTAAATCTCATCCGCGGCGGTTTGAATTCTCACCGGTGGCTGGTTGATTACCAGCCAGCCGTTGGTGAATTTAATCCGCCGCAGGTGATATTTAAATGTTTTCTCGAGGAAACTAAGCCATGGACTTAACTATAGGTGGGCGGTTAAAGTTTGTTGAGTGCTCTCAAGCGAGACCCGTAGTGGTACTAACCTATAATGGTGAAGGTGCGATTCCTTGGGCGTTTATAGATGCTTATGAACTCTCAGGCACTGGCCACAACTATGGTGACAGATGGGTTCATGATTCAGAAGAGCAAATCTCCATCTGACAGCGCACATTTTCTGCTTCGTCTAACGGAACATCTCAGAAGAATAATCGCTACTCGTCAGGTAAATATACCAACATTTCAACTCCTCATATGGTATGACTGTGATTCTTTGCTGTCCAAAGAAAATTTCTTAGGTTACTGGAATGACATTCGAATGCTTCCAAGAGCTGTCGAAGAAGGCTTGGGCCGATACTGTGAAGGACACATGGATCCGCCAGTTGATGGTAGGCACAGCACATTATGCATCTCATAGCTGGAGCAGATAATACTTCCGATGAATTTCCGTGCTATAGGTATGTCCTGGAATGTCGTCTGATCGAGCTCAAATAGTTGCGAACCGATTTCCATCGATGGCGTCAATGATGCAGCTTTACGCCCAATCCCAAACTTCACAATCGGCTTCATTGCTTTCGTCGACGATCCCTGAGGTTAACAAATCACTCAGTAACCAAATCAGCAAATTCTTCTCATCTGTGATTTCGCAGTGATCTCCCTATTACGGTTATTTTCCCAAACTTCACTACCTGCATTAACCAATATCTGTAAAACTACGTAACCATATCATGTGCAATGCAATTTGCAATTTTCACGAAGCATAAAATTTCATTGTTCTCCAACAGACAACTCAACCACTTAACAAGCACGAATAATAACAAAGTTACACAAAATCAAGATTTACAGTCAATAAGATCAAGTTAGAGTGCTTTCACTACGAATATATTCTCCGAGATCACACTGATGAAGAACGACAATAGCTGTAGGATCGGCGCGTTTACTTTCTCCAGTTCCTTTTGCAGCAACTCCAAATCTGCAAATGTTCTATACATTGAGGTGCCCGACATTTGATAATAACCGAAATTTCCGATAACCCGCTGCAAGACCTCCACTACGATATCATTTCCGTATCTATATTGATGGCGCGGCAACCACACCACGATTTAGGTCATAGGTTTAGGGCTTTAGATGAATGGAACTAACTGTCTATCTGATTTCCTGCCGGAGTGGAAGATACCCTCTAACTCGGAGTGAAATTGGTTCTATCCTAGACGAGAGAGGGACAATCAAGATTTAATCATAGGACTGAAGAAAAACTCTGATAAAAGATGCCTGATACGGCTATCAATTACTGATTTCTTGGGAATTCTATAGAAATTCTATAAAAAAGGGGGGGGCGTCTAGTCTAGGAGAAAGTGGTTTAGTTTGTGTTCTTTTCCCAGATGATCTGTACGGCGTTTCAGTAGTCTTGGTCATTCTTCTAGGTGTCCAACGCACATCTCCTTACGACCAGCTCACTTTCCTCGATGTTCTGCTCACACTTGCTCAAATTGAGTCAGGCCCTGCACACTTTTACAGACTGACAGTGCACTCCATTCGAGACCAACACGCGCTTCAAAATGTCCTGCATCCCAACCAGGGGTGTGCGGAATTTTTTTTAAAAATTTCAGAAAAAATATTTTTTGCATTCGAACTTTTTTCAAGTGAAAAGAGAGTACCTGTAATATAATATCTATGGAACTACAAAAATGACCAATGAGACATTGATAGTAGCAATGACACGTCAGTGACGGGTAGATCGTCATTAAAGGTACTCACTCTGAGAGTTTTAGCCGAGAAGTGGCCCACCAGGCTCTATAAGGGTTCCTGATGTGCTATTTCTTGATTGTTTCTCGGATATCACGCGGCTCAGATTATGTTGTCCGCGAAATAGCCGAGAAGTGGCCGAGAAATAACCAAGACGCGACAGGCACACCGACACGCTACGCGGCATTCCTCGACTCGCCGAGCAGCCACCTGGAATTCCAGCGGTTGGGCGGGGCCTTCTGGTGCTAGGAGGGGTCGAATTAGCGCAAACTTGGGTAGTTGAACCGATGGTGGTGTGGACATCTAATCATGCCACAGAAATGCGTCGTATGTCTCGACGTATTCCTTGTGCAAATGGAAGTGCGTCCTTTGGAAGGTGAAATTGACGCAACGAGAATTTCGACAGCAGCAGCTGCTGCTCAAATCGAGGGACTCAACCCTAGCATGCGTTGAAACCATTTACCGCTGTAAGCAACAGCTGCCGCTGACAGCGAAGGGTTCAGTTCGATGGCCCTGGGATGCAACCCCATTGTGTAGAAGCACTGAGTACGTGAGCAGGGTTGGCGAGAAAATCGATTGTTGAGTTCCCTTCATGAGAATGCAGGTCTGGCCAACACAAAAATGAGAAAGGTGAAGAGTTACAGAAGAAACGCACAAAAACAACCTATAGCGGCTAATTGGTAGGTGTGCGCCCACCCACAATTAACAAAATTCTCATATATGCTTGTTTTTCCATTTAAGAGCAAGACGAAAGACGGCAAAACAAGCATTCATAGAGATTTAGGTAATTGTGGGCGGGTTGACAACCAGCAATATAATGTTCCTAAGCGTTTTTCCTCCGACTTTTCACCTATTTCCACTTTTGTGATGACCAGATCTACCTTGTCATGGGGATACAACAACAACCGTGTTGATGACGAATCCTGCCTCCACTCTGAAAAATGTTGCCGCGACTCCACCGCAATACCGGGCTCTCCCGCGACTACCCCGCAACCCTGGACTCTTCCGCGACTCCGTAGATCGATTTTCCGCAACTCTACCGCGGCTCCCCCGAGACTATTCCGCGACATTACCGTGATTTGGTCAATGAAGAATCGTCCGCAGTTCTGCCCAGCATCGCGCCAATATTTCTCAAAGTAGGAGCAATCGCACCATTGAACACAATTAAGAGCAGAACCTAAAGAACGACTAAATAGGCTGCACTGTTCCACAGAGCTGGTTTTCGTCGATTGTTTCTAAATTTTGCCAATTTTTCAGAAAACAGAATGACCAAAACGGCCAGAAAACAGAAAAGAGAGAAAAGAAATTTCCGCACACCCGTGATCCCCTTTTCGCTCCAGTGATTGATAGGGGTGACTGAGGTGACACTTGAGTGAAGAATGGAAAGCGTCGCGGCCCACGGCCTACGGCGAACACCATGAAAATTTCTCAAGCTTCTGGGATGATAACTTCATAATGCGTGCACCGTTTTGAACCAAATTTCGTTGTTAGGTTGTGGGGTGTCGCCTCCCTGCCCTCCACACATCTGTGGAAGGAAATTTGAAAACGACTATTTTGAACATTTTCATTATGCTTTATGCACATCAAATTGATCAGAAGGTCATAGTAAAACCAAACCCTTCCAGCCGCTTGGTGGCTGGAGCGATACTTCGATTGATGACGTCATCAATCTGTCATTCATTTCATTTTTGTCTTGAACTATGCTGCGCCTCCTTTTCTTCTTCGTTTCTCATTTTTCTGCAGCCACCCGCGGAGGATTGACGTCGATTCGCGCAAAGGTGATCTTCTTTCCTGCCCACTGCCACGGCATGAACGTACGATATCTCGGCAGCTCCCCCCCCCCTCGCTCTCTCGCTGTATCTCCCCTCGCTCCGCGAAAGACCAAAGACAATCTCTCTCCAGAATAGAGGCTACAGGGAAACTAAAAAAATCATAAACTTCTCTGCCTTTTTATCCTTGCACAATGTACATAAAGCCATTCAAGGGCTGCTTGACGTGACCGAGAAATCGACGTATTTCCTGACGTATTGAATTTCTTCCTTTTTTCTGCCTAATCTCCCTTTTTAGAAGAACAATACTGGTGGTACCCGTAAAAGATTTCATTATCCTCCAAGAGTAGTAATTAGCCTTTTCTTATACGATCCAGCGTCTTTGGCCCGGATCATGCTTCCCGTTGCGGCGATTTGGTTTGCACGTCCACGCGCCCAAGATGAGACGGCGCATCGCGTCTGGATAATGGACGCACTATTGCACAACGCGCCCACATACGAACCTAAACATTTTATTTTCGATTTATTAGATTATTTCTGAAAATTTAGCTTCCCGGCAAAAGTAGCGATTTGGCAATGTCATTAAGAAGTCAAAAAAAATTTCAAAAGTATCTTGAAATATCTTTAAAAAGTGATTTGGCGTAAAATAGCCCTGAGTAACAAAAAAGCAGGGAAATGAAGTGAAATAACCAAAAAATACGATTTGGTGGTCGATCATTTCACAAGCTTCTCCGTTAAACTTATCAAAACGAAATCAAGCGCGCAACAGAAACATTAAGCCATTTTTGGAAGCTGTAATAAGGAAATAAGCATAGGTCAAGCTAGGTGAACTTCATTCCATATCGTGCTTGATTTCGTTTTGATAAGTTTAACGGAGAAGCTTGTGAAATGATCGACCACCAAATCGTATTTTTTGGTTATTTCACTTCATTTCCCTGCTTTTTTGTTACTCAGGGCTATTTTACGCCAAACCACTTTTAAAAGATATTTCAAGATACTTTTGAATTTTTTTTGACTTCTAAATGACATTGCAAAATCGCTACTTTTGCCAGGAAGCTAAATTTTTAGAAATTTCACATATTTTTCCCAAAGGTTCCCTTTCTGACTTCAATTTCGCTCCACGATTTCCATTTTGGAATAGTGAAACATCTAACAGACGATATTGTCGTATGGGTACAATTTTCAAAAGTTATGACCCAAAACAGTAAAAAATACCACTCATTGCAACATGTGAGAAAAATTTCCCAAACAAATGACTTAGAGCCATCAGCAATCAAAAATCGTTGCGGCATTTTGTGCAAAAAACACGAAAATCGATACTATTGATTATCGATCGATGACGTGTCATGAGAACGAATTCTGACCAGTTCAGTACTTACCTCCGATAACCTGTGTTGATTGGCTGCAAATTGACCGGCACACCCCGGTCTCCACAGCCGCAGCAGAAAAAAGCAGCTTTCGTGCTCCACGGCTAATTTAGTATGTAAACCCACGATATTGTGGTACCCTTCACAGTAAAGGTATCGAGTTCAAAATGGAATAGAAGCGACCTGCATCCATTTACAGCCTCCTGTCCAAAAATGAGCTCCCTAGCTCAATCTTAACTGGTAGCACAAGATCGTGAACGCCGTCTGAATAAAAAAAAAGGAGATTAACAGAGAAAACTTGCGATTTTTCCAAATTTTCTCAAATCCTAGCAAACCATTTTAAACCATTTTTGGGCATTACATACAACTTTTTGCGCTCTTTTCAATGCAATTAAGAGCTAATTTCTACCTTCACCCTGAACTTAGATTTCGAAAAACGGGTTGCGCGCGTGGCCAGTTCAAAACCAAATATGGTGCGCGCTTCGCGCTTTCCACAATAATTATCTCCCAATGCCCCCAAAAACGATGCCTTCGAAAAAGTCCTACTCTGCTGCTTGCAAAATGAATAAACACTAATAATAATAGTAATAATAATAATGTTTTTCGCTAACCCTAAAGGCATGTCGCTCATATTGTAGACAACGATACCAGCGTGAGAAGGTATTCCTTCCGTCATTCGAGCAACTCCGGACTTTAAAATGTTATTGCCATATAGAAACTGCTGTTCGGCATTAGGTTTTAACCAGACACGATACTAAAAAAACAATGTTGGGCGTCACACTGATGAAGATCAACGAAGAATGAGCGGAATTCTTACCTTCGCATACGGGGCTAAATAGTCAAGAGCCGTAATATGCAAGTGAAATTTTCGTGACTTTGTGAACTTTCCAAGACATGTGCCGAAGGACAGCAGCGGCTCCCTCGCTATACATCCTGCCTGACGCATCAAGTTCTCGGAGCAGTAGTAAACACGCTCCTAAAGACAAATTTGGTGTTTTGAAGCCGACAATAGTCCGAGAAAACTTGCCTTGTGATTTCGAAAGCAATAATCGCCATCTGCTCGTTCTATCAAAAGTGCCACATTGTCTCCGATAAATGACGCCAGCTTAGAGAATACCTGCTCAGTCTCCTCATCCGTCAATGGCCTCATATGAACTGGAACATGACTTCTTCGAAATATGCCATTTGAATTCGAGAACGAAATAAATAATGTATATTGAGAGTACAAGCACAAATAATACGAAGCTTGGTGGATCCCGAAAATCCAGAATAGATTTTTCCACATTTTTTATTGACTTTTTTCGACTTCAACAGAATATATTCAGCATTCCCCACAAAATACGCAAACCACGTGAACGCGGGATAACTTATCGAAACTCGGTTCCGCCTATTTTAAAAATCGTAGTCGTGTTTATGCTGCTGTATACATCCTTACCCATTTCCGGTTACACTGTCCCTTTTCCAGAAAAAAAACCATCACGACAGTCTCAATTTTTCGTTGAGATGTTTCGGCATGGTAGATCCAGCAACACCTAGAAGTGCCCTAGAGACCCCTACAGCTCATCATGTCCTCTTCAGCCCAACAATCTGCTAAAGCGAAACACCGCCAAGCCTACGATTAGAACCCAGCGCAAGTGTCTGTCCGTGGAGGTTTGATAGCTGATTTGCATATTACCCAGTAGTGATCAGTGAGGACCCTATGTTTACGAATGACCCTGATTTTTCAATTTATACTACCACAGAAGTGGGCCCATATGTCAACACAGCTGATATATATGCATCCACAAAAAGACTGAACAGATATGATGTACAAAGTAAAGAACTGCAGATACAATGGGTGGATCACCGTTGCAGAGGTGAGGGAACAAAATGACAATACAAGCCGAAATATTCATTAAAGACAGGCGAACCCGTTTTCACAGCAATAGAAACATTGAAAATGTGAAGCCATTCACAGATTGAGTCCCGTAACCTGTGCAAACATTACACTGTCAGCAATAGCTGACTTCGCTGTGGCTGCATTGACCTGAAATAAAACTGTGTAGACAATATCAGCCAGCCTTATCTCAGCGTCACTTCATGGTATCTCAACTACACACGCTAGCAAAAGGCTGTATATTAAACACCAAATGTGTGACGACTGCTTTGAACGTGAGTTAATAAGAGTTGCTCAGTACACCGCAGTATTCCTTCAGAACATAATTACATACGAGTTAGGTTAAGGCAAAGGTGAGATTTTAAGACCTTCAAATCACTGCCAGAATACCAAAAATAGTTTAATACAGCCCGCGACTTTTGAATAAACGGCGCAGCAACCCGCCGCTTTGTCATAACTCGGCTCAAAGTGACCCATTCGTGGAGCTAGGGGCATATTTGGAATCAGCATCAAGAGCTCTTTATTTTGGGCACACACATGTCACCTGCAAACATGCAAATAAGGCATATAGGGTTAACAGAATCTTGGTCGTTTGAAGCGAGAAGGGACTTGGCACATGTGAAGGGGATGAACGATCGAGTTTCCGGATTGGGCTGCCGCAGTGCTTATTTGAAAGAAGATCAGGGAGTAAAGTTGCAGGCCGAGTCTCAGGTAGATTGGTCCCGTTTGAGCTGAGAACGGGACATCGGTGGTGCGGCGGTTTGCGACGCCGTTTGTTCAAAAGTCGCGGGCGGTATTTAGACAAGAAAATGGGTCAAGTACCAGCTAGAAACGCTCGAAAAATACCAAAACCAGGATGGGACCATTGAGGATTGAATTTGGCATCCGCTTACATGCACAAAGTCCTATCAAAAAGATGTTCACTTCAAATGATAGAATTCACGAACTTAATGTCTCCTCGGAATCGGCCGACTGAATTTCTATTGCTGGATTATTTTTAGAGAAACAACTTTGAAAAGTACGAAAACGAAGGGAACATTCCAGAATAGTGTGAAGAAAGCACATATAACCAAGCAAGATTACGAGGCTTCCTCACAAGCATTAATGACAGAGCAGTTGATGCTCTGCGCGCAGGGTCCACCGGGTCGCTATATCGGAGGTCAGCGTGCTACGACCCCTTCCACCAACGAAACATTTTGCGGGATGCCTTACAATCCTCCTCAGGTATGAAAATTTTCAGAATATACACTTTTTGCGGAGAAAATGATTCCAACGAGAGCTTACAGCTCACAAACTACCTCTGCAGTACCCATTTTTGATCCGAAACCCTTATGAACCCCTTAAGAATGGTCATCATCCTTTACTCAATGTTCTCACAAACCTTTACCACAACCTGTTTTGTAGCAGCATAACCCTGCTTGACCCTGGCTTGGTGGTTTGAGTCAGAGTTACTCATACGAATCAAATCAAAATCGCATAACAGCCAACTACCTTTATTTCCATCAGGATGCCCACAGAAGCAAATACCCGAAAATAGGAACGAACCTGTAAAATTAGTTTACCGCCAGGAGCAGCAGTAAAGAAAGACTGGCTTTCGAGGATTTGCAACGCAGCGTCGAAATCCTCTCCTTCCAATCGAGGTACCTTGACAACGTCGCATGCTCGATAGTAACCATTAGTGAGTGAGACAATACTAAGGACATTCTGCAAATAAAAACTTGTAAACCAAAAAATGGTATCTAAACAAGCAAAAATGTGGGAGAGAGAACCTTTTTATTAGAAGAAATAGCCACTGCAACTGCGAGCAACAGACGTGGCTGGATGGGTAAACGCGCCCTTGCAAGTGGTGAAGAATAAACCCCATTCAATACTCCAAGAACTTCTCGACAACCACGAGGTGTTGACGGTTCATTCACATTCCTGAAAATATAAAAGCTAAGAAAACGATGCTTCTGACTCAGATCGAATTTAAAATATTCACCTTGTTTGCTTCATGATATGGAGAGCCGTGCGCAAATCACCCGTCATGGCTGCCACCTTTCTCGAGCACAGCTCTACAGCTGCCATATCCATTGCATACTCCTAAAATAATTTCAGAACCATCTTCATCAACGGAACCAGACCAAGAAGTCGCAATACTGGGGGTAAAAATCCGTTTTTTTTTTCAAAAAAAACGGAGAATTTTTATCAGTAGAACTGCTGCCCATCGTTATGCAATCTTGTTTCTATATTCTTAGCTGCGTACAGGTTCCACATTGAGAAACGTTGTCTTCCCTTGAGTTGATCCATGATAAGTACCGATCTTTTGGCCTCTTTTTAGAAATTGAAGTGCTGCTCGGCCAGGTCCTGGCACAAAAGCTAATCTGGAGAAGCAATGTCTAGTGAATAGAGCGGCGCCCCCGAGATGTCGTACGTTCGTGCCGTGGCAGTGTGGAGGAAACAACATCACTTTCGTGCAAACCGACATCATTCCCTCCACCGAGAGGGTTTTTGCCATGGTAGAGTTGCTGGCTGGCCCCAGCTATCCTGAAGATTCTACTACAAAGGGGTGGCGTCGAGAGGAATCCTGGAGCTGCCGAGATGTCGTAAGTTCGTGCCGTGACAGTGTGGAGGAAAGAAGGCCACCTCCGTGCAAACCGACGTCAATCCCTCCGTGGAGAGGGTTTTTGTCATGGGAGAGGTGCTGGCTGGCTGCAGCTCTTTTGAGGATTCTTCTACAAATGGCCGGCGTTGAAAGGGATCCAGGACCTGCTCAGAAGAAGTTCCCATGTGCCACATGCGACAGAGATGTCGCTTGGAATGGAGCCAGCGTCCAATGTTTTGGATGCCAAAGGTGGGAGCACTTCTCTTGTTCGGGTCTCAGTTCTGTGAGGCACCACAATTCTTCCTTTCGTGGTATTGTGTGCTCCGCCTCCAGTAACTCTAATTCCTCATCGACCAACCGCCCCCTATCTATTGTACACATCAATCTAAACGGCCTTCGAGCCAAGCTTTCTGAGTTATCTCTCTTTGCTCGTACTCATCACCCGGATGTTATCATAGTTCAGGAAGCCAAACTCCCTCCCTCTACTACCTCTCGGCATCCAAACATCCCGGGCTATACTGCATATCATACTCCTAGATCATCTCAAGGAGGCGGAGTCTCTACGTTTGTTCTGTCCTCTCTTCCCTCTCACATCATTCCAAACACTCCAGTGGATGGCACTCTCGAGTGCGTCCCATCCACATTCCTCTAAAAACTCCAATTTCTCTTTTCAATAAATACATTCCTCCTCCTACATTCTGTCCACCAAACTACAACCCTATCCCACTCCTCAAGCAGCTTTACGACTGCTCTCTCTCCCCCTCATTTGTCTTTGCGGGTGACTTCAATGCCCACACGTTCTGTTCGTCACTTGAATCTGATGCTAGAGGAAATGACATCGAAGAATGGACGGAGGAGTGCGACCCGGTCATCATATACGATGGCCAGCCCACTCGTCTCCCTGCCAACGGCCGATCATCTGGCCCAGACATCTCCCTCGTCTCTTCCAATCTCTCTAATGCTTGCTCTTGGTCAACATCCACAACTCTTTCCAGTGATCACATCCCTGTCTTTGTCGATATTGATCTTTCTAACTCTCTTGCTCCTTATACAGGTGTTCGTCATCGTTCTTATCTTAATTTAGGCCTTGCAGACTGGAGCCTGTTCAGGGAGGTTGCACTCCGCCAAGCGGCTGATTATCCGCGAAACGGAGATGTACACCAGAAGGAGCGCCACCTATCTGATGCTATCCTGAAGGCGATGACAGCTGCGATCCCTGAAGGCCGCGTAAAGACCTTCTTTCCCAATGTTACCAGGGAAACACTGCAGAAGAGAAGGACAAGGTACGCAAAGAGAGCTGCAGACCATCTTGACCCAGACATCGCTGAGCTGGATAATGAGATCAGGAGGGACCTTGACAGGCACAAGAAGGAAATTTGGGGTGAAGTACACTGAGAAGATGAACTTCAGAAATGATGCAGCAGCAACGTGGAAGGCTTTGAAAAGGATCTCCGGAAAGTTCACCTCCGCCAACAATTCAACGATTGAATTTGAAGGTAGTCTTCAAATCAGGGAAGGAGGCCGCAATTGCTTTTGGGAAGCATTTTTTCATCACTAGAACCAAAAGAGAGAAGCAGAATAGAATAACTGTACGGTAACTCTGCAAATTGCCACTCATGGATGTAGATGAAGCAGTCACGCCTGCACAGGTCGAGAAGGTGATAAAGGAGATGAGCAACTCGAAGGCAATAGGGCCAGACGGTTTGAGCCCAGCAGTCCTGCAGAGACTGCCCAGTGAACTACTTCTTGCTGACGTCATTAATACATCGTTTCGTACAAGTACTTTACCCCAAAATTGCAAAGTCGCTCGTGTTATTCCACTGCCGAAGCCGGGAAAGTCATTATCCACGGGTAAAAGGTAACGGCCGATCAGTCTGCTCTCATCCATCGCCAAAGTTGCCAAAAAACTGGTTGTGGAGGAGCTTGCCGAGCATAACAGCCAACAGCAGCACCAACATGGTTTCCGTAAATCACATTCCACCACTACGGCCTAGTTGGAAATTGTGAGCTATGTTCTGGACGGCTTCAATGCCAATAAACCGCAACGTACCGTTGGTGTGGCCCTCGACTTAACAAAGGCATTTGACACTGTTAATCTAGGCCTACTATCTTCTTCTTTGCAGCCACATCGAGGGTTTTGTCATAGGCGGAGAAACTGGGCGGCCAATAGTGGATTCGTCCACAGATTCATTATGGTCAGCGTGGTAGGTCTCTTCGGACAGTTACATAAATGTGCGGTGTTATGACCGATGGAACCGCAGTCCGGACAAACATCCGATTTGTTGCTGTCAACCTTGCTGGCGTAAGACATAAGCATTGTAGAGTGACCGCAGCGCAGCGATGCGAGTGTGCATCTAGCCCTTCTTCCGAGTTGAGTCTCGGATTTGAGACTGGGGGCGGTACTTCTCCTAGTATAGGATTCACCGCCGCCTTCTCAAGAATACACCGTACGAACTTGGTGTGCTCCTCGCGCAGAAGACGGAGTCGTTCTTGCTGTGAGTCGTGCCAACTCTGCAAGTTGACTTTGCTTGGAGCACCGGCAAATGGCTGTCTTTCAGCTCTCTCTCTCTAACGGGATTAAGCACTCTCCATGACGGATGGTTTGGTTGTTCTATAATATTGATACGGAATTGTTGGGCTTGCAGCTGACAGTGCTCCTTCACTGGTAGTAAAACGTGTTTCGGCATGCAAGTGCTCGACTGGGGAACTCCTGGCACACCGGTGGCGATACGAAAGAGAGGCATTTTTGTACTCGTTGCATCTTCGTCCAAGAGGATTCTGAGACGAGATGTTGCCATACCGATGCGGCGTATTCAGGGTGGGCTGAAGAATCGCCTTATACGTTGTTAGTATAGTTTCCTTGCTGCAACCCCATGATGTACCGCCCAGGCCTTAGAGAACATTGAGCTTAGCTTTAACGACTGCCTGCTTTTGTTCGGTATTCTTATGGAACTTGAGCGACGGATCAAGCACAAGACCGAGCAGTTTTGGAAATCGAGCTGCTGGTAGACGGTTTCCATCCCACTCTACATCCGGATGAGCGCTGTGCTCGGATGGGTCCGTTGTGAGGACAGATACCGTTGACTTGGATGCGGAGATCTTTAGCATCTTCTCGTCGAAAAAGTTCTTCAGCGTGATCAGGTACTCCTTGATCTTGTTGGCGGCAACATCTATGTTCCGATCTCGACACATGATTGTTATGTCATCGGCATACGCGACAACCTTGATATCCTGTGGCGGTTCAGGCATATCCTCGAGGTACAGACTGAACAAGGCTGGCGATAGGACACCGCCCTGTGGGACTCCAGCTGCGATAGGAATGCTGTTCGAGACGTGATTCTGAAACATAACTCGAGCTCGTCTTCCCTTGATGAATGCTGATATCCAGCGTTTCTGCCATGGCGGTATTGATGATTTCAGTAAGTTGCTTGACAGGACTCCATGGTTTACTGTGTCGAATGCCTTGGTGAGATCTAAGGCTACGGCCACAGTTCTCTGTGGCTTCTCGGCATTGAACCCATCAATGGCAAAGCTAGTAACTTCCAGCAGAGCTGTCGTGGTGGAATGCAGCTTTCTGAATCCGTGCTGAAACACCTGTTTATCATTGTGCTCTGCAAGGTCCTTCACAATCAACTTTTCGGCTACTTTCGCAAATGAGGACAGCAAACTAATGGGGCGATATCCCTTGACTGAAGTTTGAGGCTTGCCAGGCTTGGGCAGCGGCACGACGTTAGCTGTTTTCCAATTTTGCGGGATAGTGCACGAACTGAGCGAGGTGTTTATCACATCAGTGACAAGCGGTAGAAGGTCAGTGGGTATCTTCTTCAAGACAGCAGGACATATCCCATCAGGACCAATAGCTCTAGAGTTCCGCATTTCCTTTATAATCTTCTCAACTTGCGTCGTAGTATACGCTTCGGCCGTGCTCATAAGCGGGAGGCGGCACAGTTTCCTTACCGTAACTCTGTTCTGCGGACCACGCTTTGCACTGGTGATGAAAAAACTTTTACAGAGCTCGCAAGCGGCTTCCTTTCCTGATTTGAATACGCCGTTGTCGAACTCTATTGTGGAGACGGTGGCAGGCGAGCTCTTACCCGAGAGCTTCCGTAATACCTTCCAAGTAGGTGCACTGTCCGTCTTGAAATCCAACTGCCCGGTGAACTTTTCCCACTCTTCTTTCTTGTGCCTCTCCAGGTCCTTTTTGATCTCATCGTCAAGTTCAGCAACGACGGGGTCCAGATGGTTGACCTCTCTCCTGGCATCTCTTGTCCTGATCTTATCGAGGATTTCCCTAGTGACTTTTGGATAAAATGCCCTGACGCGGCCGACAGGAATAGCCGCTTTCATGGCTCTGCGGATTGCGTTAGATAAATGGCGCTCTTTTTGGTGCACGTCGCCATTCCACTGCTAATCGGCCACTAAGTGAAGTGAAACCTCACTGAACAGGCGCCAGTCCGATCGGCCTAAATTAAGATAAGAATGTTGACGAACACCAGAATAGGGAGCGAGAGAATTGGAAAGATCGATCTGGATGAAGACAGGGACATGGTCACTTGACAGTTGTTGAGGTGGACCATGAGCAAGAGTTAGAGAGGTTGGACGAGACTAGAGAAATGTCTGGGCTGGAGGATCGGCCGTTGGTAGCGAGACGAGTGGGCTGATCATCGTTTAAGATGACCAGGTCACACTCATCTGCCCATTGTTAGACGTCATTTCCTCTAGCATCAGAGCCAGTGTGAGGGTTGAAATCGCCCGCGAAAACAACCATAATGTTGTAGAGACCAGGAAATTGCCCCGCGAAGGATTAGCGCTCGCCACGCTCGTTCTCGAAGTGTTCAGTTACAAGTTTTCTAAAAGCCTTATTGCTCACAGGGATTGCTTTTAGCCTCCGAAGCCGATCGAATGCCGGGGTCGCCCTATTTAAGAAGAAAAAGCGCCTGCAGTTTCGGTTTGAATTTTTGCGCACAATTTTTGAAGCTCCTCCCCTGGTACTTGATGTTCTCACCTCGACAATACACCCAGGCCGGAGACCAAAGTCCGGTTGAAACAGAATTTTATGAAGCAGCAGTAAGTCGTTCAACTCTCTCCTTACCAGAAGAGATGGCAGTTTGAGCTCACTATCCCTGGTTTCTGCAGATGGCATTTGTTGATAATGGCAAAAACCGAGCTTCCGGATCATTAACTTTCTTGTAAACCCGTTAAGATGAGAGGGAGAAGTCGTAAAGCTGCTTCAGAAGTGGAATGGGATTGTAAGATGAGGGCATGAGGTAGTGGGTGGAATATATATGTTGAAGAGAGAAATAGGTGTTTTGAGAGGGAGATGAATTGGAAGGTACTCGAGAGTACCATCCGTGGGGGGTGTTGGGTATGAGGTGGGATGGGAGAAGATAAAACAAAGGTTGAAACTCCTCCGCTAAGAGCTGACCTTGGCGCATGGAAGGCAGTATAGCCCGGGATATTAGGATGAAGACGGGTAGGGGATGGAGAGAGCTTGGTTTCTTGAACTAAGATGACGTCTGGATGGTAAGTACGTCCAAAGAGAGAGAGCTGAGAAAGATTGGCACGAAGGCCGTTGAGATTGATTTGTACAATGGAAAGGGGGCGATTGGAGTTGGAGGAATCAGAGTTAGAAGGTGAATAGCATATAACACAGCGAAAAGAAGAGTTATGATGCTTAACAGAACTGAGACCCGAACAAGAGAAGTGAACCCACCTTTGGCATCCAAAGCATTGGACGCTGGTCCCATTCCAAGTGACATCTCTGTCGCATGTGGCACATGGGTACTTCTTCTTCTTCTGAGCGGGTCCAGGATTCCTTTCCACGCCGGCCCTTAGCAGGAAAATCCGAAGGAGAGACGCGGCCAGACAGCACCTCTCCCATGACAAAAACCCTCTTCGTGAAGGGGATGACGTCGGTTTGCACGGAGGCGATCTTCTTTCCTACACGCTGCCACGGCACGAACGTACGACGTTTCGGCAGCTAGGCCTACTATCAAAGAGTCTGTTGAAGTCTACCATTAAGCCCTGGCAGAAGCGGTGGAGAACTGCCTTCACTGAAGGACGTCGGGCAAATGTGCTATTCCAGGGACATTTTTCCAATAGCATCCCCATCGCCGCTGGTGTCCCTCAAGGAGGAGTTTTGTCGCCTCCACTTTTCAGTTTATATCTAGAAGATCTGCCCGTTTCTCCTCAAGACATCAAGGTCGTTGCATACGCGGATGATATTACTATTCTGTGCCGAGATCGCGACATGAAGGTCGCCGCCAGTAAGATCAATGACTACTTGACCGAGTTCAAATGTTTCTTCGATAGCAAAATGCTCAGTCTATGCCTCCAAATCATCCGTCACCGTCTTTTCCACTGACAATGCAGAGCACAGTGCCCATCCCATGGTGAAATGGGACGAAACTCAATTGCCCGCCACCCGATTCCCCAAGTTACTTGGACTCGTGTTGGATCCTTCGTTGAAGTTTCATAAAAACACTGAGCAGAAGCAAGCCACAGTGAAAACAAGGCTCAACGACCTACGTGCTCTCGGTGGAACGTCCTGGGGATGCAACAAAGAAACGATCCTGACCACGTATAAGGCTATTGTGCAACCCGCCTTGGAGTATGCTGCGCCAGTCTGGCAGCACATCGTGTCGGACACCTCTTGGTCCAAGCTGCAGCGCGTCCAAAATTGTGCTCTGCGAATTGCAACAGGCTGTTCTAAAAGCTCTCCAATTGAGCACTTACACGCCAAAGCTCGCATATTGCCAGTTAGAGACCACTGCCAACTCCAGGCGCAACAAATGTACATTAACATGCTTCCTCCACACGGCCACGGCACGAACGTACGACATCTCGGCAGCTGCGGACATTCTCCATTGCTTATGTCTTACCTGCACAGGATCGACAATAGCCAGCCTGACGTGTGCCCGGACTGTGGAAACCAAGGCCACGACACTAAGCACCTATTTGATTGTCCGAAGAAGCCAACAACGCTCAGTACAATAGACTTGTGGACGAATCCAGTGCTGGTGGCCCAGTTCCTCAACTTGTGACAAAACCCTCTCAGTGGCTGCAAAGAAGAAGAAGAATTGAGCGGCTGGGGTAGGACATCCCACTTGTGCCTCCAAAGTTTCCTTATATTTTCACAGCACGCGGCCGAGCAATGTCGTGCTGAAGGATCGGCTTTCAATACCTTTCTGCAAAGTGAGAGCCCTTAAAGGCAGCATACACGCTCGTAAACGTGGTTGGGATAACTACGGAAATAGAATGGTATGGCTCAGATTTCAACGCCTACGCACTTTGAAGCGTCAAAAACGACCCAAAATGCCGTTACAGTAGTAGCAAGTTTGGTCCGGCCAGTATTCTCACGCCCCCTGTATTTGCCCTTTTCCTGCAACGCAAAGTTGCTGGGTCCTCTCCACAGTCGGTACTGTTGGTGGATTGCCTAACAAGTAAGCCACACACGTCACTGACGGCGAAGATGACCCAGAAAACCTGCGTTGGAGGAAGAGGGCAAATACAGGGGGCGTGAAAATACGGGCGGGGCCAAACTTGCCACTCCTGTAACGGCATTGAGGGTCGTTTTTGACGTTTCAAAGTGCGTAGGCGTTGTAATCTGAGCCATACCATTCTATTTCCGTTGTTAACCCAATCACGTTTACGAGCGTGTATGCTGCCTTTAAGGTTCCATGCTCTGCTCAACTGCGTCCGTTGTTAATGGTAACATTCTCAGGTAATGCTTCTTATAGGTCGGAGTGCAGGGTTGAGCAGGCCGTTGCGCCAATTTTCGGCGGATCTACGACCCCCCGGATGACCAATATTTTGAAAAAAATTCAAGACCCCCCATCAACAAATAGACATCAAATTTGTATTCAGCTTACCGAATAACCCCTAAATAGAAATTTTGGCTGAAATCTCATGTTTGTCCAAACTACCGTATCTTCTTCTTCTTATCGGCCACATAGAGCTTCTCCTTATAGGTGTAAAAAGGCAGCCACATCGCACGGGTTCGTCCACATATCCATAACTGTTAGAGAAGTCGGCCTTGCAGGACATGAAAATAAATGAAATGAATCGTGCCCTGGGTTGTGGCAGTCAGGACATTCGTCGGGGATCGACGAGTCGATTTTATGGACGAAGGCCTTGAGGTGTGAGGAGTGTCCACATCGTAGACCTGCCAGGATGACGCGTGTACGTCTGGGTAGGTCCTTTTCGCTGTCATCGATCGGGGGTGGCACGTCACCAAGAATTGGATTTAGGGGAGCACTGGAGAGGTATTCTCTGACGAATCGGGTGTGCTCCATTTGCAGTAGTCTGACGCGATTGAGCTCCGACGTCGCCCAACGTTGACGATCCAAGACAGAGACTGCAGCATGAAGTGGCGAGCGAATATGTCGGAAATGGGGACCAGATGACAGTAATGGGAAATTAGGGTGTGTGGAATTCCTTACAATGCCAACATGGAACTGTTGCGACTGGAGTTGACAATGCTGCTTTACAGGAAGCAGCGAACACTCTTGATGTAGATGAGATACCAGAGTGGATCTAGGGCATCCAGTGATCACGCGTAGAGCAGTGTTCTGTGCACGCTGAAGTTTGCTCCAAGAGGCTTCCGACAGGTGTCTTGGCCATATTGGGGCTCCATATTCCAGCACCGGCTGCACCATAGCCCTGTAGGTGGTTCGCAAAATTTCCTTAGAGCTGCCCCATGTAGTGCCTGCCAGCAAACGTAGAATGTTGTTACGTGTGTTGGCAGCAGCAGCTCGAAAACGTGTGTTTTCGTGAAAACGCAGTGACGGGTCCAGGAATATACCAAGTAGACGAGGGTGTTTTGATAAGGGCAGCATATTTCCTTCCCAAAGAATTTTGGGATGCAGCTTGTGTTCGGCAGTCGCTGTAGTGCACAAAGTGACGCTGGACTTGGTAGGAGAGACCTTTAGCTGCTTCGATTCAAGGAACTTGGCCAGACTGACGATGTATTTATTCATCTCAGCAGTGGCTCGATCGATGACAGGGTCAGTACAAATAATAGTGATGTCATCCGCATATAGACATAAGTGGATGTTTGACGACGGCTTCGGCACATCAGACAGATACAAAGAAAACAGACTGGGAGATAAAACTCCTCCTTGTGGAACGCCTGCCTTCAGGGGCACAGACTTCGATAAGTGTCCATCAAATTTCACAGGAATGGAACGATTTTTGACAAAGTTATCTGTCCATCTTTTGCACCAGTCGGGAATAGTAGAGTCCAGGATCGATTTGGACAGCAGCGGAATACTGACGTTATCGAAGGCAGCGGTTAAGTCAACCGCCACGACAATACTTCTACCAGCTGGAGGTTTCATGTTGAAGCCAGCAATTATGTGTTCTGTGATGGACGTGAGTGCCGTAATGGTAGAGTGGGCCTTCTTGAAGCCATGTTGATGCACGTTATGTCGTAATGCTTCTTGGAGGTGCGGGTTGATGAATTTCTCCGCTAACTTAGCAATAGGGGACAAAAGGGAGATGGGTCGATGCGAAGTTGCTTGATCTTCTGGTTTGCCAGGCTTGAAGATCGGTAAAACAATTGCTTGCTTCCATCTAGCGGGAATGACACCTGTGCTGAATGACGAGTAGACCAGATCACAAAGTAGTTCAAGGTACTGTTCCGGCAAGTGCTTGAGATGGACGGCTGACACACCGTCGGGTCCCTCGGCTCGCGAGTTCTTCATGGACTTGATGAGGGAAGACATCTCAGAGGCAGTTATGGCAGGTACATTTTTTCGGCTGAGCTTCCTTATAGACCGGAGAGTGAGCCTGTTGGAACGATCACGGCGGGACGTCGCTGAAGCAAAGTGTTTTCCAAGTCGACATGCAGCCTTAAATCCGGACTCGAATTTCCCTGAAGGGAACTCAAGGATGTTGCGATCCGCTGCCATTTTCTTCCCAGATAACCGCTTAAGAATGCTCCAGGTCTTCTTTGCGTCAGTGGAGAAATTCAAGGATTCAGTGAACTCCATCCATCGCGTCCGTTTGTAATCATTCAGCCTTTTGGTGATCTCATCTGACAGTAGTTGAATGCTGGGATCTGCAGGATCAGCTCGGCGCTTCTCGTCCCGTAATTCGATCAGCTCCAGGACGTCTTTGGGAACGTTAGGGTGAAACGTTCTAACGCGCCCTGTAGGAATTGCAGTTCTGGAGGCGTTGCATATGGCATCAACAATGAACTTGTCCTCATGAACGGAGCAGGTTAGCGGACAGTAGGCTACCCGACTGAGTAACACCTCTTTAAACATGACCCAGTTGGCCTTACGGCAGTTGGTGTACAATTTGCTACGAGAGCCTATGAAAGGTGCCAGGTGACTGTTGAGATACAAATCCAATGAAACACATATGGGTACATGATCGCTGGCCATAGCTATAGCAGTGGACCAGTTACAGGAAACAGCAAGAGAAGATGATACCAAAGTGACATCTGGAGAGGACGGCCTGCCCGTGGAAGGAAGGCGAGTGGGTGCGTCCTCGTTAATGGCAACAAGATCACAATCCTCAGCAAAAAGCTCAAGTAGTTCCCCTCTGTCATCGGGATCTAGAGAGGAGAACCAGGAAGTGGAGTGAGCATTAAAATCGCCAGCCATGACAACAGAAGACGATGGGAGGGCAGTGTGCATAGATTGCAAAAATGGAGTGGGGTCAAACGAATTGGGACATGAGGAGATGGGGGGAATATAAATATTAACAATATCTATAGGGCAACTTAGCAATACAACATGAACACCAATACATTCTACAACATTATCATTAGGGAGAGCAATAAGATGAGACGGTATAGAAGTTTTTACAAACGTAGAAACGCCACCACCATGGGATGTGCGGGTAAGGTGGTACGACGTATAACCGGGGAGGCGGGGTAGGGAGGATGCTGCGCTAAGTTTTGTCTCCTGAAGGAGAATGACATCTGGATGAGAGCGTTCAATGTACAATGTGAGTTCAGCAAGTTTGGCACGCAGGCCATTGATATTGAGTTGAAAAATGTCTAGACTATGAAGAGGAACACTAGGGGGAGAGTTAGAGCAAGGAGTACAACAATAAGCAACAGTGTAGTCATTATAGCTGGTTAACCCCGAACATTTGAGGTGTACCCAGCCGAGGCAACCACCGCACTGGACGCTTGCATGTTGAGCCGACAATCCACAATTACAACAGGGATATCGTGGAGTCTTGCTGCGTGGCCCTGGGTTCCTCTCAATGCCGGCTCGCAACAGTACAATGCGAAGGAGTGCGGCAGCCAGCCATTCGCACTCCCATACAGAAAAAACTCCTCGTGGAGTTGTTGATGCCCGTTTGATGAGTCTCCTTGATCTTGATAGTCGACTCCACAGATCCACCACGCGTAGGTTGAGCATCTCGGAACAACCGTATACCCACCGTAACCTAGAATTTCATGACGGCCTCTGCAGAAACATCTCTTCTAGCGCTGCAATCTGGCTACCAGAGGGCTACTATCACTACCTCATTTTAGCTTATCAAGTAATTTGGAGAATTCCCCCCAAAAGCCTCAGAGATTTACAGGAGATTCCCAGAAGCGGGCATTTTCATAGTTTTGCTTAGATAAAAGGGGTACACGAATGGCAATTTAAATTTATTTTTCTCCAAAATTTTCACGAGCCCCTCCGCCAAATTTTCATTTTTCTTCGAATGTTTCCCAAAACTTTTACGACCCTCCGGTGCGCCGAGTCGCAAACCTGCTAAATCCTGTCGGAGTGTCTAGCGTTCGTCTTTTTACCTTCAATAAAACAATTATAAGAAAGGTTTCAAAAACATTTTCTGAAAACCTTCAAGATATCTTTATTGAGGGAGCACAATCCAATAGGCTTCGCAAAACAACCAACGTCGATTAGCTGTTTTCTCCTTCAAATTGGGACAAGGAACAGCATTTCCCGCAGAACGTGCTTATTGGCACCAAGATGGACATTAGTTCACAAGACTTAATTTTGTAACCCAATATTATATGAGGCATAAAAACAAATCAAAAAGACCTACATCTAGAACTAAAGAGGTACGGCCACGGTCCAGCAGGGTTGTGACCGTACACAAAGGGGATGAAGGGGGATTATTTGTCAATTTCGGAGTGGGATCGTGAACATTATGTAGTAAAATCTCACCGACGAAAGAGAAGTTCGTACGAATTGGTGAAATTTTAAAACATTTGGTGACCAAGTGGGGTCGTAGCTAAACCAAGGTCGGTCAGAACCTCCTGCTGCACCCTTGGTGCGGTACTCGACGCTTATGCGATTGTTGAACGAGTGTTGAAGCCCATGGGATTTCGATGAATCTCAGGGCACGAAACATTCCCGACTTTCTATCGAGAGAGATGAAAACCCGTCCGAAATAGCTGCGCTAATGTAAGTCGACCTAATTGTGGTGAGCGCGAAGCGCTCACCTGATTTGGTTTTAAACTGCACGTGCGCAAACCCGCGATACCGAAATTAACGTTCTGAGAGAACTTGGGGAAGTGGTTCTTTTCCACTGAAAAGAGCATAAAAAGTTAGGGTAAACACCTAAAAATGGTTTAAAATGGTTTAGAAGTTTTCGAGAAAAATTGAATAATCCGTCAAGTTATGATGTCAATCTCCTTTCTTTTTTCAGTTGGCGTTCACGATCTTGTTGGTACACTTAAAATCGAGCTAGGAAGCTCATTTTTGAATAGGAGGCTGGAAATGGATGCAGGTCGCTCCTATTAAAATTTGGAGTTGAAAGCTCAATTTTAGCGGAACCTCAAAATCGAGGTCGAAGATAGGCAAAAACAAGTAAAGTAAACATGTTTATACAAACCAGCCGACGCTCACTTAACTTAAAAATGAACTAATGAAAATAACACAGTTACTGATAGGCTTCCAAACAAGATTGTGCCCTGTTCGAGACGCTTTTGGTTTCAAGCTGTACGAATTCGACGAGACCTTGGAAGCATTTTTCGGACCGCCGTATGGTGTGAGTAGGATTCCAAGAGCGCGCAGGGAGCCGTAGAAGGCGTACGGGAACACGGTGAGGGTGGCAGGACGCCGTAGAAAGTGTGTGGAACCCATATGAGAGTGCGCAGGACGCCGTAGAAAGTGTGTGGGACCCATATGGGAGCGCGCCGGACGCCATAGAAAGTGTACGGGACCCATATGGGAGTGCGCCGGACGCCACAAAGTGTGCGGGACCCAAGTGGGAGCGCACCGGACGCCATAGAAAGTGTGCGGGACCCAGGTGGGAGTGCGCAGGACGCCGTAGAATGTGTGTGGGACCCAGATGGGAGTGCCCCGGACGCCGTAGAAAGTGTGCGGGACCCAAGTGGGAGTGCGCAGGACGCCGTAGAGTGTGTGTGGGATCCGAGTGGGAGTGCGCAGGACGCCGTAGAATGTGTGCGGGACCCAAGTGGGAATGCCCCGGACGCCATAGAAAGTGTGCGAGAACCAAGTGGGAGTGCGCAGGACGCCGCAGTGTGTGGGATCGCGCCGGACGCCATAGAAAGTGTGCGGGACCCATATAGGAGTGCGCCGGACGCAGTAGAAAGTGTGTGGGACCCATATGGGAGCGCGCCGGACGCCATAGAAAGTGTACGGGACCCATATGGGAGTGCGCCGGACGCCACAAAGTGTGCGGGACCCAAGTGGGAGTGCGCCGGACGCGATAGAAAGTGTGCGAGACCCAAGTGGGAGTGCGCAGGACGCCGTAGAATCTGTGTGGGACCCAGATGGGAGTGCCCCGGACGCCGTAGAAAGTGTGCGGGACCCAAGTGGGAGTGCGCAGGACGCCGTAGAGTGTGTGTGGGATCCGAGTGGGAGTGCGCAGAACTCTGCAGAAAGTGTCGGACCCAAGTGGGATTGCGCCGGACGCCTAGAAAGTGTGCGGGACCCAAATAAAAGTGCGCAGGACGCCGCAGAAAGTGTGTGGGATCCAAGTGGGAGTGCGCCGGACGCCTAGAAAGTGTGCGGACCCATACGAGAGTGCGCCGAACGCCGTAGAATGTGTGTGGGACCCATATGTGAGTGCGCAGGACTCTGCAGAAAGTGTGCGGGACCCAAGTGGGAGTGCGCAGGACGCCGTAGAATGTGTGTGGGACCCATATGGGAGTGCGCCTGACGCCTAAAAAGTGTGCGGGACCCAAGTGGGAGTGCGCAGGACGCCGCAGAAAGTGTGTCGGACCCACGTGGGATTGCGCCGGACGCCTAGAAAAAGTGCGGGACCCAAGTGGGAGTGCGCAGGACGCCGCAGAAAGTGTGTGGGATCCAAATGGGAGAGCGCCGGACGCCACAGAAAGTGTGCGGGACCCATATGGGAGTGCGCCGGACGCCGTAGAAAGTGTGCGGGACCCAAGCGGGAGTGCGCAGGACTCTGCAGAAAGTGTGTGGGATCCAAGTGGGAGTGCGCCGGACGCCTAGAAAGTGTACGGGACCCAAAAAGGGAGTGCGCTGTACGCCGTGGGAAGTGTACGTGACCCCAGTAGGTGTATGCAGGACGCTTTGATAAGTGCATGGGACCCCACTGGGAGTGCGCAGGTCGCTTCTAAAAGGCACAATCCAACCTCAGGGGAAGAATTTGGTATAACAGTCCGCCCACCGTGAATGTTATTTGGGGCGCTGAACACAATTATGAAGTCCTTTTTCAAGTTTCCAGCAGTTTACGGAAGATAACGACCGGAAGATCATAAACGAACTTTTTGCTTTTTTTTCTCAGAGGGAACCTTTGCTAAAATAAAATGAAATTTGTAACTGTTTTGCTTCGCTATAAAGGGGTTGTGATTTGGTATTGAAGAAATCGCGAGAATCTCGTTAAAAGAAGTGAAATACTTCTTGTGTATGATTTGGCACATTTGGCACGAGGGAACACCAAAAAGTGAGTGAAATGATGGACCATTGATTTGGCCGTACACTTGTTTAATGAGCAACAAAAATTGAGAGTAGCATTGAAAAAACAAATCACACCCGTATTTTCTCCAACCAAGCTAATATTTACAACTTAGCTTTGCAAAGCTGAGAATCAAGTTTTGGCGTTCACCAAATAGTCAGGAACGCATAATTTCGAACATTACTGATTTCATCATGTCTATATACTCGCTAGCGCATAAGTAATGAACCACATTTGTATGAGAAACATTATTTAATGAATTTGAAAAAATTTGCAGTCACACAAAGATATATGGGTGCTCAGTATACTTGGGCCGAATCGAATGATCGAATCATCATCCGATTGAAAAAAGTCGACTTAGTCGACTATTCGAAAAGTGGAAAAGCCGGCTAAATCGAAAAGTCGATCATTCGAAAAAAGGCGATTTTCGGATAAGTCGAGAAGTCGATCATTCGAAAAGAGTAATATCCGACTTATTCGAAAATTTTGCCACTCTCAAGAGTACCAGGTTACTGAGAAAGATGTTGGAACTGCCAGCTACTCCATCTGGACGCATTTTTCTACTTTGCGCGTAATCAATACAGAATGTTTGTAGCCACAGACAAACACCATTGTTGTCTTTTTTGCACTATCTGATTAGCTTTTTTTCTTATTGTTAAATGTGCGTAACGTTCAATAAGTTGGTACTGATTTAAAAGCTCTTAAGGTTCTAAATGTTGGTGTCTGAATGGAAATGGAATGGGGAAACTGCGAGCGAATTATGCTCATCATCGAAGAGCAAAATGATCATATTGGAGGCATCGTATGCGTAGAAAACCATAGATTTTTTTCATGTTTTGTAAAGCTTGGCCTCTTTAGTGAAAGAAAATGTCGGACGAGTCCCTAAAAAATCTTCCTTGTCAGGGAAAACCGGTTTGAATACACGGTGAGAATGACTTGAAGTTCGCGCCAAAATCTTTTTTGAATTTTTCTGCATTTGGGGACCTGGTCATAGTCATTCTTGAAGTTTTCATCCATGTGGAGTTTGGGCCATAGTTGTTTTAAAGGCACAGTTCAATCTCAGAATCGCTTTTCTGTTTTTTGCCTATCTTGGGAACGGCCCCACGTTGATTCCAATGATGTCTCTGGAATCGTACAAGACCCTCTGGGAGCTATGGCCCCTCGAAAATTAAGCTGCGGAAGCATGGTGGACGAGTGTTCCGAAGCTTGTAACTTCCGTCATTTGCAACCGATTTATGCCAGCTGACTTGAAGCAAGGGAGAGGCTGAGAGTGAAGGGAAGGACGGGGCTGTTGATCGGAAACAATCGCCCATCTCGTCACAGTTAAACTCGAAAGATGGTAAAAGGGGCGTGCAAAAGTGGCCTCCTGATTTAGGCGCCCCAGGGTGGCTTCCTCCTATATCTCGCTTATTCGGAGGATTTTAGAGCTCGCACTTGACAGGTGTTATTTAGGGTGGGTCTACTTCGAAATGTAGAAATCTTGGATTTCGTCCCCGAGCCTGGACCGTGCCTTTAAAGGCACAGTATTCCTCAGATATGAATTTCGTGAGTTTTATTTGATTGTGTAGTGGACCCCTCCTGTATAACACGCGCCTAGTGCTAGATCTCAAATCCTCCAAATAAGCGACATATAAGCGACCAACAAAGGCCCGACCTCTCTCGCCACGGGCCACACCCCTTAGGCTCCGTCCATAGCAGACGACCAGCGGCAAAGCGTCAAGACTTCGGAGGTTCATGCCCCAGCGCTCCAACGCTGGCGCATGACGCTCGACGGCTGACGCATTCAACGTGTCCGAGGACGGCACGTGGTTAACGATGGTATCGATAATGTTAGTGACAGCCGTTACGGTCACTATGCCTCCACCGTCAGCGACTGGCAGGCTGCAGTGGTCGCTGGAGAGTCAGATCAATAACAAATGCTGAAGATGCAAACCCCCAGCGTCATATTACGGTCACTTGACGCTAGGACGTCTGCTATGTACGGAGCATTACCAGATTTCCAAACTCTATAGCGCCTAGATGGATGGATGAATTCTCAACAAGTTGTTGTTCTTCAGTCCACTTCCGGACTGTCTCCTTATCCTGGATCGCTTTCGAACAACGATTGCGAATGAAAGGAAATACAGGCCTGAGACAACTCGTCCACCAATTTTTCACCCTCACAACATAGTTATCTTTAATAAGCCATAACTCTGTTCATAGAGGGTCCTTGATGATCATAGAGACACCACTGTAATCAGCGTGTGACTCTCTCCAAGATCAGCATAGAATCTGAAAAAAATAATTCTTTCGGTGTTCTGTGCCTTTGATGTTGTTTGACAGTCGCATCAACATTCTATGAAAAAGTGGTAGATGATGGACCAGAAGTGCTAGATGATCGACCCCATAGCAATTTTCAGCTGGCCGTAGCTTTTAAAGGCAATGTTTACGGTAAATATCATATTCTAGTTCGACTCAAAAATGGGGTTTTTCGGTCGTGGGCTATCGAATATTGAAAAAACAGCGAAGAAAAGCGCTCAGAATAAGCTAAGATAGCGGTTTGTAACATTTAGGGCGTGGACGAGCTTACGGGCCCTGCTAGTTTCCGCAAGAGCGCTAATGGCGAAATGTGCGCGAATCGATCAGGCTGGACGTGGCGGAGTTGCTTAGCAAATTGTCATCAGAACGGGGCGGAGAGAGCTAAGAGCAGGCATACTGGGCTAACGGAATCTTTTTTCGCTGTCGTTTTTATAGATTCCTAACCCGTTTTCGCTGCTTTTTTTCGACCCTATCCCCGCCAGCATCTGCCAGCGTAGTGTTTCACACTAAAAACTTGAAAACGTTATTTATCGTGAACACTGCCTTTAGGAGCTGAAATAGGCCTCGTCTGATAACCGAGTTAGGTATGGGGTGTCAGCTTGTGCGCTACAATGAGAACCTCACGACGCTTCCGCACACGCCCGAGGGAAAGGGGCCATCTTTATCAAAGCCCTGTTCATACAGTCAGCGCGGATCGCACTGATACTTTGCGTCCCCTTTGTGCGGTAGCTCAAACTCGGTGCCCGCATGTTATAACACGTGGCACTTAGTTTCCACTAACCGTCGATAGGAACCGTCAAGTATTAACACGATCCGAGCAGACTGTACACTCGTTGCCCCATACCTCGCTGAATTTAAGAGACCCACTTTGGTTTGCAAGTGTTGCTTCCTCGCCGTTGTTCCCCCGGACAGTAGCCGTTCGACCCTGAAGCCAGCTTCCAAAATTATCGATCCTTTAATTTTTAATTAGAGACCTCCCTAAGTCGCAAATAGTTCCCAGTGGATCCTTTTAATTTTTTTCTGCTTAAGCTATTCTTTTATTTCGCATTCCGATTCCATAAATATGCGCAAAAATAAATAATGGAGCTGTTGCGGGAACGAAGAAGTCAATTAGGCTGCCCGTCTGAATGACTGAATAGAAGGGTAGATAATTTTTTAAGTCGATTGAAAAAGTCGACCTTTTATTCGAAAGTGGAAATTCCGGCTAAATCGAAAAGTCGATAGTTCGAAAAAATATGGTTTTCGGCTTATTCGAAAAAGTCGATCATTCGAAAAGTTGAAATTTCGGCTAAATGGGAAAGTCGATCATTCGAAAAAGTCTAATTTTCAACTTATTCGAGAAGTCGATCCTTCGAAAAAAATTCAATTTGCCCAAGTATAGTGCTCAGTAAGACGGGTGTGATCTGGTTTTTCAATGCTACTCTCAATTTTTGCTGTTTATTAAACAAGTGCACGGCCAAATCAATGGCCCATCATTTCACTCACTTTTTGGCGTTCCCTCGTGCCAAATGTGCCAAACCATACACAAGAAAAATTTCACTTCTTTTAACGAGACTCTCGCGATTTCTTCAATGCCAAATCATAACCCTTTTATAGCGAAGCAAAACAGTTACAAATCGATCTTTTATAAGGCAGCAATTAGTCAATCGCTTGAGATGAGAGAAAAATAAAGAACAGTGTTAGTTACAAAATGTAATATGACAAATGACCCATTGGTAGTTTTTCTATATAGTCTGAAAAGACACGTACCGCATCATCCGTCATCTTATCTTTCAAGATTTCTACAATATTATCCTTCGTGTAAGGAGTAAACACCAGCGTTTCGGGAGGCCGACTTAGTCGTAATTTCGGTAGCAGTCTCTCCGTGAGATCTATTGAATTCGCAACTCCTGAATATTATGTCACTAGAATCTCAAAGGCAAGCAGCCAACCTGATTCAAGAAACGTATTTATCAACGAATGATTTGTCCAACACGGAGAAATGAGAAAACCCCACCAATAACAATCAGTTTGTTGGTTATTGTCTGTGGCCATTGAAGAGCAGCATACAAAAATGAGTTGGTTTTCGACGTCAAATGATCGATCTCGTCGAGAACAAGGACGAAATGCTTTCTCATTCCAATTAAAGCAGAAGTTAGAGCAGCTAGAGATGGTTTCGCAGACCACTGAAATGTTAACATTCCTTATGAAATTGACTGCGAGGTATAAGCACGAAAAGAGGCGGATACCTCTAGCGTATTCAAGATGCACTCAATGAGCTTATTCTGGGTCGTGACGGAAGCACAGTTCACAATGGTAAAAACGAGCTGACGTTTGAAATACTCGCTCACCCGCCTCAAAGTCGCCGTTTTTCCTGAAATTTGACACCTATAGTGTTGAAATGGGAGAATTAGTGATCATGTGGGAGTTAGTCGCCGTCGCGGAGTGCTTGCTTGAGATAGGTGCATCACATGGGGCTCTCAACATCAGAAGCATGAGACAGGGTCCGATTGGGAATAGGACCCTGCACCAGACAGGGTCCTAGGAGAAACGGATCCGAGATGCTCAACCTACGCATGGTGGATCTGTGGACTCGACTATCAAGATCAAGAAGACTCATCAAACGAGCGTCAGCAACTCCACGTGGAGTCTTTTCTGTATGGGAGTGTAATGGCTGGCTGCTACACTCCTTCGTATTCTGCTGTTACGAGCTGGCATTGAGAAGAACCCTGGACCGCGAAACAAGACTCCGCGATATCCATGCCGTCATTGTGGATTATCGGCACAGCATGCGAGCATCCAGTGCGGTGGTTGCCTAGGCTGGGTACACCTCAAGTGTTCGGGGTTAACTAGCTACAATGATTACACTGATGCTTATTGTTGTATCTTGTACCAACTCGCCTTCTAGGGTTCCTCTTCACAATCTAAACATTTTTCAACTGAATATCGATGGCTTGCGTGCCAAACTTATGGAACTTACACTATATATTGAACGTTCGCAACCTGATTTTATCCTCCTACAGAAGACTAAACATAGCGTGTCCTTCCCTTCCCAGCCCTGCCTCCCCGGCTATACATCATACCATATTCCCCGTACATCACATGGCGGTGGCGTCTCGACTTTTGTAAAATCCTCTATTCCATCTCATCTCATTGCACTCCCTAATGATAATGTTTTTGAATGTATAGGAGTTCATATTGTACTACAAAGGTGTCCCCTAGATATTATTAATGTATACATCCCCCGATCCACTTCTTGTCCCAACTCATTTGATCCCACTCCATATCTATATGATGTATATGCAATCCTCTCATCTTCATCTGTTGCCATGGCTGGAGACTTTAACGCTCACTCCTCGTCCTGGTTCTCCTCCCTAGATCCCGATGACAAAGAACTACTTGAGCTTTTTGCAGATGATTGTGACCTAATTCCTATAAACGAAGATTCCCCTACTCGTCTCCCGTCGTCGGGCAGACCCTCCTCACAGGATGTCACGTTTGTTTCCACTTCTCTTGTTATGGCTGCAGCTGGTCCACATCTGTGGCCATGGGCAGTGATCATGTACATGTATGCACGTCGGTGGATCTGTCTCTTAATAGTCATCTCGCACCTTTTTCTGGCTCTCGTAGCAAATCGTACACTAATTATCGTAAGGCTAACTGGGTCCTGTTTAAAGAGGTACTACTCAGCCGGGTAGCCAACTATCCGCTTGCTGGCTCCGTACATGACAAAGAGAAGTTCGTCGTCGACACCATATGCGATGGCTCCAGAATAGCCATCCCCACCGGTCGCGTTAGAACGTTTCACCCTAACGTACCAAAGGAAGCCCTGGAGCTAATCACAGAACGGGATGACAGACGCAGAACCGATCCTTCTGACCCGTAAATTACACAGCTATCCGAGGAGATCTCCAAACTGCTCAAAGACTTTAAGCAGAAACGCTGGAAGGATTTCACCGAGTCCATCAACTTCAAGACCGATGGAAAACAAGCATGGAGTCTTCTTAAAGGCAGCAGACACGCTCGAAATAGTTGTTGAGATAACTACGTTTCTGAAATCGCATGGCTCCTAGTAGACTGCTCACGCCGCTGGAAGCGCCAAAAACGAGTCAAAACTACTAAATTTCAACAGTGCAAATCGAAAAATTTCTGCAA
Organism: Aplectana chamaeleonis; assembly: GCA_029168955.1. Lineage (NCBI taxonomy): Eukaryota > Metazoa > Nematoda > Chromadorea > Rhabditida > Cosmocercidae > Aplectana > Aplectana chamaeleonis. Next base: position 357,022 of record JAPDOI010000238.1, read on the forward strand.
CCCCGTCCAAAATGCAAACTCGTCCAGATTGATAGTACTAATGCGGTCCCTTTGGCTAGTTTTTGATGCCTCCAACGAGGTTAGCGTTCCAGTGCAGACTGTAAGAGTATATCGGCTTCTCTATCTCAACGGTTTTGTTGCTAATATTCGCTGCTTCAACCGCGCGCCGTAAAACTCGTCCACTTTCACCTGATAACAAAATAACCGTTATTCCTCTATATGCACACAGTTTTCGTTCTTTTTTTCGTCAGTTCCCAATACAACCAGCTCCAAACCTTTTATTTATATCATAAAATCGATGCCATTTTTGAGCGTGTCAGCTGCCTTTAAGCGGCTATCAGGGAAAAAGATGGCACCTGCACGAAATATGCTTCAGTTCCCATCAGGCAAATTTGAATTCGGCTACAAAGCTGTCAGCTGGTGAAACTCTACGCTTCTGCTTCTTCACGCCGCGATAAAGAGCACAGGTGCACCTTACGTGCGATCAGAAAACTCAGTCGCCATGACGTACCGGCTATAACTGCCTCTACTGTCTCTGCCATCATCAAAACGATGAAGAGTTCGAGGGCAGAAGGACCAGATGGCATCTCAGCCATTCATCTAAAGCACTTGCCGGAACAGTACGAAGAGGTACTCAGTGATCTTATTTATTCGTCATTTAGCAGTGGCATTATTCCCGCTCGTTGGAAACAAGCTGTCGATCTTCCCATTCCAAAGCCTGGCAAAGCAGAGGATAAAGCAATATCACATCGTCCCATATCCCTTCTATCCCCCAACGCTAAGTTGGAGGGAAAAATCATAAACCCGCATCTCCAAGGCGAACTACAGCAAAACGTGCATCAACATGGCTTCAAAAAGGCGCACTCAACTATCACCGCACTAACGTCAATCACTGAACACATCATAGCTGGTTTCAATAGGAAAGCTCCCGCTCGCAGAAATCTGGTCGTGGCACTTGATCTGACTGCAGCTTTCGACAACGTCAGCACTCCATTGCTTTCAAAATCGATTCTGGACTGTGATATGCCTGACTGGTGCAAAAGATGGACCGACAATTTCATCAAGAATCGCACCATACGTGTGAAGTTCGACGGACACCTGTCAAAGTCGATTCCCCTGAAGGCAGGCGTCCCTTAGGGTGGAGTACTATCACCAAGCCTATTCTCCTTATATCTGTCAGATATTCCGAAGCCGCCGCCAAACATCCACTTATGTCTGTATGCTGATGACATCAAAATTGTATGTATTGACCCTGTTGCCGACCGTGCCACTGCGGAGATGAACAAACACCTCTCTAGCTTGGCCAACTTTCTCGACTCGAAGCAGCTGAAGGTCTCACCTTCCAAGTCCAGCGTTACTTTGTGCACTACTGCAACGGCTGAGCATCGACTACATCCCAGGGTTCTCTGGGAGGGTAATCAACTGCCCCTATCTAAGCAGCCTCGGCGTCTTTTCGGATCCGTCACTGCGCTTTCATGAGAACACGAGCATCCGAGCGGCAACAGCTAACACGCGAAATAACATCTTCCGTGCTCTAGCGGGCACCACCTGGGGTAGCACAAAGGAAGTTTTACGCACAACGTATAAGGTCATGATACAGCCAACACTGGAATATGGAGCTCCGATATGGACCAGACATCTGTCGGAGACGTCCTGGAACAAGCTTCAACGTGTACAGAACCCTGCACTACGTGTCATCACTGGCTGCCCAAGGTCAACACCCATATCCCATCTTCACCAAGAATGTGCAATACTTCCTGTCAAACAACACTGCCAACTGCAGTCTCAACAGTTCCACATTGGCATAGTCAAGAATACCGCACATCCCAACCACCCACTTCTGTTATTTCTACGTTGGATCGTCAACGATGGGCCACCTCTGAGCTCACAAGGCTGCAGCAAATCGAGAACACTAGATTCGTGTCTGAGTACCTCTCCAGTGCTCCTCCCAACCCGATCCTTGGTGTTGTGCCTCCTACGGTTGATGAAAGTGAGGAAGATCTGCCCAGGCGCTCCCGCGTCACTCTGGCGGGTCTACGATGCGGTCACTCTTCATACCTCAAAGCCTACGTACAGGCTATAGAACGGCGAAATTCACTTCCTACGCGTGCTGGTGGGGAGCGGAGGCTAGAGACAGTGAGAGAGCGTAGGGCAGACGGAGGCCGAGACGGCGCGCGCGCCGCTCTCGCCTCGAGTGATGTGAATTTCGACGTTTTATAGAGGGTTGACAGGATCGACGAGTCGGTACCAGATAAATGTACTGACTGTCACAATATTGGGTATGACTCATTTATTTTCCTGCTCTGCCAGACCTAATTCTCTGTTTGCTCGTGATATGTGAAACAAGCCGTGCGATGTTGCCACCTTTCTACGCCTATAAGAAGAAATACTACTGTGGCTGATAAGAAGAAGAAGAAGGAGAAACTAGAGGATACGACTGATGTTCGATGGTTACAATGGAGAGAACTTAACTGAAATTTTTTAAAAACAGTTGTTACCTGTTCCTGGTGAGCCGCTTATGTATACTGAGAGAGGTTGGGACTCGATCATGGCATTCTCGATCCAGCCACAAATTGTGGAGAACTCTTTTTCGCGACCGCATAAAGGTTTGCCTTCATTATCTGAAAGGAAAATGAATCAGCAGATGCAGAAAAGAAATCCTCGTCTTCAGAGGTTATAATAATGTACATTTAGTTCACTTCTAAAGGGTCTTTCTGATAGGCATCGCTGCGAAATTCGCTGTCGCGGAGACGTGGTAATAGATGTGGGGTGCTACGGAGCGCAAACCGAGCCGCGCGACAGGAGCGAGCGCCGTGCTTTTAGAGTGAGCGAGCCACGCCGCGAGCTGGCAGCGAAGTCGCGCGATAGAAATGGTCTCGACCATTTTCGCAAATGACATTTTTCAAAAGCGATTTCACGCAAGGGATTGTGCGCCAATATCAGTTTATGCGCCCCAATCGAACTCGAACGGCGGCGAAGAAATAAGAGACACAGAGACAGAAATATGATGCGGCGACAAAATGAAATCCACGCCCACTTTCTCTTGCTCTGAGGAGCGACACCACTCTGAGGCTCCGTCCATAGCAGACGTCCTAGCGTCAAGTGACCGTAAAATGACGCTGGGGGTTTGCATCTTCAGCATTTGTTATTGATCTGACTCCACAGCGAATCCCCAGCGACCACCGAAGCCGGCAGTCGCTGACGTTGGAGGAATAGTGACCGTATGGAAAGCTGTCACTAATAGTATCGATACCATCGTTAACCACGTGCCGTCCTCGGACACGTTGACTGCGCCAGCCGACGAGCGTGATGCGCCAGCGTTTGAGCGCTGGCGCATGATGCTCAGACGCGTTCATGCTTTGCCGCTGGTCGTCTGCTATGGACGGAGCCTGAAAAGCCCTTGAGACGCGCGCGCTTCGCCGTTGGAGACCTGGCAACTGACAATTTTTGAGCACTGGAGGTATCCGATGAATTATTTTCAATTTCCGCTTTCGTGCTATCAACAATGCAGGACAATTTCAGGATCTCTGGACATACATCGCTCATCGACGTTTTGCAGCACGCAGGTCGAAGATAACCGTGCTGGGACGACGATTCATCATGCCGAAACCACGTGACAGGGTTGAGCAGGCCGTTGCGCCGATTTTTGGCGGAGCTACGACCCCCAACCCCTCGTGACCGAAATTTTGGAAAAATTTTACGACCCCCCTCCCAAAATAAAGAATTGCTTTGACTTTTTTGAGTGAAAATTTTGGAAAAAATTTCAAACTTGTGGTTATAAAATACCATTTTCCTATTTCTACCTCATTTTACGCATGATTTGAAGAAAATTCTCATTTTTCTCAAAAAATTTTAACGAGCCCCACTCCATACTTCTTTTTTCGGAAATTTTTACGACCCCCCGTTGTGCCGGGTCACAACCCTGCTCAACTCTGCCACGTGATCAGACCGGAAATTCATTCCGATGTGGGCAATACTTGGCTCTATCCTAGACGGGGGGAGCACCCAAGATTTACTCATAGAAATGAACAAAAAACCTGATAAAAATGCTTGCTATTGCTGTCAAGCATTGTTGCTTCTAAAATTCTATAGAAATACTTCGATTGGTAGCGTTACCGATCGGTGAATCACTTAATTTATAACTTGAATCCTGAGTGTCCCCCCTCGTCTAGGATAGTGCCCAATACTTTACCTGGAGACGTTTGAATTAAGGAATCCCGAGCAGCGACGTCTTACCTTTCCGTAACGGAAGCAGACCGTTGCCACAAACCTTATCAGAGTCAAGTCCCCCTTGGTGAGCAAAATTTAAGAAAACACCTAAAGTTCCTTCTTCAACTTAGGTGAAAAAAACTTCAACAATTACGGGACTTGAAAATTGACTTTATTCCTTTTTTCGTGATTACCACCACACTCCTTCCCCAACTGAAGATCCTCGGAGTGTTTCTCATTGTTGGCAGAGTTTTCAACCCCCCCCCCTCTTCTCAAACTACGAAACTGACTTCTAAGCCTGCGAAAACATGCAAAGGCTGGATGAACGCATTTTGCAAGAATTGTAGATCCAATACCTGAGATTTCCTTGGGATTAGGTTTCTGCAGGCGAGACTTCTTAATGGGTGTTACTGAAGAAAGCCTTCCTTTTTCGGCATCAAATATTGATGTTGAGGAGCTGGGTCTAGGGGTTATCGCTGTGGAACGCCTTGTCTGAAGACAATAAATTTTAATTCGAAAAAATATGGGCGATACAAAACACAGACAGACCTTCTTCAGTGTACGGACCTGAGCGCTCTGCAGAGGGGCCATAGAACTTCGTCTCGTTTGAACCATTCTAAGTTAGGTTAGAAGTAGGAGTGAAATTGAAGTGGTAATCAAAACTTGTCAGAGATCCAAAATTAGTCCTGAAACAGATAGGTATGATCGGCATGGACCCAGAAGAGACTTTGCGTTCTCATTGGAGGTTGGCGCGAACTCGATGCACCTATGTTATAGCATATGGCACCGAGTTTGGGCCAACCTTCAACAGTGAACGCAAAGTCTCTTCCGGATCCATGCCGACGTTATATGTTCTATGAAAAAACAGATCTGGATATGGACAGGCTGTTCAATGGTGTACGATAATTCAAGCTTCGTCGTGAAATAATTTCCTCTAGATAGATCATAAGGCTTGGTCCTTTTAGATGAGCGTGACAAAAGTGTAGTTTTGAATTTCGATCCTCTCGATCTGGTCGAGTCTGAGGCGACTCGGCGCAACGGTGTCGTCCACGCAGGTCAGCGTGGATATCCTGCGGTAATGCGTTGCGCCGAGGATTCGCCATCACGGGTCAGCTGGGATGGCGGAGCCCGTTGAGGGGCGGAGCCGATACGGTAGCGGGGCTAGAACGTTAGGGTCCAGGTGACCCGTGGGGGCGGGGCCTAGTAACCCCATTCCGGCTTTTCTCGTCTTAGTGACCCCCACCCACCCGCCCATTCATAAGGGTTAGGTCAGTGCTGGACAGTCTATCAATCCAGTTGGGATCATCAACCTTCCTAGAACAAAAAAATATTCACAAGAGCTTAAGTTGACACTTCCTTTGCAGATCCTTGCTCTGAGGAAAAGCAGGCAATGGCGAACGCTACAGCTTCAATTGCGTCGGCGGCAGGACTGCAAGGTGTGTCGAGTGTCATTCAGACATGCATCGACGCCTCTATCGCTCCCGGTACACTCAGCATATACCGGCGTGTGAAACGTCAGTTCCTTGAATTCATCCCTAAATTTGATGTTCCTGCTTCGGAAATCTCCAAGTTACGCAATATCTTTGTAGCCCACTTCATACACTTAGGAAAAATAAGATCACTAGGATATCATATCGCAGCTCTCTCTCATTTTTTGGGCCGCTTCCTGAGGATGACGGAGACATTCTGAAAGCGCTAGTCAGGGCTGCAGATAGGAATAGACCGCCTCCAGTTCACCGCACCAAGGCTACCAAGGCGGACCTGGATAGAATAGTCACCTTCGCTCTACAGTCTCGCTCCAAAGGGGTTACTAAGGGCGCCACCATGATTTTGTTCGCCTTCTACGGGTTGCTGCGCGTTAGCGAGCTAGCGCGTACACAATTCCAGCATCTTTCATACAAAGGGGACGGGATTTGGTGGCTTACCATTCCTAAATCCAAAACCGAACAAACAGGCAAGGGTGCTATTGTCGCTCTCAAATGGGGTCTTCTGGAAACCAACCTATGGCAAGCTTTTTGCGTCCTAAAAAGACCACTTTCACCCAGCGCGTATCTTTTCAGCTCTAAAAAGGGAGGCCCCCCTTCCAGAGATTTTCTGGCCCGCTGCATAAAAAATACGTTACAACAGGCTGGGTTGGGGCACAGGCATCTCACATCCCACTCATTTAGAGGGGGCGCAGCTACGCACGCCATTAGGGAGGGTGTAGATGCTGGGAAAGTCATGCTGTCGGATCGCTGGCGTTCCTTTCAGGCATTTAGCTGCTATATCGACCCATCGCCTCTGTGAAATACTGCGCGTCGCATGCGCTAGCAGGGCTATTTAACGGCACTAGCATTTGGTAGGGTTTTCTCATATTTGCCATACGGCGATTATTGAGGTCATCTGGATTTCAGGTCTTTTCGCCCCTTCATTTTTGGGTCAGAGGGTCAACCCGCGAACGCTCCAAGCATCATCGTCATGCTTCGAACAATTGGCTCAACTGATCTTACTCACGTTCTGCGGCTCAGTCATGTTCTCACTCCTCTAAACTTAGAGACTAATCGGCGCTCGCTTATCCACTCGTATTCTTCTTGGTGATTCACTATGTTACACGTAAGGTACCTATTATGTTTCTCACCGCTAACCTCCATGGCGGCAGTCCGCCAAGTTTACCTAGTAACTAATCCGTTGTACAGATGTTCCCTAAATGTAATTGTATACTTCACGACAACTCAGGTGGCTCATTGTAAATATCATGCACATAATTTGTTCTAGATCACGTAATTCATCTATTCAAAGCGCTAGCCACATTATCGTATAAGATAGAATTCAGATTAGAGCATTCGGTTATTCTAACACTCATACATTTGTTCACGAGTTACAGATGCCATTGATGTACAGATGCAATATTATGCAAACGTTATAACAGAAGATGTAAATATTGGACGAGAATAAAGCCTTCTCCGATCCCATTCGAGAGTCGAAATTCAAAGCGAAGGTTTCGCCGTAGTTTATCGGAGGAGAAAGGGGCTTTCAGAGTGGCGCCGAATCCCTGCTACAGCGAATTCCACAACGCGCCTTTACGCGCAACTTGTTAAAATGCAAACACAACGCATTTATATCCTATCGGTGGCTGTGATTTGAATTCCCGCGCCCGCCGCGCGCGGTCGCCGCACCGTCGTCGCGACGCGGCGGCCGCCGGCCTGGCGCGATGCCAAAGAACTGGATGCGCGAAGAAAAACGCCCTTTGGGTGGTTTTTGACGGCTAATCGACATAATTCGGCCGTTTTCCACCTGGATGACGTTAGTAAACAAGCTACTGCCTATTATTGGACCTATATTAGATCTGATATATTTTCTGAGTGCACAACGTCTACACTCCATAACTTTTACCCGTTGGCGGACCTCAACGACACTTGTGAGCGTTATTTTGGAGTAAATTATCGCTTCGATTCCCATGCGAACTTCTTTCGCTGTATACAGCTAAATGGGGTGGTAGAAAATGGGTTTTCAAAGCGAGACGACCGCCAAATTTTAGCACGAAATTAACACCCCGACTCAGAACTTTTTATTCAAGTTAAAAACTAATTTAAACGCCTCGAACAAGTATAAAACAATATATATATATATATACATATATATATATCCTTATACTTAAAGCAGTTATGTCCCGATGTCTGTGTGTGTGTGTATGTGTGTGCATGTGTCCCGGATATCTTAGGAATGGCCGATCAAAACTTGTATGAAATGGTACCAACATTTAGGTGGGTGCGACATTTATCGATTACCAAAAAATCAGCCCTGAGTCACCTCTTACGTGCCTCGGGGCAACTGAGTTTGTCCGTGGAGCGCACTTTTGGCCGTGGGTCATGATAACTTCTGCGAGTCGTCTAGCGATGCAAAAATGCAGGGCGTCATAAAAGGTGTGCAGGACCCCAGTGAGGGTGTGCAAGACGTCATAGTAAGTGTGCAGGACCCTAATCGGAGTGTGCAGGACCCCAGCGGAAGTGTGCAGGACGTCATAGAAAGTGTGCAGGACCCCAGTGGGAGTGTGCAGGGAATCATAGAAAGTGTGCAGGACCCTAATCGGAGTGTGCAGGACGTCATAGAAAGTGCACAGTCCTAAGTAGGAATGTGCAGGACCCCAGCGGAAGTGTGCAGGACGTCATAGAAAGTGTGCAGGACCTCAGTGGGAGTGTGCAGGGCGTCATAGAAAGTGTGCAGGACCCTAATCGGAGTGTGCAGGACGTCATAGAAAGTGCGCAGGTCCTAAGTAGGAATGTGCAGGACCCCAGCGGAAGTGTGCAGGACGTCATAGAAAGTGTGCAGGACCTCAGTGGGAGTGTGCAGGACGTCATAGAAAGTGCGCAGGTCCTAAGTAGGAATGTGCAGGACCCCAGCGGAAGTGTGCAGGACGTCATAGAAAGTGTGCAGGGCCTCCCGGTGGGAGTGTGCAGGGCGTCATAGAAAGTGTGCACAACCCTAATCGGAGTGTGCAGGACGTCATAGAAAGTGCGCAGGTCCTAAGTAGGAATGTACAGGACCCCAGTGGGAGTGTGCAGGGCCTCATAGAAAGTATGCAGGACCCTATTCGTAGTGTGCAGGACGTCATAGAAAGTGTGCAAGACCCTAATCAGAGTGTGCAGGACGTCATAGAAAGTGCGCAGGTCCTAAGTAGGAATGTGCAGGACCCCAGCGGAAGTGTGCAGGACGTCATAGAAAGTGTGCAGGACCTCAGTGGGAGTGTGCAGGGCGTCATAGAAAGTGTGCAGGACCCTAATCGAGGTGTGCAGGACGTCATAGAAAGTGCGCAGGTCCTAAGTAGGAATGTGCAGGACCCCAGCGGAAGTGTGCAGGACGTCATAGAAAGTGTGCAGGACCTCAGTGGGAGTGTGCAGGACGTCATAGAAAGTGCGCAGGTCCTAAGTAGGAATGTGCAGGACCCCAGCGGAAGTGTGCAGGACGTCATAGAAAGTGTGCAGGGCCTCAGTGGGAGTGTGCAGGGCGTCATAGAAAGTGTGCAGGACCCTAATCGGAGTGTGCAGGACGTCATAGAAAGTGCGCAGGTCCTAAGTAGGAATGTACAGGACCCCAGTGGGAGTGTGCAGGGCCTCATAGAAAGTATGCAGGACCCTATTCGTAGTGTGCAGGACGTCATAGAAAGTGTGCAGGACCCTAATCGGAGTGTGCAGGACGTCATAGAAAGTGCGCAGGTCCTAAGTAGGAATGTGCAGGACCCCAGCGGAAGGGTGCAGGACGTCATAGAAAGTGTGCAGGACCTCAGTGGGAGTGTGCAGGGCGTCATAGAAAGTGTGCAGGACCCTAATCGAAGTGTGCAGGACGTCATGGAAAGTGCGCAGGTCCTAAGTAGGAATGTACAGGACCCCAGTGGGATTGTGCAAGGCGTCATAGAAAGTGTGCAGGACCCTTTTCGTAGTGTGCAAGACGTCATAGAAAGTTTGCAGGACCCTAATCGGAGTGTGCAGGACGTCATAGAAAGTGCGCAGGTCCTAAGTAGGGATGTGCAGGACCCCAACGGGAGTGTGCAGCACGTCATAGAAAGTGTGCAGGACCCAAATGGTAGCGTGCAGGGCCTCATAGAAAGTATGCAGGACCCTATTCGTAGTGTGCAGGACGTCATAGAAAGTGTGCAGGACCCTAATCGGAGTGTGCAGGACGTCATAGAAAGTGCGCAGGTCCTAAGTAGGAATGTGCAGGACCCCAGCGGAAGTGTGCAGGACGTCATAGAAAGTGTGCAGGACCTCAGTGGGAGTGTGCAGGGCGTCATAGAAAGTGTGCAGGACCCTAATCGGAGTGTGCAGGACGTCATAGAAAGTGCGCAGGTCCTAAGTAGGAATGTACAGGACCCCAGTGGGAGTGTGCAGGGCGTCATAGAAAGTGTGCAGGACCCTATACGTAGTGTGCAGGACGTCATAGAAAGTGTGCAGGACCCTAATCGGAGTGTGCAGGTCCTAAGTAGGGATGTGCAGGACCCCAACGGGAGTGTGCAGCACGTCATAGAAAGTGTGCAGGACCCAAATGGTAGCGTGCAGGGCGTCATAGAAAGTGTGAAGAACCCTAACGGGAGTGTGCAGGACGTCATAGAGATTGCGCAGGTCCCAAGGAGTTGGAGTGTGCAGGACGTCATAGAAAGTGCGCAGGTCCTAAGTAGGAATGTACAGGACCCCAGTGGGATTGTGCAAGGCGTCATAGAAAGTGTGCAGGGCCCTAATCGGAGTGTTCAGGACGTCATAGAAAGTGCGCAGGACCCCAGCGGAAGTGTGCAGGACCCCAGTGGGAGTGTGCAGGGCGTCATAGAAAGTGTGCAGGACCCTAATCGGAGTGTGCAGGGCGGCATAGAAAGTGTGCAGGACCCTAATCGGAGTGTGCAGGACGTCATAGAAAGTGCGCAGGTCCTAAGTAGGAATGTTCAGGACCCCAGCGGAAGTGTGCAGGACGTCATAGAAAGTGTGCAGGACCTCAGTGGGAGTGTGCAGGGCGTGATAGAAAGTGTACAGGACCCTAATGGGAGTGTGCAGGACGACATAGAAAGTGCGCAGGTCCTAATTAGGAATGTGCAGGACCGCAGCGGAAGTGTGCAGGACGTCATAGAAAGTGTGCAGGACCTCAGTGGGAGTGTGCAGGACGTCATAGAAAGTGCGCAGGTCCTAAGTAGGAATGTGCAGGACCCCAGCGGAAGTGTGCAGGACGGCATAGAAAACGTGCAGGACCTCAGTGGGAGTGTTCAGGGCGTCATAGAAAGTGTGCAGGACCCTAATCGGGTGTGCAGGACGTCATAGAAAGTGCGCAGGTCCTGGTAGGAATGTACAGGACCCCAGGAGTGTGCAGGGCCTCATAGAAAGTATGCAGGACCCTATTAGTAGTGTGCAGGACGTCATAGAAAGTGTGCAGGACCCTAATCGGAGTGTGCAGGACGTCATAGAAAGTGCGCAGGTCCTAAGTAGGAATGTGCAGGACCCCAGCGGAAGTGTGCAGGACGTCATAGAAAGTGTGCAGGACCTCAGTGGGAGCGTGCAGGGCGTCATAGAAAGTGTGCAGGACCCTAATCGGAGTGTGCAGGACGTCATAGAAAGTGCGCAGGTCCTAAGTAGGAATGTACAGGACCCCAGTGGGATTGTGCAAGGCGTCATAGAAAGTGTGCAGGACCCTTTTCGTAGTGTGCAAGACGTCATATTAAGTGTGCAGGACCCTAATCGGAGTGTGCAGGACGTCATAGAAAGTGCGCAGGTCCCTGGTAGAGTGTGCAGGGGTCTTATCGCAGGACCCCAGTGGGAGTGTGCAGGGCGTCATAGAAAGTGTGCAGGACCCTATTCGTAGTGTGCAGGACGTCATAGAAAGTGTGCAGGACCCTAATCGGAGTGTGCAGGACGTCATAGAAAGTGCGCAGGTCCTAAGTAGGAATGTGCAGGACCCCAACGGGAGTGTGCAGCACGTCATAGAAAGTGTGCAGGACCCAAATGGTAGCGTGCAGGGCGTCATAGAAAGTGTGAAGAACCCTAACGGGAGTGTGCAGGACGTCATAGAGATTGCGCAGGTCCCAAGGAGTTGGAGTGTGCAGGGCGTCATAGAAAATGCACAGGTTCCTAGCGGAAGTGTGCAGGACGTCATAGAAAGTGTGCAAGACCTCAGCGGAAGTGTGCAGGACGTCATAGAAAGTGCGCAGGACCTCAGTGGGAGTGTGTAGGTCGTCATAGAAAGTGTGCAGGACCCTATTCGGAGTGTGCAGGACGTCATAGAAAGTGTGCAGGACCCTAATCGGAGTGTGCAGGACGTCATAGAAAGTGCGCAGGTCCTAAGTAGGGATGTGCAGGACCCCAACGGGAGTGTGCAGCACGTCATAGAAAGTGTGCAGGACCCAAATGGTAGCGTGCAGGGCGTCATAGAAAGTGTGAAGAACCCTAACGGGAGTGTGCAGGACGTCATAGAGATTGCGCAGGACCTCAGTGGGAGCGTGCAGGGCGTCATAGAAAGTGTGCAGGACCCTAATCGGAGTGTGCAGGACGTCATAGAAAGTGCGCAGGTCCTAAGTAGGAATGTACAGGACCCCAGTGGGATTGTGCAAGGCGTCATAGAAAGTGTGCAGGACCCTCGTGGGAGTGTGCAAGGGCGTCATAGAAAGTGTGCAGGACCCTAATCCCGGGTGTGCAGGACGTCATAGAAAGTGCGCAGGTCCTAAGTAGGAATGTACAGGACCCCAGTGGGATTGTGCAAGGCGTCATAGAAAGTGTGCAGGACCCTTTTCGTGAGTGTGCAAGACGTCATATTAGTGTGCAGGACCCTAATCGGAGTGTGCGGGACGTCATAGAAAGTGCGCAGGTCCTAAGTAGGAATGTACAGGACCCCAGTGGGAGTGTGCAGGGCGTCATAGAAAGTGTGCAGGACCCTATACGTAGTGTGCAGGACGTCATAGAAAGTGTGCATGACCCTAATCGGAGTGTGCAGGACGTCATAGAAAGTGCGCAGGTCCTAAGTAGGGATGTGCAGGACCCCAACGGGAGTGTGCAGCACGTCATAGAAAGTGTGCAGGACCCAAATGGTAGCGTGCAGGGCGTCATAGAAAGTGTGAAGAACCTAAAGGGAGTGTGCAGGACGTCATAGAGATTGCGCAGGTCCCAAGAAGTTGGAGTGTGCAGGGCGTCATAGAAAATGCACAGGTCCCGAGTGGGAGTGTGCAGGTCATCTAAAGTTAGCAGGACCCCAGCGGAAGTGTGCAGGGCGTCATAGAAAGTGTGCAGGACCTCAGTGGGAGTGTGTAGGTGGTCATAGAAAGTGTGCAGGACCCTATTCGGAGTGTGCAGGACGTCATAGAAAGTGCGCAGGTCCTAAGTAGGGATGTGCAGGACCCCAACGGGAGTGTGCAGCACGTCATAGAAAGTGTGCAGGACCCAAATGGTAGCGTGCAGGGCGTCATAGAAAGTGTGAAGAACCCTAACGGGAGTGTGCAGGGCGTCATAGAAAATGCAGAGGTCCCGAGTGGGAGTGTGCAGGGCATCATAGAAAATGCAGAGGTCCCGAGTGGGAGTGTGCAGGTCATCAAAAGTTAGCAGGTCCCCAGCGGGAGTGTGCAGGACGTCATAGAAAGTGTGCAGGACCCCAGCGAGAGTGTGCAGGACGTCATAGAAAGTGCGCAGTCCTGAGTAGGAATGTGCAGGACCCCAGCGGAAGGGTGCAGGACGTCATAGAAAGTGTGCAGGACCTCAGTGGGAGTGTGCAGGGCGTCATAGAAAGTGTGCAGGACCCTAATCGAAGTGTGCAGGACGTCATGGAAAGTGCGCAGGTCCTAAGTAGGAATGTACAGGACCCCAGTGGGATTGTGCAAGGCGTCATAGAAAGTGTGCAGGACCCTTTTCGTAGTGTGCAAGACGTCATAGAAAGTGTGCAGGACCCTAATCGGAGTGTGCAGGACGTCATAGAAAGTGCGCAGGTCCTAAGTAGGAATGTGCAGGACCCCAACGGGAGTGTGCAGCACGTCATAGAAAGTGTGCAGGACCCAAATGGTAGCGTGCAGGACGTCATAGAAAGTGTGCAGGACCCTATTCGTAGTGTGCAGGACGTCATAGAAAGTGTGCAGGACGTCATAGAAAGTGCGCAGGTCTTAAGTAGGAATGTGCAGGACCCCAATGGGAGTGTGCAGCACGTCATAGAAAGTGTGCAGGACCTCAGTGGGAGTGTGCAGGGCGTCATAGAAAGTGTGCAGGACCCTAATCGGAGTGTGCAGGACGTCATAGAAAGTGCGCAGGTCCGGGTAGGAATGTACAGGACCCCAGTGGGAGTGTGCAGGGCGTCATAGAAAGTGTGCAGGACCCTATACGTAGTGTGCAGGACGTCATAGAAAGTGTGCAGGACCCTAATCGGAGTGTGCAGGTCCTAAGTAGGGATGTGCAGGACCCCAACGGGAGTGTGCAGCACGTCATAGAAAGTGTGCAGGACCCAAATGGTAGCGTGCAGGGCGTCATAGAAAGTGTGAAGAACCCTAACGGGAGTGTGCAGGACGTCATAGAGATTGCGCAGGTCCCAAGGAGTTGGAGTGTGCAGGACGTCATAGAAAGTGCGCAGGATACCAGCGGAAGTGTGCAGGACCCCAGTGGGAGTGTGCAGGGCGTCATAGAAAGTGTGCAGGACCCTAATCGGAGTATGCAGGACGTCATAAAAAATGTGCAGGACCCCAACGGAAGTGTGCAGGACCCCAGTGGGAGTGTGCAGGGCGTCATAGAAAGTGTGCAGGGCGTCATAGAAAGCGTGCAGGACCCTAATCGGAGTGTGCAGCACGTCATAGAAAGTGCGCAGGGCCTAAGTAGGAATGTGCAGGACCCCAGCGGAAGTGTGCAGGACGTCATAGAAAGTGTGCAGGACCTCAGTGGGAGTGTGCAGGGCGTCATAGAAAGTGTGCAGGACCCTAATCGGAGTGTGCAGGACGTCATAGAAGGTGCGCAGGTCCTAATTAGGAATGTGCAGGACCCCAGCGGAAGTGTGCAGGACGTCATAGAAAGTGTGCAGGACCTCAGTGGGAGTGTGCAGGACGTCATAGAAAGTGCGCAGGTCCTAAGTAGGAATGTGCAGGACCCCAGCGGAAGTGTGCAGGACGTCATAGAAAGTGTGCAGGACCTCAGTGGGAGTGTGCAGGGCGTCATAGAAAGTGTGCAGGACCCTAATCGGAGTGTGCAGGACGTCATAGAAAGTGCGCAGGTCCTAAGTAGGAATGTACAGGACCCCAGTGGGAGTGTGCAGGGCCTCATAGAAAGTATGCAGGACCCTATTAGTAGTGTGCAGGACGTCATAGAAAGTGTGCAGGACCCTAATCGGAGTGTGCAGGACGTCATAGAAAGTGCGCAGGTCCTAAGTAGGAATGTGCAGGACCCCAGCGGAAGTGTGCAGGACGTCATAGAAAGTGTGCAGGACCTCAGTGGGAGCGTGCAGGGCGTCATAGAAAGTGTGCAGGACCCTAATCGGAGTGTGCAGGACGTCATAGAAAGTGCGCAGGTCCTAAGTAGGAATGTACAGGACCCCAGTGGGATTGTGCAAGGCGTCATAGAAAGTGTGCAGGACCCTTTTCGTAGTGTGCAAGACGTCATATTAAGTGTGCAGGACCCTAATCGGAGTGTGCAGGACGTCATAGAAAGTGCGCAGGTCCTAAGTAGGAATGTACAGGACCCCAGTGGGAGTGTGCAGGGCGTCATAGAAAGTGTGCAGGACCCTATACGTAGTGTGCAGGACGTCATAGAAAGTGTGCAGGACCCTAATCGGAGTGTGCAGGACGTCATAGAAAGTGCGCAGGTCCTAAGTAGGGATGTGCAGGACCCCAACGGGAGTGTGCAGCACGTCATAGAAAGTGTGCAGGACCCAAATGGTAGCGTGCAGGGCGTCATTGAAAGTGTTAAGAACCCTAACGGGAGTGTGCAGGACGTCATAGAGATTGCGCAGGTCCCAAGGAGTTGGAGTGTGCAGGGCGTCATAGAAAATGCACAGGTCCCGAGTGGGAGTGTGCAGGTCGTCAAAAGTTAGCAGGACCCCAGCGGAAGTGTGCAGGGCGTCATAGAAAGTGTGCAGGACCTCAGTGGGAGTGTGTAGGTCGTCATAGAAAGTGTGCAGGACCCTATTCGGAGTGTGCAGGACGTCATAGAAAGTGTGCAGGACCCTAATCGGAGTGTGCAGGACGTCATAGAAAGTGCGCAGGTCCTAAGTAGGGATGTGCAGGACCCCAACGGGAGTGTGCAGCACGTCATAGAAAGTGTGCAGGACCCAAATGGTAGCGTGCAGGGCGTCATAGAAAGTGTGAAGAACCCTAACGGGAGTGTGCAGGACGTCATAGAAAGTGTGCAGGACACTCGTGTCCCGGGAGTGTGTAGGCAGCGTCATATAGACGGGACTCTCAGTGGGAGTGCAGGGCGTCATAGAAAGTGTGCAGGACCCTAATCGGAGTGTGCAGGACGTCATAGAAAGTGCGCAGGTCCTAAGTAGGAATGTACAGGACCCCAGTGGGATTGTGCAAGGCGTCATAGAAAGTGTGCAGGACCCTTTCGTAGTGTGCAAGACGTCATATTAAGTGTGCAGGACCCTAATCGGAGTGTGCAGGACGTCATAGAAAGTGCGCAGGTCCTAAGTAGGAATGTACAGGACCCCAGTGGGAGTGTGCAGGGCGTCATAGAAAGTGTGCAGGACCCTATACGTAGTGTGCAGGACGTCATAGAAAGTGTGCAGGACCCTAATCGGAGTGTGCAGGACGTCATAGAAAGTGCGCAGGTCCTAAGTAGGGATGTGCAGGACCCCAACGGGAGTGTGCAGCACGTCATAGAAAGTGTGCAGGACCCAAATGGTAGCGTGCAGGGCGTCATAGAAAGTGTGAAGAACCCTAACGGGAGTGTGCAGGACGTCATAGAGATTGCGCAGGTCCCAAGAAGTTGGAGTGTGCAGGGCGTCATAGAAAATGCACAGGTCCCGAGTGGGAGTGTGCAGGTCATCTAAAGTTAGCAGGACCCCAGCGGAAGTGTGCAGTGCGTCATAGAAGGTGTGCAGGACCTCAGTGGGAGTGTGTAGGTCGTCATAGAAAGTGTGCAGGACCCTATTCGGAGTGTGCAGGACGTCATAGAAAGTGTGCAGGTCCTAAGTAGGGATGTGCAGGACCCCAACGGGAGTGTGCAGCACGTCATAGAAAGTGTGCAGGACCCAAATGGTAGCGTGCAGGGCGTCATAGAAAGTGTGAAGAACCCTAACGGGAGTGTGCAGGACGTCATAGAGATTGCGCAGGTCCCAAGGAGTTGGAGTGTGCAGGGCGTCATAGAAAATGCACAGGTCCCGAGTGGGAGTGTGCAGGTCATCAAAAGTTAGCAGGACCCCAGCGGAAGTGTGCAGGGCGTCATAGAAAGTGTGCAGGACCTCAGTGGGAGTGTGTAGGTCGTCATAGAAAGTGTGCAGGACCCTATTCGGAGTGTGCAGGACGTCATAGAAAGTGTGCAGGACCCTAATCGGAGTGTGCAGGACGTCATAGAAAGTGCGCAGGTCCTAAGTAGGGATGTGCAGGACCCCAACGGGAGTGTGCAGCACGTCATAGAAAGTGTGCAGGACCCAAATGGTAGCGTGCAGGGCGTCATAGAAAGTGTGAAGAACCCTAACGGGAGTGTGCAGGACGTCATAGAGATTGCGCAGGTCCCAAGGAGTTGGAGTGTACTGGGCGTCATAGAAAGTGCGCAGGTCCTAAGTAGGAATGTACAGGACCCCAGTGGGATTGTGCAAGGCGTCATAGAAAGTGTGCAGGTCCTAAGTAGGGATGTGCAGGACCCCAACGGGAGTGTGCAGCACGTCATAGAAAGTGTGCAGGACCCAAATGGTAGCGTACAGGGCGTCATAGAAAGTGTGAAGAACCCTAACGGGAGTGTGCAGGACGTCATAGAGATGGCGCAGGTCCCGAGGAGTTGGAGTGTGTAGGGCGTCATAGAAAGTGCGCAGGTCCTAAGTAGGAATGTACAGGACCCTAATCGGAGTGTGCAGGACGTCATAGAAAGTGCGCAGGTCCTAAGTAGGGATGTGCAGGACCCCAACGGGAGTGTGCAGCACGTCATAGAAAGTGTGCAGGACCCAAATGGTAGCGTGCAGGGCGTCATAGAAAGTGTGAAGAACCCTAACGGGAGTGTGCAGGACGTCATAGAGATTGCGCAGGTCCCAAGGAGTTGGAGTGTGCAGGGCGTCATAGAAAATGCACAGGTCCCGAGTGGGAGTGTGCAGGTCATCAAAAGTTAGCAGGACCCCAGCGGAAGTGTGCAGGGCGTCATAGAAAGTGTGCAGGACCTCAGTGGGAGTGTGTAGGTCGTCATAGAAAGTGTGCAGGACGTCGTAGAAAGTGTGCAGGACCCTAATCGGAGTGTGCAGGACGTCATAGAAAGTGCGCAGGTCCTAAGTAGGAATGTGCAGGACCCCAGCGAAAGTGTGCAGGACGTCATAGAAAGTGTGCAGGACCTCAGTGGGAGCGTGCAGGGCGTCATATTAAGTGTGCAGGACCCTAATCGGTGTGTGCAGGACGTCAAAGAAAGTGCGCAGGTCCTAAGTAGGAATGTACAGGACCCCAGTGGGAGTGTGCAGGGCGTCATAGAAAGTGTGCAGAACCCTATTCTTAGTGTGCAGGGCGTCAAAGAAAGTGCGCAGGTCCTAAGTAGGAATGTACAGGACCCCAGTGGGATTGTGCAAGGCGTCATAGAAAGTGTGCAGGACCCTTTTCGTAGTGTGCAAGACGTCATATTAAGTGTGCAGGACCCTAATCGGTGTGTGCAGGACGTCATAGAAAGTGCGCAGGTCCTAAGTAGGGATGTGCAGGACCCCAACGGGAGTGTGCAGCACGTCATAGAAAGTGTGCAGGACCCAAATGGTAGCGTGCAGGGCGTCATAGAAAGTGTGAAGAACCCTAACGGGAGTGTGCAGGACGTCATAGAGATTGCGCAGGTCCCAAGAAGTTGGAGTGTGCAGGGCGTCATAGAAAATGCACAGGTCCCGAGTGGGAGTGTGCAGGTCATCTAAAGTTAGCAGGACCCCAGCGGAAGTGTGCAGGGCGTCATAGAAAGTGTGCAGGACCTCAGTGGGAGTGTGTAGGTCGTCATAGAAAGTGTGCAGGACCCTATTCGGAGTGTGCAGGACGTCATAGAAAGTGTGCAGGACCCTAATCGGAGTGTGCAGGACGTCATAGAAAGTGCGCAGGTCCTAAGTAGGGATGTGCAGGACCCCAACGGGAGTGTGCAGCACGTCATAGAAAGTGTGCAGGACCCAAATGGTAGCGTGCAGGGCGTCATAGAAAGTGTGAAGAAGCCTAACGGGAGTGTGCAGGACGTCATAGAGATTGCGCAGGTCCCAAGGAGTTGGAGTGTGCAGGGCGTCATAGAAAATGCACAGGTCCCGAGTGGGAGTGTGCAGGTCGTCAAAAGTTAGCAGGACCCCAGCGGAAGTGTGCAGGGCGTCATAGAAAGTGTGCAGGACCTCAGTGGGAGTGTGTAGGTCGTCATAGAAAGTGTGCAGGACCCTATTCGGAGTGTGCAGGACGTCATAGAAAGTGTGCAGGACCCTAATCGGAGTGTGCAGGACGTCATAGAAAGTGCGCAGGTCCTAAGTAGGGATGCGCAGGACCCCAACGGGAGTGTGCAGCACGTCATAGAAAGTGTGCAGGACCCAAATGGTAGCGTGCAGGGCGTCATAGAAAGTGTGAAGAACCCTAACGGGAGTGTGCAGGACGTCATAGAGATTGCGCAGGTCCCAAGGAGTTGGAGTGTGCAGGGCGTCATAGAAAGTGCGCAGGTCCTAAGTAGGAATGTACAGGACACCAGTGGGATTGTGCAAGGCGTCATAGAAAGTGTGCAGGTCCTAAGTAGGGATGTGCAGGACCCCAACGGGAGTGTGCAGCACGTCATAGAAAGTGTGCAGGACCCAAATGGTAGCGTGCAGGGCGTCATAGAAAGTGGGAAGGACCCTAACGGGAGTGTGCAGGACGTCATAGAGATTGCGCAGGTCCCAAGGAGTTGGAGTGTGCAGGGCGTCATAGAAAGTGCGCAGGTCCTAAGTAGGAATGTACAGGACCCCAGTGGGATTGTGCAAGGCGTCATAGAAAGTGTGCAGGTCCTAAGTAGGGATGTGCAGGACCCCAACGGGAGTGTGCAGCACGTCATAGAAAGTGTGCAGGACCCAAATGGTAGCGTGCAGGGCGTCATAGAAAGTGTGAAGAAGCCTAACGGGAGTGTGCAGGACGTCATAGAGATTGCGCAGGTCCCAAGGAGTTGGAGTGTGCAGGGCGTCATAGAAAATGCACAGGTCCCGAGTGGGAGTGTGCAGGTCATCAAAAGTTAGCAGGACCCCAGCGGAAGTGTGCAGGGCGTCATAGAAAGTGTGCAGGACCTCAGTGGGAGTGTGTAGGTCGTCATAGAAAGTGTGCAGGACCCTATTCGGAGTGTGCAGGACGTCATAGAAAGTGTGCAGGACCCTAATCGGAGTGTGCAGGACGTCATAGAAAGTGCGCAGGTCCTAAGTAGGGATGTGCAGGACCCCAACGGGAGTGTGCAGCACGTCATAGAAAGTGTGCAGGACCCAAATGGTAGCGTGCAGGGCGTCATAGAAAGTGTGAAGAACCCTAACGGGAGTGTGCAGGACGTCATAGAGATTGCGCAGGTCCCAAGGAGTTGGAGTGTGCAGGGCGTCATAGAAAATGCACAGGTCCCGAGTGGGAGTGTGCAGGACCCCAGTGGGATTGTGCAAGGCGTCATAGAAAGTGTGCAGGTCCTCAGTAGGGATGTGCAGGACCCCAACGGGAGTGTGCAGCACGTCATAGAAAGTGTGCAGGACCCAAATGGTAGCGTGCAGGGCGTCATAGAAAGTGTGAAGAAGCCTAACGGGAGTGTGCAGGACGTCATAGAGATTGCGCAGGTCCCAAGGAGTTGGAGTGCGCAGGGCGTCATAGAAAATGCACAGGTCCCGAGTGGGAGTGTGCAGGTCATCAAAAGTTAGCAGGACCCCAGCGGAAGTGTGCAGGGCGTCATAGAAAGTGTGCAGGACCTCAGTGGGAGTGTGTAGGTCGTCATAGAAAGTGTGCAGGACCCTATTCGGAGTGTGCAGGACGTCATAGAAAGTGTGCAGGACCCTAATCGGAGTGTGCAGGACGTCATAGAAAGTGCGCAGGTCCTAAGTAGGGATGTGCAGGACCCCAACGGGAGTGTGCAGCACGTCATAGAAAGTGTGCAGGACCCAAATGGTAGCGTGCAGGGCGTCATAGAAAGTGTGAAGAACCCTAACGGGAGTGTGCAGGACGTCATAGAGATTGCGCAGGTCCCTTTAGCAGGACCCCAGCGGAAGTGTGCAGGGCGTCATAGAAAGTGTGCAGGACCTCAGTAGGAGTGTGTAGGTCGTCATAGAAAGTGTGCAGGACCCTATTCGGAGTGTGCAGGACGTCATAGAAAGTGTTCAGGACCTCTAATCGGGGTGTGCAAGGCGTCATAGAAAGTGTGCAGGTCCTCAGTAGGGATGTGCAGGACCCCAACGGGAGTGTGCAGCACGTCATAGAAAGTGTGCAGGACCCAAATGGTAGCGTGCAGGGCGTCATAGAAAGTGTGAAGAAGCCTAACGGGAGTGTGCAGGACGTCATAGAGATTGCGCAGGTCCCAAGGAGTTGGAGTGCGCAGGGCGTCATAGAAAATGCACAGGTCCCGAGTGGGAGTGTGCAGGTCATCAAAAGTTAGCAGGACCCCAGCGGAAGTGTGCAGGACGTCATAGAAAGTGCGCAGGGCCTCAGTGGGAGTGTGCAGGGCGTCATAGAAAGTGTGCAGGACCCTATTCGGAGTGTGCAGGACGTCATAGAAAGTGTGCAGGACCCTAATCGGAGTGTGCAGGACGTCATAGAAAGTGCGCAGGTCCTAAGTAGGGATGTGCAGGACCCCAACGGGAGTGTGCAGCACGTCATAGAAAGTGTGCAGGACCCAAATGGTAGCGTGCAGGGCGTCATAGAAAGTGTGAAGAACCCTAACGGGAGTGTGCAGGACGTCATAGAGATTGCGCAGGTCCCAAGGAGTTGGAGTGTGCAGGGCGTCATAGAAAATGCACAGGTCCCGAGTGGGAGTGTGCAGGTCATCAAAAGTTAGCAGGACCGCAGTGGGAGTGTGCAGGACGTCATCAAGAGTGTAGAATTTGGAAAAAGGTTTTTCAATTTTTTAGTGCTAAATCTTAACCTTTTGTGGAGAAGAAATAGATAGGAAAACATGAATCTTGAGGAGCGTGCGACGCGTTCTGAGATTAACGCAGAACTCCGACATTTTTTTTGTAAGTTTTAGGATACAAGCAGCAGCTCCACTTCCGCACCTTCTCTGTTCGCCACTCATTGCAACATTTTGCGTCATTTCGAATCCCTAATTTCCAAAAACCAGTTTTATATATGTTGCAAGTCTGAGCTTCTCAAAATCTGCACCACAAATATATAAACAACCACCTACTAATTTCATTCATTGAGAACAAGGGCATGATGTTGGTCAATTAGGGAAACATCACATAATATGAGAATGCGTTTTTCCTTATAATGATAGAGACTGTAAAGCGAGAATAATCGCTTGTGAACTTTACAAATTGGAAGAAAGGGCAGTGGGTAGCGACGTAAGGGAAGGAAGTACAGAAGGGGTTGTGAATTTTGTGCCGGTAGCAACCGACGATTTACCACTGGCTTCTTATGTTTTGCTTTATGATCCCACATTTTGATACCCCCACGGCCTGCTGTAAATGTACGGCACCCTGCTCTGCTCAGGAGAGTCCATACGTACAGCAACTTTCGGGTAGACGGAAGTCAGTCACCACCGTTCTAACAAACTAATCCGTCTCAGGTAGTTGGCTCACGCAAAAGTTTCTGTGAGCGAAAACTTCGCTAGGCCTCGCTAGTATATATATATATATATATATATATATATATATATATATATATATATATATATATATATATATATATATATATATATATATATATATATATATATATATATATATATATATATATATATATATATATATATATATATATATATATATATATATATATATATATATATATATATATATATATATAGACACACACAACTATAAATTCACTTATTTAATTCAAACTTAATTTGTTTGCGGTGGTTTTGCTCTCATAGACATCTAATGTGCGAACAAAGGGGCGACGGAAAAGTACTCATCAATATATCTTGAGTAGTGAGTAACTATAATACTACCTTCGAACAGAGGAGAAATCACGAACAACCAACGCTTGACTATCAGAGTATATCAAACGAATAATATCGATTTTCCAATTACCTCTGATATTTTTTCAGAGACGAGATGGTTTTAACTGCCCTTGGCGTCAAACATTACGTGAGGGGCAAGATTTCCATAATTGATGAGAAAGTGAATTTCTGTCCAATCACAGAACTGCTATAGCCATTTATTCGAATATTCGAATAAAAACTCAATTGATTGTCTTTGGCATGTTAATGAATAGACGAAACCCCACTTTTTAATCAAATATGAGAACCTTTCACTTACCCTAATGTGTGATAACAAGTGCTGTAGAAGCCATTCCGATCATGAAGAGAAAAGTAGATTTATTCGAAAAAATCGATATTATTCGTTTGATATACTGTATTGACTATGCATCGACTCGCTACACGGACTACTTAAAAACAACATACTGCACAACTCAGCTCCTACGAAAGCATGAATATGCTGCGGAGAACGAAGCTACTACTCAGGATTCATAAACAGATGGGCTTCATTTTCATTCCGACCAGGGATGAGCGGAATAAAAATATGAAATTTCGGAAATCGGGTTTCGGAACAAATTGTTTTCTCTCGGGTTTCGGAAACCGGGCGCGAAATGGCTGAAAATGCGCGGAAATGCGGTTTTCGGAACGCGAAACGCGGAAAAAATCAGAAATCATCTAATGTTTTCTTACGCTCCAGATTACCCGATATTTTCGCGTTCCCCAGCGTTTTCTGCGGTTTTCGGAATGCGGAACGCGAAATGCCAAAAATGCGCGAAACTGCGGGCTTCGGAACGCGAAACGCGGAACTCCGCTCATCTCTGATTCCGACGTCTCACCTGTACGGTTGATCCACAGCCCATCTGCGAATCACTTTGTGATTTGGTTCCTATTGCCGCCATCCATTTTCTACATAGTTTTCCCTGACGCAAATTTCGTCAATGCGGTATTCAACGATGCCAGAGCCAAAAAGACGCTTTTACACAACATTGCATTCGCTTTACTGTGAAATCCGTACAAGTCCAAAACGCTATCAGACTGGACAAAGTTTGAGTAAGCGAACCGGGGAGGTGCTGCCATCTGAATCATGCCCCTGAAATGCACCGTATACCTGCCGGGAAAGCTTTATTTCTCGGCTTTTTCGCGGCGAGCATTATTTGGCGGCTATTTGTCGGCTATTACGCGGCACGAAGGCATTTTGTGGCTATTTCTCGGTCAAAATTCTCAGGATCGGTCAGGATAGATGGAATTTGCCATGTTTTGTTCTGTGATCGGCTGGAATTGTGCAAGGGAATGCACATTTTCAGCGGAATACTGGAGTCAAAAAGACGCTTTTTCACAACATTGCAATCGCTTTACTGTGATGAACACGGAACTTTCCGTGAAAGTTTAATCAATTTTGAAGTGAGTTGTGGCAATGCGGTGCTTTGTGCGAGCAAAACGAGGCGCAAAACGCCGTTTTTGCAAGCAATCTGCTCTGTTCTTAAGTTATGTAGGGCCCCCGTCATGCGGTCAAGTTTGAATTTTATCAGTGACAACATTTTTATCACTTCATTTTTCCCGTTTTGCGTCTTTCTTATACATATCGACCGGGTGGGGCTAGGACAGCCGGCTTTCAGCCGACTATGACGGGGACCTAATCTCAGAAAAATAAAAACAAGTTACTTGTAACATAAAAGGCCGAAAACAAGTTACTTGTAACATATCTGAGCCGATGTAAGTTACTTGCGACTTATCTCAGGTCATTTAAGTTACATGTGACATATCGGCGGGATACTGCGTGCGGTGCGCCTCCGATATGTTACATGTAACTTAAATGACTTGAGATGAATCGCAAGTAACTTACATCAGCTTGGATATGTTACAAGTAACTTGTTTTCGGTTTCTGAGAGGATCCTGCGTGCAGTGCGCCTCCGATATGTTACATGTAACTTAAATGGCACAATATAAGTCGCAAGTAACTTAAATCGGCCGAGAAGATATTTCCAAGGGGGATGTACGACGCACTCGCGGGTTCAGGCTTACGACTGGCGTTGGTTCAATTACCCAAGTTTGAGGTACTTGACCCCACACCAGCAGGGAAGGCCCCGCACAACATTTTTTTTTGCTTAGTGTGTGGTCTGAGACGCGCGCTCTGCGTCGCGTGTCCTCAGAACTTTTTTTTCAAGTTTAAAACTAACTATCGGACAAGTAGTGGATGGCTTACGTTATTTGTTTGGAGCTTGTAAATTAGTAGGATTAAGGTCGTTCCAAGCTGATACTTCAATTGTTCGCGATTTGTTTTATAATTGTTCATCTGTAAGATTACACTTGTCCACCCCGCCCATGCACAACTTTCAAACTAGTTATAAACTACTAATCGTTTGGTTGTTTTGTATTTGTCCAATTGTTGTACTTAAGATATCCGTCATACTCAACGGACAACCTACCATCTACTAATACTCCACTTCAATTTAAGTTGATTTACAACTAAACGAAAAGCTCATTTGACATATTTACTCGAAAACAACAACAGAAAAAACAATGATGCGGCAGTGATTTCGGACTTCAGAGAACGGTGTACATAGATGTTTTTCTTCGCCAAGGGCCCTATCTCGTTTCGTGGCGTCCTCGCTTCTTTCCTCTTCGGGACTTTGTTGGCGTTGATGGAGGGGAATTGACGGATCGCCATCCATGAACTTGTCCTGCGGTGCTGCTTCTGTCCAACTAAAATCGCATTTCATTCACCTCATCAAAGAGAGAAATTTTACACTTGGCATACTCGCTCGCATGCAGCGATAGGTTCAAGGAATCACTGTAGGAGTCAACAATCATTCGTGTTGTTTTCAGCGGCATATGCTCCGTCCCGACGCAGCTTGCGCTTAAAATTACATTAAAAGACAGTTACGACTTATCGCAAATATTCAGAGCAATAAGATCGTTCACTTCAATTTCACTGATTTTGGGATGTATCGAGATGTAGAGTCTGTTTCATTCCAAATGATTTCATGTTTTCGGTTATCACAGCGCGGAGCGGTGGCTTTTTCGTCGAAACCTCCTTGTCACTGCTTATATTTCACCGAGGCCCACCGCTCCGCTGCTGGTGATAATCGTAATCAACAGGTCACTAGGCATGTACCAGAGCTTAGCTACTCAAACATTAGATTCATTTTCTAAGTTCAAAGACCCCAGATTTTAGAAACAGAAATATGATACATGACGTCGGCATGGATCGTGAAGAGACTTCGCGTTCACTGTTGAAGGTTGGCGCAAACTCGGTGCACCTATGATATAGCATATGACACCTAGTTTGCGCCAACCTTCAACAGCGAACGCAAAGTCTCTTCACGAACCATGCCGACGGTACAAGGTACGTAAGTTGTGAAGGTACCCAAGTTAAGTTAGGAAAACTCTGAAGGTAGCGCGCTGAAAAACGGGTCAGAATTAGAGCTTCTAGGGCCCAAAGATGCCAGTTCGTGGATTTTTCTTGAGGAAGCAAGCCACGGACCTGACTACAATACCGCTGCTATCCAAAAGGAAAAAAATGGGCGAAATCGCCACAAAAGGGCAGCCAAAGCGTCTCAATGTGCTCGGTTTTCAATTTCGAAAAGAAAAAAATGTTCACCGTGCCCCAATTAATCCAACTATATAAAATAAAATTGAAATTTACTTATAAAACCTCTCTTTTAACATGGAGTTAGTTATGAACTTGATAATGTTATCACAAGATAATGAGCCAATCCGATGAAAAACAACCGTACGCGATCTCTAGCACTGCCAAAATGAAAATCCATTTCGCTTGGGAAAAGAATGTTCCTCTCGAGTTCGCAAAATATTCTTGCACGATTGACTAGATCACGACGTGCTGTACATTTCGGCGTTTTCGAAATTGAAAACGGAGCACTTTGAGGCGAGTTGTGGTCGGAAGGCGCTTTAGTTGCCCACTTTGCGATTTCGCCAATTTTTTCCCCTTGGATAGCAGCAGCATTGTATATGTGCAAAGTCAGAATATGAGACTACTTTCCCCAATATCAGTTGGAGATGTCAGTCGATCTATGAGCACGTTCTCATTGTTCCTGTTTTTGTCTTTCTTTAAAGGCATCGTTCGCGCTGGAAATCAATTTTCATTTTTCAGGCTCAATTTCATGATTGAGCCCGGTAGACCACACTGGTAAACTTTGGCGCGTCAAAAACGTCGGACAATGATGTTGGAAGGCGTCAAAGATGAAGATCCGCCACCAATTCTCACCAGTCATCTAGCACTTTTTCCTAGAATGTTGGTGCGACCGCATGACAACATGAAAAACAGTTACAGCACGAACTCCACATGCAGAAAAACTCCGAAAATGACAGTGACGAGGCCTCCAAAAGCAGAAAAATCTCAAAAAGGTTTTTGGCGCGAAATTCAAATCCGTATTTACAATGTGTTCCGATTGACTTTTCTTTACAAATGAAGGTTTTTCATGTGCCCCTTCGACATTTTCGTTCCCTAGAGAGGCCAAGCTACACAAAAACATGAAAACATTATATACGATTTTCTGCGCGCACTTTAAGTGACAGGCTTGTACAATTTTCTATCATAACCGCTGTAGGTAGTAAGGTTTGTCCGATGGAAAAAGTGTCCACCCGCGCGGCCGGCGTGCCTGTCGAGGCGTATCTGAGACCTGTAAATCAAATAGCAGGACTGTCAGACGACTACTGAGCAACACCTCGGTCAGCTTTTCGCCGCCGTCGACAGGCTCGTCCGAAAGAATGCCTTAGCAACGGACGCCCTACACACACCCCGCCCGCATGGGCGGGGAGTCTTCTTCGGACAGACTCAGAATGGTTCTAGATGAACCTTTTCTTATCCCATTCACACCTAAAGCACAACTCACAATCGTGCGTGCAGTCGCTCGACCGTGCAGGGAAGACGTCAGAATCAAAATGAAGCCCACCTGTTCGTAGAACTCCAGAGAACTCACATCGTTGTTCGCAAGAAATTCACGCCATCGTAGGAGTTACAGTTCACCTCCGCACTGCCGTTCAGTCCGCAAAGTGCACGCTGATTGCGAAATCATGCTGCGGCGCGGTTGCGAGCATCCCCAGACAAGGATGTGGGATCACCCGGGTGCTTTTCGCTTTTGGTGCCCGGGGGTGTAGGACATATGGCGCGGCCCTTCGTGTGGCAGACGAACGCGGCGCGCTATTGCCACCCGGACGCAACCGTATGCTCGCCGCGCCATCGCGCTGCGACCGGTCACGCGAAACCGTGCGGAGTGGTCCATCAAGTGACATTGGAGCGAGTTCTGTGGTGGAAAGGCTGACCCATCAATAATGAAGGATGCACGATAATCGATCTCTCTAATCATCTTCCAGTACGGACACTCTCTAGTTGGCAAGGTGCAATCTCTTGAGCTTCGCGTCAGAAAAGAACGCGAAACGCGTTTCTGGGATATTTTTTGGTTTAGAATTGATTTAACTGAGTCGGATTGCCCCTAAACGTTCTCTATATTCAGTAAATTGAATTGAGAAAGTTTGTCTTAGTTTTTCGTGTGGTACTGTAATAATTTCGTTTTTCATTCTCTGTTATTCTAATAGAGGGAAAGTTCAAATCTTCATTATCTTTACTATCATTGTTGACTTCCTTATACTTAAAGCAGTTATGTCCCGATGATGTGTGTGTGTGTGTGTGTGTATGTGTGTGCATGTGTCCCCGATATCTTTGGAATGGCCGATCAAAACTTGTATGAAATGGTACCAACATTCAGGTGGGTGCGACATTTATCGATTACCAAAAATCAGCCCGACTCACCTCTTACGTGCCTCGGGCCAACCGAGTTTGTCCGTGGAGCGCACTTTTGGCCGTGGGTCATGATAACTTCTGCGAGTCGTCTAGCGATGCAAAAATGCAGGGCGTCATAAAGGTGTGCAGGACCCCAGTGAGGGTGTGCAAGACGTCATAGTAAGTGCGCAGGACCTAATCGGGTGTGCAGGACGTCATAAAAAGTGCGCAGGTCCTAAGTAGGAATGTGCAGGACCCCAGCGGAAGTGTGCAGGACGTCATAGAAAGTGTGCAGGACCCCAGTGGGAGTGTGCAGGGCGTCATAGAAAGTGTGCAGGACCCTAATCCCGGAGAGTGCAGGACGTCATAGAAAGTGCGCAGGTCCTAAGTAGGAATGTGCAGGACCCCAGCGGAAGTGTACAGGACGTCATAGAAAGTGTGCAGGACCTCAGTGGGAGTGTGCAGGGCGTCATAGAAAGTGTGCAGGGCCATAAACGGAGTGTGCAGGACGTCATAGAAAGTGCGCAGGTCCTACGTAGGAATGTGCAGGACCCCAGTGGGAGTGTGCAGGGCGTCATAGAAAGTGTGCAGGACCTCAGTGGGAGTGTTCAGGGCGTCATAGAAAGTGTGCAGGACCCTAATCGAAGTGTGCAGGACGTCATAGAAAGTGCGCAGGTCCTAAGTAGGAATGTGCAGGACCCCGTGGGAATGTGCAGGGCGTCATAGAAAGTGTCCAAGACCCTAATTGGAGTGTGCAGGACGTCATAGAAAGTGTGCAGGTCCTAAGTAGGAATGTGCAGGACCCAGCGGAAGTGAGCAGGACGTCATAGAAAGTGTGCAGGACCCCAGTGGGAGTGTGCAGGGCGTCATAGAAAGTGTGCAGGACCATAATCGGAGTGTGCAGGACGTCATAGAAAGTGCGCAGGTTCTACGTAGGAATGTGCAGGACCCCAGTGGGAGTGTGCAGGGCGTCATAGAAAGTGTGCAGGACCTCAGTGGGAGTGTTCAGGGCGTCATAGAAAGTGTGCAGGACCCTAATCAAAGTGTGCAGGACGTCATAGAAAGTGCGCAGGTCCTAAGTAGGAATGTGCAGGACCCCAATGGGAGTGTGCAGGACGTCATAGAAAGTGTTGCAGGACCTCGGTGGGAGCGTGCAGGGCGTCATGAAGAAAGTGTGCAGGACCCTAATCGGGTGTGCAGGACGTCATTGAAAGTGCGCAGGTCCTAAGTAGGAATGTGCAGGACCCCAGCGGAAGTGTTCAGGGCGTCATAGAAAGTGTGCAGGACCTCAGTGGGAGTGTGCAGGGCGTCATAGAAAGTGTGCAGGACCCTAATTGGAGTGTGCAGGACGTCATAGAAAGTGCGCAGGTCCTAAGTAGGAATGTGCAGGACCCCAGCGGAAGTGTGCAGGACGTCATAGAAAGTGTGCAGGACCTCAGTGGGAGTGTGCAGGGCGTCATAGAAAGTGTGCAGGACCATAATCGGAGTGTGCAGGACGTCATAGAAAGTGCGCAGGTCCTACGTAGGAATGTGCAGGACCCCAGTGGGAGTGTGCAGGGCGTCATAGAAAGTGTGCAGGACCTCAGTGGGAGTGTTCAGGGCGTCATAGAAAGTGTGCAGGACCCTAATCGAAGTGTGCAGGACGTCATAGAAAGTGCGCAGGTCCTAAGTAGGAATGTGCAGGACCCCAGTGGGAGTGTGCAGGACGTCATAGAAAGTGTTGCAGGACCTCAGTGGGAGCGTGCAGGGCGTCATAGAAAGTGTGCAGGACCCTAATCGGAGTGTGCAGGACGTCATTGAAAGTGCGCAGGTCCTAAGTAGGAATGTGCAGGACCCCAGTGGGAGTGTGCAGGACGTCATAGAAAGTGTGCAGGACCTCAGCGGGAGTGTGCAGGGCGTCATAGAAAGTGTGCAGGACCCTAATCGGAGTGTGCAGGACGTCATAGAAAGTGCGCAGGTCCTAAGTAGGAATGTGCAGGACCCCAACGGAAGTGTGCAGCACGTCATAGAAAGTGTGCAGGACCCAAATGGTAGCGTGGAGGGCGTCATAGAAAATGTGAAGAACCCAACGGGAGTGTGCAGGACGTCATAGAGAGTGCGCAGGTCCCCAGTTGGAGTGTGCAGGGCGTCGTAGAAAATGCACAGGTCCCGAGTGGGAGTGTGCAGGTCATCGAAAGTTAGCAGGACCGCAGTGGGAGTGTGCAGGACGTCACCAAGAGTGTAGAATTTGAAAAAAGGTTTTTCAATTTTTAATGCTAAATCTTAACCTTTTGTGGAGAGGAAATAGATAGGAAAATATGAATCTTGAGAAGCGTGGGACGCGTTCTGAGATTGGCGCAGAACTCCTGCGACATTTTTTCCAGTTTTAGGATACAAGCAGCAGCTTCACTTCCGCACCTTCTCTGTTCGCCACTCATTGCAACCGCTCAGTCATTTCGAATCCCTAACTTCCAAAAACCAGTTTTATATATGTTGCAAGTCTGAGCTTATCAGAATCTGCACCACAAAAACATAAACAACCACCTACTAATTTCATTCATTGAGAACAAGGGCATGATGTTGGTCAACTAGGGAAACATCATATAATATGAGAATGCGTTTTTCCTTATCATGATAGAGACGGTAAAGCGAGAATAATCGCTTGTGAACTTTACAAATTGGAAGAAAGGGCAGTGGGTAGCGACGTAAGGGAAGGAAGTACAGAAGGGGTTCTGAATTTTGTGCCGGTAGCAACCGACGATTTACCGCTGGCTTCTTATGTTTTGCTTTATGATCCCACATTTTGATATACCCACGGCCTGCTGTAAATGTACGGCACCTTGCTCTGCTCAGGAGAGTACTTTCGGGTAGGCGGAAGTCAGTCACCACCGTTCTAACAAACTAATCCGTCTCAGGTAGTTGGCTCATGCAAAAGTTTCTGTGAGCGAAAACTTCGCTAGGTCTCGCTAGTATTAGTTATTAGTATTAGTATTAGTATTATAGTCAATTAGTGTTATTATGTGAGCACTGCATTACATTATTGTTATGCAAGGCAGGAATACTTTAAAAAATAATTTCTATATAGTGTTCTATACTACCTAAAAACTATATATTGCTATTTCACGCTATCCTATCCTTTATCGTAGTATACTAATCTATGCTATATTATCCTTCCATATAATAATATTATACTGTTCTATACCAATTTATCCTCTAATACAGTAGCGGTCATAAATCTATTGACATGGCTTTTTCGCCAATAATGTTTTTATACATATCTTGGGCTGGCCTTGTCGAAATTTGCTGAAACCTTAATATGCTATGAGGCATCACAACTCTTGATTTACACATACACGGGATTCAGTTTGGGGGTGCAATTTTTAAATTAAGAATTTAGTTATCATTTTTTGGTATTATTTCAAGTTAGCACTATTCCCACAAAACATGGCTATTTCAACTCCAAACACGTTACAGTTATTCACCATTTGAAGACCCTCTACATCCGTTGTAAAACCTTGTAAAAGATTAATTTCTATCAGTTTTTTTTTTCAGAAATAATTTTAAAATGAATTTATGTGATATTGCACCTATTACATATCCCTCGTTGACGTTATCGATAATGATAAATAAATTCCATATTCGAAAACTGCACCATCAAAAGTTCATCTTGTGTATGTGTGAAGCAAGAGTTGTGATGCCTCTTAGCATACTAAAGTTGGACCAAGCCAAGATATGTATAAAAACATTATTAGCGAGAAGGCCATGTCAATAGATTTATGACCCCTACTGTATGAACAACTAGATATATGTAC
Organism: Aplectana chamaeleonis; assembly: GCA_029168955.1. Classification (NCBI taxonomy): domain Eukaryota; kingdom Metazoa; phylum Nematoda; class Chromadorea; order Rhabditida; family Cosmocercidae; genus Aplectana; species Aplectana chamaeleonis. The sequence goes on from JAPDOI010000238.1 coordinate 389,508, forward strand.
ACAAACACTCAATATTATGTATTTTCAAACAAAATATTCCAATGCAACTATGTACAAACAATTATTATTATTGTTATTATTATTAGTCTTGGCATCACTAATACAATCACCAGTTACTGAGCATCACGAAATTGCAATCAAATAGTAGTTCCAGTTACATTTCTCGACATGTACATATATACAATACATCTATATTCTTCTTTGACGGTCGCGCACACGGAGATGTCTCTTCTCGTTCGGGTTCTGAAATGGATCTGGGGAGCGCCAGATTTTGAAAGAATGGCAGAAGGGAAGCAAAGCCGAAAACGAAATGCAGAGAGTAATTATTCATGATTCCTAGAGATCATGATAAGCCTTCTCTCAGCACGCTGATGGCTACTGATCTGGGTGGGAGGAGTAGCGATAAGGAAGGATTGAGAAGGCAGAATAAGAAAAACAATCCTAAAACCCACAAAACCTCTATGAATCCAACTCACCTGTGTTCCTTATTATGTAGTAGTAGTTGAGCGGAGCGAATAGCGCAGTAATAGAGGGAAAATAGAAAATGCGGAAGAGATGGTCAAATTTCAATCGAGTGGAGGCGAAACCCGCAGGAAATGGGCAAAACAGGTGTAGAACAGCCCTGACTGAGAATATCTGACGACGAATAAGCGGCAAAATATGGAGGAAAAAGACGATTTTAGGAGCGAAACGGTCGAATTTCAGTATATGACGTTGGAAAGGCGATATACAGCTGAATATACGGAGGGATTAGAGAATACGAGAGATAGCAGGATATTTGGAGGGGAGAGACGTTGTATGGCGTCCCCTACTCAGAAAAATGAAAACAAGTTACTTGTAACATAAAAGGCCGAAAACAAATTACTTGTAACATATCTGAGCCGATGTAAGTTACTTGCGACTTATCTCAGGTCATTTAAGTTACATGTAACATATCGGTGGGATACTGCGTGAAGTGCGCCTCCGATATGTTACATGTAAGTTAAATGACTTGAGATAAGTCGCAAGTAACTTACATCAGCTTAGATATGTTACAAGTAACTTGTTTTCGATTTCTGAGAAGACACTGCGTGAAGTGCGCCTCCGATATGTTACATGTAACTTAAATGGCACAATAAAGTCGCAAGTAACTTAAATCGGCCTAGAAGATATTTACCAGGGGGATGTACGACGCACTCGCGGGGTCAGGCTTAAGACTGGCGTTCCTGTTGGTTCAATTACCCAAGTTTGAGGTACTTGACCCCCCACCAGCAGGGAAGGCCGTGCACCGCATTTTGTTGCGTAGTGTGCGGTCTGGGACGCGCCCTCCGTGTCGCGTGTCGTCTGCGTCACGTGATGGCCACCCATAGTGAAAATTCAAATGTAATTTACATGTAACATAAGTGTAACTTACATGTAATATAAATTTAAGTTACATGTAATATAAATGTATGTTACATGTAATATAAATGTAAGTTACTTGAGACATTCAAGTAAGTTACATTTATATTACAAGTAACTTGTTTTGATTTTTCTGAGTAGTCCGCCCGCCAACTTGGACGTCTGCGGACAACTCGTCCACCTGAGTACCGCGCTGCGGCGGCGCGGCGTGTTACTGTAGCCATCGGGTGGCTATAGCGCTGCGCTCTCCGGCTGTCACACGAAGGGTCGCGCCATTCGACCGCCATCCGGTGCCCGGGTGATCCCACCGCCCGGGTGATCCCACATCCCTGTCTGAGGATACTCGCGACCGCTCCGCAGAACGATTGCGCAATCAGCGCGCACTTTGCGGACTGAACGGCAGTGCGGAGGTGAACTGTAAGTTATGCAATATGTTGTTTTTGAGTAGTCCGTGTAGCAAGTCTATGCAATGTCAAGCGTTAGTTGTTCGTCATTTTTCCTCTGTTTCAAAGTAGTTTTACACTTAAGGGTTCTCAAGATATATTGAAGATTAGTTGTCCATTGCCCCTTGGCTTGCACATTAGTTGTCTATGAAGTAAACCACCGCAAACAATTTAAGTTTGAATTAGATAAGTGAATTTATAGTTGTGCGTGTGCAGATATATTGTTTTATACTTGTTCAAGGCGTTATAGTTAGTTTTTAACTTTAGTAAAAAGTTCTGAGTCGTCTGCGTCACGTGATGGCCACCCATAATGAAAATATAAATGTAAGTTACATGTAACATAAGTGTAACTTACATGCAAGATAAATTTAAGTTACATGTAATATAAATGTAAGTTACTTGAGACATTCAAGTAAGTTACATTTATATTACAAGTAACTTGTTTTGATTTTTCTGAGATAGGGCATCCCAAAAACCAATGAAGCTGTACTGAAGAATCTGATTGGTATGAAAAATTGTGATAGTCCCTAATTGCGCTTTAGGATAAGTTGTCCGCGCAAGGTACGTTAGGACAGCGACTATAGCGCCAGAAACGATAGAAATGTGATCCCCAACACGACTGTTGATAAATAAGTTTCCGCAAGGAATCCTGACTTCGACAGTGATTCCTTAAACCTATCGATGCATACGAACAAGAATACAAAGTGTGTATATTTTCTCATTGATCCGGTTAATGAATCACAATGTGTATTCAGTTGAACCGAAGCAGCACCGCAGGACGACTTCATGGATGGCCAGTTCCACTATTCCTCTCCACCTAGCTCAACAAAGTCCCAAAGAGGACTGAAAAGAGGACGCCACGAGATTCGGCACGAAATGGGACCTGCTGGTGAAGAAAGACTCTACACGGCTCCCTGAACCTGCGTCCGAATTTACTGTCGCATCGTTGTATTTTTCTGTGGTTGTTTTCGAGTAAACATGTCAAATGAGCCTTTCACTAAGTTTTAGATTACTTGAAGTAGAGTATTAGTAGATGGTAAGTTGACCATTGAGTATGATGGAGAAGTTAAGTTCAACATTTGGATAAATACATAACAACTAAACTATTAGTAGTTTATAATGAGTTTGAAAGTTGTGTATGAGGGAGATGGACAAGTTTAATCGCACAATTAAACAACTATAAAACAAACTATGAACAACTAAAGTATCAGTCCGAAACGACCTTAACCCTACTAACCTACAAGCTCCACACAAGTAACGTAAGCCATCCGTTACTTGTCCAATAGTTAGTTTTTAACTTGAGTAAAAAGTTCTGAAGAGATGTCGACAACTATCATCGACTGCTCTGTTCGTCGCACAACCTCACCGATAATTGAGAACTGCAAAATTACCTTCAGGGCCCTTCTTGAAAATCTTGTTACGCTGGAATACAGTGCTTCCAAAGGCCCGACCCCCTCCAGCCACCACCACAGGCCCGTCCCCCTTCCTGGTTTTCGAATTCAATAGCGGCTAGATGGATGGATGAATTCCAACAAGTCTTCGTTCTTCAGTACATTGCCAGACTGTCTCCTTATACTGGCTCGCTCTCGCACAACGGTTGCGATTGAAGAGAAATACAGGCCTGAGACAACTCGTCCATCAATTTTTCACCCTTAAAATATAGGCATGTTTAGGGATCCATAACTCTGTTCAAAGGGGGTCTTGAACGATTTCTGAGACACCACTGTGATCAGCGTGTGACCCTCTCCAAGAAAAGCATGAAATCTGAAAAATAATTTTCTGGGTGTACTGTGCCTTTAAACTGCAATCTCTGTTGGTGAGGAGAAAGGTGAACGCCTCGCTGCTGCTGCACAAAGTACTGTATCGACCGGACTTTGGTCCGACCCGGGCGTATTGTTGCAGTGAGAATATCGAGAACCAGGGGTGGAGCTTCAAAAATCCTACGCAAGAAATCATACCTCAACTGCAGGGGCCTTTTCTTCATTACTAGTGCGACCGCCGCATTTGAACGTCTCGGGAGGCTCAAATCTATCCATGTGGGTTATAAGGCACTCAGGAAACTTGTAACTGAACACTTCGAGAACGAGTATGGTAGGCGCTAATCCTTCGCGGAGCAATTTTTTTGACTCTCCGACAATACGGCCTTTGCGTGTATCTGCTTGAATCCATTACTTTATCTAATCGAAATACTGATAGTTTTTTCCCTTGTTATTGCTAGATGCTTTTTTGCTGACTTCGTATCTGATCGTTGCACATACCTATCAAAGTCAGGTTCAAAGACTTAGGTAAATAATTATAATATAGATTTGGCTTTCAACTGGATTCTTTAAATGTAGTGAAATTGTTCCAAACGGAATTGGCAGGCGCTCAATACATTGTCAGAGTCAAATCACGCGTCAGAAAGATTTTTGCTTCAAGTGTAGTTGAGATCAAATAAAAACGAGGTCAAGTCTAGCAAGGAAACGTCTTGATTAAATGTGCACAGCGAAAGCGTTATAGACATAAGGACTTTCAGGGTAGCGTCAATAGCCAATAAATGCTGGCCAATTTCGTTTTCGTGATTTTCAATAGGTGACGGAAGGTCTAGTACCCTTCGTGAGAGTTACCCTGAAAAGGCAGAAAAACATTCGAAAACCTTATTTCTAGCCCATAAGGCCACATTTCGTTCAGCCTTGTTGGTTGAGCCATAGTTTTTTTTCTTTATTTGCTCACCAGAGGACCTTCTGACGCGTGATTCGACTCTGATAAGTCATAGAGCACCTGCCAAATCCATTTGCACCAATTTCACTACATTCAAAAAATTAAGTTGAAAGCGAAATCTAATGAAACAACTTCGCGACATTCCAGAACAATGCCAACTCCTAAACCTTTTCTGCGGAGCCCAACTTTTGGGAATTATTTTCAGAAAAGCTCAGTCGGGAGGGCCCACTTGGGGCCCAAAGCGTCGTGCTACTCAGAAAAATATTTATGTTACATTTATGTTACAAGTAACTTGTTATGATTTTTTTGAGTGTGTGAGAGATAGCGAGGTAGGATGATTGGTAGGGCAAATCGATCCCGAGGGGCGGCGCATGTTAACAGGCTGCCACCTTCCACCAATGGACCGTTCAATCCGATTACTGGACTCCCGCCGTCCTCCTTTCCTCCTTTTTCGTCCTCCGTCCTCCGTGTCCTCTGTGTTCCCCCACGTACTTGCTGCTCATAATAGAATTTTAGGTGTATTTGAATTTAGTTGTTCCTTCTTCTTCTTCTTCTTCTGCAGCCACAGAGAGGGTCCTGTCATAGATCGAGGAACTGAGCCACAAGCGTCGGATTCGTCCACAGATCTACTGTTGTTAACGATGTCGGTCTCATCGGGCAGTTGAAAAGGTGCGCAGTAGTATGCCCTTTATTACCACAATCCGGGCACTCGTCAGGTCTGCTGCTATCGATCTTATGTAAATAAGACATAAGCATGGGGGAGTGCCCGCAGCGCAACGAGGCAAGGGTGCACCTGGCACGCCTACCGAGTTCCATCTCGGTTTCGCTGACCTCAGGCGGCACGACTCCGAGAATGGAGTTTACGGCGGTCTTGCATAAGTGATCCTTGACGAATTGGGTATGCTCAGCACGTAAGAGACGGAGGCGTTCTTGTTGTGCGTTAGTCCATCTCTGTATATTGATTTTCGTGGGAGCATCAGCAAACGGCTTTCTTATACCTCTCTCTCTCACGGGGTCTAATACTCTTCGCGACGGATGATTTGGCTGCTTCAGAATGTTTATGTACAGCTGTTGTGCGTGGAGTTGGCAATGGTCCTTAACTGGCAGGATGCGAGCTTCGGCGTGTTGGTGGAGCTCTACTGGAGAGCTTTTAGAACAGCCTGTTGCGATTCGCAATGCTCCATTTTGGATGCGCTGCAGCTTGGACCAGGTTGTGTCCGACACGATAGGCTGCCAGACTGGTGCAGCATACTCCAGGGCGGGCTGTACGATGGCCTTGTACGCGGTCAGGATCGTTTCTTTACTGCATCCCCAGGACGTTCCGCCGAGAGCACGTAGGACGTTAAGTCTTGTTTTCACTGCAGCTTGCTTCTGCTCAGTGTTCTTATGAAACCTCAGCGAAGGGCCCAACACGAGTCCGAGCAGCTTAGGGAATCGGGCGGCCGGCAGGCGAGTTTCGTCCCATTTCACCATGGGATGAGCACTGTGCTCCGCAGGATCAGTGGGAAAGACGGTGACGGATGATTTAACAGCAGAGACCGTGAGCACTTTGCGATCGAGAAAACATTTCAACTCGATCAAGTAGTCATTGATCTAACCGGCAGCTACATTAATGTCGCGATTCCGGCATAGAATGGTAATGTCATCCGCATATGCAACGGCCTTGATGTCTTGGGATGGAACGGGTAGATATTCAATATACAGGCTAAAAGAAGCAGGCGATAGAACTCCTCCTTGAGGTACGCCGGCGGCGATTTGGATCTTATTGGAGACGTGCCCTTGAAATAGCATATTTGCCCGACGTCCTTTGGTGAATGCGGTTATCCTCCGCTTCTGCCAGGGCGGAATGGTAGACGTTAACAGGCGCTCCGACAAAATGCCCAAATTCGCAGTGTCAGAAGCCTCCGTTAGGTCGAGGGCTACACCTACGGTTCACTGAGGTTTCATGGCATTGAAGCCGTCCAAAACATAGCTCACAATTCCCAGCAGGGCCCATTTTCCAATATTCGTAGTGGTGGAATGTAGCTTACGGAAATCATGTTGATACTTTTGTTTGCTATTATGTTCGGCAAGCTCCTCCACAGCCAATTTTTCCGGAACTTTGGCAATAGGTGAGAGAAGACTGATTGGCCTGTAACCTTTTGCCGTGGATGGTGATTTACCCGGCTTAGGCAATGGGATGACGCGTGCTACTTTCCAATCTTGAGGTAATGTACAGGTCCGAAACGATGTATTAATGACGTCAGCGAGCAGGGGTAGTAGTTCACTTGGCAGTCTCTTTAGAACTGCTGGGCTCAAGCCATCTGGCCCTACTGCCTTCGAGTTACTCATTTCCTTGATAACCTTCTCGACCTGAGCGGGCGTGACTGCATCATCTTCAGCCATAAGTGGCAATTTACAGAGTTCCCGAACAGTTATTCTATTCTGCTTCTCTCTTTTTGTTTTAGTTATGAAAAAATGCTTCCCAAGAGCATTTGCGGCCTCTTTCCCTGACTTAAAGACTCCGCCGTCGAATTCAATTGTGGAATTGTTGGCGGAGGTGAACTTTCCGGAGATCCTTTTCAAAGCCTTCCACGTTGCTGCAGCATCACTCCTGAAGTTCATCTTCTCAGTGAACTTTTCCCAAGATTCTTTCTTGTGCCTATCAAGGTCCATCCTGATCTCATTATCCAGCTCGGCAATGTCTGGGTCAAGATGATCAGCAGCTCTCTTTGCGTCCCTTGTCCTTATCTTCTGCAGTGTCTCCCTGGTGACATTGGGAAAGAAGGTCTTGACACGACCTTCAGGGATCGCAGCTTTCATCGCCTTCCGGATGGCATCAGAGAAGTGGCGCTCCTTCTGGTGTATATTGCCATTCCACGGATATTCGGCCGCTTGGCGGAGTGCAACCTCCCTGAACAGGCTCCAGTCTGCAAGGCCTAAATTGAGATAAGAACGATGACGAACACCTGTATAGGAGCCAAGAGAGATAGAGAGATTGATATTGACAAAGACAGGAATTTGATAACTGGAAAGAGTTGTCGATGTAGACCAAGAGCAGGCATTAGAGAGATTAGAAGAGACAAGGGAGATGTCTGGGCTGGAAGATCGGCCGTAGGCAGGGAGACGAAGTGGGCTGGTCATCGTTAAGGATAACCAGATCGCACTCCTCCGCCCATTCTTCGACGTCATTTCCTCTAGCATCAGAGTCAAGCGACGAGCAGAACGTGTGAGCATTGAAGTCACCCGCAAAGACAATTGAGGGAGATAGAGAGCAGTCATACAGCTGCTTGAGTAGAGGGATAGGGTTGTAGGTTGGTGGACAGGATGTAGGAGGAGGAATGTATATATTGAAAAGAGAAAGTGGAGTTTTTAGAGGTAGATGGATGGGGATGTACTCGAGAGTGCCATCCACTGGAGTGTTTGGAATGATGTGAGAGGGAAGAGAAGACAGAACAAAAGTAGAGACTCCGCCTCCCTGAGATGACCTAGGAGTATGATAAGCAGTATAGCCCGGGATGTTTGGATGTCGAGAGGTAGCAGAGGGAGAGAGTTTGGTTTCCTGAACCATGATAACATCCGGGTGATGAGTACGGGCAAAGAGAGATAATCCAGAAAGCTTGGCGCGAAGGCCGTTGAGATTGATATGTACAATAGAGAGGGGGCGGTTGGTAGATGAGGAATTTGAGTTACTGGAGGCGGAGCACACAACACAACGAAAGGAAGAATCGTGGTGCCTCACAGAGCTGAGACCCGAACAAGAGAAGTGCACCCACCTTTCGCATCCAAAACATTGGACGCTGGTTCCATACCAATTGACATCTCTGTCGCATGTGGCGCATGGGTACTTCTTCTTCGCGGGTCCTGGGTTCCCCTCGACGCCGGCTCTTTGCAGTAAGATCTTCAGGAGAGCTGCGGCCAGCCAGCACCTCTCCCATGACAAAAACCCTCTCCGCGGAGGGATTGACGTCGGTTTGCACGGAGGTGGTCTTCTTTCCTCCACACTGCCACGGCACGAACGTACGACATCTCGGCAGCTAGTTGTTAGTTCATGTTCATTGTTGTCAGTTCATGTGCTAGTTGTTCCTGTTCATGTTCATTATGTTTGCCTTAATAATAAGTTGTGAGTAATTTCTTTCGTTTATTTGTTCTGACCGCTTAAACCGGGTGAGATTTTGGATTGGTTTTGAGCTCTTTCGTAAACTTTAATCTTTTTTTGCGAAGCCCAACTTTTAGGAATTATTCTTTAGGGAAGCTTTTGAAGAGATAGGTCATCCGAATACAGTAAGGATTGAAACTCTCTTCCACTCCATCACTATGAATTCCACCCGAAAATGTTTGGATAACGACGAAAACCGTTCTATCTCTTAACCATCAGTTTTACGTTCCAACAGAAAATGGTTTTTTTTCAATACCTTGTTGCATGGAAATCCTCAATAAAATCAGGACAAGAGCTGCCATGACAGACCTTAACCACCTTGGACCTTTTCGTCGCTCAGCTTGATGATGAGGTCAGAAAGGATTTCGACGGACACAAGAAAGAAGAGTGGGAAAAGTTAACAGGGCAGTTGGATTCTAAGACGGACCGCGCAGCAACTTGGAGGATCCAACGGGAGCGCTCGGGAAAGCGCTCACCCGCCACCGCCTCCTATATTGAATTTGACAACAACGACTTCAAGTTGTAGGGGTACATCGGCGCATCGCTGGGATACTGGTCGACACTCCGTATCACCTCAAGACCGGCTTCTTTGACCACGGACGTCATCGAGGTAGCGCTAAGCGTGGCAAAGTTGACTTGAAAGCTGTGGTACACGTTAGCTCCTGCGATTTTGACGATGAAGTGTTACGCTTGTTGAGATCGCGTAATCGTTCAAACCTAGTAACCAATAATGATTGACCTTTCCAGTGCTTTTTTTGCCATGCTATGGGGAGGAAGTTATATAGTTTTGGTTCCGCGGACCAGAATTCTATGGCTCCGTTCAAGAGCTTCCATAGGCGACGGCAGGTGAAGATGAACCGACGCACCACACATATCACTAGTGCGACCATGGAGAAGTGCGTCAAAGCTACTCATAAACGGGTCGACTAGCACAATTGACTATTAATTTCTCGAGGTATTTGCCAATAAAGAAGGTTCGACACTTTTTGGGAAATTAACACGCCGATTAATGGGCTCGTCGCCCTTGGAGTCCTAGTTAATTTACTGTGCTTATCTGGGCCAAATTCCGGTCCCCAATTGCGTCTCGGCACGCTTTGCGCCCGCACGCTCCCGAGTCAGAAGAGCTTCCAGCGCCGCAGCCGCCGATCTGCTGACTCTAGGTGGCTTTTCGAAGCTGGAAACTAAGGGAAATTGCAGAAAATTGTTTAAAAAAGCCACATCGAATCGGCTTTGGCGCTGGAAACCCGACTGACTCGAACGCGTGCGGCTGCAGAGCGTGTCGAGACGCAATTGCGGACCGGAATTTGGCCCAGATAAGCACAGTACTTATTTATTGTTTTTCATCATTTTTGATGAAATTTATCTAATGAGCCTAAGTTTCATTTCCATTTCCCATTTTAGAAGAATCTATCTCAGAAATATTTTCAGTTCGCGAATTGTTCTTCGCGGCGTTGTGTATAGCTCTCGACTATACTGGAGTCGGTCCTGCAACACAAATCAGAACCTTGTTTTTCTACAAGGAGATGAAGAGGGCGTCGTAGTAGAAGCGTTCGCTTACATACAGCTGTCCTTTGTATGATAGGACTGCGAGAAGTATTAGGGTAATTGTGGATGTGTTCACTTACTCTGATCCATTTTATAGATTAGGGCACATTGTTAAAGGCATCGTTCGCGCTGAAAATCAATTTTCATTTTTCAGGCTCAATTTCATGATTGAGCCCGTTTGACCACACTGGTAAATTTTGGGGCGTCAAAAACGCTGGGCAATGAGGTTAGAAGGCGTCAAAAATGAAGATCCGCCACCAATTCTCACCAGTCATCTAGCACTTTTTCCTAGAATGTCGGTGCGACCGTAAGACAACATGAAAAATAGTTACGGCACGAACTCCACATGCAGAAAAACTCCGAAAACGACAGTGACGAGGCCTCCAAAAGCAGAAAAACTTGAAAAAGGATTTTGGCGCGGAATTCAAATTCGTATTTACAATGTGTTCCGATTGACTTTTCTTTACAAATAAACGTTTTTCATGGGCCCCTTCGACATTTTCGTTCACTAGAGAGGCCAAGCTACACAAAAACATGAAAAAATAATATACGGTTTTCTGCGCGTACGATGCCTTTAACACATTATCCTCCACGCAGAACGAAGATCTGCGCTCGCATTGATGCGCCTAATTCAGAAACAACAAATTCTCATTCCTCTTCTCAGATCTCACCGACTAATGCAAGCGCAGTAGTTCTGTTTCCTTAATACGGTTCTCGTTTAGCTGGATTAAATACGAAATCGCAACTGTATCATAATCTATCAAAAAGGGGTCTTCCAAACGAAAGAGGTTTGGTTGGCGTGAGAAACGTTCCAATAAAAAGGGAACAATAGGCAAGTAGGATGATGAGAGTCTACAAAAATTGAACAATATTTTCTGAGACTGATTTTCTTGGCCGATACTTCTTAACAGCGAAAACAAACCGTTGCGGTGTTCCACACGGAAGCACTTTGTGGTTACAAATAGACTCCGATTATGCGAGGAACGATAAAAATGTATATTTATGTGAACCTATTAGTTATCATTAAAAGAGAAAATGATGTCAACTTTACCTACACAGACGGCTAGCTCCAGCTGCTACGAGAAGCGAATTCAAAGTGCAGCATCGAATAAGATTTTCTTATAATCTCGTCAACGAATAGAGTCGGTCAGAGTCACGAATAGAGTCGAATAGTAGAACTTATTCGGTCTTTTTTCCGAAAGACACCAAACTCTTCCTCGTGAAACGCCACAACGGTTTGTTTTCGCTGTTGAGAAGTATCGGCCAAGAAAATCAGTCTCAGAAAATATTGTTCAATTTTTGTAGACTCTCATCATCCTACTTGCCTACTGTTCCCTTTTTATTGGAACGTTTCTCACGCCAAACAAACCTCTTTCGTTTGGAAGACCCCTTTTTGATAGAATTGTTCACTTTTTCTTGATATTACGAAGTAATATCTCTGAAAAATCTTCGATATTTTTCCGATAGGACGGATTGATATAATAATCAGTAAGTAATCGACTTGTCCCGCACGCTACAAGTGACGCGCGACTCACTTTACGACGTCCTGATGACGTCATCAGATGCCCTATGTACTTTAGATGACACCCTGATGACGTCATCAGATGCCCTATGTACTTTACATGACATCCTGATGACGTCATCAGATGCCCTAAGTACTTTAGATGACACCCTGATGACGTCATCAGATGCCCTATGTACTTTACATGACATCCTGATGACGTCATCAGATGCCCTATGTACTTTAGATGACATCCTGATGACGTCATCAGATGCCCTATGTACTTTACATGACATCCTGATGACGTCATCAGATGCCCTATGTACTTTAGATGACATCCTGATGACGTCATCAGATGCCCTATGTACTTTACATGACATCCTGATGACTTCATCAGATGCCCTATGTACTTTACATGACATCCTGATGACGTCATCAGATGCCCTATGTACTTTACATGACACCCTGATGACGTCATCAGGTGCCCTATGTACTTTAGATGACACCCTGATGACGTCATCAGATGCCCTATGTACTTTACATGACATCCTGATGACGTCATCAGATGCCCTATGTACTTTACATGACATCCTGATGACGTCATCAGATGCCCTATGTACTTTACATGACATCCTGATGACGTCATCAGATGCCCTATGTACTTTACATGACATCCTGATGACGTCATCAGATGCCCTATGTACTTTAGATGACACCCTGATGACGTCATCAGATGCTCTATGTACTTTACATGACATCCTGATGACGTCATCAGAATCCCTATGTACTTTACATGACACCCTGATGACGTCATCAGATGCCCTATGTACTTTAGATGACACCCTGATGACGTCATCAGATGCCCTATGTACTTTACATGACATCCTGATGACGTCATCAGATGCCCTATGTACTTTAGATGACACCCTGATGACGTCATCAGATGCCCTATGTACTGATCGCCTGCGACCACTGGCAGCGGCTAGTGGCAGGAACGAGGAACGAGGAGCGTGAGACGCGTTACAGGCGCACAACACGAATTTTAGCTAAGCTTCCGCCGATCTAACTTTGTTAATTTTGAATCGATTTGGCTCAAATTTTGCAGCGGGTGTCTTCTGAACTCTCTCACTTATATCCAGAAGGAAATCTCTAGAAATTTTGTTTTACAGGTTTTATTAACTACTTTACCAAAATCTAAGTGATCACAAGTCCCGACCAAAACCAAACCTCTCCCGCCGCTTCGCGGCGGGAGCGATAAATACGGTTTTTTGCGGAGCCAGTGGCAGCTGCCATTATCTCGCCCATTCAACTATCAGGTCAATCCCCTCCTGCAGCACTTGGGTATCTAATGGATCAGAAATGACTTTGTAGAGCATTATATCGTCCGCATAAAATTTTACTGTAACGCTTTTGTCATGAAAAATGATAGGAATGTCAGCTGTAAAGATACTCAGCAATATTGGTGATAATACACCCCCTTGTGGGACCCCGCTCGCTATGTTTCTCACCTTGGAATGTACCTTACGTGACATCCTGATGACGTCATCAGATGCCCTGTGTACTTGGCACGACGTCCTCATGACGTCACCAGATGCCCTATGTACTTGGCACGACGTCCTGATGACGTCATCAGATGCCCTATGCACTTGGCAAACCTGGTCACGACGTCCTGATAACGTTATCGGAAGCCCCATGTGCTTGGCACGACGTCCTGATGACATCATCAGATGCCCCATGCACTTTGATGACGTCATCAGAAAGTAACAAACTTGTGAGTCACTTTCCTCGTCCCTTCCCATCGAAAAGTACAGCCTACAACGTGTTTTAGCGATTTGATCTACCAAAGTAGTTAATGTTAAACAGTAAGTAATAAACTTGTTAGTCACTTTCATTGTCCTTTTCCATCGAAAAGTACAACCTACAACGTGTTTTAGCGATTTGATTTACCAACTGATAATATCACTCGATATGATAAGCAGTAATAAGTGAAGTAGTTAATGTTAAACAGTAAGTAACAAACTTGTGAGTCACTTTCCTTGTCCCTTCCCATCGAAAAGTACAGCCTATAACGTGTTTTAGCGATTTATCTACCAACTGATAATATCACATGATATGATAAGCAGTAATAAGTGAAGTAGTTAATGTTAAACAGTAAGTACTCATTGTCTACCTACTCACCAGCCTGCTTATCTATCCACATACCAACTTACCTGCCTGTTCAACTGATCGCCTGCGACCATTGGCAGTGACCACTACTAAGGGTGCGTAACGCACGAGGAAGCAGGAAGCAGGAAGCACGAAGCACGAAGCGCGAAGCAGTAACAGCGCACAACAAGAATTTTTGATAAGGACTCGCCGATCTAACTTTGTTAGTTTTGAACCGATTTGGCTCAAATTTTGTCAGCATGTGCCTCCTGGACCCTCTCACCTATATCCCGATGGAAATCTCTGGAGAATTTGTTTAACAGGTTTTATTAACTACTTTACAGAATTCTAAGTGATCACAAGTCCCGGGCAAAACCAAACCTCTCCAGCCGCTTCGCGGCTGGAGCGATTTCCGTAACGACAACTGTAATGTAAATAGTAACGCAGTTATGTGAGGGGTATGATGCATTCATTATTCTGACGGTGCAAGCGCTTTTTCGGAAAATTGCGACCGATTCGAATAGTGGGGCACGGGAAAGTTGTCCGCAAATCAGCCAAGTACTACCAATTTTGGCAATGCATGATCAAAATTTGTTTCTAACTTGTTATAGGCTGGACTGAATCCTGCATTATAATTCGATGTCGAGTGTACATAATATATTGATGGTACTAGATATTATTATTTTGTGCATTGATGTGATAAAGAATATTATCCCTCTGTGATGCAATGGTATATGTAGTGGTTTTGAAACCATGCTTCCTTTGAAATTTTTATCCGTAATTACAATTGTGTGATCAATTGTCAACATGAATGCATCACTTTCTTTATAAAATAGAGCGTCGGATCTGTTATGTCAGCACCAAAAACAATCTAATACCCTCTCACGCGGGCTCGAACCCCGATGATGCTTGTCAACTGCTCACGAACGCCCCAGAGATGGATGGATGGTCGCACGCTAGCGGGTCGTCTAGCGACACCGCGCGCTACCCTATTCAGCAACGATGATGTAATGATAGACCCCGAAGAAGGCCACATTGAAGGTTTGTTTTCACCTGTTTAATAGTATCGATGCCTGATTGTAGGATCGTTGTCTAAGTGGAGTGGACAAGGCGAGAGTTCAATGTTGTGGTGGCTGGGTCCGATGGCGACCAGCGCAATGTACAGTAGTTGTTTGACTGCATCTACGGTACCACCTTGAACGTGACTGCTGCCGCCATGTTCGTTGTGCAGAAGAAGAGTAACGGACGTTTCAGCAAGCGGATCTATGAGGCGTGTTCCAGTTTGTGCTGAGGCATGGGGGTTGAAAGGGATGGAAAAAGACGCTGCTAGATGGTCTAAAGAATGGAAAAAGACGCTGCTAGATGGTCTAAAGAGTGTCAAGATTGTTTCTTGACGAACCCACGATCGAGATTGCTTTCAGCTTTAGAGCCGTTTACTGCAGCGAAACCATTCAAAATGGTGTGTGCAGACATACTGGAGATGGGCCTAAGCTCGTCGGGTATGAAGTACCTACTAGTCGTGGTAGACCACTTCTCGAAGTGGTTGGGCGTATATGCGTTGGCGGACAAGAGTGCTGCGTCGGTTGCAAATACTCTACCGATGGGTCTGCGAGAACGGACGCTGGCCGCGTCAACTGCACTCGAATCAAGGATCAGAATTCGTCAATCACATAATGGAGGAACTCGCAAACGTGGCAGGAGCTGCCCTGACCACAACGAAGGGTTATGACTCGCGAGGGATCCGAGATGCTCAACCTACGCGTGGTGGATCTGTGCAGTCGACTACCAAGATCAAGGAGACTCATCAAACGGGCATCAACAACTCCACGAGGAGTTTTTGCTGTATGGGAGTGCAAATGACTGGCTGCTGCACTCCTCCGCATACTACTGTTACGAGCCGGCATTGAGAGGAACCCAGGGCCACGCAGCAAGACTGCACGATATCCCTGCTGTAATTGTGGATTATCGGTTCAACATGCAAGCGTCCAGTGCGGTGGTTGCCTCGGCTGGGTACACCTCAAATGTTCGGGGTTAACCAGCTATAACGACTACACTGTTGCTTATTGTTGTACTCCTTGCTCTAACTCTCCCCCTAGTGTTCCTCTTCATAGTCTAGACATTTTTCAATTCAATATCAATGGCCTGCGTGCCAAACTTGCTGAACTCACATTGTACATTGAACGCTCTCATCCAGATGTCATTCTCCTTCAGGAGACAAAACTTAGCCCAACATCTTCCCTACCCCGCCTCCCCGGTTATACGTCTTACCACCTTCCTCGCACATCTCATGGTGGAGGCGTTTCTACGTTTGTAAAATCTTCTATACCTTCTCATCTTATTGCTCTCCCTAATGATAATGTTGTGGCATGTATTGGTGTTCATGTTGTTTTGCAAAATTGCCCTATAGATATTGTTAATGTTTATATTCCCCCTGTCTCCTCGTGTCCTAGTTCGTTTGACCCCACTCCATTTTTTGCATTCTGTACACTCCGCCCTCCCATCGTCTTCTGTTGTCATGGCTGGCGATTTTAATGCTCACTCCACATCCTGGTTCTCCTCTCTAGATCCCGATGACAGAGGGGAACTACTTGAGCTTTTTGCTGAGGATTGTGACCTTGTTGCCATTAATGAGGACGCTCCCACTCGCCTTCCGTCCACGGGCAGGCCGTCCTCTCCTGATGTCACTTTTGTATCATCTTCTCTTGCTGTTTCCTGTAACTGGTCCACTGCTATAGCTATGGCCAGCGATCATGTACCCATATGTGCTTCATTGGATTTGTCGCTCAATAGTCACCTGGCACCTTTCGTAGGCTCGCGTAGCAAATTGTATACCAACTATCGTAAGGCTAACTGGGTCACGTTTAAGAAGGTGTTACTCAGTCGGGTAGCCTACTATCCGCTTACCGGCTCCGTTCATGAGAAAGACAAGTTCATTGTTGATGCCATATGCAATGCCTCCAGAATTGCATATGGCATCAACAATGAAGGGCGCGTTAGAACATTTCATCCTAACGTTCCCAGAGATGTCCTGGAGCCGATCGAATCACGGGACGAGAAACGCCGTGCTGATCCTGGAGATCCCAGCATTCAACTACTGCCTGATGAGATCACCAAAAGGCTGAATGATTATAAGCGGACGCGATGGATGGAGTTCACTGAATCCTTGAATTTCTCCACTGATGCAAAGAAGACTTGGAGCATTCTTGAGCGGTTATCTGGGAAGAAAATGGCAGCGGATCGCAACATGCTGGAGTTCCCTTCAGGGAAATTCGAGTCCGGATTCAAGGCTGCATGTCGACTTGGAAAACACTGCTTCTGCGACGTCCCGCCGTGATCATTCCAACAGGCTCACTCTCCGGTCTATAAGGAAGCTCAGCCGACAAGATGTACCTGCCATAACTGCCTCTGAGAAGTCTTCCCTCATCAAGTCCATGAAGAACTCGAGAGCCGAGGGACCCGACGGCGTGTCAGCCGTCCATCTCAAGCACTTGCCGGAACAGTACCTTGAACTACTTTGTGATCTGGTCTACTCGTCATTCAGCACAGGTGTCATTCCCGCTAGATGGAAGCAAGCAATTGTTCTACCGATCCTCAAGCCTGGCAAACCAGAAGATCAAGCAACTTCGCATCGACCCATCTCCCTTTTGTCCCCTATTGCTAAGTTAGCGGACAAATTTATTAACCCGCACCTCCAAGAAGCATTACGACATAACGTGCATCAACATGGCTTCAAGAAGGCCCACTCTACCATCACGGCACTCACGTCCATCACAGAACACATAATTGCTGGCTTCAATATGAAACCTCCAGCTGGAAGAGTATAGTCGTGGCAGTTGACTTAACCGCTGCCTTCGATAATGTCAGTATCCCTCTGCTGTCCAAATCGATTCTGGATTCTACTATTCCTGACTGGTGCAAAAGATGGACTGATAACTTTGTCAAGAATCGTTCCATTCGTGTGAAATTTGATGGACACTTCTCGAAGTCTGTGCCCCTGAAGGCGGGCGTCCCACAAGGAGGAGTTTTATCTCCCAGCCTGTTTTCTTTGTATTTGTCTGATGTGCCGAAGCCGTCACCAAACATCCACTTATGTCTATATGCGGATGACATCACTATTATTTGTACTGACCCTGTCATCGATCGAGCCACTGCTGAGATGAATAAATACCTCGTCAGTCTGGCTAAGTTCCTGGAATCGAAGCAGCTAAAGGTCTCTCCAACGAAGTCCAGCGTTACTTTGTGCACTACAGCGACAGCCGAACACAAGCTGCATCCCAAGGTTCTTTGGGAAGGAAATATGCTGCCCTCATCAAAACACCCTCGACTACTCGGTGTATTCCTGGACCCGTCACTACGTTTTCATGAAGATACACGTATTCGAGCTGCTGCTGCCAACACACGTAACAACATCCTACGTTCGCTAGCAGGCACTACATGGGGTAGCTCTAAGGAAATCCTGCGAACCACCTACAGGGCTATGGTGCAGCCGGTGCTGGAATATGGAGCCCCAATATGGTCAAGACACATGTCGGAAACCTCTTGGAGCAAACTTCAGCGTGCACAGAACACTGCTCTACGCGTGATCACTGGATGCCCTCGATCCACACCGGTATCTCATCTACATCAAGAGTGTTCGCTGCTTCCTGTAAAGCAGCATTGTCAACTGCAGTCGCAACAGTTCCATGTTGGCATTGTAAGGAATTCCACACACCCCAATTTCCCCCTACTGTCATCTGGTCCCCATTTCCGACATATACGCTCGCCACTTCATGCTGCAGTCTCTGTCTTGGATCGTCAACGTTGGGCGACGTCGGAGCTCAATCGCGTCAGACTGCTGCGAATGGAGCACACCCGATTCGTCAGAGAATACCTTTCCAGTGCTTCCCTAAATCCAATTCTTGGTGACGTGCCTTCCCCGATCGATGACAGCGAAACGGACCTAACCAGACGTACACGCGTCATCCTGGCAGGTCTACGTTGTGGACACTCCTCATACCTCAAGGCCTTCGTCCATAAGATCGACTCGTCGATCCCTGACGAATGTCCCGACTGCCACAACCCACGGCATGATTCATTTCATTTATTTTCATGTCCTGCAAGGCCGACATCTCTAACAGTTATGGATATGTGGAAGAACCCGTGCGATGTGGCTGCCTTTCTACACCTATGAGGAGAAGCTCTATGTGGCCGATAAGAAGAAGAAGATGACTCGCGAGCGCCATCGGTACCCTGCAGAAGATTCTGGAAAAGAAAATTGAATTTCCTGATTTTTGGGACGCATGGCTCCTTAATGCAGTTATGCGTACAATGTCGTCCCACATTCTGCAAAGTAGAAAGCCCTTTCATTGTTCTACACGGAGTTGACACTTTTATTTCATCCAATGTGATTCCTGAGGGCGAAGTTTCGCGCTATCTGGTAGACAGGAATGACTACAAGACGGAGCTTCTAAGAGGGCTAAAGTTGATCCGTGAGCAAGTGAGAGAGCACAAATATGTTTGTAGGGAGAGAATGAAAGAGTTCTACGACGCTAATAAAGCTGTAAAAGAATCCCGATTGCCAAAAATTGGAAGCCGCGTGTTTATGAAACTGCCCACGGAGAAAAGAAACACCCCAAGCTTGCTCAGGTATGGGACGGTCGTCTCCGAGTTTTGGAGACCAGTGAAACATCCGCGCCTATACATAACTCGTATTGGTGCGGAAGAGGAACCACCAAGCATTCACACGGACCTCCTATGGGTATGCCTCGTGGAGCTTAAGGTGAAATCTTCGAATCGGGAACGTAAAACGCGGCGTAGGAAGTACTTGTGAGCAAAATGTGCCGTAGTCATAGGATCTGAGAAATGTGCATCTATGTCTTACACAGAGTGTTTCAGAGCGACCCACGAGTTTGCGGTGGACGTCGACAGTCACTGCCTGCATGGTTTGCTCCGATGTCGTGGAGAACCGTTGCCTGATGTACCAGGAATTCCGAATAAGGACGTGGTGTGCTTAGTCGGACAGGACATCAAGGCAGGAGAGCTGATTCCGGAGTTGCCTGAACCAGCGAAGAGTAATCACGTTGAAACGATCATCAAGGCGGCGCGTGTACTGGCAGTGTGGCAAGGTGTCGGAACCCGAGCTGAGAAGGTGGGATGGATAAAAACCCGAATCACAGACAGATAACTCCCAAAAGTGTTGCATTAGCCTATTCGTTCCTCCGCCTTCGGTGTATGCATGCGTCGTCTATGTTTCTGGTTATTCCTCGTGGTAGTATTATGCGTCATAAGTTGCTTCCCGGTTGGGATTTCGATTTAACTAACATCTTTGAGGCTGCGTAGAGACTCACTTATGACTTATGGACGGTGGAGAAGGAAGTCGTAGGCCATGAACATCGCAAGATTGCTGTAATTGTGCCGTACTGCCTTTCTACTCTGAAGAGGTCGTGGATTGCGTAACACATGCATCTATTACTATCTGGATTCCGAGATTTGCATCTGCGTAGGACTCTACTGTATGACGATAACATTGGTAACGTAATATTCGTATTGCAACCTGTTGAGCCGGTACCTGGTACTTGGCTCCCTTTCATGCATGCGTTACATATGTGGTTGGCAATCCGTTGTAGCGTATTCCTGGTGGCAAACCCGCTGACGCTGGACGATAATGCGTGGCATAGGGTGAATCAAGTCGCCCGTGAACACGTTAACGCCTACATCGGAGCTCACCCCCAGTACTAACAACAGGTAGTCGACAAGTTGCCGGTGATGGCCGGAGCTTCAGACAACGTAATCCCTAGTACGCTCGCTGGGGCCTTAGAGACTCCGAGCGAGGTGTTGTGTGAGAAGCGAGCACGATTTTTATATTCTGTATGTGCGCGAGAGCTAGCACGGACTGCGAAAAATTCTATAAAGAGGATGCGCTTCCAAAAGAAAGTAAGCTCTGGTACATCCGTAGTGACCTGTCGATTTTGATTATCACCAGCAGCGGAGCGGTGAGCCTCGGTGAGGTATAACTAATGATAAGGAGGTTCCGAAGCAAGAGCCACCGCTCCGCGCTGAGATAGTCAAGAACAGAAGTTCACTTGAAATGAACCATAGTCTAGTTTGGTTTGTAATGAATGCAATCTAACGAAAAAAGAACATTGTGAAGTTTCCACGCCGAATTTACGTTTAGTAATTAAAATGTACAATAATTTCCTGGGTTGAAATTTTTTTCTAACAAAAAACCGGACCGCTTGGGGAATTCTATTTACTACCAGTTTATGGTTTTCAGTTAGGAAATCACGCATGCAAAGTAATTTCTCGTACTCTGGAATATTCTTCTATTTTCGATTGACCCATTTTTTCACCGGTGACAACCACAGCGCACATGTTCATTCCACCGGACAACTAGTCCATGTTATAGAATAATGTCACTGAAATACGATATTTGAATGCGTTTCTCGCCGTTTCTTCGTAATTTTGGCAACACTTGAAGGCCAACGCATTGTTTTGTGTGAAAAACTCGGGATCGAAAGTCATCGTGAACACTGCCTTTAACCCGCGCCGCCGGAGATTTCATAAGGGGTCCGCAGAGTTGAAGTTGCGGCGTTGCTCGCAGCGACGAACAGCACTGGGTGATGCAATAAAGAGGTCCGCAGAGTTGAAGTCGCGGCGTCGCTCGCAGCGACGAACAGCACTGGGTGATGTAATATCGATTACATTCGGCGACGTTGGCGGCCGACGCGGCATGAAGGGCGACGAGGGGGCACCGCAGAGTGTATTGACGCCGCAACGGCCCTACATCACTGCCAGCGAGCGGCAACCGACGCCGCAACGATAATGTTTCGAAATATTTTCGTCGCCGCGTCAAGGCTGACGCTTGGCGACCACTCGCTGGTCTCTGCGACTCTGCAGACCCCTTAACGATCATAAGGGGTCTGCAGAGGTAATCCGACCCACGAGTGGTGGCCGAGCGTCAGCCTTGACGCGGCGACAAAAATGTTTCCGAACATTATCGTCGCCGCGTCGGGCTGACGCTCGGCGTCCACTCGCCGGTCTCTGCAATTCTGTAGACCCCTATAGTTGTTTCCTTTTTCGCCCGTGCTGCGCGGTGAAAAGTATCAGTCTATCGCTCATTCCGCGCATGTGGTGAGGACTATGGCCTAGTTCATGCTAGCCGCGACGCGCGACAGTGCATTTGAACTATTTCGATTTTCTGTCGATATCTATCTCAAACATTATGTCGCGTCACCCGTCCCGGGAGGTATCCACTAAGCCTATGAAAGATGCCTTAAAGGCACAGTCCAACCTCAGAGGTAATTTTTGATATTATGGTCCGGTCGCCGCCTATAGCAACCCCGCCAAGCGCGAAATCTCAATTCGCTCAAATAAGCAAGAAAAATCCAGGAAAAAAATCGACCACGCCCCCTTGAAAGAAAAAATGGGTAACGCCCTTGTGCCAGGTTTCCAACCTCAATAGAGAGACGAGCGAATGATTTTATTCAAAACGTATGTTCTTCGATTTGTTTTTAGCCTGGCGTTATATTGTGGCCTGCTTCAGAACGATAGCTACGAATAACGAGAAAATACAGGCTCGAGACAACTCGTCCGCGAACTTCTACCAGCTCAAATTCAAAATTTTTGAGGAGCCGTAACTCCGTTCGTAGCGAGTTCTGAGCGATTCTGGCGACACCATTGTGATCAGCTTGAAATTTTCTCTAAGGTGGGCAGAAAAACGAAAAATCGATTCTGAGGTTGGACTGTGTCTTTAAGGGGCCTACAGAGTTCAAGTCGTGGCGTTGCTCGCAGCGACGACCAACGCTGGATGATGCAATAACGATCATAAGGGGTCTGCAGAGGTAATCCGACCCACGAGTGGTGGCCGAGCGTCAGCCTTGACGCGGCGACAAAAATGTTTCCGAACATTATCGTCGCCGCGCCGGGGGGGGGCCTTTAAGGGGTCTGCAGAGTCGCAGAGACCGGCGAGCGGTCGCCGAGCGTCAGCCTTGACGCGGCGACAAAAATGTTTCAAAACATTATCGTCGCGGCGTCGGTTGCCGCTCGCTGGCAGTGATGTAGGGCCGTCGCGACGTCAATACACTCTGCGGAGCCCCCTCGCCGCGTCGGGCGCCATCGTCGCCGAATGTAATCGATATTACATCGCCCAGTGCTGTTCGTCGCTGTGTGCGCAGCGACGAACAGAGCTGGGTGATGCAATATCGATTACAGTCGGCGACAAGGGCTACCGACGCGGCGTGGAGGGCGACGAGGGGGCACCGCAGAGTGTATTGGCGCCACGATGGCCTTGCGTCACTGCTAACGAGCGGCAATCGACGCAGCGACGATAACGCTCGAAAACATTTTTTTGTCGCCGCGTAAGTTTGACGCTCGGCGATCACTCGCCCATCGCTGCAACTCTGCAGACCCTTAAAGGGCCAGCCGAACCGCGTCTAGACGTCTCCCATTTTGTGTATTCGATCAATAAGCCCGTAGAAAGTATTCATACTCGAACGCCACGCCAGCGCGGCATTCGTTTGACATCCGGGCGTTAAGGAGTAATAATGGCCTCTTGGTGGTCGTATTAGAATTTTCGCATTATGTAACTATATCGCGTACTGTGCTTATCTGGGTCAAATTCCGGTCCGCGATTGCGTCACGACCCGCTTTGCGGCCGCGCGCTTTCGAGTCGGAAGAGTTTCCAGTGCCGCAGCTGCCGATCTGTTGACTCCAGGTGGATTTTAGACACTGGAAACTAAACAAAATTGAAGAAAGCTGTTTAAAAAACCCATATGGAGTCGGCTTTGGCGCTGGAAACTCGACTGACTTGAGCGCGTGCGGCCGCGAAGCGTGTCGAGACGCAATTGCGGACCGGAATTTGACCCAGATAAGCACAGTACCTTCCGAGATATTCCTCAACGACAAACCTATGAGTAAGGGTAATCACTACAGCGAAATCGAGGTATCTAGCATAAGGTACCACATAGAATCCGGATAAACATTGCCCTTAAACATGGGTTAGTCGTTGATGAGTCCGAGTCTTGCCACTGGAGAAAATTAGCTACGAACTGCGATTTACGAGTCTTTTTTGTTTGCTGTCAAATTTCGCCTATTTCAAGAAAATAGAACAGAAAGATCGAAATGGGCAAGAAACAGCAGAAAGAAAATGAAAATAAGGGTGTTTGTAAGCGTTGACCAACATCGCGAACAAAGGGCACGTTTTTTCCTCATTCATGAGACGCCCGAGTTGAGCTCACGTTGCTTCATGAACTATCGTGAAGAATCGTCGCTACTTTCTTGCTAGTGCGCACATTTAACGCCCTAATAAAAACACAGAAAGTCCGCAGAAGGGTACGAATACTAATATTTATTACAATGATCAAGAAAGAAGCAAAAAAACAATAGCAAACAATGATTCCAACAACACAAAGTATTCGGAACAACATTAACAAAAACTCAATTTGTTGAGAACAGAGATGATGAGATAAGTAAATGGAGAATCTCCTGAGAAGCTCTTCGAAAAATGAACACAGTATTTACAAACAAAATTGCACCTCCAAAACTCCTACATTTCATCACGGATCCTATCTGCCAATGGTGGAATCCAATTAGCAGTGCCGAACAATGGTGACACCTGTAAGTTGAAGGTAAGGGGGGACTTAATGAAAACCTTAAATGTACTTTTAAACATAAGGTGAAACAGAGCCGCAATCTCCTATGAAAATTTGAGAGAAGTGACGAAAAAATTCAAAATTTGGCGATGAATCCAGAATTTCACGTCGCATTTGATAGACAGAAGTCCATTGAAAGAAAAAACAATATTTTTTATATTTCGGAAGGCATAGCAGTTCTGCGTGATCCCACTGAAACGGATGGAATTCTTGATAGGCAGCAAACCATTAGGAAGGACCAGTCATTCGTTAACTATTCACAGTAAAATTCGAGATTCTGGAACATTCCCTCAAATTCCAACACCATCAATAAAAAAACATTTTTTTCGCGGATCATCATGGGAAAAATCAGAACGTGCATTTCATTCATTCTGGGGAGTCACTTCACCGAAAGATAGCGGTTTTGATGCGTTTTATTGTTCCTTGGTGGCTTTCTTTACACTTACTGTACCCAGAAGCCATGTTAGGAATCGAGACACTACGATATCAGAGAACTGAGTTCGAATTGCGTCTATGTTTTGAGACCAATAATGACTCATATGCCGTTCCGTTTGAGAGCGTTTTCGCGTTCACCCGCGGCTGTGCTCGTTCTGGCCAGCACGATCTGCAGCTGGAACGTAAATCTACACTCCACAAGCAGAATCTGACTAGCTATCTTCTGGTTCGGGATTAAATCTAGTATGTCCTTGCGGACTCGCGCTGCGAGCACGCTTGGCATCGGTTTTGTACGAGCTTCCGTGCCCGCCCCTCATCAGCTGCGCATGTGCTGTTTTCTTCATTTTTCTTTTTTTCTCGTATTTTTTTGAACAGTTTTGGGTCTGTAAACTCTACGTTTGTTATATTACTATCGTTTGCTAAAGTTTTAATTTCAGGAATAGCGGGAATCGTCGGCAACGAATAGGAACCGCCAATTTTCGATGATTTTTTTCGTGGTGTTACCCAATTAGAACCTGTATTTAGTGTTCGTTACTGACTTTTGACTTCTCTAGCAAGATTTTCAATGATCGTAAAACGTTTCAGAATTTTTCTATTGTTTGAGCTGGCCCGAATCTCTAAAGAAACTCCTACATACAGGCTTTTTCCATTTTGAATCTTTTTTTTGTTCGAATCTGCTTCAATGTGTGCTTTTGTTTAGCTTCCCCAAAACCTTTTTTCTGAGTATGGGTTATGTGTTTTTGTGTTTTATTATTTTTTGTTGAAGACATTTAAAGATCAAAAACTGTTGAAAATGACGTGAAAATTGGAAAAACAAAGAAAATTTCGAAAAACTCACATGATCAGCTGATGAAGCTCGTACGACCGATGTGTCGCGTTTCAGCAGCGCGGGTCCGCAATGGCGCATACTAAATTCAAGCCCGAAACAGAGGATACGTCCGTCTGCATTCAGGGCCATCCAAATTTGAAACAAATTACCTTTGGCAATCGTTCGAATCCGAAAAAAATTCAATCAACATGACAAGCACACGGCTGCTAGAGCCATAAGTGCACCGTGCTCTCATTTGTGCGATTCTTTCACTCGCTTATTTGCTATGTTTGAGACATGCTCTTTCCTTTCTCTTTATTGTAGAACAAAGCCACCATATTGATTTGGACTGAATTGAATACCGGTTTCCTTCATGTTTTTTTTTCAACGCAATTGCCTTGAAGACCTCACCTCGTGCAGGAGGACGACCACTTGTCGCTCACCCTCACCCCAATGGCAGCCGATTCTCGATCGTCGCTATTTGGACCCACCCGGCTGTTAGCCAGCCAGCCGGGTGTCGCTGCGCGGAAGTAGTGGGTGGTCGCGGGGAGGCGACGGACGCAGACGATATGGCTGCGAGAGAGACGCAGAGCGCCGAGAGCGGGGGGAGGCGGTGCGGGCAAAGCGCCAACACACACCGGCCGGTCGCCGCCGCTGCTTCTGCTGAAGAGTTATCGATCGGCGGGAGGACGACTGGAGTTGTGTGACGGACGGACGACGGAACGGACCGACGGATTCACGTGTGCTGCCGACCGTATTATCGATGAAACGTAAGCTGTCTGATGCTGCAGACAACCTCATCTGGCAGGTCGACGAACCACCCGCAGACGAGGCGCAAATCGGCGAACATCGCGGTCCGTGCGCCATCGACTACGACTCGTGAGTTCTCACAGTTCATTTGTGCAATTGCGGTCCTCAACACCATTGTCGCACTCGTTCGCGGTATTTTGTAGTTTCAAGTGTTGTCGTTATAATCTGCATGCATCTCTATCATCATGTAATTGCATATCTGTGTAATTATTTCTATTGTTAACGTCGTGCGCAATTTTATGTCGATTACGGGATTTCCTTTGTAATGCATAGTTTAAAACTCAAAAACAGTTATTTTCGTTGACAAAAATATATAGACGAAAACGTTAGTCAAACTATTATTTACCTAACGAATTTTCGCCCGTTTCAGCCTTTTTTGAGACCTTTGAGCTACTAATAGTGTCTGAAGATGGACCAACGTTAACTGTATGACTCAATTTCTAAAAATATGATCTAAATTAACAAAACATCAGATGTGGGATTTTAACTTGTCCGCTGGCAAACCACTGATCAGCGATACAAAATGGTATCTATTTCCTATAACTGGACTGTTGCAACATCCAAATTCAACGGCTGGTTTTCTAATGCCCACTGTTGACAGACATAATTAGAGCCTAGCTTCCTCATTTTGAGCCGGTCGAAGTAGGGCTTATCGGGCTTATCATGTCAAAATCTCCTCATCACTGTTATGTTTTGCCATAACCGACCGCTCGGCTGCCTGCTCCGCCCGGACTCATCCCAGCGAGCTAGGCTTTACAATGAGCTATCAATTTTTAAAAATATCGTTTATTGATTACCACAAAAATGTGGGTGCGGTTCGACAGAGGATTCTTCACAGTACATAGAAGAACAGTACACCGTGAAACAAGCACGCTCGTACCGATCAAAATGGACGCAAGGCTACCGTAAACCTGCGCGTAAATTGAATAGCGCCTGCTGCGTGACTGCAGACTTTGTCACATATCTTACTGCAGCTACTATTTTTTGGCGTATGACTTCCCGTCCAGGTGAATTTCAGCCGGGAGACGTTGTGTTACCCCCAGAAATGTCATAAGTTGGTTTTTTGGCGGGTTCATAAATCAGCAGGCGGGGTTGGTTCTTGTTGTACAGCTGTAAGGGGATAACTGTCGAAATGTGTCGATGGTGCATTACCTAAGAATTTTTTTTGCCGTTAAAAAAGGATGTATTTCTACTGTTTGAAGTTTGTGTGAATGAAATCATCCTTTTGTGAACACGAGTTTCATTACTTTCGAGAAATCTATTTGTTCCGTGGATCATTGTTCGATCTTATGCGACACGGGTCGCTATTCTTTATCGCTACCGTGTCATACTTCCTTACTATTGCGATGAAACATAAAATCACCTAAATCACAACACCACTACTACTAATTGGATAGCAAAAGGTAACGTAATGCTGGTCAGAAAATAGGGGGATCGCCGTAAGATATGTGAAAAGTCCGCAGCCATGCAGCCGGCGCTATTTAATTTACGCGCAGGATTACGGTAGCCTTGCGTCCACTTTGATCGGTACGAGCGTGCTGTCACCGTGAAAGTTTTTCGAGATTTTCTGGGCTCTTACTTACATCCACGTACTGGGTTTTATCGGGGGATATTGCTCACCCGTGCGTTCTGCGTCGCGGTATGTGAGCATCGCGCGTGGCGGAAAGGGCTGCGACGCGACACCCCAGCATTCAAGTGAAATCAAGTAAATTGACATGTTCTGGAGCATTGAATACTTTGCTGCGTTCATTTCACGATAACCGTCACTAACGATAACCGTTTTGCCATATATGGTGCTTTTCCACACGATGGCGGATTTCACGTGTTCGCCGCGCGCGCGACACTCACCGGACCGTAACGTGTACGCACGCAGGTGAGCAATGCCATGAAGCCGGTTCATCGACAGCTGGCTCGACGAGTGATGTCAGCCAGCTGTCAATAAACCCGCTCAGGATGTAAATGAGAGCCACTTTATGCTTGTCTCCAAAATCTATTTATTAAGTAAACATTAAGTGAATAAATCTTCAAAATGGTTACACTCTTATTTTTCTCAACCGCGGCTGGCGCGGGCGGATTAAATCTCACCGGCGGCTGGCTGGTAATTACCAGCTAGCCGCCGGTGAGATGTAAACCGCCCGCGCCAGCTGCGGGGCTCCATGACATTGCTCACCTGCGTGCGTACGCTTCACGGTCCGGTGAGTGTCGCGCGCGCGGCGAACGCGGGAAAGCCGCCATCGTGGTAATGAGTCATCTGCACAATATACGGCAAAACGGTTATCGTTACTGGCATAAAACGAACACAGCAATTCAAGTAATGCTTCAAAACATGCTAGTTTACTCGATTTCACTCGAATGCTGGGATTTCGCGTCGCCGCCCTTCCCGCGGCGCTCACCGACCGCGACGCAGAACGCACGGGTGAGCAATGACCGCTTTCCCCAGCTGCGGGTTAGATTTAAATGTGTTCTTGAGGAAACAAGCCACGGACCTAACCATCGGTGTCCATAAATGCCTTGATATTACCACTGGGGTCGAAAAAATCGCGCCCACGTCAAAATTTCACCACGCGGAGGTTCCCACTCTTTTGGGAAAGTCAGAGATTGTTTCGCAATCACGCTAGAATTCATAAAAATCCCAGATCTTCAAGCCATGACCAAAGATTGGGAAGCGGCTGCTGTTCCCATTTCCAGACCTCGAATGCAGCGCTCTCCTGAGGTGGATAATTATTGTTTCGACTTATTTTTTTCATTTTGATTCATCGCGAGGAATGCCTGAAGTTTCATCTTTTTTTTTGTTTTCTTTGTATTTACTCCCACTTTCTTCCCCATTTATATCTTTCAAAAAGGGTGACCGAAGCTGAGGTAGAAAAGCAGAGTAAGCTTCTCCTTTGGGCTATCGTCTGTGTCGAAACGAAATTCCCTTCACTTACCGCGTGCGAGATTTTCTCCGCCCGTCTTCGGCTCTCGCGGTCTCCAACCTTCGCTCTGCACACGCACACACGCAGTATGGGAGCATCGTTTTTACACAGCGTATTTGATCAAACAACATTAGTCAGCTGAACTGAAGAGTCAAAAATTTCATGAACACTGAATCGTATGGAGTAGTTTGCGCCCCTGCGTGTATATTCATGCGGCGGCCTCTGGCCATTTGAGTTGAACCGTGAAACACTGATTCTATGCCAAAACACCGCAGAAAACCCTAGGAACCCTCAATGGCTCGTCACCGCAACCGGCGCATGCCAGCAGATTTCGCGACAGTCTCAGCCATTGCGGCACCGGTCCCGACACGATGAATGATAGACGGCGAGAAGCATCGCTGCAGCGCGTCAATGAAGTATAACAATGGCTTCCGTCTTCGTAAGGAAATAAAACCATTTCGCGTCGACCATAAACGTGCGTCGTCGGTTTTTTTTTGAAGAGCGAAAGCGTCGAGCGAGGGACGTCGCGCAGTTGTTTCGTGAAAAATACAGTGGTTGAACAGAAAGGAGGACCTCAAACCTGATTTTTCTAACGGTTTTAGAACGCGAATACACACATTGAGTAGCATGGATGAATCAAAAAGTGATTTCGAAATTGAAGAGATTTTGAAGGAATATCCCTTCCTTGTGCAGCCCATTTTGCACAAATATGGGTTATATTTGGGTGGATAGAGGTAGAAATTTGAAGTGCTATTGGTACCAATAACTATTTTCTAAAATGAAAAAAGCTATCTAGTGTCTACAACGTTTTTTTTCTGCGTTCAAAGTTACTATGCTAGTGTTGAGGAATACTTACTGCCATTTTTTACCTCTCTTTGCTTTGGAAGCACATTTCCTCCTCCGTTTGGCACACCTCGCTGCTTCCCATGAAACTTATTAATCTTCGAATTTCACGTTCAAATTAAGTGTGTAGTTTCAGTACTGAATAATTAAATATTGATTCATGTATATTCAGTATTGAAACCTCACATTGAGCCTAGATGTCAATTATTGCTGTCAATGTCGAGTACAACATCATCAGACAACTAAATTATTACTGGGTTTTGGGGGAAGCGGCAACGAGCGCTAAATGAAGAAGGGAATGCGCTCAGGGTTCCTCGTCACACTTTGCAGAATGATTACTGATGGGAGAAGAAAAAATATTTAGAAAAACCACAACAATTATGCATCAACCTGTTTAATACATGAAACCGTCAAAAAGAGCAAACGTTTAAGAAGATGAAGATCGCATTCGTTGTATACAGAGGGGAACCGTGTTGCAAGCTTAATGAATTTTGAAAGCAATAAAAATAGTTCGTGTGGTTTTATTCAGGAAATGTGGTTTTAATCAGGAAAGTCCTCGAAGCAACTTCAGCTTCGAGATCAGGGTCCTGAGGGGCGTTGTGGCTAATCCCGATGGAGCCCCACCTACCCCCGATGTGCCCGATCACCACCCCGCCGCTAGACTTTGTTCGAAATGTTCGCTAGCTGTTAAGAGAAGTTTGTTGCCGGATTTATGCCTACCCAGCATTTCGTTATAAAACGAGTGAATATCGTGCTTTTTCTGCAGAAAATTAGTGTACAGGGTGGTCCACAACTGAGCGCGATGGGTGGATATCGCGCGCGACTAAATAGGCGGCGACATGACACTTTCACTACAGGATATCATCACGTAATCTGACATGTCCTAGAGCATCATTTACTCTCTTCGCTTGTTTTCATGTCATCCGCACGCGCCGTTCTCCCTGGGCTGTGACGCGTACGCTCGCTGGTGAGCTATGCCATGGAGCCAAGCATGGCCTTATTGAAGACTCCTCGCACGCAAATTAGAATGGACCAATAGTACCTGCGTGCCAGCTGTAACGTGTTCATGACTCGTCTCATCTGAAGGTCTGTACTCCTTCGTGCAGCAGGCATCCTCACAGATCCCTCAATATTGTCGTCTGCCAACTCCGTGGATGGTATTAGGTTAACTCTTTGTATTTTTGCGTATTTCTTCGAGATTGCACATATGCTGCTGGAATATTTGCATGTGACCAGTTGCGGGCTACCCTGTCAAATAATCGTTGCACAGCAATTGACGAAAATTCTGGATTTGTAATGTTTCCATCTGTATCTCCTCTGAATGCCATAGTAGTGAGAACGTATGCAACACATTATTTTAACTAGATTGAAGTGTCACCACTACTAAATTGAACCTGAGAAGGAGTTCCGCTTACCAGTCTTTTTCTTTAGAATGCTCATGCTAGCCAATGTTCCGCCATTGACCGATGAGATGAGGTTTCGATGTCCTGCGCTTCCATTGCGAACGCGGTCAACACCTGAATTCACACTCGTTTTGGATCTGGTTCGCGTTTTCACAACATGACTAGTTTATCTCTTGACTCTTGCAACTAATAATGATTTTCAGGATGAAACCCTTGTCCACTGTAGTCTCAGTCCACTTGTTGATGCTTCTATGGTGTTCCCTGTTAATTTTCAGAATAATACTTATGAGGTAACGTTTTTTTGTTCGGAAGAATACACAAGATTCAGCATTTTTCCTCAGGTTTATGTACGATTACGACCGCATTTACACACCTTTCTGGAGCGGCTCTCTGCTAACTATGAGATCATTCTGTTTACAGCGAGCAAGAGAATATACGCGGACAAGTTATTGGTCAGTTGAAGCTATCTAGAAGACAGTGTATCTGTCATAAACTGAACGTTGTGATGAGTACACTTAGTCATTTCAGAACTTGCTTGATCCCCAGAAACGGCTGGTTCGACACCGGTTGTTCCGAGAACATTGCGTTTGTGTGTATGGTAACTACATAAAGGACCTCTCAATTCTGGGTCGAGATCTTTCTCGAACTGTGATAATCGACAATGCACCGCAGTCGTTCGCTTACCAGATTGATAATGGAATTCCCATCGAAAGCTGGTTCCACGAAAAGGACGACACGGAGCTTCTGAAGTTGCTCCCATTTTTGGAGAACCTTCCCAGAGAGGTTACTTTTACATGACAGAATTGAAATGATACCTCAAAATCGCAGTCTCACCACGGATGTGGAATAAAACAAGAATTCTGATGTATCAGAACTATTCAACTGCACTAGCGCACCAGTCTTTTGACAAACCAGTTAGGTGTTACACGATTTTCTTTGGATGAAAAAAAAACAGTTAAAACTGTACATTTGATCGTGAAACAGGAGCAGGGCTTCAGAAGGAGGGCATTGGCGTGACAGAAAAAGTCAGGAGTTCAGAGGAAGTGTGAGGGTCGTCATGGCTTGCGGAAGGCTCTTCGGGCAGAGTATGCAAGAGAAGTGGGTGGGCGTCGTTAAGAGATCGAGAAAAAATTATTCGCAACGAGAGAATCTTTTAAGCCTGCATATTATCAATGTATCTTGCGGTGTGAAACTCACTGCCGTCGATCGCGTGCGTGTGCGCTGCGTCCCCCTCTCCCACACTTCCCACTGTCTCTGCTCGCTCCGCACACGCACGCAGATAAACAGATAATTGTCCAAGCTATACTCGACTGGTGGTCCGTCGGTAGCTCCACGTTAACAATATGTCTGAACCTCCATAAAAACCCAGTAGGCCGTGGTCCAAGAAAAAATAGCTGTAGAGAACATTTTTGAAGCATATTATGATTTTTCTCCTTTCCTTCATAGCTTACTGGTTTTTAAAAGAAAGCTGCCTCTCAAATTTTGCTTGTTTGTATGAAAACGTTCCAGCTCAGTTGGCTCTGTCGAGACTTCAAGCGATTTTTGCTACATAAAACTCAGTCTGTGTAGACTCCTCTCGCTCGACTCCAAGGCCAGTCCCGAGCGGTGTGCCGCAAGGCGGGGTATTGTCTCCCATCCTTTTCAACATATACACTTTCGAAATCGCCGGTCTTGTCCGTTCCTGTGGCACCGGTTTCAGTGCATTTGCGGACGATATCAAGATCTATCTGGACGTTTCCAAACCGTAGAACTGTATCTTGCTACAGCAGTCTATTGATATTATTAGTACTTGGTCCCGCGACTGGAATCTCCCGTTGGCAAAAGAAAAAACTGAAGTACTTCATTTGGGGAACATCAATGTGAGCAAAAACTACAATGTCAATGGAACGCAAATCATTGATGTAGATCAGATCTCGGATTTAGGTTTTATCATCACTAAAGATCTCAGTTTTGACAAGCATTGCGATATGATATCAAAAAAGGCCCATTTCGCTATGAACAAAATATTTAGAGGCTTGACAACGAAGAATTCCTCTGTGCTTGTCGAAGCCTATACAACGTATGTAAGGCCTGTACTCGAATACGGAACGCCAGTTTTCAATCCGTTGAAACTGAAGAATATAAGCAAAATAGAAAAAGTGCAGAACTGTTTCACGAGAAAATTGATGATAAGAATGCACGGTTTCATCCCGTATGAGCAGATGCCTTCATCATCTGACAGGAATGAAATATTTGCTCTCGAAGCTTTGGCTCATAGAAGGGAAATGAATGATTTACTTCTTCTGCATAAAATTCTTTTTAACCCTAGTTCGGTCTTAATTCGCATGATTTTGTTACCTTGAGAGTTTCCAGCACACGGGGAGGTGAGATCAAATTCCAACGTTGTTCAACTAATCTCAACTGCAGATACTATTTCTTCATCAACAGAACAATTCCAACGTTTGAAAGTCTCGGTGCGATTGAGACTGTCCCACGCAACTTCAACTCTTTCAAAAATTTCGTCCGCAAAAAACTGGGGCCTAGAAGATTGACAAGTGATCCGGATTAAGTGGTTGGAGATATTCTCTAATCATGACACTGCGTTGTTGAATTGTATCTGTATACCTTCACATAAGCTCTCGCTTGTGTAATAAATAATAATAATAAAAAGGGTGTAGGGGCTAAAGCTCCGGTATTAAATAAACATTGTAGATAGTTAGGCAGAGGGCACAAATAAGGAAAATCGATTTCTAAAACATGTTATATGAGGGCTGCGGCCAACTAGACACCTTTGCAGAATCGTGCATCACTGAATTCCTACTTTTCGTTAACCCTGGGTTTGTGGGTTTGGGTTGGGTTTAGCGCGTTTGTTCACGCGCGAAAGCCAACTCACATAGGTGAACCCAGGGTTAATGCAGTGATGAATACGGTCTCCGCACGCTGTCATGAATGGGTTAAGACATGCGGCAGCGCGCTGCCATAGATGTGTCAGGATTGCGACTCCCCCCCCCCTACCATCTTGGACGTAAGTGCAATTCCCATATCCCATGTTCATGGTGAGTCTTAGCCCGAGTGTCGGGCATTGGCTCAGGTGAGCTGGGGCCAGGGTCCAGCAGGGTTGGCTCAACGAGGGTGAGTGGGGGATCGCAATTTCCGGCACGAAAAAGGGGAATTTTCGTTGATGAAGGAAGAGGATCGTAAAAATTTTATGCTAGATTTTCACGTAGCGAGGGGGATTGTAGTCATTATCGAAGTGAAAACACGGTCCGCAGTCGCGGACCACACGGGACCTCGTGGCCTCAGCACGATTATCCGTCGTCTAAGGGGCTATTCATTTGCTACCACTCAAAATTACTTGTTGGGTATATCGCACTACCCCTCGAACGATATAAAAGTACAACGAGTTTACACCAGCATTAGGGAAGAGCCTGGGGATACCATTGGACTTGAAATATGTTAGAGATGAAAACGATACAGCAAACACTCCGAGAAAATATTAGGGAGGAATGAACGAACTTCGCCCCTATCGAGCGAATTGCTATTCAAGGCTTCACATATTAAATCCCTGATAGCAAGAATAATGTGGCGAGTTGCAGGCCAAATTCTCTAATAACTGGGATCAATGAGTTTTGACCGGAGATTTAGAGGTCTCGAAAACTGCAGGTGGGCGCTTTGAACGGGTGTGGCCCTAACCATTTTCATCAAGATTCGTTAGTCTACCCAAAGTTGTGATGATTGCCTCAACAAATACTGGTTCGAATGTGGACGAGTTACACCGCAGCATACACGCTCGCAAAAGTGGTTGAGATAGAAACCTCGAGTGGGTCGTGGGACTCCTAACAGAACGCTCATGTCGTTGGAAGCGAAAAAAACGAGTCAAAATGACCGTATTAGAGCCTTATTTTTCCAGCGAAACAAACAGTCTGCGGCCCCATTCTTTACAGTTCCCACCCCTCAACACAAATTCGTCGGATACGGTCTTTTTGGCTAGTTTTTGATGCTTTCAAACCAGTACAACATAGGCCGTAGGAGTCTTAGTTTCACAATCTCGAAAATTTTGTCGCTAGCTCCGCTATTTCAAACGAGCGTGTATGCTGCGGTGTAACTCGTCCACATTCGAACCAGTATTTCTAATACTGTTTCGAAAAAACTCAACTTCTGCTCTAAACCTAAGATTCATGGCAGAAAGGCAGCTTTTATGATGCGGAAACCTGTCGACTTTTCTCCATGGAAAATTAAAAGCTTTTCAGTGATTGAAGCATAGGTGAGAAAAAAAAAACCGAGAAACTCGCCAGAAGCAGCCTATGTCTGTCAATTCCTCCTATCTCATTGTCAGAGGGAAAAGTGGGCATATTATGGGCTAAAAATGTGGTTTCCGATAAATTGTCGTGGGTTTTATCAGCGTATATGGTCCGCAAAGTAGTAGACCTTCAATATTATACGGAAACCTCGGAATCTATCGTAAACACTTTGGTATTCATCGTAAACACTTTGAGGGTGGGGGATTTTTGGGTTTTTTTTGAGTGATTGTCAATTGCACTAAAATATCAGCCGTAGGCTGCACCCTTTATTTTACATTAACTTTAAAAACACTAAAAAATCACCCAAAGATGTCCTCACCTAAGTGAGCCGGTAGATATAGAATTTTTCTATTTTAAGTCTTCCCTCATTTCAAACACGCTTAGTGAAACTGTACCCTGATGACCGAGTTACTCAAATTTACCGCGGTTTTGCATCTACATCTACATTTAACATGAAAACAGTTTATGTGAGCATTCCTGTGGGATTCAGGTGAATTGAGGCTTGAGGCACAACAAGATCCACAACATTCTCAAAAAACACGGGAATTACGCTGCTTTTTGTTCTGTTGTTATTAGCGTTAATATATTTTGTTCTTGTTGACCTGAACACGCTATCCCTAGACTGCTTTGTGGTACTACGGGAAGGTATACTGAAAAATGGAATCTATCAACGTTTTTAGCCCACCTCACGACTTTCCTTTTTAGCCAGGGGCACAATGTGAGCCATCCCTATTCACAAACCACCAAATTTTAACCGTTTGGGGGTATGGTATGCTTTCGTGACACACGGTCTTGTCGCTGTGCACAGCTACAAGACCATGTGTCGCGTAGCTCCCGCCCTTCAAACCTGTCACTGTCGCAGTGCGGTTTACAGTGGCATGCTTCGGCTTATTTGAGTATGTCAGCCCTCCGCGACACGTCGCTGCGACGGACGCGCGACAACTGTTTCTACGACGACTGATGCCAGTGCTCCGATGCGGGTCCCGCCGCTATCTGTGCTAGATTGCATGCCTATCGTTCAGGGTACGGCGCGGGGTGTTGATAACCAGAAAGAAGGGGAGGGTAGAACTGCGCAAGGGTGGAGGGGGGTCTGAGCTTTAGCGGGAGATCAAGTGAGCCATTCTGGAATTTTTCTTCATTTTTTTAATAGATTGTTTTTCTTCTTTAAATTTTACAGCAAAAAAAACACCAAATAAAGCCCTTTTCAGAGTTATTTTGCCGTCCGACGTCCGGCAATGCTATCCGACGTCGCGCGCGGCGCTCACTACGCCTGTGGTAGAGCAACCGATAATATCGACCAACCCACCATCAACGGAGAAATTTCGCACCGACGTCGCGCGCCGCATTGCGGCACTCCACGACGCCGCAGTCCTATCATATAACGTGCAGGACGGCGTCGTCCGGCAGACTGTGAAAGACGCAATAACGCTTCTGGGAGGGGGTCTGAGAAAATCGCCAAAAATTTTGCTCTTGGGGGGGGGTCTGAACAAAATTGGCCCTGTCCACACCTCGTGCCGTAGTCTGCTGTCGTTCATGAGAGCGACAGAGTATACCAAATCCCTTTGGAAAGAATTGGGTTACGATTCTCACCCGCGTCAGGCCATCACAATTCAATTCACATGTGATGTCGGACGAGCCCCCCCCCTAGGATTTTTGGCAAAGGGCGGTACGGGTGGTCGTCGTAAGGTAGCGTAAGGGGAGAGGCAAAAAGAATGAGCGCGCAAGGGTGCCACTGTTATGCTTGCCAATATTTTCGCGTTTCGTGTGCTCGCCCATTCCACTCCTTGGTCACCTAAGGAGCACCACCCAGGGCGAAACAAAGTAGTTGCAAAATGTACGCGGGTTAGACAAGAAATGGTTCAATCGCGGAACGTTTATGTACAGTAGTGGACACAAATCTATTGGCATCGTCTTTTTTCAAAATATCCTTGCCCCTCTTGGGGCTACCAATTTGATCTTTTGATATGATATTTTCGGTCATAATGCCGATATAATAAAGTATGCCGCAGGACTATAGCGCAAATATTCATAGACGAGAAAGGCAAGTTTCAAAATTCGTCATTTGCGACTTTTTGTCTCTTCTTCAACTCCATCGATTTCTTCGCCGTTTTCGATATTCTCTTGGTGATTTTTGTATTTTGTAGGATTGTTCGTTAGGTAAGGAGTAGAAATTTTCCTTCATAGTGACCGAAGGTCAATCATCCGAGGTTTCAAAATGGGTCCATTAGGAGCCGTTCCCCGAAGTCTGCTCGGGACCACAATGCAAGCCATTCAAGAAATTCTGAAGATTGGCGTTAGACAGCTATTGAAGCCGGAAGCTCGAGTAAGACATCATGAGACAAGAGCAATACTGGATGGTACCACAACACGCACCTTACGCGACATTCCGAGGCTTGATGATAAGGACATCAGAAGAAAACTTCAGGAATTTCATGAATCGCAGGCGACCTCCAGGTTTTTTTTTCTGGGGAATCCATTTGAAAGTTTCTCAGGTATCTGTCAATGCTGCTAAACGTCGACACCGTGGCTGTGGAGTCCTCGGACGTCGTCTCATCAAATAGCTTTTGATGAGAGTAAGGCATCAGAAGGCAAGACTAGCGTGGGCAACGGAGCAGATCCCCTAGACTCAACAACAATGGTAAAAAGCCGTTTTCTCTACTCGATCTAGTGCTCCAAGCGAACGAGACGTAGATTGAACTAAAGAGACAACTTTTTACATTGCTGTCGACTCTAGTGATGGTGCTCCGTTGCCCACGCTAATCTTGCCTTCTGATGCGCTACTCGCATCAAAAGGCATTGGCTGGGACGACGTCCGAGAACTTCACAGCCACTGTGTCGACGTTTACCAGCATCGACAGACACCTGAGAAACCTTCGAATGGATTCCCCACAGAAATTAAACCTGGAGATCGCCTGCGATTCATGGAGTTCCTGAAGTTTTCCTCTCATGTCCTTATCATTAAGCCTCGCAATGTCGCGTAAGGTGCGTGTTACGGTACCATCCAGTATCGCTCTTGTCTCATGATGTCTTACTCGAGCTTCCGGCTTCAATAGGTGTCTAACGCCAACCTTCAGAATTTCTGGAATGGCTTGCATTGTGGTCCCGAGCAGACTTCGATGAACGGCTCCTGATGGGCCCATTTTGAAACCTCGTATGATTGATCTTCGGTCACTATGTGTTAAAATTTCACTCCTTACCGAACGCACAATCCTACAAAATAAAAAAATCACCAAGAGAATATCGGAAACGACGAAAAATAACGAATTTTGAATATTGTCTTTCTCGTCGATGAATATTTGCGCTATAGTCCTGTAGCATACTTTATTATATCGGCATTATGACCAAAAATATCATTCCGAAAGATGAAATTGATAGCCCCAAGGGGGGCAAAGATATTTTGAAAAAAGACGATGTCATTAGATTTCTGTCTACTACTGTATATCACGTCAAGTATTCGCAATTGCTTTGCCAGACAATCGAGTAATGTTCAAAATGTCAATCAGCAGATGTTCGCATTATTCTAACATTAAACGAAAAATTGGTGCCCATTACACTACGCAGCGCAAACTGTCGTCGTGTCTCACTCCTACAAGCGAGCGTCTCCAAGTTATAACAGTGCCTTTAAGGCCTCCTTCAGAGTGTGATCGCTATTCTTTGCGACCGTGTGCATAACGACGGTCGCTTGGCAGTACAATTGACAGCGGTGCCATAATCGCGCTTCAAACACTTGTAGGCGGTTGTGTCTAAACTCGATCGCACAACGCGAGAAGATCGATGTGGGAGGTTTTCATTCGGTCGCGCTGCACTGCGATTGCACTCTGAAGGAGGTCTAAAGGGACAAGATTCGAAGAAAAACTCCGTACCGTGGCATGACGTCACGCTATTCATCGCCAGATCTGTCGAATTCCATTTCCAAATGAGTGGATATGGGTCTATCCTTGCATTTCACCTCAGTCAATAAAAGAGCCTCGATTCCAACCTGCCGCCGTATCTAAATGCAACGTATAAGTTGGTTAACCAGAAAAGTTTGCTAATACTACCAGAACTTCCTGCTTCAAAAAACATGCTTCGAACTAACCGTTCAAAACCAAGCAAAGAATGAGGCCGATGTAGTAATTCCAATTGGGAAATGTGTGAAAGGGTAAGCAAGGATGATGATGTGATAAAGCTGGGTAACGACGTTTCGGGAGCCTCTTAGTAGCTGTCGGTGAATCTGAAAGCTGCTCCTCAATTTTATCTCATAACAACTGAAAGTAGCTACATCAGTTTGAATGGTCCTACGCCACGTATTCGTGCATTTTTCAGAAACGAGATGTTCGTGATATACTGCGAGAGAAGTATCGGATCCGAGAAATGCTACCTCCACCATCAGCCTATCCAGGAATGCCACCAGAACCACTATGTTCAGGATAATTATTTCGCAAACATGGATGTCTGACGGCAGAGATCAATGCAGCTCAGTGCTGGGCGCAGGATGTGGTGCAGTGCCAATTTGATAAGACGCGCTCCGTAGAGACTCTCCGTGCTGCACCACTCTCGGCACCGAACTCTGATACAGCTGTTCGCGCAGCGCCCATTTACGAGTGCCATCACGAATTCCTTCGAATGATAGGGTGTATAATAGAACATAATAGTTCAGTACAGAAACCAGGACAAGGGCTAACTTAGGATGAAACGTCGACTACCCTAGAGTCCAATGTGAATGTATTGGCAGCCACTAGTGTTTGTAAATAAGTTATTAGATCACAACCATAGTCTGAGAAAACATTCAATGTAAAAAATATATAATTTGTACAGAAACAAGTCTTCCTATACTCTGCCATTTTCGGATAACTGATAGCTTGATAGCGAGTTCACCAGAAAGAAGCTATTCGTTTCCAACCCATATGCAAGTTGGGTCGATCCCTAGACCAGTCTTCGGGCTAGGCATGCTTGTTCGCGAAGCAGTGAGCATTAGTTTCATTATATGTCTACACACACTCACAAGCAAACGTGCCAGTACCGTAGATTGTTGATCTAGGTACGACCTAGCCCAAGTACAGGCAGGCGGCAAGGACTAATATTGTTTTAGCTGTGCAAAATTCATGTATATGCCTTGTAGATTGTTATCCCATAGTTATTTGATTGGTGATAATGACCTCGTAAGAGATTCTAATCAAAGGTTGGATTGTTAAGACATATTGTACATAGCCATAGTTTAGAAAGATGTTCATTGATATTCCAAAGTGAGTTCCTTATTCAAGATTGGCATTTAATGTTCACCTGTACTTTTATGATGATGAGAAGAATATAAATATAATGGAAATTATTTTCTGCTTCCGTTTTGACTTTATTCTTCTCTCTTTCTTGACACCAAAGAAGCTGAAGGTTCGATCCGTGCCGATTGTAAAAGCAGGGCCGATCGGAGTGACGCACTGATGCCACAAGTTAGTGGGGAGGGCCGCATATATTACTGCCCAAAAATATAAATATTGCACTTCTTAAGGGGCTCGGAAAACATTTTGAACAAAATTTCACCTCGGGATGGGATCGTTCAGTTTTTTCGACATTTTCCGAAATTTCGGTTGTTAAAGGGAGAAGGTCGTAGCTCCGCTGAGGTAGGACACAACGGCCGGCCGGACCATGTGTACGAGCAAAGCGAAAGATTGGTAGAGTTCATTTCTACGTAATGTTAGCTCCTTCAAGGTCCGGGACAACGGTCTGCTTGACCCTTGGCGAGCTGGACAAAAATTCCGGAAGCGAAAAATATATAAGAAAACTGGCGTGCTCGAGATGGAGCAATAATTTGCTTCAAATTGAAAGAAAATTGCAGCGAATTTTCAAATATGATTTGTCATCAATGAGATGGATCGAGATTTATTAAATGAATGAACTTGTTAGGCTTCGGCCGTTCATTCATTCAACGACTTATTTGGAACAATGAAACATACATATGGTCGATCACTGGATGGGAGGTCCCCCCAACCATTGATCGACGATAAGTCAAGCCTAGCTCAGATGAGTCCGGGCGGAGTAAGCAGCGGAGCGGTCGGTCATGACAAAACAACAACGATAAGGCCATTGTTATACTCTCCTTCGGCCCTTTCGCGGTCGCAGACCAGAGCGACGTCGCACTCGCTGAGGGCCAGGGGCCGTATGCACATCTCTCCCCTCACGTCCCCGTCCCCGCGAAGGCCATCCATGATTGGTCAATTTCGTCTGATGCCCAATCACAGAGTGGCTTCGCGGGGACGGGGACGTGAGGGGAGAGATGTGCATACGGCCCCAGTTGTGCTATGCCATACATCACGCCAACTTACGTCTGACACGCGAATAGCCCGCGCAATTGCAGACAAATCAATAACCCGGAATCAACAGCAAATCAGTTTAGTTTCAGCTCTATGAAGAGGCAGGCTTTAAGATTTATACATTTAGGATAAAGTGAAGGTTCCAGGAGAGAAAAGAAAGAAGGAACTACAAAAAAAGAAGAAAAACAGAGGAAACCCGCACTAAACCAGTTATTCCGTCGCTGTCGTGGGCAATCCGCGACCGATGCCCGCGACAGCGACCGATTGCGGCACGGTTTTAAAATTTGAATGTGTAACACCCATCTGCGACCCTGGAACGCGACTGGCGCATGCAAAGTGTTCCTCCGACAGCTTTTTCATGGTGAGAGTGTGGGTCCCGACACGATTCGTAACAGATGAGCGAACCTGTCGCGGTCCCAGACTGGAGGTATAAAAATAGCCTAAGGAGATTCTAACATGATAAACCCGATAAGCCC
This sequence comes from Aplectana chamaeleonis, assembly GCA_029168955.1. NCBI lineage: Eukaryota > Metazoa > Nematoda > Chromadorea > Rhabditida > Cosmocercidae > Aplectana > Aplectana chamaeleonis. The sequence continues at coordinate 432,245 of JAPDOI010000238.1, forward strand.
TACTTCGACCGGCTCAAAATGAGGGAGAAGGGCTTCATATCTATATGTGAGTGAGATTCTTCAAATACCCAAGCATTGATAAAGATGAAAGACGGAAGTAAGGATAAAATTATGAAACCACACAGCTAAAAAAATCCCAAAAATTACATGACGTTCCGTCTTGAAGAAAGCACGATCACAGCTTCCAGGCACACAAAAAAAGCATAATACGTTGGCAGGTACAACCCGTCACATTGAAGTATATACCCTCCTGATCAGAGTGGACGCTCACTCGCCCCTTTTAATGACCTGAGATCCGTCTGTTGCGCGAGGAGCACACTGTTGTCGGCGTCATCTTGAAAGAGCGGCCGTAAATCCCATACAAGGAGAAGTCCCGCCCCCAGTCTGCACATCCGAGGCTCAACTCAGAAGAAGCTCTAGATGCACCCTCGCATCGCTGCACTGTGGTCACTCTAATATGCTTATGTCCTAAGTCAGCAAGACTGACAGCGGCGAATCAGATATTTGCCCGGACTGTGGTTGCCTCGGCCCACATTTGTTTGATTGCAATGACATTTATACATATCGTGCCTTCCAATAGGATTAGCTATGATGCAGTTTGCATTCGTAATATTCTTGATCATTTGGGAGTTGAATGTCAACCCACTTCTATTTTAGGATGGGCCGACCTAATCCTTCCAGGCCCCGGTTATTGAGAATTGTTATGCCTGCATCATTCTATAGTGGTCTGATCCTCCGTAGAGCTCACTGGCTGAAATCATTCACGAGGATGAAAGGTGTCTATATTAGACCCTCTCTTCCTAAAAGGAAAGAGATCAGCTGCGAGCCTAGCGGCGTGCATCTAATCCTACTCCGCACATTGTAGCAGGTAGTCCAATAACTTCGCAGTTGCCTACCACATCTTCTCAGTTGTCTGTGTCTCAGGATATAGCCATTTCTATGCCTGTAAACTCAGCCACTCAGGGTTCGGCAAACTTGTAAGCCCTCTCAGGACTCCTCAATGCCATCTCTCATCTATCATAACTAATATCCGGTCAGTGGTAAAAAATTCTGACGCCTTGCTCTATCTCCTGCAGTCGCTTGATGCTGCAGTCACTTGATGATTGGACGCGTGCGCTGGACAAAGATATAGGTGTGGATGTTATTTACCTTGATTTTTCCAAGGCATTTGACAGAGATTCTCATCGCGAATTATTATAGTAAACAAACTGGAAATAATGGGTATCCATCCACGTATAGTGGCTTGGATTCGTGCTTTTCTCACGGGTAGAACTTTCAGGGTCAGGCTTAATTGTACGTTCTCCTCTCTCTTTGCAGTCCTTAGTGGTGTTCCCCAGGGGAGAGTGCTTTCACCAATTCTCTTTAATATTTATACGTATGAACTTCCCTCGATCATATCCTTGAACAACGCCGCCTGTTCGGCATTCGCTGATGACTTCAAGTTGTATAAACCTATTTTGACAATGGAAGATTCGGAGTGTTTGCAAAAAGCTCTTGATGAAGTAGCCAAATGGTCGAATGAATGAAAATTGCCGCTTTCCAGCAAAAAGACTAAAGTGATGAAGCTTAGTAAGAGGCGAGTTAGTGGCTTCTATACTATCGACGGTTTGCAGTTGAGCAAGGTCAGCGAGATAAGGACCTTGGTTTTCTTATCAAGGACGATTTTAATTTCGATGATCACTGCCTCGAGGTTGCGTCCACGGCTAATAGGATGATGCACAGCGCGTTTCGAGCACTATCAACTACTAATGCAAACGTGCTGACCGAGGTGTATAAAACGTACGTACGTCCACTTATGGAGTATGGTACGGTAGTTTTTAATCCATACAAAAAAGGATCCATCGACGCGCTGGAGAAAGTCCAGAATACTTTCACACGTAGAGTTTACTTCAGGACATCGTGGTTTCAGACTAATCGCAACGTGTGTCATGTCACCAGAAACGCCAAGTTGGGCCTAACCACTCTAGAGCACAGGAGAAGGTTTGATATGATAATGATGTATAAAATCATTCATGGGAGTGCTGGTATCAATGCTAGCCGGCTGTTCAACCTGAGATCGTCAACCACCAGGGAAGCGCCGGTGAAATTGGGCTTCATTGGGGCCAGGCGGAACGTACGACAGCACTTCTTTGTCAATAGAGCGGGGTCTGAATTTAATAAACTACTTCGGTCAGATTTGATGGTGGGGAAACTCAGTGAATTCAAAAAGACACTTGTTTGTTATCTGCTGCCCCAGGAGTAATGTTTGTAAGATCTCTTTTCTTCATGGTGCCGGTGTATGCCTAATAGTCAGTTGATCCATTTATTTTTGTTCGACTGATGCTAGTGCTTTTAGTCTCTTAATTGCCGTTTTGGGTATTTACTTCTGTTGTTGTCTTTGACACGGTTCCACCGTGTAATAAATCAATCAATCCTCCAAAAACTCGACGCCGATATAATAGCTATCACAGAAACTTGGCTTAACGGTGGAATTGATTTGGCTTCCCTCCTTGGTGATTGGTCTGCTCATTATGAGGTTCTAAGGTGCGACCGAAGTCGTAAAAAAGGTGGTGGTGTTCTCCCACTGGCACGTAAGCTTTTCTGTCCTGTACCGGTATTTTAAGAGTCTGCGCCGGATTCTTATAAAATTGTGTGCTCTAACTTAGAAATTGACCTCAAACCTATCCGGATCATTGTTGCTTATCGAACTCCTAACTGCAGTGCATTTTTCACAGAACGAATAAGACAATCAGTGACCTGGTAGCGTGTAATTGGCCATCTATCGTTACTGGTGATTTCAACTTGCCTGATATCCAGTGGGATAACTGTTCGGCTGTGAGTTCAATCTCCAGTGGCTTTGTTACTATGTGTACTACTCACAATTTGGTGCAATATGTCGAGGCTGCCACTCGTGGTGATCACATCCTTGATCTGGTTTTGAGCAATGACCGAGACCTTGTTAGCTCCGTCACAATTTTGCCCCCCTTGGGCTCTAGCGATAACTCTGCAGTTCAGTTCACACTCAACCTTCAAAAACAATCGGCCCCAGTTATATACAAAAGGAATTTCAAAAAAGTCAATTTCGATGCTGTATGTGACTATTTACTAAATGTAGACTGGTTCAGCTCCTTGAACGCTGCGGGTAGTGTTAATGAAAAGTATGAACTTCTTATTGCAGTCATGCAACACTGCATTGAAATGTTTGTCCCCTTTGAACAATTTACGGGAAAAAAACTAAAACTTCCTGCTCACTTAGCTAGACTTGAGCGTCTGAGATCGAGTGCGTGGTATGAAGCCAAACTCCACAATAGTGAAAAGTGGGGCCACTTTAAGGCAATTAGCGAGCGATTCGTGCGGAAAATGAAAGAATTCAACAATCAAATCGAACAAAAAGCTGTGGAATCTGAAGGTCGACACTCTTTCTACAGGTTCCTCAACTCGAAACTTCAAGAAAAGCCACGTGTTGGAGTACTTTATAGCCCCGATGGCGTGATTCTGAGGAAAGATGATGAAAAAGCCGAGTTACTGGCAAGCGTTTTTGAAGAGGCTTTCTCTGAAGCTGCCGATACGTCGAGACAATCTGTTTCCTGTGCATTTGCCGTAATGAATGACTCATGTTGGTTCCACAGGGATGAACTTTTGAATGAACTTTTACGATGGCCTAACTCTGGATCTCAAACCCCTAACGACATCCCGCTTAGTTTCATCAAAAGCGTCGCCAATGAGATTTCTGGTCCTTTAGAACACATTTTTAATCTAAGTTTTATGACGGCTGAAGTTCCTCTTAAATGGAGACACTCATTAGTTACTCCAATTCCAAAAAAGCCCTCGTTCACTAACCCGTCTAACTTCAGACCCATCAGTATTACACCTATTTTCTCGCGTCTTTTTGAAAAAATTCTCAAAAAACGGATAGTTGCACATCTAAACGATAACCATATTATCTCCCCTCTTCAGCATGGGTTTCAGAAGGGCAAGTCCACGATGATGGCAATGATAGAAGCGTTGAACAACTGGACATCTCTCATCGATCAAGGAAAAAATATGGACGTTGTTTATTTTGACTTCACCAAGGCTTTCGATAAGGTTCCCCATGATAAATTGTTGCAAAAACTCTCACTTGTTGGTATTCATCCGCGAATTGTCTCATATATTTCGTCATTTTTGACTGATAGGACGTTTTCTGTCCGCTTTAACACGTCCTTTTCCAGTCCGCTACCCGTTCATAGCGGAGTCCCACAAGGAGGAGTACTTTCTCCCATCCTTTTCAACATCTACACGTATGAAATCGCGAATTTGATCACTCACTTCGGCACCGGGTTCAGTGCTTTTGCTGATGATATCAAAATTTATCATGAGGTTACTTCCCCTGGGGGCTGTGAATCTTTACAGCAATCAGTTAATGCTATCAGCATGTGGTCTCGTGATTGAGATTTGCCCCTGTCTAAGGAAAAGACCAAAATTCTCCACCTCGGTGCCAACCAGGAGTGTGCATTTTCCGTTTACCGATTTTCCGGATTTACCGGTGTTTTTCGGTAAATTTTGATTTACCGAGTTTTTCTCGAAATTTACCGAAATTTTTACCGAAAAAATCGGGTGTTTTTTGCCTAATCGGCCTACTTCTTACTCGTATTTTACGGGTTTGCTACTGTTAAAGCATGCATTTGGCGCGATATCCTTCTTCATCCTTCTTTTTGTTAATCTTTTTTAACCCTTTGGTCTACTTTTTGAATGCTCAAACTATCTCTTCACCTTTTGTGTCACGTGCTTTTCTTAGCGAGATGTTACTCCGAGAAATACATATTTTTTTCAAAAATGTCAACAGATTTCCAAGGCAGCAGAGTTCTGAAGCTGATATTTCAGTAACTTGAAAAATTCTTTTCGAAGACCCCGACACAACGCTGAATACACTGCAGTTCCAGAACGACTCCATTGTGATATCATCGTACCCGCCTTTCCTCACTGACCAATGAGTACTTTTGCGCGCCTCCTGGCACAGTAGAGGTGGGAAGGATGTTTTCCCCATCTGGCCTGATTTTGAGTGACTACAGAAAGACCTTGACACCAGAAAATTTTGAAATGTTACTTTTTCTCAAAATCAAGGTCCTGCTGATCAGGTTCAGCTGTTGAGCTCAGTTTAAAGGCAGTGTCCACGATGAAAATCGTTGTTCTGTTTTTCAGCCTATCTTTAAAACGGTCCCATGCTGATTCCAACGATGTGTCTGAAATCGTACACGACCTTCTGGGATCAGAGTTATGGTCCCTCAAAAGTTGAGCTAGAGAAGCATTGTGGACGAGTTTTCCGAGGCTTGTAACTTCTGTCTTTTGCAGCCGATGTATGCGAGCTGACCTGAGTAAAGAGAGAAGTCGAGAATGAAGGGAAGAACAGGGCTTTGGATCGAAAACCATAGCTCATTTCGCGATTTCGAGTGTTCCTTCGTTCACGTCGATAAACTCGACCGCGAGCGGAAGGGCTAGCGCGAGCGGACTTTGGAGCCGTATGGAGCTCTTTCTGGCTCGTTTTCGTTTGTTCTTTTGACCACAGTGCTCCAATGAGACTCTGAACTTTCGATTTCCGGCCAAAAACCGAGGACGAAATTAATCGTGGACACTGCCTTTAATATGTAAAACTCCCTCATTATTTGCACTATCCTCATGCACTATTGAAAATGATACATAAATATTCTCGGTCATTTGTGCTATCGTATGGGATACTGTCGTTCTCTGGGCTAAATTCCGGTCCGCATTTGCGGACTAAGACTTTTGCATCATGCGACACGTGTTAATCGTGCTGGGACCACTTGGTCCCGGCACGGTTCACCCTTCTCCCAGCACCACTATCACGCGTCGCTTGATGCAACAGCCGTAGTCCGCAGTTGCGGACCGGATTTTGGCTCAGAGAACGATAGTAGGCACTAAAAAACCAAAGTCAGAATTTTTACCGAATTTTCCGTTTTTACCGTATTTACCGAAAAAAAAATTCGGTAAAAAGTTTCGGTAAAAAATTTACCGAAAATAATTTTCCGCACACCCCTGGTGCCAACAATCATAACTTCAATCATAACATTGAAGGGACTCCCATTGAGGTTACTGATCAGATAACTGATATTGGTTTCGTCATCACCAGGAGTCTTAGCTTCGATGCGCATTGTGAGGTCACGTCGAGGAAGGCTACTGTTGCAGTGAATAAGATATTCAGAGCTTTGGCAACACGTAATCTATCTGTGCATATAAGAGCCTACACCACCTATGATTGATCACTGCTCGAGATGTTCGACGCGGCGATCTCTCATAGATCACTGCTCGAGATCGCCGCGTCGAATACACGAGGCCAATTCTTGAATATGGCACGCCGGTGTTTAATCCCTACAAAGTGAAGGACATCAACTGTTTGGAGAAAGTCCAAAGCAACTTCACAAGGGCGTAGCGGTGTGATCAGCCCGTGAGAGGTGCGCCCCCCCCCTCTACTCCAGCTTCGGAAACGGTGCGGCCCCCCTCCTACCGAGGTTGTGACTTCAACCCCATGTGCGAATCAATATGGGAGGTCTCTCTCGAAAAATGCTTCCAAAGTATTTTTCAGCAAACACGGACGTTATAGGTCAAGTCACACCTGCCGTAATCGGCTCAAAATGGTCGGATCGACCTGGGACTCGGCCGACAGTTTTTTATGGTCTTCTTCAAAATAAACACTGCAACAGCCCGATACAGAAAAAATTATTTTTTCGACCACTCCTAGCATCGAAGCCCAGACAGCGGTTTTCCGATTTTTCAGCGCCCCGAATCACACACTCCTCGTCAACTGCTTCGCCTCTGGAAGGACTAACCGAATAGTTTTCTCACTTGTCTATCTGATAAAGCTTCGAAAACTGATCTAGAGGCCTTTATCGCAAAAATCACACGGTGTGATGAGGCCTGTTTTTAAGGCTCAAATCACACCGTCACATCTACAGCCGTCACACCGCCCGTAATCGGCTCAAAATGGTCGGATCAGTTCACAATGAGGGATTTCAGAGTGAAAAATTACAGTTTTTGATTGTTTTCGGGTATTGACTCAGTTATTTCGTATCACTATTGTATGGTACTCGTTGAAAGCTGTTCAAAAATAGCATCAAAATTGAACTCGTAGTACTCTGAAACAAGTTATGGCTATGTCGCGCTTTGCGCGAGCGAAATTGCCGCAAATCGCCGTTTTTGCGAAAAAAAAATCTGCTCGGTAGGGTAGGAGAGAAATTTTGGACATGATGACGGACCGGGGGCCTGCAGCCCCTCCCCCTCCCCGGCGCCTAAGGCTGCGGCCCCCCCCCCTCTGTGATTGTCACACCGTATGCCTGAGCCTGTGGCCGCATACCCCATTCCGTGCAGAGAAATGAGCTATATCATTTGAAACCGTTATCCCTCAGAAGAGTAGAGAATGACTTACTTCTTCTCCACAAGATCCTGTTTGGCGTAGATTTCGGTCTTAAACCTGACCACCTTGTGACAACGAGAGAGTCAACCACTATGGGTGGCCCCATCAAACTCCACCGTTACACATCCAACCTCAACTGCAGGCGTCACTTTTTCATCAACAGAACTATACCCATTTTTGAGAACCTTGGTAGAAATCATTCCATTCCTTCCAACTTTACGTCATTCTAAAATTTCATTCGAGAAAAATTTGAGCTGGCTGATCGTACAAGTAGCCCTTCCTGACTGGCTGGATAGCTTGTGATTACTTTCTTTAGGTTGAATATTGCAGCAATGCGCTTTTTTTTCTGTTCCGCTATGTTGTTTTTTCTCGTTTCCATGCTTTCAACTTCCTAAGGTTTATTCGTATTTCGCGGTCGTTTTGAACATTGTTTTTGACTACACAGGCTTGCCTATGTAATATATATATATATATATATATATATATATATATATATATATATATATATATATATATATATATATATATATATATATATATATATATATATATATATATATATATATATATATATATATATATATATATATATAGACCAAGTACGACTGTCACTGAATCTTGGCATAGTTGAATGTTAGTAGTGTAAGTTGTTAGTAGAGCCAGGACCAAGATGTTAATCACTTTATTTGGTTGACGTTTCGGCCAATCGCCTTCGTTCACGCAACGCTCACCTTATCTGCGCCGAGCCAGTGTAGTATTGAGCGCCCTACGCTGCAGATGCAGTGGGTGGTCAGATGGCGCGCGTTCTCGACATGAAGACGTTGAGATCACAGTCTACAGAGGTCAAGAAACGGGGTGAGCTCAGCTGTTATGGCTAAACACATCTTTTCTGTTCACTTTAGGATTTTTAGCGGTTATCCAAAATGCCTCTAAAGTTTTGCGCGCTGCGGTTTGTGGCTCCCGTGCAAGAATCCTGAAGGTCACCTCAAACTCCATGTTCTCATGACGTAGTCTCCGGTGGGCCCCCAGAGGTGTGGCCGTGTTGGACTTCCTCAAACCAGCGGATATGTTCTTTACACGCGTGCTCAGAGTACGACCAGTTTCCCCGATATATTCATCCTGGCAGAGGCCACACTTTATGACGTATACTACCCCTGATGTCATACAGTCCCCCTCCCGACCGGACGGGCATACCACGCAATCGGGGGTGGCACGAAAACGATCGTACAGCCTATTGCGGATCAGCTGACGCTTCAGGTTAGGGGGAGGAATTTCGACCACCCTTACTGCATCTTCAAGGCTACATTTCCGCAGAGCCGCACGAATCGCAGAGCTGAAAGCGTCAGAAACAAATGGCAGGCAGAAAGAGATTTTGGGTGCACCGTCAGCTGCTCGAACTTCGCGCATCCCAGTGGTTTTGGGTTTGCACCGATGCTGATAGCCATTGGAAATAGCGATTTCGCGTGCCAACTCTAATGAGTTGGTTTTTCCTTCGCAGTCAGATGAAACCATTTTAGCGGTGCTGAACCGATTTCTGACCACTGCCTGTTTTGTTTTGAGTGGATGCGCAGAGAGCGAGTGAACCAAAATGTTTTTGTTGCTAGGTTTGCGACACCATTTCGTTCGATGAAACCCGCGCTCCAGATGAACTTCGACGTTTAAGAAAGGGAGCCAGTTTTGTTTTGGTTGTTCCCGTGTGAACTTTATGCTATCAGATTGCTGATTGAGTAAGCTGAAACAGGCGTCGATCTCTTTATGAGTTGAGCAGACAATGAAAACATCGTCGATATAACGACAATATAATATAGGTCGACGTTCTAGTACCGGTTTTTCTATTTTTGACATAAAAGCTATGGCCAAGGCTGGGGCCAGGCGTTGACCCATTGCTAAACCGCGAATTTGCCTGTAATAGTTTATATATATAAAAAAACGTGTTTATATATATATATATATATATATATATATATATATATATATATATATATATATATATATATATATATATATATATATATATATATATATATATATATATATATATATATATATATATATATATATATATATATAAACACGTCTATGTTGACTGTACTTTCACTAATTAAACTCGAGAAAATTCACACTGCTTGATTCAGCGTAGAAGTTGGATACTTTTTTGTGATATTTTGGCAGTTTCGCCCTTATATAATCGAGTACGGTGGAATAAACGGAGAAATACTGCAGTTCATTATGTATACTTAGTGCTCGCTGAAGTCGAAGATCCAATACAATACGTTTCCGTCAAATCGTTTGAATAGTCGAGTACAGACCGCGTCTATTGCTATGAATGTGCCAGTGCGTCCCACTCCAGCACTACATACAAGAGTTATCGGACCAGGCTCTAGTGATTGTGTCCATCTTAGTAATCGCAACACCATCCGACCACTAGATGGCACAGCCTTCTCAGACCACGTTGTACAATGTGCGAGGCGTGTTAGTATCGAATTGGAGCAGCCGTCAGGGAGTACTTCAAGTGTGTAGACATCGTACTGGTCGAGATGATCCACTCGCTTGTTATTAACAAACATTTTTTTCATAGTATTTATAGCCGCCGGCATCAGTCAGCCAGAATTCCTCGCAGAACTGTGTGCCTTCTTCGTAAAAGTTGCACAGCACGACAACACCACAGCATTGTTGCTGAAAAATCATTCTCCAGCATCTGAATCATTCTCCGGATTCGTGATTAGCACATTGAATAACCCTCCTGGCAAACGTTTCAGCTGAATTCAGAACTTCGACATACTACAGTATAAGAACCCTCACCTACCGTGAACTTTCCAACGGCTGCAAACGGATCTCAAATTCTTGATGAGAGCCTCGGATTACCCTCCCTATACGAAGTGAAAACGAAAAAATGCTTCCCCCTAATTGCATTTTTAGACTAAAATTTTTTACGAATGCCATTGCGCCTATGCGCAACCCTGCTGAACTTTGGTCCCCAGACGGATCAGCTGTTCCACGAATAATAGCTGAGAAATTTGATGCCTTGGTAGGCAACAAACCCATCATCCATCACTAATATAAGAATTTTCTATGATAAATGATATTTATTACAGGACGGATGCCATGTGAAAATTGAAATTTCAAGTTATCGAAGCCGAAAAGTGTGACGCGAAGCTCCACAAAGTCACTCCACTTCACCTCGCAGTCTGGACCTTCACATGTTTGTCTTCTATTTAGTATACCGAACCAAAGAAAAACCTATCTTCGACGGTACGTTCTGTCCTTATACAATCAGAATCTCGGTCTGCATCTGCACACAACCGTTGTTGCAGCATGCAGCCACAAGGCAATCGTGCGGGGATCCTGTGATCCCAGCACAATTACATTTTAGCTGGGTACGGCAGCAACGGTAGTCCGCAATTGAGGGCTGAAATTTCATTCCGACAAGCACAGTACGTACCCTCTACTTTTGAACTGAATTTACTTCGTTCATTCGCATGTTTGCGGAGCGAGGGAATGCGAGAAGGAATGGCAACATACGCGCAAAACGCACGCTATGGGGCTAAGTAACCTTAGGCTATGTTAAAGGCAGTGTTCACGATTATCTTCGATTTTGAGATTAATCGCTAAATCGATTGCTTGGCCCCGGTTAAAACTGAAATGACGAAGAAACCGAGAAAAACGCACCAGAAGGGCGCGAAATCCTTTACTCTCACCCCACTTCTTAACTTTCACTGGAACTGTTTGCTGTGACAATGAAATCTTTTAAGGACCTGTCTTTTGCAATTCTCTATTGCTTCGTACTTTCCTTCGGACTGACACTGTTTTGCCTAGATTTTTTTCCATTTCTGATTATTCCTTTTTTTACCGGTGACAACCACCGTCAACATGTTCATCCAAACGGACATCTAGTCCAGGCCAGAGAATAATGTCACTGAAATAAGACGTTTTAGTGCGTTTTCCGCCGTTTCTTCGAGATTTTGGTAACACTTGGTTGCCAACGCATTGTTTTTAGTGAAAAACTCGAGAACGCAAATCATCGTGAACACTGCCTTTAACACCGGATCGCACAATCTGCCGAGATGTCGTACGTTCATGCCATGGCAGTGTGGAGGAAAAAAGATCACCTGTGTGCAAACCGACGTCACCCCCTCCACGAAGAAGGTTTTTTGTCATGGGAGAGGTGCTGGCCGGCCGCGTCTCTCCCTCGGATTCTCCTGCTAAGGGCCGGCGTGGAGAGGAAACCTGGGCCCGCTCAGAAGTACCTATGCGCCACGTGCGGCAAGGATGTTACCTGGAGAGATACCAGCGTCCAGTGCTTCGGATGCCAAAGGTGGGTGCATCTCTCCTGTTCGGGTCTCAGTTCTGTGAGGCATCATAACTCTGCTTTTCGCTGTTTTATGCTCTTCACCTACCAAATCTGATTCCTCTTCCTCAAATCGCCCCCTTTCCATTGTACATATCAATCTCAAGGGCCTTCTTGCCAAACTTTCTGAGCTCTCTCTTTCTCTTCGCACGTACTTACCATCCAGTCGTGATCATGGTTCAAGGAACCAAGCTCTCTCCATCACCTACCCGTCCTCATCCTAATATCCCGGGCTACACTGCCTTAAATGCTCCAAGGTCAGCTCTTGGCGGAGGAGTTTCAACCTTTGTTTTATCTTCTCTCCCCTCCCACCTCATACCCAACACCCCCACGGATGGTACTCTCGGGTACCTTCCAATCCATCTCCCTATTAAAACACCCCTTTATTTTTTAACATATATATTCCTCCCACTACCTCATGCACCCCATCTTATGATCTCATTCCTCTACTTAAGCAGCTAAACGATTGCTCCCTCTCATCTTCGGTTGTCTTCGCGGGCGATTTTAATGCTCACACTTTTGTTCGTCACTTGATTCCGACGCTAGAGGAAATGACGTCGAAGAATGGGCAGGGGAGTGTGACCTGGTCATCTTAAACGATGATCAGCCCATTCGCCTCCCTACCAACGGCCGATCTTCCAGCCCAGACATATCTCTTGTCTCGTCCAACCTCTCTAACTCTTGCTCATGGTCCACCTCAACCACTTTTCCAAGTGACCATGTCCCCGTCTTTATCCATATCGATCTCTCCAACTCTCTCGCTCCTTATTCTGGTGTTCGTCAACGTTCTTATCTTAAATTAGGCCGAGCAGACTGGAGCCTGTTCAGTGAAGTTGCGCTTCGCCTGTCGGCGAATTACCCGTGGAATGGCGACGTGCACCAGAAAGAGTGTCATTTATCTGACGCGATCCGCAGAGCCATGAAAGCGGATATTCCTGTCGGCCGCGTCAAGACTTTCTATCCAAATGTCACTAGGGAGATCCTCGATAAGATCAGGACAAGAAATGCCAGGAGCGCGGTCAACCATCTAGACCCCGTCGTTGCTGAACTTGACGATGAGATCAGAAAGGATTTAGACAGGCACAAGAAAGAAGAGTGGGGAAAGTTCACCGGGCAGTTGGATTTCAAGACGAACAGTGCAGCTACTTGGAAGGTATTACGGAAGCTCTTGGGTAAGAGCTCGCCTGCCACCGTCTCTACAATAGAATTCGACAACGGCGTATACAAATCAGGAAAAAAACCGCATATGCGCTCGGGAAAAGTTTTTTCATCACCAGTGCAAAGCGTGGTCCGCAGAACAGAGTGACTGTACGAGAGCTGTGCCGCCTCCCGCTTATGAGCACGGCCGAAGCGTTCACTTCGACGCAAGTTGAGAAGGTTATAAAGGATATGCGGAATTCAAAAGCGGTTGGTCCAGACGGGATATGTCCTGCTGTCTTGAAGAAGATACCGAATGAAATCCTTCCGCTTCTCACTAATTTGATAAACACCTCGTTCAGATCGTGCACCATCCCACAGAATTGGAAAACAGCTAACGTTGTGCCGCTTCCCAAGCCGGGGGAACCTCAGGCTTCAGTCAAGGGATACAGACCTATTAGCTTGCTGTCCACGTTCGCGAAGGTAGCCGAAAAACTGATCGTAAATGACTTGGCGGAGCACAATAAGAAGCAAGTGATTCAGCATGGATTCAGAAAGCTGCATTCCACCACGACAGCTCTGCTGGAAATTACAAGCTTTGCCATCGATGGGTTCAATGCCCAGAAGCCACAGAGAACTGTGGCTGTTGCCTTAGATCTTAACAAGGCATTCGACACAGTAAATCATGGAGTTCTGTCAAGCAACTGACTGGAATCATCAATTCCGCCGTGGCAGAAACGCTGGATATCGGCATTCATCAAGGGCAGACGAGTCAGAGTTATGTTCCAGAACCATGTCTCTAATAGTATTCCTATTGCAGCTGGAGTCCCGCAGGGCGGCGTTTTATCGCCTGCTCTCTTCAGTCTGTACCTCGAAGACATGCCCGTCCCTCCCCAGGATATCAAGGTGGTCGCCTATGCCGATGATATGACAATGTGTCGGGATCGGGATATAAATGTGGCCGCCTCCAAGATCAATGAGTACCTGGTAACACTGAAAAGCTTTTTCGACCGCAAAATGCTAAAGATCTCAACATCCAAATCGTCGGTATCCGTACTCACAGCGGATCCATCAGAGCACAGCGCCCACCCGCATGTCGAGTGGGACGGAGATCGATTACCTGCTGCTCGCTTTCCCAAACTGCTCGGTCTGGTGCTCGATCCATCGCTCTAGTTTCACAACACCGAGCAGAAGCAGGCCGCCGTCAAAGCGAAGCTTAATGTGCTCAGAGCCCTGGGCGGTACATCATGGGGCAGTAGTAAGGAAACTGTTATCAGGACCTACAAGGCCATACTTCAGCCTGCTCTGGAGTACGCTGCACCGGTGTGGCAGCACTTTGTATCAGAAACATCCTGGACCAATATGCAGCGTGTACAGAATGCCGCACTTCGCATAGCTACCGGATGTGCAAGAAGTTCCCCAGTCGAGCATTTGCATGCGGAGACACGATTATTACCAGTAAAGGAGCACTGTCAGCTCCAGGCCCAACAATTTTTCATCAATATCATGAAACAACCCAACCATCCCTCATGGAGAGTGCTGAACCCCGTCAGGGAGAGAGCTAAAAGACAGCCATTCGCCGATGCTCCAAGCAAAGTCAATCTGCAAAGATGGCACGATTCACAGCAAGAACGACTCCGTCTGTTGCGCGAGGAGCACACACAGTTCGTACGGTGTCATCTGGAAAAGGCTGCGGTAAATCCGATCCTGGGAGTGGTGCCGCCCCGGGTCTGCACATCCGAGTCTCAACTCGGAAGGAGGGCCAGATGCACCCTGGCATCGCTGCGATGTGGTCACTTTACTATGCTCATGGTTTCCGATTCACAGCAGCAAATCGGACGTTTGCCCAGACTGTGGATGCTACGGCCACGATACGACACATCTGTTTAATTGTCCGGAGACCAACCACGCAGACCACAATGGACCTATGTACGAATCCATTACTGGTCGCCCAGTTCCTAAACCTATGACAAAACCCTCGACGTGGCTGCAAAGAAGAAGAAGAGAAGAATTTCCTCAATTAGTGGGCCAAACCCCAGCTGCAATAAGGGGTGCTATGTGGCCGGCGGGGGCCACTGTTGTATCGCCCTTGGCCACGCCCATTTTTCCGTGCCGCAATGACTCCCCTGATTTTGGCAGGGGAGGGAAACCCCGGGTAGGTGCTCAAATTTAGAGCGGCATGGTGAAATGGGCGTGACCAAGTGCATCGCGCCACATCCCCGGCCACATAGCACCCAATAAGGTCAGAACAGAGCAGCTGTTTTATGAAAAATAGAATGATAGAAATTGAGCAGGAACCGCTTCGCATCCAAAACAGCTGCGTTGCGGAGTAGAAATTGAATTACACGGATTATGCACCTCGCTAAGCCGGAATGATCTTGCGTTCAATGGTACTCGTTTGTTTCAGTTTCCGATAATGGACACAAACACAAGAAAGGTAAAAACGTAGAAGACTCCCGATAAATTATACTAATACGTATGTAAAGTTCATATGTACAGGAATATACATCTAGTATGGACGATGACACAATTGTCAATTTTATAATTATATTAGACCCCATCTTCAGATTACTCGTGGTAGGTTAATCAAAAGAGGAAAGGTATGAAGGAGAAGTTGACAAAGTTCGTTTCGCCCCTGGCCTCAGGCCCCCGTCATAGTCGGTGGATCTACTGAGTCCCACCGGGTCGATACGCATCGAATTCGTGGAATACGGGTGCAAAAAATCAACCCACTGAGTCCGACTGCGACCGTCTGATGCCCACCGCAATCCCCCCGGTCGATACTGATGGTTCTCATGCGTACAAGGGCGGGGCCAATGCACCGACTGAGTCCCACTGAGTCCCACCGGAACCATCCTCACCCCACCCGGTCGATATAGGTGTTTCTCACGTGATTTGGGTGCATTTTTTCGGCCGACTGCGACCTGCCTAGTCCCGCCGCATCTCGACTTTCGTCGTCTGCGCTCTGCCCCACCTGCTGCTAATACGGAAATCAGATTCAGACATGTTGAAAACAAGAAAAATCAGCCACCAAACACGTTTCGATTCACAGTTGAGGTGATAATCTTCACTATCAATTGCGTGTTTCGCAGAGGAACTTGTTGGCGCTGGGGCCAACCGGACTCAGTGGGACTCAGCAGGTTGTTCCACCCCGGATTCATTCGGACTCAGCAGGTTTTTCGACGAAGTCTGACCGGGGCCTCAGACGAACTTTATCAAACAGCTCTGACGGCCTCCTCAGTGAGGAACAGAACTGTCGATGAAAAAGAAGGATGAACACGAAAGCATGAGCCGAGCAGAGTGAAGTAGCGTTAGAAACGTTAGAAAGAGGTATTAGGGCAAGAAGCTATGGTATACTATCAATATCAGAATGAAGTCCATATGGTTTAATTACCCAAGTTTGAGGAGGTATCTGGCGGTTGGGTAATTCGTATGGTCTCGATGTGGTCCTGTCGTCTATGCTGAGGACGTGTCCAACTGCTCTGGTTCTGTATCCAGTTCAACGTGTCGTGGAACAGTTGTGAGTACCTCTGTGGCGGGGTACGAAAATCGTCATCACTTTCCTCAACTGCCACCAGATAAGGTCTACCCGTTTCGACGGCTCTTGTTATTGTCATGCCGCGAGCTGCTCCCCGCCAGTCTATCATTCAGACACGAGCTGCGGCAAGTCGTGCAACTGACGCTGGATCGCAGGAACCGAAGGATTTGTCGATGGCAGACGATGAACTGATGAAGGACACTTCCTTCCTGTACATTTGAAAGCAGTGATAAGTCACTTTTCGACCATTTAAGAGAGTTTCGATTCTATTATGTCACGAAATGCTGAACTTGTCGATGAAAACAAAGCGCTTGTTACTATGAATACTCAGTTGTCACAAGAAAATTCATCATTGCAAGCTGAACTGTCTGCTCTTAAGTCTCAAGTCACTAGGAATTCTGTCGTCAATCATCCTGTGCGTGATTTTTCTCAGGTTTCAAGCCTCAATTCTACCATTCCGGAAAATTCTAACACTGGTTGTATTTGTATGGAACACGAAAGGCAGCGATCCATTGTCATTTCTGGCTTATCTGAGTCATCTGGTAGCTTGCCATCTCAGAGAGTGACATATGATAAGAGTTGTATCCACGAATTACTAAATCACCTCGATGTTGAATGCAGCCCCGTTTCTGTGTATCGCATGGGCAGGCTAGGTGGTCGTCCCCGTTTGGTTAAGATTGTATTGCCAACCACTCACCATGCGAACCCTGTATGTAATAGAGCTCATTGGTTAAAGTCGTTTCACACTAAAGGGTTGTACATTAGGTACTCGCTGACGAAAGAGGAATTGGAAAAGCGTAAGGCGGAACGCCGCAATGTCGGCGCCCGCGGCCCTTTCTCTTCCATCTCGTCAAAGAGTGACCCGGTGGCTACCCCCTCTATTCTGTCCCTAGGTGACCAAGCCGTTACGAGCTCGGGAAACTGCTGAACCATCCCCGGATAAACTCGTGCCGTCTTACATGTATCGTCACCAATATTCGTTCTTTGGTCAAAAACGTAGATGCGGTGAAATTCGTGCTCCAAAAGTTCGACACGGATATTATCTCTCTAACTGAAACATGGTTATGCGGTGGGGTCGAGTCGGTCTCACTACTGGGTGACTGGTGCTCGCATTACGAGGTTTTGAGGACTGACCGTCTTCGCAAAAAAGGTGGGGGAGTTCTTTTCATGGCTAGAAAGCTCTTTTGTCCAGTTCTTGTCTTTCAGGAGTCCGTCCCTGATGCTTATGAAATCCTTTGCACTGACTTGGAAATTGATTTAAAACATATACGTTTTGTAGTTGTGTACAGGACACCATCTTGTACTTCG
Source organism: Aplectana chamaeleonis (assembly GCA_029168955.1). Taxonomy (NCBI): domain Eukaryota; kingdom Metazoa; phylum Nematoda; class Chromadorea; order Rhabditida; family Cosmocercidae; genus Aplectana; species Aplectana chamaeleonis. Next base: position 449,963 of record JAPDOI010000238.1, read on the forward strand.
AACTTGTCTGAGCAGCTGTATAATACCATCAGCGACCTTATTTCTTGTAGCTGGTCTTCAATCATCACAGGCGATTTTAACCTCCCGGATGTCAATTGGAATGAACCATCTGAGTTTGCCAATGTGAGTTCCATCTCGAGAAGCTTTTTAACTGTGTGCTCGAGTCATAGCCTTGAGCAATATGTCAGGGCGTCGACCCGTGGTGGTCATGTTCTTGACCTAGTTTTGTGTAATGATAATTGTATGGTAAATTCTCTAAGCATATCTCCACCGTTGGGCTCCAGTGACCATTCTACCGTGCATTTTGCATTAAATCTTCCAAGGCGAGATGCTCCCGTGGTGTATAGAAGGAATTTCAGCAAAGCAAATATTGATGCTATTCGCAACCATCTACTAAATGTTGACTGGTTTGGTTCCCTGAGCACTGTTCCTAGTGTGGATGAAAAGTACGAGCTTTTCCTTTCTATTATCCATCACTGCATTGATACTTTCGTTCCTCTTGAACCTTCCTGCCGTGGTAAACTGAAGCTTCAACGCACTTATCCGCCCTTGAGCGGTTGAGATCTGAGGCTTGGCGTTTGGCTAAAATTCACGACTGTGCTGACGTCTGGGAGCGGTTCAAAAGTATCAGTGAACGTTTTACTCGGAAATTGAAGAAGTATAATAACCATATTGAGAAGAAAGCTGTCGAGTCAAATGATAAACATTCCTTCTTTAGATTCATCAACTCTAAACTCCGAGAAAAACCAGGTGTTGGGGTCCTTAAAGCCCTAGTGGAACATTGGTGAGGAATGCTGGGAATAAAGCTGAGTTGTTGGCGGACGTTTTTCAAGAGTCGTTTTCTGACTCATCTCCGGTGGATACTCGACCTGTCTCCAATTGTTTCGCCGTTATGGCCGATTCCTGTTGGTTTCACAAGGACGAGATTATCAAGGAACTTCTAGCCTGGCCTTCATCCAATTCTGTGACTCCCGACGCCATACCACTTAGCTTCATCAAGCAGGTCGTTCTTGATATTGCAGGTCCTTTGGAGTTCATTTTCAATCTGAGCTTCATGTCTGGAGAGGTCCCCCTCAAATGGAGGCAATCGTTTGTTACCCCTATTCCAAAAAAACCCCCTTTCACTGACCCTGCTAATTTCAGGCCAATCAGTATAACATCTATCTTCTCACGGCTGTTCGAAAAATTCTCAAAAACGAATCGTAACTCATTTGGAATCAAATCAGGTTATCTCTCCCTTCCAGCATGGTTTCCAGAAAGGTAAATCTACTGTGACGTCATCTATTGAAGCGCTTAATAAATGGACAGCTCTTCTTGACGATGGAAAGAGTGTAGACGTTATCTATTTTGATTTTGCCAAAGCTTTTGATAAGGTTCCCCATGACAAGTTGTTGCAAAAACTTTTGATGGTTATGATTCATCCTCGAATAGTTACATGGATACGTTCATTCCTAACTGATAGGACGTTCTCGGTCTGTATAGACTCTTCTCGGTCGATTCCAAGACCAGTCCTGAGCGGTGTGAACCAAGGGGGGGGGTATTGTCTCCCATCCTTTTCAACATATACACTCACGAAATCGCCGGTCTTATCGGTTCCTGTGACACCGGTTTCAGTGCATTTGCGGACGATATCAAGATCTACCTGGACGTCTCCCAACCAGAGAATTGTATCCTACTGCAGCAGTCTATTGACATTGTTAGTACTTGGTCTCGTGATTGGAATCTCCCATTGGCAAAGGAAAAGACGAAGGTTCTCCACTTGGGTCATAGCAATGCTAACAGTAAATATATTGTCGATGGTTGTCAGATCCAGGAAGTTGATGAAATAACTGATCTAGGGTTCATTATTACTACAAGTCTGAGTTTTGATAAGCACTGTGAATCTATCGCGAAGAAAGCAACTTTTGCTATGAATAATATTTTTAGAGGTTTGTCAACTTGCAATCCATCTGTGCTTATCAATGCTTATACCACGTATGTAAGGCCTCTACTCGAGTACGGTACCCCGGTTTTCAACCCCGCCAAACTCAAGAATATAAACAGATTGGAAAAGATACAGAACAAATTTACTAAAAGAGTTCTGATCAGACAGTATGGCTTTATCTATGGGCAAATGCCTTCCGCTGCTGACAGAAACGCACTCTTTAGTCTCGAGCCTCTGATTCTCAGAAGGAAGAAAAATGACCTATTTCTCTTCCACCAAATCCTTTTCAACGTAAACTTTGGTCTAAGGCCTGGAGATTTCGTAAGAACGAGAGACTCTGTCACTCGGGGAGGGCCGATAAAATTCCATCGCACCATGTCTAACCTTGAATGTCGACGCTGCTTTTTCACGAATAGGGTTATTCCATTATTCGAGGATCTCAGTAGAAATGATAATATTCCTGTCGAATTTGGTGCCTTCAAAAACTTGGTACGAGTAAAACTGGCTCCTGGGGGGCAGCCGAGTATCCCTCCGTAGCGCATGGATTACTCGAATTCCTGCTCTTCTCTTTTGACTATTGTTCGTTCCAGTTGGTTACAATGTTTACATCTTTTTCTACTTCGTTTGGTGTTGTTTTTGTCTCATTTTCTTCTTTTTTCCTTCACATGAGTGTAAACTTGTGTAATAAATATATATATATATATGACCACACGTCCTTATTTTGGACAGTATCGAACATCTACCTATCCACAGTGTAACTTAGTACGTTACGATTTTTACCAATTGTGTTATACTTCTCTTATCATCTCTTAGGTTAAACTTATATGCTAGCATTTTTTGTTTATAGATGCATTTTATCATATTTACTTCTACGAATTCTGGTGTACTTATATAGGTTTCCAATAAGACTGTTTTCATTTCTTTGAGTTTTTCCGTGAAGGAATCTAAATTTGAACAGATATTAGCTAATCTCAAGGTCTCCGTGTAAATTGTGGATGCTTTGACTTTTATAGAGATATCAGAATGAGCATGAGGAAATCTTTTAACTCTGAAATTAAAATCATTTGTCTTATTATACAATTTTGTGTGTATTCTATTGTTAATTATTTCTATACTAATGTCTAAGTAATTGCGTTTATAGGAATTATTGTGCGTCTTTTTGAACTCCAATACATTCTTGTATATTAAGCGCAAATTAAGGAAATGAAAGTGTAAAATTGACCAACCTCTTAGCGAAGACTGCTGAATAGCAGACACAGGGACTCATTTCGTAGGCCTAAATGTATGTATATTGATCAACATCTGCAAAATAAAGTACCTAAGCGTTGCTCATGACTGCCAACAGACGAATAAATCTATCAAATGCTTACAAGAATCAGTAAATTACAAGAAAAGTAAATCTACCAATAAAAGACGTTGTTGGCGTGATTCCTCTCCAAAGCATGCAAAGCAGCAAGACATTTCGAATTGCAATTCGAAATGTCTTCCAAGAGTTGCAGCAAAACAATTAAAAACCGGAGGGAACTTGGTGTTAACACTATATTTAAAGAATTAATTCTACATAGTGAATTCACCTGTCCAGCAGGGTAGTCGTCTCAGGACCACACCCAGTTGCACGACGAGGTTCTCTGTTATTTTATCGGCATACTCGGCGGGACCAATTGCGGGTACCTCCGTAACTCTACGGCCGGGGTGATCCCCATTATGGTAACGCGGGTGTCCGATCGGCGGTAACGCGTTGCGAGCCGCACGCATCGCTTCCTCTCGCGGGCGACCCCATTTGATTAAAAGTAGCTGCAGGCTTTCCTCCATCGTACATTAATAGATAAACAAAGGTGTTTGTGAATTGCTTGTTCTTGTACCACTGAACAACTGAAACGTCTCCGTCCAATTTTCACATCCCAATGCTGCTCTGATGGCAAGAAATGTCCAAAAGGCTTTATTTACAAACCAATCCACACACCATTTCAGTTGGAATTCAAAATCTATTCGAAATTATTCAATATTATGATCAATATATCATTATTATTACATAGATAAATTATACAGCTACCAATGTCACCACTGATCGCTAGAAACAGTCACAACAAATATTTGTACAGTTACTATAATCTATAATATATCCATTCAAATACATATATATCCACTATCATCTACAAAGGTACCGCTCATGTACACAACGGAGAAAATCCAAGAACAACATCTTCTACAAAACCCCATAAGAATTCAAAGAGAAGTTTCGCAATATAGGATTTTCTCAGCAAATCAATGCAAACCACGTATTAATTAAAAACCTGAGACGCAATTACTGCGAGAAGTTAATGTGTAGAATGTAATCACAATCGCAAATATTTAGAAGGCACAATCAAGAGATGAAAATGGAAATTAAAAAATCACGTATTAAATGAATTACAAGGGGAAATCGTGGCTGTTCCCAAATCTGTGTCTACAGTCCTTCCTCGTTGACATGCGTCTCACCATCACCCAAACGGGCCTTTTGGCTCTACGCTGAAAAGAGGGTAAGCATTAGAATTGAACCAAATACTTTGGAGTGCGAAATCGTGGAACAAAAATTGATCTCACATCTGAAGGGATCCAGCCGAGTGCTCTATTCCTCGCATCGTACGTTTACAAGCGCACATCTTGCCTAGAATGACGAAGTTTCAAAATTCAGAAAAAACAGTCAATAATTGAATATATTAGTGAAGAAATCCATACAAGCTCACCGTGCATTCGACATGAGTGATGTAGTCGCCTTCACTGTCCAAACGTTCAAACAAAGCTTTTTGGCTCGATTCTGTAATATAGATACCTGTTCGTAACCGAGTATCTAAGGTTGACAGTCCTGTAGTAGGACTTTATACTCACATGTAGAGCTATTCAGCGAACTTTCTGATCTTTGTGGTAGGATCCAATCGAGCCCCTCTCGCTCCTTCCTAAAAATCAAGTATCTGCACCCTCTTGCTTCTGGAGCAGGTCTCGCGATAAATGTTCCCCCATGCCAAATGGCCATCCTTCCCATTGGCAAAGGTCCAAAGGATAATTAACAGGTAATACAGCGACGCGATGCACAAGGTAAAGGTCAACAAACGACCTTTGGAGAACGTGAGAGTAAGATAAAATGAAGCGGATCATGTCCAGCTTCAGTTTCGCTGCTAAAATCGACAAATTCACCTACTTCCTTCAACCCAGAGTGGAAATTTGCTAACGGCTTCGAACATTGGGATTCAACCTAAGGCAAAGAGAACCTCAATTAACATCCACATACTAAACTAACAGTTCCCTAAAAAGAGCGACGAAAAATAACTAACCAGTGTATCTACATAAGTACATCTAGATATGTAGGAGTGTTACACCAGAGGAATTTCTGAAATGGTATTTCGGAAACTCGATAGAGCAAAAAACAGTAAACACCATAAGTGAAGTGGTGAAATTAAAGGTAAGAATGAAAAGAAGTACATAGAGTTCGCGCAATAATTCTAGTCTGATGAATGGACGGGGCTACGACGGTAGATCACCACGCATGAATCGAAACCTCCTTCTTCAGTGAGGCCGCCAACCCCGCACGGCCAGCCGCCTGGTCCATGCGTCAGACTAGATCGAAAATGGAAACCATACAATATCCACCACAAAGTCGAAGAGTGCGTTCAATTGGATTCCAGCCAAGCGACGCACCTTTTGGTCCGGCGGATCCTCCGAAATTAACTCCGCCCACAAATCCTGGCGGGGGTAGACGCGCGATGGAGTCAATGCACCGAATGCACCCAAATTTTGAGCGGCTGCCCGCTCTGAATGCCAGAGTTGCGGACAACTCATCCTCGAATCCCTTTACAGGTGTTGAATATTTCTCGCTTTTTCACAGGTGTTTCAGAAACGTGAGTTGTACGGAATGCTGTGGTGGTAGCCAACGCCTTCAAGCTTTTGGAACTTTAACAGGAGAGGGTTCCCTGAATTGGGGTAGGTCTTCATTTGCATGAAATGGGGACGGGATGAGATGTCCGTTCGCGCCGCAACGTTGCATTGGTTTATCCCGGCATCCATAAAAACCCCCTCATTATCTCATGATCTTCGGCCAGTCCGTGAGAATTTTGATCTTCACATCTCGATACGGTTTCAAGGGCTCTGTACTGATCATCGTCTCGTTTCCTTCTTTTGTTCTCTTGGTCTACCAGGTCATGAGCATTCTCGTATCAACAAGCAGTGCTTGTTTATTTATGCATATTTCTCGCTTTCCAGCGTAGTAATTGTTACATGTTGAAGATTGAGTTTAATCGATCAAACTCGTTTAAACAGGGCCGAGTGAGTGGGGATTTGGTGCGCGGCGGTGCGGTGTGACCCCGTTTTCACTTTGCGACAAGGATGGCCTTCAAGGCAGTAGTGCTCGTCGGCGGCCCTCAGAAAGGTGTGTCTGATTCTCGTCTCCTCCATGTTTCTGGCTGCTGGTGCCCTGCTGTCGCTCTATGCGTTTTTCCTCGTCCTTCCTGTTGTCGTGATGGCTGTTGTGCTACAAAGTTGTCCTCTCAGATTGTAAATGTTAGGTGTGTTTTGAGGAGTTTTAACAGTGACAATTTGAACGCCTGTGGCAAAGAAACTGTGGTGATCACAAAATTTACTTTATTTTATCAATTCTAAGTTGTTTAGGTACCCGATTTCGACCTCTTTCTCTTCAGTTGCCAAAACCGCTTTTTCCTATTGCTGGTGTCCCACTTGTGGAACATCATATCGATCAACTTTCTCAGGTATTTTTTTATATTTGATGTTTTCTTCATTAAGAGAAACATATCGCTAAGTGTTGCTACATCAAAAAACCAGAAGACGTTGTCGTTCCGAGAGCTAAGTGATGTGGCATATGCATAACAGTGGAACGGAAATGTTTAAGTGGACAAAAAATTGTCTGAAAATTCGTACGCATTTCATTCATGCTGTAATTTTAGAGGGCAACGTCTTTAATTTATCGCCATTCGAGAGTGACTATTGTGCTTCCTCAGTAGGCGAGCTGTTATGCGCAAAGTTGTAATTATTTTTATCACTCAAACTTACTACTTTCACTTTGTCAATTCAAGATCATTGCTGATTTGGTTCCGCATCTCACGAGCGTGGGTGGAGGACATTTGGTCCTATGTTGGGCTAGAGACGCGAGGAAAACAATGTACATACTTTTAACTGTCATAAAACAAGACCGCTGAGGGCTGACAGAGGATTGAGAATTCCTAAGTCTCACGGATACATTATATATTGCTAAAAGGGCTTAGAGATGATCTTCAATATTCAGGGGAAACCGATTTCGGAACTGTTTGTTTTCTCTGTCGCTCCCTTTCTGCGCTCTTTCTAATCATACCAAAAGCCTAACGTACGATTCCAGTACAGGTCGAAATATCTGAAAACGAGACCTTTTATTAGAATTGCATTTGGGTAGTTCTTTTTAATTTCTTGATCACCTCGTCTCTTATAATGCATTTTGTAGTTTTTTGAAGCTCTGATATCTTGGTTTTTGAGCAATCATAGTCCGACCCCATTCAATTGTGTCCCATTAGGTGGATAAAGCGCTAATTATTACAACGAATTGTTGAACATTTGTAAGTTTTTATTGAAAGGAAAGGATGTTTTTTGGCGGTACGACCGACTTTTAAAGACTTTGAATAAAAAACCTTTATTTAAAAAACAAACAAAGCTCACTCAATAAAATAATTTCCATCACATTCATGGATCCTTTGCCACCGATTGGGCAGATCATGAACTCCCGACGGGTAGAACTCTGGCTGTTTCGAGTCTAAGTATTCTTCCAAGGCCATTTTGACTTCGTCATCGTTAGTGAACTGTTTTCCATCCAGGAAGTGCTGCTTCGAGAGCAGTTACGGAGCTTCGGGGGCGAAAAATATTTTGTCATTGGGGCGCGTTTCCGTACGCGTACCATGCATGCTCATGTCAAAAGAAAGACCAATACAGAGGTAATAGGTCTCCTAGACTGCAAAGGCGATTTGGCTAAATGTGAATTGTATTTGGAAATGCCGTTAGGAAAATCATATCAACCAAGAAAACGTCTAATGCAACACTGTTAGACAAGTATTCACTTCTCACAAGGGAACCACAATAAGTCATAGTGACCATTCCAAATGAAATGTACTCTTCTAGTACCATTTTGGACGAAAAGTCCGAATATGCCCATCGCAGCTGCCTAGACCCACTCTGAAAAAAAGTTATGAGCGTTTTTTAAGCTTCGCGGAAAGGTAAGGGTTCCCACATGGAATTTTCAGGGTGTTTCAAAAATTTTCCTCTGATTCTGCCAAAAACATGTATGTAGGGGTAATCAGGGGTGCTGAACACGAATCTGGAGATTGCTTGCCCAAATTTTAAGGTTTACTGTAGGTTACCGTAGGTAACATGCCATTTAGGAGGCAAAACCTACCTTAATATTCCGATAATCGACAAATGGACATCAAATTCGTATTCAGCACCCCAAATAACCCCCACATAGAAACTTTGAGACAAATCTGAGACTTTGACCAAACTACCGTATACCCACCGTAATCTACCGTAAGCTACCAAAAATCGAGAAACCGACATCAGATTCGTGTTCACCACTCCAAATAACCTCCAGAGATATAACTTGAGCATATTCTATAGAAGCACTCCGGAAATCGTCAAAAGTCGCGATTTGCCATCAAATTCTCTCCCGATGGGAATCTGTGAACGAATAAAACCGAAAATCCGTACAAGTCCAAAACGCTCTTAGTCTGCGCAAGGTTTGGAAAATGTTCCTTCAACCTAACTTCGCTTAGTGTGGTAGTTTTGGGCGCTGAACACGAGTATGAGGTGCGTTCCCGGATTTTCGTAAAAATAATGCGCTTTTTGGAGGGTACAATAAGTACGAAAATTAGAGAAAAAATGCCTATAACTTTTTCAAAGCGGGTCTAGGCAGCTGCGATGGGCATATTCGGACTTTTCGTCCGAAAATGCTTCTAGAAAAGTACATTTCATTTGGAATGGTGAATATGGCTTATTGTGGTTCCCTTGTCAGTTACAAAATTATCATAGGTACCGCACGTTGTGAGACATACGGGCTTGTATGTACTGTCACACCCTTGGGTGGTGTGGCAGTTTGGAGTAGGTTAAAATGGTGCTATCCTAGCTGGGGGGGGGCGCTATGGTGCGATACCACAGTGGCCCCCAACGGCGATAGCGCCGTTGAAGTACGGATAGAAGGGGAGGGGGGGACGAAGAAAATTTTCGCACCCACGTCAAAGATTTGCCCACGCGGAATTTCAACCCCTTAGGGGAATTTAGGAAACGTTTGGCTTACGTATTAAACTTTATAAAGATTCCGATAGTGGAGAAATTTTGACGTGGATGTGAATTCTTTTAGACGCTCCTCTCCAGTATGTGTATTTGAGCCAAGGACATTTTTGCTCTTCAAAGTTCCTGGAAGGTAGCCCCAAGCATTTCTCTGAAGCTTCTACTTACGTCATTTTGTAGTATAACTATAACAGTTGTCGCGTTTCGTGGGGTAACATGGGAGATCAAAAGCTATGCGTTAACGAAATTGTCTTTTTGGTGTCGTCTGTATAGTTGCACTTGCGATGTGCTGGATTCAGTATTAAATTCGCATTTGCACGAAGGTTTCCCCGATTTTCGGCCAGGGGTCGGAACCCCGTAGTGTGTGAAATTTAGAACGCATTCGAGAACTTACAATTAGTATAAAATTGAGGTATTTTCCCTAATATCAATTCAAAGATCCGCCAATTCCCTAAATACATTAATTATACACGTGCAGATCGCGGCTGCTCTAGCAAAACCTGCGCCCATTTAAAGGGAGGGGAGGAAAACGCGCTCCAACGCTAAAATATCTTTCGCCCCCGAAGCTCCGTAACTGTACCCCTGCTTCGAGCGGAACAGATGGTAGTCGGAAGGGGCAAGATCTGGGCTGTATGGGGGGGGGAGGTGAGGAAAAACTTCCCAGCCCAAGTCCAGCCGCCCTGGGATGAACACTGTTCGCCTTCTTCACGACAATGCTTGGCCACACGTATCTCCGATAAGCCGACAGAAACTGATTGATCTGGGCTGTAAAGTTCTTCCTCGCCCTCCTTATAGCCCAGATCTTGCCCCTTCCGACTATCATCTGTTCCGCTCGAAGCAGCACTTCCTGTATGGAAAACAGATCACTAACGATGACGAAGTCAAAATGGCCTTGGAAGAATACTTCGAATTGAGACAGCCGGAGTTCTACGCGTCGGGAATTCATGATCTGCCCAATCGGTGGCATAGGATCCTTGGAGTGATGGAAATTATTCTGTTGGGTGAGCCTTCTTTGCAGGGTCAAGCGGGGTTGCGAAATTTCGCAACGGGGGGATCGAAAAACTTTGGCCCGAAAAGGAAGGTTACGGCGAGATCGCAGAAATTTCGGACCACAATTTCGCGAAAAAATTCTACTGAGTGAGAACTTGGCCGTTGTACTTGACTTTGAAGCTTCGCAGCCGATACTTCTCGGAAAAAAACACAAATATTCATTCAATTGTAAATGAGGTCGAATGAAGATTTCTGGTCTAATGTTCAGAAAAATTGAGGATTTGAAAGTTTCGCGCCGTCGAATTTGACAAGAAAATTTCTAGAAAAGATTCGAAAATGAGAATAACGAAAGTGAATTTTTTTGATGATGATTGTGGGAATTTCGGGTCAAAAAAGGCTTGATGAAGATATCCCAAAAATTCTCGATATTCTTGACCAACAAAGGTTAGGATCGTAGCATTGCCCAGGTTTTAGACGCTTGAGCCCGACTGCTGAACAGATTTTCGGCGTTTGACAGTTTTAGTAATCCAGTATAAACTGCCCAGAAATCGCGTCTCGAGGGGAGGGTCGCTGAAATTTTGTGTTTTGGAAAAAAATTGATGGTGGGGGTCGCTCCGATTTCAAAAAACTACGCAACGCCTCGCTTGACCCTTCTTTTTTGTTTCTGAAATATTTTTTTTATTCGAAAAGTCCGGAAACTTTTGCGTCAACCTAATAGTACGGGCGTACGAGTCGATTAGCCTTGCTATCTCAATCGAGTGTATATGCGGTGGTGTAACTCATCCTCTTCATTCATTCGATCAATAGTTTTACTTGTTTCTCTTCAATCGGGGATCAAATATGCACAGTTTTCACTTCCACTGTGGGGGGGGAAGCGAGTGGGAGGGCTCGACGTCCGAGGGGTGGAGACCTGCGACGAGGCGGACTCGGCCCTCCTTTTTTTTTATAATCTAGCATGTGCTCAAGGCAACCTACACCGGACGTTTCTTCTTTTTGATAAAGTCCCTGTGCGGAACACAGTCGCAGGGATGCCGTCAACCTCTAAATGGCCCATCAAGGCCTCCACGCTGCCGAGATGTCTACGTTCACGCCGTGGCAGTGTGGAGGAAAGAAGATCACCTCTATGCAAACCGACGTCACCCCCTCCACGAAGAGGGTTTTTGTCATGGGAGAGGTGCTGGCCGGCCGCGTCTCTCCTTCGGATTCTCTTGCTAAGGGCCGGCGTGGAGAGGAATCCTGGACCCGCTCAGAAGTACCTATGCGCCACGTGCGGCAAGGATGTCACATGGAGGAAAACAAGCGTCCAGTGCTTCGGATGCCAAAGGTGGGTGCATCTCTCCTGTTCGGGTCTCAGTTCTGTGAGGCATCATAACTCTGCTTTTCGCTGTGTTTTATGCTCTTCAACTACCAACTCTGATTCCTCTTCCTCAAATCGCCCCCTTTCCATTGTACATATCAATCTGAACGGCCTTCGTTCCAAACTTTCTGAGCTCTCTCTCTTCGCACGTACTTCCCATCCAGACGTGCTCATGGTTCAAGAAACCAAGCTCTCTCCATCACCTACCCGTCCTCATCCTAACATCCCGGGCTACACTGCCTTCCATGCTCCAAGGTCAGCTCTTGGCGGAGGAGTTTCAACCTTTGTTTTATCCTCTCTCCCCTCCCACCTCATACCAAACACCCCCACGGATGGTACTCTCGAGTACCTTCCAATCCATCTCCCCCTTAAAACTCCCCTTTCTCTTTTCAACATCTATATTCCCCTACCACCTCATGCCCCTCCTCCTACAATCCCATTCCTCTTCTCAAACAACTTAACGATTGTTCCCTCTCATCATCAGTTGTTTTCGCGGGCGACTTCAACGCCCATACTTTCTGCTCTTCCTTTGGTTCTGATGCTAGAGGAGAAGTCGAAGAATGGGCTGAGGAGTGCGACCTGGTCATACTAAACGATGATCAGCCCACTCGTCTCCCTACCAACGGCCGATCTTCTAGCCCAGACATAACTCTAGTCTCTTCCAACCTTTCCAACGCTTGCTCATGGTCTACCTCAACAACATTGTCTAGTGATCATGTTCCCGTCTTTGTGCACATCGATCTCTCAAATTCTCTTGCTCCTTATTCTGGTGTTCGTCAACGTTCTTATCTCAATTTAGGCCAAGCAGACTGGTGCCTGTTCAGTGAGGTTGCGCTACGCCTAGCGGCTGATTACCCGTGGAATGGCAATGTGCACCAGAAGGAGCATCACTTATCTGATGCAATTCGCAGGGCCATGAAGGCGGCCATCCCTGTTGGCCGAGTTAAGACGTTCTATCCAAACGTCACCAAAGAAATTCTTCAGAAAATCAGGACTAGAGATGCCAGAAGAGCAGTTGACCATCTAGACCCTGTCGTCGCTCAGCTGGATGGTGAGATCAGAAAAGATCTCGACCAGCACAAGAAAGAACAGTGGGAAAAGTTCACAGAACTGTTGAATTTCAAGACGGACAGTGGAGCTACTTGGAAGGTGCTTCGGAAACTATCGGGAAAGAGCTCGCCAGCCACCGTCTCCACTATTGAGTTTGGTGATAACGTTTTCAAGTCAGGAAAGGAAGCCGCCTACTCTCTCGGTAAAAGTTTCTTTGTCACGAGTACAAGGCGAGGTCCGCAGAATAGAGTGACAGTTAGAGAGCTGTGCCGCCTCCCGCTCATGAGCACGGCCGAAGCGTTCACTGTGGCGCAAGTAGAGAAGATTATAAAGGACATGCGGAACTCCAAAGCTGTCGGTCCGGACGGCATTTGTCCTGCTGTACTGAAGAAACTCCCGACTGAGATCCTTCCGCTCATCGTTGATATGATTAACACTTCGTTTAGCTCTTGCACTATTCCGCAAAACTGGAAGACAGCCAACGTCATCCCGTTGCCCAAACCTGGCAAACCTCAGTCATCAGTAAAGGGATATCGTCCCATTAGCTTGATGTCACCTTTCGCTAAGGTAGCCGAAAAGCTCATTGTCAAGGATCTAGCGGAGCACAACGAGAAGCAGTTGTTTCAAAATGGGTTCAGGAGGCTACATTCCACAACTACGGCTTTGCTAGAAATTACCAGCTATGTTATCGACGGGTTCAACTTCAACAAGCCATTGAGAACTGTAGCTGTTGCGTTGGATCTCACCAAGGCATTTGATACGGTTAACCTTGGAGTCCTGTCAGGCAACATACTGGAGTCGTCAATACCATCTTGGCAGAAGCGCTGGATATCGGCCTTTATTAAAGGTCGGCGAGCAAGAGTCATGTTTCAGAACCATGTCTCCAACAGTATTCCAATGGCAGCTGGAGTTCCTCAGGGCGGGGTTCTATCGCCAGCCCTTTTCAGTCTGTACCTCGAAGATATGCCTGAGCCTCCACAGGACATCAAGGTCGTCGCGTATGCTGATGACGTAACAATCATGTGTCGAGATCGGGACTTACAGGTGGCCGCAAATAAGATCAACGAGTACCTGATCACACTGAAGAGCTTTTTCGACCGCAAGATGCTAAGTATCTCTGCAGCCAAGTCGTCAGTGTCCGTTCTCACGACGGACCCATCCGAGCACAGCGCTCATCCGGATGTCGTGTGGGATGGAGACCGTTTGCCTGCTGCTCGCTTTCCAAAGCTGCTCGGTCTTGTGCTCGATCCGTCACTCAAGTTTCATAAGAATACCGAGCAGAAGCAGGCAGTCGTTAAAGCTAAGCTCAACGTTCTCAGGGCCCTGGGCGGCACTTCGTGGGGTAGCAGCAAGGAGACTATACTCACAACGTATAAGGCAATTCTTCAGCCCGCTCTGGAGTACGCTGCACCGGTATGGCAGCATCTCGTCTCAGAATCCTCCTGGACAAAGATGCAACGAGTACAAAATGCTGCTCTCCGTATCGCCACCGGATGTCCAAGGAGTTCCTCAATCGAGCACCTGCATGCTGAGACCCGTCTATTACCAGTGAAGGAGCACTGTCAGCTCCAGGCCCAGCAATTCCGCATCAACATTATAAAGCAACCAAATCACCCGTCGTGGAGAGTGCTAAACCCCGTTAGAGAGAGAAATATAAGAAAGCCATTCGCCGATGCTCCAAACAAAGTCAATTTGCAAAGATGGCACGACTCACAGCAAGAACGACTCCGTCTTTTGCGCGAGGAGCACACCAAGTTCGTACGGTGTCATCTTATGAAGGCGGCCATAAATCCTATTCTAGGAGATATACCGCCCCCCATCTGCACCTCAGAGTCTCAACTCGGAAGAAGGGCAAGATGCACGCTCGCATCATTACGCTGTGATCACTCTACAATGCTAATGTCTTATGTCAGCAGGATTGACAGCAGTAAATCTGATGTGTGCCCGGACTGCGGTACCATCGGCCACGATACCGCACATTTATTCAACTGTCCGGAGAGACCTACCACGCTGACACCAATGGACCTATGGACGAATCCACTACTGGTCGCCCAGTTCCTCCGCCTATGACAAAACCCTCTATGTGGCTGCGAAGAAGAAGAAGGCCTCCACGGTCAGGTGCTGGTGGCGCCACTCCTCTCATCCTAGCAAGCTCACCAACAGCATCAGTTATTGAATCAGGTTCTGCAGGGAATCAGCTATAGACTTGACCGGTTGCTTCATCAGGCCATTCATCGCCTCTCTCACAGATCATCTTCGTAATCTCGGCTCCCTGCTTGGCTTGCATAGTATCAGGGGGCTTCGTCGGACGATGTGCACCTCAAACTTGGGTAGTTAAATCGAAATTTCAGCTGCACATCGTCTGACCGAGCATCGTGATACTGTTGTTGTTGTTGTTGTTGTTGTTGTTGCCCATCATCCACCATACACACTGATCCTGGATCCAATTTCCGGCATATTGACGACGTCATCGAAGCAACCTTGCTGGGATCCTCTTCTTTGGAGGATCCCTGAGTGGGGCGTTTTTCCACCCTCTTTTTTGATTTTTTTATTTAATCTTTTTTTTGAATTTTTTTAAAAAAATTTTTTGATTTTATTTATTTTTTATTTTTTTTATTCGTTTTTCTTTTTTTTACATTTCAAATTCATTATTGCATAATTAAAGTGACAGGAAATGGGCTACTTCCACTGGTTTGAGCCAGAGATCTTCTATTGTGAGGTGCGTTGGCTTTCCAGAGCAAGAGAACATGTGAGGTACTGTGTGTTCCTCAAGCCCGCAGTCTGGGCAAAGTGGATTATCGGCTGCTCCTATTTTATGTAGATACCATTGCGACTTCGAATAGAAACCACTCCGGAGCTGAGATAGCGCTGCCCGACTTGGTCTTGACAAAGTCTCCTCCTCCTTAGCAATCCTCGGCGGCGGTCCACTTAGCAAGGGGGAGTTCATAGTAACCAGGAACTCCTTAACAAACTCTTTGTGCACTTCTTTGCGAATGCTTTCCGCTTTTCCTGGCCTGACTGACCAATATTGGCTTGATCGTTCTGACATGCTTTCTGATCTGTCTTGGTGGTTCTGGTTTCTTCATCATGTCGTGTGAGGGATGTTCTGGATCAAGTGTCGCAACCGTTCGATATTGCAGCGTCAACATCTCATTATGAGCTTTGACTGGCATGATTCCCGTCTCATTGCTGAGGTGGGTAGTGCCAGCCATCGCCAGGCTTCCCGTCGCGGTCCTCAAGGCTGCATTTTGACAAGCTTGTAACCGATCCCAGTGAGTCGACGCAATGAGCGGGCTCCAGGCTGGAGCAGCGTAGGACATCACGGATTGTCCGGTGGCGCGGTAGGTCAGTGTGAGCAGCTCTTTGCTTTGTCCCCAGTTTCTTCCTGCCAACGCTTTCAAGAGATTCGCTCTTTTAGCCGTCTTCTTGCGAACATCTTCCGCATGTAATCGACCCGTCATCATAGTGTCGAAATGGTAGCCGAGAATTGTCGGATTTCTTTCGTGTGTGATTTGCCTCCCATTTATGAACACTTTCGGTACGTATCTCGCTTGAGCAGAATGTGTTGTTAGAAGAGAGACAGTGGTCTTCTGGAGCGACAGTTGAAGATGTAGATCTTCCAGGGCCTTTGTTAGCTTCGGGAGATATTCGTTCAGACGCTTTTCGCAAGTTTCAATATCCGGATTTGACGCCACCAGTGTTAGGTCATCCGCATATCCGACTAGACGTGTTTCTGGAGGGGGTGTCGGGAGATCTGCTATGTAGAATGAGAACAGGAGTGGAGATAGAACCGCACCTTGCGGTACCCCGGAGCGTACCAATCTGACTTTCGACAACTGGCCTCTAAACTCTGTCCGTATTGTTCTGCCTTTCAGGTAGCTAGAAATCCATCGGGCTAAACCTCTCGGTAGGGATGACTCGGCAAGCTTTTGACAAAGGATGGAGATAACCACAGTGTCATACGCTTTCTTCAAGTCGAGTGCAACCATAATTGAGCGGCTAGGCGGTCTCTTCTCGTTTAACCCATCTGTAATGAATCCGGTGAGTTCTACCAACGCTGAGGTGGTAGAGAAACCTTTCCGAAAACCATTCTGCCATCCAGGGATTTGCAGGTGCGTCTCCAGTGTAGGAAGAATGGTTCTTTCAAACGTGCGTGCCATAGATGAAATTATCGAAATAGGCCTGTAGCTGTTCAGATCTTCTGCAGGTTTCCCAGGCTTCAGGAGTGGGAAAATTCTCGCCTCCTTCCACGACGCCGGGATCAGTCCAGTTGACAGGGTTCTGTTGAAAAGGGCTCTAAGGCACTCCCGAAAAATTGGTCCTGAATGTTTGAGCATTACAGGGGCCACACCACTTGTATCCAACGCTCTAGACGGCTTGCATTTCTTCAAGGCGGCGTCGATGAGGGCTGTCGAAATGATGGGAACGTCTTCTCTCGGAAAGTTTTTGATCCATCGGAAGGTCCTTCGTGACGACTTCATGCTTTTATGAGGGCATGGCGAACTGAACTGTTTGCATAAAAGGTTGGCCGCATTCTTGTTTTTCAACGGTTTGCCTTTATGTGCAAAATTTGGATCGGATTGGGTTTCACTGAACGGCCATCCAGAGCCTTCATGGTCGCCCATAGCTTCGAAGAGTTTGTACGATGATCTATGCCTTCCACGAAAGTTCTCCATGTCTGCTGTCGGTCCTTCCTCACTTCATCAGCGATTTCTCTGTTCAGCTCAGGGATTCTGGTGTTGGTCGGGTCCGTTCTTCTAATCGAGTCTCTTTCACATATGAGGTCCTTAGCGGAGTCCGACAGTCCCGGCATAAAAGCCTTACGTCTGCCCTTAGGGATAGATTGTGACGTTGCTGTCCTTACGGCCGATGCGAGAAATCGATCCATTTCCAGTGGAGTGGCCAGGAAGTCGAAATCCGCCGATTGTTGTTCCAGCACTGACAGAAATTTGGGCCAATCCGCCTTTTTGAAGTTCACGAAAGTGTTCCTCGGTGACGAAGATATAAGGGCCTCGCTTCTGAACTCGATCAGGATAGGAAGATGGTCACTTGCGCCTGTATTAACAGTGTCCCAAACTGCTGACGATGCTAGGTCCTGTGAGCACAGCGAGAGGTCCGGTGACGAGGGTCTTCCATACGTCGGCTTCCTAGTAGGGTGATGGGCATCATTGAGAATCACAAAATTCGACTGCGCTATCTCCTCCTCGAGGTCCTGTCCACGTTGGTCCTCTTCACCCTCTGACCATAGAGGACTGTGCGCGTTGAGATCTCCCATGACGACTGTGGGTTTCCCGCATGTCAGGAATTGGGCGATAGACAGCTCGTATGCGGGTGGGCATGAGGACCTAGGCGGAGAGTAGAGATTGTGAATGTGCACAGATCCAGCCTTCGTTTCCACAGCTAAGGAGATGCATTCCGTCGTACCATCTCTGGTTCCTGGAGTGATCACACTGCACTGTAAGTTGTTTCTGATCAGAAAGGCCACACCTCCTCCGGAACTCGTTCGGTCATTTCTCAGGCATGTGTAGCCTCGAACCACCGGTGATCCTTGATTGTGATCCAGTTTAGTCTCTTGAAGTCCCACAATGTCAGCTCCTATGCGGTGTGCGAGAGCTTCTAATTCCGCTGATTTGTTGCGAAAACCATTTATATTCCACTGGATCATCTTTAGAGAGTCGGGACGTGAACGCTGAGGTTGATATGTCGGTACGGAGACGCAGTTAGGGCACACGTATGAGCTGTCCGCATCCTTGAAGGACTTGAGACCGGAGCATTTCTTCACATGAGTCCATTTCCTGCATTTGCTACATTGAACGCTCCCTGCAGCGGCTGAGGCACCACACTGGGTGCAGGGCCATCGAATCCGGCGAGGGGGTCCAGGGTTTGCTTCGATTCCGGCACGGATGAGTAGACAACGGATCAGCAGCGCCGGTTTATGCTGACCCGCAACCAAAAAAATTGGCTCCAGAACTCGTGAGAAGTGAATTCTGGGAGGTATAGTTGAGGATCTTTGACTTCGGAAGGTTGGCGGCCATTGTAGACGACTTCTTCTTCCGCGTACGCTCTTGCCAAACGAGTAGGCGATCCTCCATAAGAGCATCGTGATACTAAACACTTCTATTGCAATTCAAGAAAAAAAACGACCCCTTATTTTCCTATTTACATCTTTATGATTTTCGGGCGTTTTTGGCAGTTCTGAATGCTAACAGCTCCAAGTCTTCGATTCATGCTTAAAATTGATAGTTTTTTTAACCATGTTTTCTGCCTTTAAACGTTATACGTAATTTTTTTGTTTGGCTGTGTTGTTGGCAAGGAATAGAATGAACACCTTCTTTATTTCCAGCTCCCTGGTCTATCCGAAATTATCTTGATTGGTTCCTACTCTTCTGATCTTTTCACGGATTTCATTTGTAGATGTCAACAGACTTATCGTATTTCTATAAAGTATGCACAGGAGCAGCAACCCTGGGGTTAGTCACTCTTTATTGATTTTATTTTTGTTTACAAATATTCAAGCATTTTTGCTTCTTTGTCGACCTTTGGATTTCCCGGCTGTGAGGGATCTTCTGCTGTTTTCATTGAAAATTACTCATGCTGTTGAGCTTGTTATTCAGGCACTGCTGGTGGTTTGGTGGCACAAAAGGACAGCATCATTGGGGACTCTCCTGAGGGATTATTTGTGATAAATGGCGATGTGTGCGGAGATCTTCCTGTCGATGAAATGGTTAAACGAATAGCTTCTTTACCTGATGATAGCTGTCTACTATTAACAACTGAAGCCACTAGAGAGCAGAGCGTGAACTTCGGAAACGTGAGTATTCTCTGTAGTGCAGTTCTCAGAATTCTGTAACCTTATGAGGTCATGCATTCATGAGGATGGTTATTGCGCAAGATCGATTTATACATATGTGTACAGAATACAGTATTGATGATTACACAGCTTTACTATCATCCAATCTAAACAGATGTGGTCTTAAGTTGCCGCGACCAAGATCAGTGAAAATCCTATCGAGCTGAAAAGCAACGCCGACAACAGGGTCCTCAAGGTCTCCGCAGCCTTTATTCGTATTCAGAGTCGGGGCAACGAGTGGGTGTCGTTCCCTGAAGGACGCTCTTTTCTGTTAGTTGTGCTTGTACAACCAACCACCGTTTATATGAGGAGTACTCCAGTCGAACCCCTAGATGCCGAGATCCATGTTCTACAAGTGAAGGAGATCTGTGAGGCCGCGTTGTTGGGGTGCGTGTTTTGAGCTGCTGGATTTGTATAATACGGGCATGACATTACTTATGAGATTCACCGAATTTCGTTAGCCGTGAAGCTGAGAAGTTGTAGTTCTTTCTCATTCCGGCAGACAGGGTTGGGTGGTTACTGTTCCGCGGAACAACAGTGGAAGTATACATTTTCAAAGAAGAAGGGAAGATTGGAGGAGGTACGAAAGAATTTGGGGTCAGAAATGAAAGAAACCCTCATCGAGGCTTGTTAGAAGGGTAAGCAATGTAGTCATCGAGGCTTGTCAGAAGGGTAAGCAGTGTAGTCATCGAGGCTTGTCAGAAGGGTAAGCAATGTAGTCATCGAGGCTTGTCAGAAGGGTAAGCAATGTAGTTTTAAAGGCATCGTACGCCCAAAAAACCGCGTCTCAATTTTTCATGTTTTTGCGCAGGAAATTCTCTGGCATACAGGATAAGAGTGGAAAGACCCCCACAAAACCATCACGTTTCGCAAAAGAACTCGTTTTAAAATGTCTCAAATTATTCACTTCCCACCCACTCCGTCAATTTCGGTTTGTCAGGTGCAATACGTCGGAAGTTTTTTTCACAAACGGATGTCTTTTTCGCTTTAAACTTATTCGATGGGTAGATTTCTCTTGCCTTTCGTTCACCGAAACTTATTTAAGAAAAGGAAGTATCCATTAGATTAGTTTGGATGTTAGAATTTCTCGAGATTTTTCTTTTTTTTTTTTTTTTCAAATGCTTTTTTCAAAAATTTCAAATGCTGAATCATCTGCGCCTGTGATGGCGCTTCTGTTCCTTGTGCTAGATGGCTGGTGAGAAATGGTGGCGGATCGTGATTTTGAACCACTCTAACTTTAGAGCCATATGTTTTTAACACGCGAAGCTTCACCGACGTGATCTACCGGGCTCATTCATGAAATTGAGCATGAAAATAGAATGTGGTTTTCAGCGCGAACGATGCCTTTAAGTACATGAAAAAAGAAAACTGCGAGAAATGTCTTTTTTTAATTCTCAGCTCCGAACTTTACGAAAAGTTTATAACCGAGGAGGACTTAAACAATTATTTTGACATTAATTTCAAAATTTTCGCTAACCAAAGGGGGCTTAAGCACCGTTGAGGTCCAGGACAACGGTCTGCTTGCTGTCAGTAGGAGAGTAAGACTGGTTTCTACTTATTCTTTGATATTTCTCCATCTTTGTGCTCAACTGGTTTGAATGCTTGGTTATAGCTGCTCAGAATCCATCCAGTTGTGAAAACCTGCGCAACCGTTGACTTTTCTGAACGCCTGAGGCTCTCACGTAGAAGTGAAAATGTACAATATCTGTTGAGTTTTCATCAAAATTTGGTCCCGAATCTTCGTTTACAATTAGGTATTTAATGTTTTCTGAGTATTCAGAACGACTACTTTGATTAAAGTCGGTGTCCACGATAAACTCCGTCCTCGGTTTTTGGCCGGAAATCGGAAGTTCAGGGTCTCATTGGAGCACTGGGGTCGAAAGAACGAACGAAAACGAGCCCGAAAGGGCTCCATACGGCTCCGAAGTCCGCTCGCGCTATCTCTTCCGCTCGCGGTCGAGTTTTCCGAGGAACAGTTTGTCCGCTTGTACATTAGCATTGGAGCGCGGGCGCGGCTGAGTTTCAGCATTGGGGCGCATTTGCGCACGCTGTCCACTTCAGGTCCATGCCCGCGCAACTCATCCATCGTTGAAACGTGGCTTTTAAGAAAAAGAGCTGATTTTGGATGTTTCGCAGCGTTTCTCGTGATTCTTTCTTCACTGTTGAAACAGTCAGACTCCAAACCTTCGTTTTCTGGTGGAAACTCGAAAACGATTTTTATCGTAGACACTGCCTTTAAGGTAGTGATTGACAGCAACGGCCGTATAGTGCATTATGTGGATAAACCGACCACGTTCGTTTCAACCCATATCTCATGCGGTGTCTATCTGATGAAACCCAGTGTAATAATGGTAAGTGTTATTGAAATATTTTTCTAATCGTAATGTGGAGCGTGCTCGTTCATGATGATTTGATGTGGCTACGGATGTGTCTTGCAGGGGCTTAGAGTCGATCCCAGTTGTAATCTATGGTTTGAAACCGACGTTTTCCCGCATATGGCATCTAGTGGTAGGCTTTTCGCCCTACATACTACCCGGTGGTGGAGTCAGACGAAAACGGCAGCGTAAGTGTTCTAGTCGTGGTTTTTTCTAGATATGTTCCCTCTGTAAAAAAATCGAAATTCCCATCACTCAACGCGCTGCATGTGCGCGCGATGCTGCTGCCTCAGTCTGCCCTCCTCTCTCTGGCTGTCTCTACCCTCCGCTCCGCATCTGCTCGCTAACAAACTGCGGGAACTTCGTTTTTTTACAGCATGTGCATGAGATGAACTAAGTGCTCAGAATGCGCTGATAGATTCGTCGTGATTATTGTCGTTCCACCAAAATTCTTTCAGAGCTGTGCTTTATGCAAATCGACATTATCTTCGCCTGTTCAAAAAACGCTATGCGGCACGTTTGTGCAGAGATCGCGCCCAGATAGTTGGTGACGTCTTCATTGATCCTAGTGCTGAGGTAGGTTTAACTACCGATTGAAATTGTTATTCCTTTCTTTCATCTATCTGACTTCTATTAGTGATTCAATCCGACTGTATACAGTGGTGCCCGAAAACCTTAGTGTACAACACTTTAGTGCTTGGAGTGAAAACATTAGGTACTTTTGGTCCTAAAGGGTATGGTATACTTTTGCGACACACGGTCGCGTCGCTCTGCACAGCGACAGCGACCGCCTCCCGCCCTTTAAATCTGTCGCTGTCGCAGTTCATTGCACACCGACA
Organism: Aplectana chamaeleonis; assembly: GCA_029168955.1. Classification (NCBI taxonomy): domain Eukaryota; kingdom Metazoa; phylum Nematoda; class Chromadorea; order Rhabditida; family Cosmocercidae; genus Aplectana; species Aplectana chamaeleonis. Next base: position 472,641 of record JAPDOI010000238.1, read on the forward strand.
GTGGTAGCGATAGGCTATGGCACATTTGCGGTATGTCAGCCCTCCGCGACACGTCGCAGAGAGCCACACGCGACACCAGCTCCTACGACGGCCGTTGCCATTGCTTCGATGCGGGTCCCGCCGCGATTTGTGTTAGATTGCATGTCTGTCGCTCATTAAAGCGACAAAGTATCCCATCACCCTAAACCTTGAAATACAGCGTTTTAAAAGTGTAGACGCACTATCAACAGTGAAAAAAACTCAAACTTTAAGGGTCAAGTTCCCCATTTCAAAGGTTCAATAAATAGGTGTAACTGTTTGCAACTTATGTTAAAAATGCCCCGTCGGAGAGTGAGCAAGCACGAATACGTGGTCTGAATATCGCAGAAGTGAGCAATCGGAAGACCGCCGAGATACTCGGGCGTTCATCGAGAGTTGTCGATAGGTATCTGCACGATCCTGATTCTTATGGGAAAAAAGGCGAAGCCCGGAAGACCAAAGAAGCTGTCAGCCCAAGATGTTCGCCGTGTTGGTCGGCTTGTTTCCAACTATGCGACTCTAGCGACCACTGAAGTTTGAGCTGAATTGTCGACTTGTGTCTCAAAAACGACTGTCTGGAGGTTCATTTTGACAAAATAGAAACATCGTATATTGTGGTCTTCGACCCGCCCCGCTCCTCACTGGCTGTCACAAGGCAGCACGGCTACAGTTCGCGAAGAGGAACAAGGCGGCCGACTTGTCCAAGGTGAGTATAAGTTTTTTTTCAGGTCACACTGCAGCAATTTTTGTAAAAATTTCGTGTCCAAGTGATATTTTTTCTGACGAAAAGAAGTTCAACTTGAATGGTCCCGATGTATATGCCTTTCACTGGAGGGACCCTCGGAAGGAATCCATGTTCTTCAGCAAGCGGAACTTTGCAGGTGGTACTTTCATGGTTTGTGGAGCTTTTTGCAGTGACAGCGTTTTGGAGATGACGTTCATTTCCACACATTTGGGCTCCGCTGAGTACCAGCTCATGTTCAGATGCGACCTCTTGCCTTTCCTCACACAGTAGGATAGAGGGAGTTTGTTTTCCAACAAGACAACGCGTCAGTCTACGTGAGTCGGTCGACAAAGGCGTAGTTTGGGTAGAGCATGGAGGACCGATCTGATACTGAACCTTCATTGCCTGTTATTTTTTGTTGATAAACCTGCTGCAATTCGTAAGTGCGTCTATAGTTTTGAAACGCTGTATTTTAAGGTTTAAGATCGAAATTACCTAACGTTTTCACTTAAAGGCACAGAACACCCAAAAAACTATTTCTCAGATTTCATGCTTTTCTTGGAGAGGGTCACCCGCTGATTACAGTGGTATCTCTGAAATCGTCCAAGACCCCCTACGAACAGAGTTATGACTCCTTAAAGATGCCTATATTTTAAGGGTGAAAAATTGGTGGACGAGTTGTCTCAGGTCTGTATTTCTCTTCATTCGTAATCGTTACGCGAGTGCAAGCCAGTATAAGGAGACAGCTGGGAAATGGGGTGAAGAACGGAGTCTCGTTTAAATTCATCTATCCATCAAGCCGCTATTGCGTTCGAAAATCTGGCAGGGGGTCGGGCCTGTGGTGGTGGTGAGCGAAGGAGGTCGGGCTTGTGGTGGTCGCTTATATCTCGCTTCTTCTTCTTCTTTGCAGCCGCACGAAGGTTTTTGTCAAAGGTTCAAGAAACTGGCGACTGAAACCGGATTCGTCCACAAATCCATTGTTGTCAGAGTGGTCGACCTCTTTGGGCAATCGAATAGGTGTTCAGTTGTGTGGCCACGGCTACCACAGTCCGGGCACTCGTCAGGCTTACTGCGGTCGATCTTATGCAAGTATGACATCAGCATAGGGGAATGACCGCAGCGTAACGAGGCAAGGGTACTTCTAGCCCGCCTACCGAGTTCCATCTCGGTGTTGCTGACCATGGCTGTTACGACCTCCAATATGGGATTGACGGCCATCCTACTCAAGTGATCCCTGACGAACTTGGTGTGCTCCGCACGTAAAAGACGCACACGATCCAGTTGGGAGTCCGTCCATCTTTGTATATTGACTTTCTCGGGAGCATCCGCAAAAGGCCTTCTGATATGTCTCTCTCTCACGGGATTCATGATCCTTCTTAATGGGTGGTCAGGCTGCTTGACAATGTTAATAACTAGTTGCTGCGCTTGGAGTTGGCAGTGCTCCTTAACCGGCAGAACTCGGGCCTCATCATGAAGATGTTCCACTGGGGTCCTTTTAGCACACCCTGTGGCAATCCGAAGTGCAGCATTTTGAACTCGCTGCATCTTTGTCCACGATGAATCCGATATCATGTGCTGCCATACCGGTGCCGCGTACTCCAACGCCGGCTGCAATATTGCCTTGTAGGTTGTCGAAATTGTCTCCTTGCTACTTCCCCACGACGTTCCTCCCAGAGCTCGTAGAACGTTGAGCTTTGCTTTCACTGTAGCCTGTTTCTGCTCAGTATTCTTGTGGAACCTCAACGAAGGATCCTTCTTCTTCTTCTTTGCAGCCACTGAGAGGGGTTTCGTCACAAGTTGAGAAACTGGGCGACCAGCACTGGATTCGTCCACAAGTCTATTGTAGTAAGCGTTGTTGGCTTCTTCGGACAATCAAATAGGTGTTTAGTGTCGTGGCCTTGGTTTCCACAGTCCGGGCACACGTCAGGCTGGCTATTGTCGATCCTGTGCAGGTAAGACATAAGCAATGGAGAATGTCCGCAGCGCAACGAAGCGAGGATACACCTGGCGCGCCTACCGAGCTCGGACTCGGTATCACATACCCTGGGCGGTACATCACCGAGAATAGGGTTGACGGCCGCTTTGGCGAGATGATCCTTCACAAACCGGGTGTGCTCCGCGCGTAAGAGACGAAGCCGTTCTTGATTCGAGTCGGTCCATCTCTGTACATTCACTTTGTTCGGAGCATCGGCAAACGGCACTCTGATCGATCTCTCTCTCACGGGATTTAATAGTCTTCTCGACGGATGATTAGGTTGCCTAAGGACATTAATAAACATCTGCTGAGTCTGGAGCTGACAATGCTCTTTCACTGGCAAGATACGGGCCTCGGCGTGAAGGTGCTCAATCGGTGAGCTTTTTGCACATCCAGTGGCTATTCGTAGTGCAGCATTCTGAATTCGCTGCATCTTAGTCCAGGAACTGTCCGACACGATGTGCTGCCAGACAGGTGCAGCATACTCCAATGCAGGCTGCAGAATAGCTCGATATGTCGTCAAGATTGTCTCTCTGCTGCCACCCCAGGACGTTCCTCCTAGAGCTCTCAACACATTAAGCTTTGCCTTGATAATTGCCTGCTTCTGTTCAGCATTTTTGTGAAACTTCAGCGATGGGTTCAAAACGAGGCCCAGCAGTTTAGGAAATTGCGCTGTAGGCAAGAGGTCACCATCCCACCTGACAACAGGTTGGGCGCTGTGTTCCTTTGGGTCAGATGTGAATACCGAAACAGAAGACTTCGCCGCGGAAACTGTGAGCATCATACTATCGGGAAAGTTTTTAAGCTCGACGAGATAGTCGCTGATCTTGTTTGCGGCTACCTGTATGTCACGATTACGGCACATGATGGTGATATCGTCGGCATACGCAACAATTTTTATATCTTCAGGAGGCTCAGGTAGATCTTCATTATACAGGCTGAAGAGGGCAGGTGACAAAACTCCACCCTGCGGCACACCGGCTGCTACAGGTATACTATCGGAGACGTGATTCTGGAATACCACGTTGGCCCGACGACCTTTCGTAAACGCTGCGATCCAACGCTTCTGCCACGGTTGCAGCGAGGACTTCAATAGTTTCTCGGACAAAAGTCCTAGGTTAACAGAATCAAATGCTTTGGTTAGATCGAGGGCAACGGCCACTGTTCTAAGAGGCTTTCTGAAATTGAACCCATCGACCGCATAGCTGACAATCTCCAGAAGGGCAGTGGTGGTGGAGTGAAGCTTTCTAAACCCATGTTGATGTTGCTGTGCCTCATTCTGCTCTGCCAGGTCCCTTACGATTAGCTTTTCGGCTACTTTCGCGATCGGTGATAACAGGCTAATAGGGCGATAGCCCTTCGCCGTGCTTTGCGATTGCCTGGCTTAGTCAGGGGTATCACATTGGCGGTCTTCCATGCTTGGGGTAGAGTGCAGGTTCGGAAAGAAGTGTTTATGATATCTGCGATCATCGGTAGAAGTTCCGTGGGAAGCTTCTTCAAGATGGCCGCTGAGATACCATCAGGTCCGAGAGCCTTCGAATTCCGCATTTCCTTGATAGCCTTCTCCACTTGAGCAGGGGTAAAGGCCTCAGTGGCGTTCATCAGCGGCAGACGGCTTAGTTCTCTTACCGTGACTCTGTTTTGTATGCCACGTTTGGTACGTGTGATGAAGAAATTTTCGCCAAGAGCATATGCGGCAGCCTTTCCTGATTTGAAGACGCTGTTATCGAACTCTATGGTAGAGTTCGAGGAGGGGGCGCACTTTCCAGATATCTTCCTCAATACTTTCCACGCAGTTGTTCCGTCGGTTTTAAAATTCAACCTTTCAGTGAACTTCTCCCAACTGTCTTTCTTGTGCTTGTCCAGATCCTTTTTTATCTCTTCATCCAGCTTGACCACCTCAGGGTCCAAATGATTCTCAGCTCTCTTTTCATCTCTTGTCCTGATCTTCTGTAGAATCTCCCTGGTGACATTAGGATAGAAACTTTTCACACGTCCTTCAGGTATGGCCGCTTTTGTAGCCTTCCGGATGGCGTCAGATATGTGACGCTCTTTCTGGTGCACATCGCCATTCCATGGATACTCAGCTGCCAGGCGGAGCGCAACCTCTCTGGACAGGACCCAGTCAGCAAGGCCTAAATTGAGATAAGAACGTTGACGAATACCAGTATAAGGGGCAAGAGAGTTTGAGAGATCAATATGGAGAAAGACGGGAATGTGGTCGCTGGGAAGAGTTGTGGAAGTGGACCATGTGCAAGAATTAGAAAGATTGGATGAAACGAGGGAGATGGTCGGCCGTAGGAAGGGAGACGAGTAGGCTGATCATCGTTGAGGATAACCAGATCACACTCCTCAGCCCATTCCTCGACGTCTTCCCCTCTGGCGTCGGACTCAAGCGCAGAACAGAACGTGTGAGCATTGAAGTCACCTGCAAAGACAGCTGATGGGGAGAGAGAGCAGTCATGCAACTGCTTAAAGGCATCGTACACGATGAAAACCATACTTGGGTTTTTGACTTTTTCGTGTTGTTATATCCCTATAGTGACTGACGGTTGCAAAAAGCCCCCTCAAAAACGTCAACTTTTCAAGAAAACCCCATTTCAAGAAAGCTTAATTCAAATTTGAAGTTCCCGCCGACATCAATTTGGGATAGCTGCGCGAAGAACGCAAGGAACACTTTTACGATTCGTTCCTTGGCGCAGCGTCGGAAGCAATTAACCGAGGATGCCATTCAGACGAGCGATCTTTTTTTCTTGAACGAAACTGAAAAGGGTTACCAACCTGCTGCGTCCATTGCTGTCAGCTGCTTTCGATCGATGCCGAACGTGGAATCGAGTTCTATGTGAATTGCGCCCTACGACGCGTCAACGCACGATCAAAGGCAGCGACCACGGAATTTTGCTCCTTGTAACAACGGATCGACCCCAAGGCCGGCCCCCAAAACCCAGGAAGCCTTTTTCAGGTAAGTAGATCTCCGTTCAGAGGCGATTCTGGAACTCCAAACTTTCTGAGTGACATTGCCATGACCCCCTAGTCCGAATGAACGCAAAAGCTGGAATTCGGTTTTCATCGTGTACGATGCCTTTAAGAAGAGGTATGGGGTTGTAGGTTGGGGGACAAGAAGTGGTAGGAGGGATGTAAATATTAAATAGAGATAGTGGAGTTTTAAGAGGGAGGTGAACGGGAACGCACTCGAGAGTACCGTCCTTAGGAACATTTGGAATTAGATGAGAAGGTAAGTTAGAAAGCACAAACGTAGAAACTCCGCCTCCAAGAGCTGTTCTTGGGATGTGATAGGCAGTGTAGCCTGGAATTTTTGGTTGGGGATAAGTGGTAGAGGGAGAGAGTTTGGTTTCTTGAACCATAATAACATCCGGATGATGAGTACGTGCGAAGAGTGAGAGTTCAGACAATTTGGTGCGAAGGCCGTTAAGATTTATATGTACAATAGAGAGGGGGCGGTTGGTGAATGAGGAATCATAGTTGCTGGGGGCGGAGCACAGAACACAACGGAAGGATGAGTTGTGATGCCTCACAAAACTAAGACCTGAACAGGAGAAGTGCACCCACCTTTGGCATCCAAAGCATTGGACGCTTGTTCCATTCCAGTTGACTTTCTTGCTGCAGGTGGCACATTGATACTTCTGCACAGGTCCAGGATTCCTCTCGACGCCAGCCCTTTGTAGTAGAATCTTCAGGAGAGCTGGGGCCAGCCAGCGACTCTCCCATGACGAAAACCCTCTCGGTGGAGGGAGTGATGTCGGTTTGCACGAAGGTGATGTTGTTTCCTCCACACTGCCACGGCACGAACGTACGACATCTCGACAGCAACGAAGGATCCAATACTAGGCCGAGCAGCTTAGGGCAACGTGCGGCAGGCAGACGAGCGTCTTCCTAATTCACAACGGGGTGAGCGCAGTGTTCCTTAGGGTCAGATCTCGCTCATATGGAGGAGTTAAGCTTTCGCACTTGGCACGTTTTATACTGGAGATGTCTACTACACAATCAAATGAAAATCTCAAGTTCATGCCTGAGGGTGTATTGTGCCTTCAAAGGCAGCAGATACGCTCAAAATGGTATCGATTTTATGACATAAATCAAAGGTTTGGAGCTGGTTGTACTGGGAACTGACGAAAAAACGAACGAAAACTGTGCGCAAATAGAGAGAATAACGGTTATTCTGTTATCGGTTGAAAGTGGACGAGTTTTACCGCGCGCGGTTGAAACAGCGAATATTAGCAACAAAACGGTTGAGATGGGGAAGCCGATATACTCCTGCAGCATGTACTGGAACGTTCACCTCGTTGAAAGCATCAAAAACCAGCTAAAGTGACCGCATTAGTACTATCAATCTGGACGAGTTTGTATTTTGGGGCGGGGTTGCAGAAGCTCAGGGGCGAGGTTGCAGAAATTTTTCGATTTGCGTTGCTGAAATTTAGTAGTTTTGACTCATTTTTGACTCTTCCAACGGCGTGAGCAGTCTACTAGGAGCCATGCGACTCCAGAAACGCAGTTATCTCAACAACTTTTCCGAGCGTGTCTGCTGCCTTTAAAGCACTGCAATGTTTTCGTTCACGACGAGTTCAATGGTAATTATATCTTTTGCAGCCGTTCACATTCAGATCGGATAACGACGTATTAGGGGGTGCCTGTATACTTTTGAAACACACTGTATAATGGCTGCAACAGGCAAAATTGATAGACATTTCCTTTTTGCGTACACATTTTTCTTTGACCGAAAATTCATGGGCTATCATTATTCCATGTTGCGAAAGCTATAACTTGGGAATTTTGTTGCATTCACATAATAATTACATCCTAAGTATTCGACATCGACTTTTTAGTGTATGTGAGGTGACTTAGCAGTAGGCTTGAGCAGGCCTTTGCCCCAATTTTCGGCAGAGCGACCCCACGTTGATCAAAATTTTGAATTTTGACGACCTCCGTCGTCGAATAGACATCATAGTTGTATTCAGCACACCGAATAGACCCTGAATAGAAATTTTGACCGAAAATTTTTTATGCTTTGCTCACGCTACCGTATGTATACCCACCGTAACGTAGCATTTCATGACGGCCTCTACAGGCACAGCGGTGCACGCGCTGCAATCTTACTATAAGAGGGCGACTATTGCCACCTCTTTTCAGCTTACCAGGTGGTGGGAGAAAGGTCCTGTTTCTCTGAAGATCTTACGCGTTTTGCGAGTCCCCCCCCCTAAAAAATTTTTCAAAAATTTCTACGCGTCCCCCCCCATCACCTGCGTTGCGTCGAGTGGCAACCGTGCTTAGCAGTTAGAGTTTGCGGAATTCTCTGGGTAATAACGCACACCTCTGTGGTATTCTAGGCTCTTCTCTCCATAAATGTCCGCGTTTTCCAAATGTCTTCAAGGGTTTCCCGCATTGTTGAACGGCGCTGGATCATTTGCAGCATACGAAAATTCCACCACATCGATTGATATCACTTCTCCCTTAATCTCAAATATGTGTGGGGAAGTCCCCGAGGACAATAGACCTGATTTGGTCGTTATCACTCGGTCGAAGTGAGAGGGGCGAGACGCACCCTTCCGAGGGAATGTATCGCTCCTCTCCCCTCGAATGATACGCAACTACTCAGGTAAAACTAGTTGTCGAGAATCGGACGAAAAGTTGTCCTGCAGGCGTACGAATGCAGGACAACTTTCGCAGACTCTAGAGAATTCTGGACAACTTTTCGCCCAATTCTCGACAATCCCCGACAACTTCTCGACCAATTCCCGACAACTCCTTACCGGATTCTCGGCTGTTAACCATCAGTTATACACATGTACAACTGCATGTAGTTTTCAAAAATAGGGGCTCCAACCCAACCTTGGATTACAACGGTCGGTAAAGCCCACGCAGGTGATTTTTCATTACCCCACTGTGTTTGCCCAACTCCCAATTTGGAACGCTTATTCTACGTTTGGCAGAGGCAAACTGCGCATCGTATATGCTGTGGGTCTACAAAATCGTTCAATATGGGCCGCTGTTGGCCTTGTCCAGCACCACTGCGCTATCGGTGTAGTGGTCTTCGGAATTACTTCAACATAAGACGGTGAAAGTTTGAGTAGAGAGTAAATCGACCACGCTAAACTCAATGATCCTACTCTCGTGGCTCCTAGTTTTCAAAGTTGTCGACTTCCGACGGGGCCACACCTGAGAAAGGTGTGAACCATCATACCGTAGCGGTGTTCAGCTTCCATCTTAAGCGGTAAAAGTTCGTATATAGGGTAAATCGACCCCGATAGACTCAAATATCCCACTCTCGTGACCCATACTTTGCAAAATGTGGACCTCAGGCGGGTTCACACCTGCAGCTAGCCGCCAAACCGCTGGCTGCAGGTTGACCCGCCGGAAGTCCACAAATTGTACATCAATATAATGCTAAGCAACCATTGCAAGGTTTAAAGCTGCATATTTCGGTAAGAACTAAATCATTTGAGATTTATTCGAATCAACAATCTTAATTTCAAACGTCGTTCTGATACTTTTTGGGTAACTTCTTGAATAATATATTTTAAGTCTGACGGCTGCAACTACCGATCTTCAAAAAAAGATCAGCACTTGCTCGAAAAGCTCGAAAACTTTTAAAATTCACTAACTTGGAAATCCAATGTTTTGGTATGTTCGCAATTTTGAGAAGATGAAAATTCGGAAAAAAAGGGGTTTGATATTTAAGAAATCTGTGAAATACATTATAATTGATAACCAACTAGAAGAATGGAGAAAAGCAGAATAAACCACAGAGGACCCACACGAAAAGAGAAGAACAAAAACAGCAGTCGCAACATTTGAAGAATGTGGTGTAAAAGGTTCCGAAGTGATGTCCTGAATTTTTGGGAAATTTTCGACATATTCGAAACATATTCTCAATTTCGGAAGTAGTTCTCGAGCAACCTGTCCGAATTCTCGGCAAACACTCGTTCCCCCGAATTCTCGGCAACTTTCTCTGAAACTCTGAACAAATCGGCCGCGATTCTCGACATATACTGCGAGTCTCGGAATTCTCGACAACTTCTAACATCTTCCTGGACAACTTCTCGATTGTCGACCGATTCTCGATAACTACTCGTCCGATTCTGAACAACTAGTTTTACCTGAGTAATGACGCTCAAAACAGTCGATTGCGGGGGAAGAACAAGGAGAGTTCGCAGTTCATCACCATCCTGTGCCGAGACAGACATTAATATAGCTGCACGAAAGATCAATAGCTACCTCATCGTTCCGAAAAGCTTTCTCGATGATATGATGCTCACTGTCTCTGCCGCTAAATCATCTGTATCAGTTTTCTCCACTGACCCTAAGGAACACTGCGCTCACCCCGTTGAAGACGCTCGTCTGCCTGCCGCACGGTTCCGTAAGCTGCTCGGCCTAGTATTGGATCCTTCGTTGAGGTTCCACAAGAACACTGAGCAGAAACAGGCTACAGTGAAAGCAAAGCTCAACGTTCTACGAGCTCTGGGAGGAACGTCGTGGGGAAGTAGCAAGGAGACAATATTGACAACCTACAAGGCAATATTGCAGCCGGCGTTGGAGTACGCTGCACCGGTATGGCAGCACATGATATCGGAGTCATCGTGGACAAAGATGCAGCGAGTTCAAAATGCTGCACTTCGGATTGCCACAGGGTGTGCTAAAAGCACCCCAGTGGAACATCTTCATGCTGAGGCCCGAGTTCTGCCGGTTAAGGAGGACTGCCAACTCCAAGCGCAGCAACTGGTTATTAACCCTGTCAAGCAGCCTGACCACCCATCAGGAAGGATCATGAATCCCGTGAGAGAGAGACATATCAGAAGGCCTTTTGCGGATGCTCCCGAGAAAGTCAATATACAAAGATGGACGGACTCCCAACTGGATCGTCTGCGTCTTTTACGTGCGGAGCACACCAAGTTCGTCAGGGATCACTTGAGTAGGATGGCCGTCAATCCCATATTGGAGGTCGTACCACCCATGGTCAGCAACACCGGGATGGAACTCGGTAGGCGGGCTAGAAGTACCCTTGCCTCTTTACGCTGCGGTCATTCCCCTATGCTGATGTCATACTTGCATAAGATCGATCGCAGTAAGCCTGACGAGTGCCCGGACTGTGGTAGCCGTGGCCACACAACTGAACATCTATTTGATTGCCCAAAGAGGCCGACCACTCTGACAACAATGGATTTGTGGACGAATCCGGTTTCAGTCGCCCGTTTCTTGAACCTCTGACAAAAAACTTCCTGCGGCTGCAAAGAAGAAGAGAGTTCGCATCATGGTTTTTCCCTTGCCCCCCTCCCCGTGCATGATGAACGCAAAAACAAAGTCGCAGCGTATATGTTGATGCAAACCCGCTAGGCTAGAGGCTAGAGCGATTTGAGGGGACAGATTTCCCACTCAAGTACTGTGTGAGGTGTCTCTGTCCGGATTTCAGGAATCTTCTCGTGACCTGTCGCATGAGGTGAATATTTTTGGCCCTATTCCAGTTTTCCAAGAACAGGAAACTGTTGAAAACAGCGAGTTTCTGCAAGCTGATTTTTGATCAATCAGTGAACAATGGGTGTTGGGTTGCGACAGCATGGGGAAGACCGGCGATCGGGGGAATAAGGGAAGACCTGCTGGCCGAAAGTCCCCTCCGCCACCTTTTGATTCGAGAGAAGTTCCCCAGTTGTTTCGAGGGTAGTGCCGTCGTCGTTCTCGGGAATTTCCCCACAAATGTCTCAGAATCCTTCGCCCTTAGTTGGCTTAAGAGTAGAGTTCGGACTCTTTTTTGAGAAACGGTGGTGATCTGTCGAAAATTATTTTTAGTGAGGCTAGATAGGCTGGGTATCACCGAGATGTAGTCTTGAAATCGCGTATTCGTTTCCACAGATTTCTTATCAACATTTTATTTTGTTGTCAATCATCATGTACTTAATAGCTTTTTGTCTTCAAAAAATGTTTTCATGCAATTGCCTTTTTTTACAATGCTCTTGAAAAATAATTTGCCATTCACTACCAATCAATACTACTGTACGAAGTACATGTTAACAAGTACAGGAAGACAGATGAAAAATGTAAAAAAAATCTAGGACTATATAAAACCTAACGCGAGTACTTGAGGAGACCACAATTTAAAAATGACATTCGTTATACACAGTGGCATTGAGGGTAATTGTTTGAATCACGATGTTTACATAGGAGTTTGCCCTCAGGCTATTGGTCTTTTGAGGGTAGTGATTATAATTGGCAGCTGAAAACTGTAACATCTGCCGATTTCTATTGGAGAACTGTATACGCTGCTTCTCTGATCTTTAATCGTTGGTCTTTCATTCACAGTAGCTAAATTATCGTTCATTGTGATGTGGTTTAGGTGCACAAATCAGCTAAAATTGGACCAAATGTGAGCATTGGGCCCAATGCAAAGATTGGAAAAGGCGTTAGAATCAAGGTGAGTCATTTTAGCAACGTTTGACGTGAACCCTATCTAAAAAAAAATTGTTTAAGGAGTCTATAATTCTTGCTGATGTCGTCGTGGACGAACACGCTTGTGTTTTACATTCCGTCATTGGATGGCGCTCAGTGATTGGAGCGTGGTCTCGAGTGGAGGGCATTCCAATCACGCCAAATCCCAATCTTCCATTCGCCAAGGTAGAAGTTTTCTTTGTTTTCAAATGATTTTTTTTTCTCAGCTACCGCCATGATACCTTTCGCGACGTAGTTTTCTATGGAAATGAGAAGTGTGGTCTAGGCTTAAGTTTCGAAGACTCTATTGCGTATAATTACGCTTACATGTGACCTTTTTCCTAAAAGTTCGAACGAAAATTAGGTGTTTTGGCTGTTTTCCCAACAACTGAATGCGCCAATTTGAAGGGAGTGATTTTCATCACTTTCATATAGTTCGCTTTGAAAGAAGCGTTTTTTCTATAATTTATCGAACGCTTTTTTCAGCTCGAGAATAAGCCGTTGTTCTTATCTGACGGCCGCCTCAACCCATCCCTCACAATCCTAGGGTCAGATGTGTCGATTGCTCCTGAAACCATCGTACTGAACTGTGTGGTTTTGCCGTATAAGGAACTCTCCTGTAGTTATAAAAACCAGATTATTTTATAGATTTTCTGGGACTCAAGATTTGTTTGTTCTGTGCCCGTTTAAGATATTTTCTGTGGGCTGGAGGGGAAAATTTTCCTGTAACGTGCGTCTGTGATAGTTCGACTCTTGTCTGTGATTATTAAATTTCATATAAATATATTTATTTATTGCGCTTTCAAACACTGTCGTTTAAAGGCACAGTCCAAGCTCAGGGGCGAAATCCGAGAAAACCACATAATTGTGAAGTATACCCACCCCTTATAACACCTGCCAAGTGCGAGCTCTCGATTCCCCCGAATAAGCGAGATATAGGGGGAAGCCACCCTGGGGCGCCCACTCACGGAAGCCACTTTGGCACGCCCCTTTTACCATGTTTCGAGCTCAACAGTGGCGAAATAAGCGTCGGTTTTTGATCAATATCCTCGTTCTTCCCTTCATTATCAGACTCTCTATCCATTCAGGTCCGCTCGCAGACCTCGGTTGCAAATGACGGATGTTACAAGCCTCGGACAACTCGTCCACCGTGCTTCCGCAACTCAAATTCTGAGAGGCCCTAACTCCGTTCCTAGGGGATCTTGTACGATTCCAAAGACATCGTTGGAATCAGCGTCGGACCGTTTTCAAGATAGGCCGAAAAACAGAAACACGATTCTGAGGTTGGACTGTGCCTTTAAAGGGTGACGGAAAAGGATTGGCACCAAATAAATCTCTCATCCTGGGATTTCTTTTCCATCTGGAATTGTGAATGAGAATAGCGTCATTCATACATTCATAATGAAATGATATTCCTGATTCATGGAAATGTTGGGAAGTACTGATTCCCTATACGTTGACCATTCACGTTAGCCTCAGTATGCACTCGCCTTTTAGCTGATAGGCCAATGACGAGAAAGAATAATCTCGCACCAATGGGTCTGAATTAGAGTCACTTTTGAATCGTGCTACATTACTGTATAAGGTTGTTCAATAAGTTTTGTCGTTCGATAAGAGAGGGCGCTGCATTAGCCCAATTTTTTTTTGTTTTGTTGGTACATTCTTCATATGAACGTATTCGAAGTTTCATTTCAATCTGTCAATTGATTCTTTGTTTACAAGCCATTTAGTGTCGCCGTGTCACAGCAATGGAAAAATTGAAGAAAGTGCAGTGATAAATTTCCTATTTTGGAAGGTGTAGCATCAAAAGAAATTCACGAACGAATGTTAAAAGTGTATAATGATTGCTCACCTACAATTTGAGCAGTAGAAAGATGGGTTGTTGAATTTAAACGTGGTCGTAGAAGCCTTGAAGACGATCCCCGTGAACGACGTTCAAAAAGCGCATCAACACCAGAAATCATAGCCAAAATACAGGATATGGTTTTGGAAGATCGTCGATTGATCGAGAGAGATTTAGTAGAGGCTCTACACATCTCATTAGGCAGTGTGAGCCATATTTTAAAGGCAGTGTACACGATAAATTTCACTTAAGATAACTGCACGGTTTACGAAAGGTCTGGTGCCCTATATAGCAAGGCATGCTTGAAAAGGACACGGAAGACGCGTTTTTGAGCCAAAATAGGCTCTCTCTTGTTTACTTTGATTTTTGAGCGTGGAGGAATCATCACTATGAAAGATGATACCTATAAGGGCCTGAGCAGAGTGCCACCGCGGCGCGGTCGCGGCGATCTATCAATACGGCTCTCCATCATCAGGCCGCGCCGCGGTGGCACTCTGTTCAGGCCCTAATATCAGTGCAATGAAGCGATCAGCTCACTTATCAGCACTTCCTTCACTTGATCATTCCTGTAATCTGAGTCTTCATTTGTTCATTCCGAGGGGGCGGATCTGAGGCACCAGGCCTGTATGGGGCACCAAAACGCTTGTTTGCAGCCGTTATTTTGCCGCTCCTGGCTCGTTTTCCACCGTTCCTTCGACACTGGGATCCTTCTCGCCTATCATTTCGCTGTGGAAAGTCAACGAGGATGATCATCGTGAACGCTGCCTTTAAGTGAAATTTTGGGTTTTAAAAAGCTGTGTGCACAGTGGGTGCCGCATTCGCTAACAATGGAGCAAAAACACATTAGAATGCGACTTTCTCAGCAACAAAAAGGATAAAGTAGATGTTGTGCATGGATTCATCACTATGGATGAGACTTGGGTCTATCCCCATGATCCTGCATCAAAACAAGAGGCTAAAGAGTGGTGTGAACCTGGTTGCTCGGCTTCGAAACGAGTTCGTGCCCGGAAATCGGCCAAGAAGGTTATGGCATCAGTTTTTTGGGATGCGAAAGGAATTTTGTTTGTGGATTACTTGCAAACTGGTAAAACAATTCTGAATGAGGGTACGGCACGAGGTGTGGACACAGCTAAATTTCTTCAGACCCCCCCCAAAAAAAATTTTGGCGATTTTCTCAGACCCCCCCTAGAAGCGCTTTTTTTGATAAAATTTGAAATTCTGAGAAAATTCAAATATTAACTGTGAGAATGGTTCCCTTGGTCTCCCGGCGGAGCTCAGACCCCCCTCCACCTTTGAGCAGCTCAGTCCCCTCGGGGGTGGATATCCACCCTCCGCGCCGTACCCTGTTCTGAATATTATTGCAACCTCTTGGACCAGTTGAATAAAAAAATTCGCGAAGAAAGACCCGGTTTGCAGAAGAAAAAAATAGTTTTTCATCAGGGTAATGCACCATGTCACAAGAGCATTTTGACAATGGCTAAAATCCATAAATCAAAGTTCGAATTGTTGGAGCATCCACCGTATTCACCAGATTTGGCCCCCAGCGACTACCATTTGTTTCCAGAACTCAAAAAATTTGTGCGTGGCAAGCGTTTTTCATCAAATGAAGAGGTCATAACGGCGTGCGCTGACCGCCAGTGGACCAGAATATTCTTGTTTGAAGGTTCGCGGTACCACTTTGTGATTTTCCTGCCTTCAGCTAGTTGAATCTGAGCATTCAGAAAAGGCAACCAGCTTTCCGACGATTTTTCCCAGATAAGTTTTATGTGAGGGGACTGACTGTTCATCAGGGTGAAACACATGTTCATCTCTTCTTGCGTAGAGCAAATGATGAGACAGTCATCAATGTATCGCCTGTAAAGCAAGTGGAAGCATCCGAGCACAGGTGCTTCGATTTTGGACATGAAGGCGATGGCAAGCGTTGGTGCCAGCCGCTGCCTCATCGCCTTCTTCCTCAGCTGAGCAAAGTGTTTACCTGCCCATTTGAAAACATTACAACCGAGGCACTCCTTGAGAAGAACCATTAGGCTGCGTACCGAGAAACCGTGCGTATTTATATTGCTTTGATCTTCATTTAGAAGCTCAAAAACTGCTTCAATAGCCGCGTCGTTACTTACGTTGGTGTAAAGCGCTGAAACATCGAAGCATTCGATTACTGTGCTTCTCTGGGCCAATTTCCGGTCCGCAATTGCGTCTCGACACGCTTTGCGGCCGCACGCTTCCGAGTCGGAAGAGCTTCCAGCGCCGCAGCCGCCAATCTGTTGACTCTAGGTAGGTTTTGGAAACTGGAAACTAAAAGAAATTGGAGAAAATTTGTATAAGAAGCCTTATGGAATCGGCTTTGGCACTGGAAACTCGACCGGCTCGAGCGCGCGCGGCCGCAAAGCGTGTCCAGACGCAATTACGGACCGGATTTTGGTCCAGAGAAGCACAGTACACAGTTGCTGGTGAGCTGTGCACGCCGGAAATGGTCTAAGAAGGTTGCGTGTTGGGTAAGTGCGCCGGTATAAATGGAAGAAGTTGTTTGAGCACTGCACTGACAAACCAAGCGATTCGGTCCGTGGGACCACCCACGCAGGTAATGGTGGGCCGGACCTTAATTGCGGTCTGATCAGTTTGTGTGAGGTCCTCCGAGCCTACGTTCTTCAGTCCATTACCGGTCTTTGTCCTTATCCTGGCTCGCACTCGCGCAACGGCTTCGAATGAAAAGAAATACAAGCCTAAGACAACTCGTCCACCAATTTTCGGTCCTCAAATAATAGGCTTTTTTGAAGAGCCATAACTCCTTTCGTAGGGGGTCTGGAACGATTTCAAATATACCACTGTGATCAGCGTGTGACCGTCTCCAGTATAAGCATGAAAACAGGAAAACATTTTTCTGGGTGTACTCTGCCTATAAGCAAAGCTACGCGAACCAATTTTTCCGTTTGCAAAGATTTTGGTTCCTTATTCAGGGCAAAACGCTTGATTTTTATTTAAGAGTATACAGGGCGGTTCCAACTTTTTCCCTGTTGTTTCTCACTTATTTAAACGAATTGAGATCTCGCGCTTGGCCGGGTTGCTATACGTGGTGGGCTGACTACGGTATCAAATTTTACCACTGAGGTTGGACTGTGCCGGTAACCCAGGAGCAAAGTAATTTATTCAGCGAATAATATCAAAATTGAAGATTATCGTGAGCACTGCCTGACTGTTGCTGTTTCTACTATTGCTCAGATAAGTCAGATAAGATTATCTGACTTTACACTTCATTACCCCCTCGTGTCCTTTGATAGACATATGAATATTTTGGTAGAAAACTGACGTGTTCATTATCACTCACTGTCTCCTATAAGGGAAGTATGCAAAGCGTAGGTCTCATCTGCGGAAACTAATTGTATTGTTAGTATCTCTTGGGCATCTATAGTAAAACTGCGCAGTATCCCGTCCCGAGCTGCTGGTTCCAAAAAAGTGTAAGCTCAAAAAGATCGTTTTATGTTGTTTTTATACCTTCTAAAATGCGCAGCATTCTATCCGTAATCCGGAAACGGGTCTCCTTTACCTGAATATAACGTGTGTGCTCACAGAAGCAATCCTCCTTTTCAAAAGCCAGCCGGAGTACAGCGGTATTCTCGAAAGTGGACGAGAGTTAATAGATATGTAGACATGTTATATTCAAGTAAATCAAGCTGTTTCTCTGGTGCGCTCCCATTTGACAGTGCTATCACTCTCAATTATCACATGTTTTCTCAAGTATCAATTTTCATTCTGTTTTTCGAAGGGGTGGGAAAGTAAAACGGTAGGCGAGACGAATCCAAGGCTCCCAGCGTCGAAAGAACTGGGCAAAATAACGGCTGCAAACAAGCGTTTCGAGTTCCAGAATCGCCCCGTGCTCCATTTACACCCCCCTCGATGTGAACAAATGAACTCTTAACAACACAGGACTTGATCATTCCTGTTAGCTTACAGGAATGATCAAGGGAGGGAAGTGCTGATAAGTGAGCTGTTTGCTTCATTGCACTGATAGGTATCATCCTTCTAGCGGTCGATTCCTCCACGCTCAAAAATCAACGTTAACAAGGTAGGGCCTATTTCGGCTCAAAAAACGCGGCTTCCGAGTCCTTTTCAAGCATGCCTTGCAATATAGGACACCGGACCTTCCGTAAACCGTGGAGACATCAAGAGTGAAATTTATCGTGAACACTGCCTTTAAGGCATCTTTCATAGTCCTCACCGCACGCGCGGGAAGCGCGGTGGACTATGAAAGTTCTTACCGCGGCACGCGCTGTAAGAACTTTCATAGTCCACCAGCACCGCCATAGCGGCTCCGCCCAAACCGCCGTGGCGGTTTTAACGTTTCAATCAATACTTGCTTCTCGATTTGAGTCCACTCCAACACAAATAATTCTGGGACTAGCGCACGCAAATGCAAGCCAGGAATTTATGTGCGTGTCATAGTAAAGGCCCGATTTTTACCCGCACCGCTATGGCGGCCTCGCCGGAGATTTCATAGTGGCTTGCCGCTTGTCCCGCGCGTGCCGCGCGGTGAAAACGTTCATACTCAGACATATAGAGTGACTGCAGGCGCGGGCCAAGAAACAGCGAGCCAGAAGAGTTGACGCGCCTCATTGGATCGTTGCGCGCGGCTCGCTGGTTTGGCGCAGAACGCTGGCAGCCGAGCACGTTTTCTGGGCCATCCGCGCCCGTGGAATCGTCGAGGCGCGGGCGATTCTGCAACTTCCCGCGCAAATCTTCAACTTCCCTCGCTCGCTCAGGCACTTGCCCGCGCCAATTGTTTCCACAGATCCGCGCCCGTTTTCTCATTGGAGCGCGTTTGCAGTGGATGATACAATTCGTCGATTTTCCCCTACCATTTGCTATTTTTAACACAATTGATAGACGGAAAAGTATAGCTCGTGCATAAATATTTATTACTAACTATATTGAATACAAATTTATCTAACATGATTAATACCCTCCGACATGATGCTCTCAATTTCAATAGAAGCAGCAAGAAAAGTATAATATTGGTGATAATAATACACCCCGAAAGCTAGGAATAATAAACCCTAAAATTGAATTGAATGTGAGCAGCATCAGAACCTGTCAGCATAGCGAAATCGTAGTGAATTGCCAGAGATTCAAACCAAGAATAAGGGTTCAACATTAGACAAACAAGCATAAACAAAGTTCGAAAAGCAGCTACTCAACACTATACACTCTACTAACAACTCTCCAGAGTTGGCCATCCCACATTTATCATAAAGGGGTTCCTCGCAAGGCTAGCATTTCCCGTTCCAACCTGAACGGCAAGACTAGCTATTGATTGGCAGGATGATGTATCCCGGAAAGCAGCTAGAGAAAAAAACAAGTCCCAAACTGACCTGCAGAATAAAGTGTCGATGAGCTTTTCTCCAAGCTTTCTTCGTGAGAAGGCCACAGCAGATAGAATAGAATTGAAAAATATTAGCTTTAGTCCGCGGGAGATCTTCGATTCTCAAGTACAGTGGTGTCATCTGGCTCCTAAAAAGCGGATCATTAATGACAGGTCACAAGGCATTTAATTCGTTTCGATAACATTTACCTAGACAGTCTTTTCGGCACGAAACCATCGATCGAGAGCGAAACCAGCACACGTATTCTATGATTTCGGAACTCTTCGTAAGTCTCCAATTTACTGATAAAACCATGGAAAAGTGCTGTCTCAATTCTGTCATTGCCTTGACTTCTCTGAAGTAGTCCTCTTAAATCCAGGCATGATGAATTATTGTAATGCATTGCTGAACATACAGCCTATCTTGAAAAAGTAAGTCGGGTGGGTGATCGCGCGGCGCGGTTGGAGCGGATCGTAAGTGCTCAGGCAATTCACATCCTACAGGACTGTTTCATTTAGCTTATGAGTTACTTTACACCGACACGCATCGCGGTGGGGACACCGACGCGCGTCGTGGCCAGCACACCCACACGCGCGCGGCTGGTTGTCCAGCTTCCGCTGAGTCACCTCCGGATATGCAGGACCTCCAGATGCTGAGCAGGGCCAAAGTATTGCGAATTCGGGTAACTGAACCAGCTGCTCTCTCATCATTCGCAGCATGCCTGAAAAATGTCGTATACTAATAAAACTCACCTGTGATCTACCTTCATCGCGCGGTGCGGTCGCCCACCCGACTTACTTTTTCCAAGCTAGACTGTATTTACTGATACTGAGAACCAACCCAAGATCTCCTCCCCATTCAAAAATCGGAAGAGTATGCGGCGCGGAATAATGGGCGTGGCAAAGTGCGATGGCCCTCCGAAAACGAACTTTGGCGACTTTCTCAGACCCCCTCCCAGAAGCGTTAATGGGTCAAATTTTCGGCGATTATTATAGTGAAGGCTCTCCAAATGTTGAATATAAGATACATATATAGGTTTGGACGTGTATCCAGAAATTGTGAATGATTTCGTATGAAGCTAAGGTATGTGGTGGAAGAGAAAAGGAGAAGATGAAGTGATTGACAGAGACCCAGAATACGAGATGTATTGAAGAAATAAACTTGTTTTCAAATTAATATGAGTTCGTAAGTTTATTTCGCAAGTCCAAGAAGAACGGATCACTTCACATTTGATTTTTCGTGAATGCATTTCAATTTGATACGAACAAACACATACAAATGCAAATTATACTCTATATGCACAAACAACACTGATCTGACGATCTCTCATGCGAATCCGGGAAAACAAGCCGATTCACCAACCAAAAGATACAGCAAAAAGCGGTCAAATTTGCGGTTAGGGTAAGGCACGACTAGCCAGAAAATTTTCGCCTAAAACCAAAAAAACATGACATGTGACAAAAGTTAACCTTCCTATTCCCGGCTTCACGACGCGACGCGAGATAATACAGAAAGAACCGGCAAGAAACTAAAACGAACAAAAAAAAGAAAGGCAAGGTTCGAAAAAAAATTCTAGAAATTGGCGTCGAGTAGTTTGCTTGCCTGCCACACTCGCACCTCTCTATTTCACGGCATAAACAAGCAGCGAGCCGCGCATCATTTTCTGGTCATTTGCTGTTCCTTTGCGGCCGTGTTTGTTGCTCGCGGCTCTCTCCATACAGTTGTTGCGAAATTTTTGGCCGCGGCTGACTTACATTTAATACTCAGCCTCGAAATTTCGCCCGCGGCTTGCCAAAACAGCCGACTTGGGCCGCGCCTGCAGTCCTCTGTATGTCTGAGTAGTCAATCGCTCGTCCCGCGCGCGTGGCGCGCTTGCGGTGAGTACTATGAAAGATGTCTAAGGAAAATATTCCCGACTTGACTCAAAATTCTTCTATGGGGATTATTTGGAGCAGGGGTGTGCGTTTTTCGATTTTTCGGTTTTTTCGTTTTTCGCCCTTTCTGGCGAAAAAAAAACATCGAAAAAAACGAGAACGATTAAAATTTTTTCGGTTTTTTAGGTCTTAAATTTGCGGTTCTGATGCGACTTGCAGTCGATCCTTTGCTGCCCACAGACGTCTGCAGCAAGAAAAAACGAGCTAGGAATGGCAAAATAACGAATGCAAACAAGCGTTCTGGGGTCATCCAAACGCCTCATGCCCCCATTCTGCCCCTCGATATGAACAACTAAACTCTAGAGATTTTGATTAAATAACATATTCAAGTCAAAAATGTGCTGATAAGCGAGCTATATCATTTGAGTGCATTGATAGATGTCATTCATCGCAAAGGTGGCCCTCTTTTAGCAAAAAAAAACGCGGCTTTTGCGTTCTCTTTAAGCATGCCTTGCTGTATAGGGCACAAGACCTTCCGTGAACGGCGGAGATACTAAAAGGTAATTCTATCGTGAACACTGCCTTTAATGGTCTGGAAAATTCGTTTCTGTTTAAGATGTACATGAAAAGTAGTCGAAAATCGCTCTTTGGAGGTTCGTAATTTTAGAACAGGAACGTGTCCGAAAATCCTGGGAGCAAAAACCTAAATTCTTTTGCACCCTCTATCAAACCATAACAAAAAAAAACCGAGAACGAAAAATTTTTTGGGGGTGCGACCTCATATATACTTTATTTTCTCTTTTAGAAGTATATGCTTGTGATTCTATTTTTCAGGCCTCTTTTTTAGGTGTTCTTCTAATAGAGGTGTACTTCAAGTAGAAGTGTACTTTTAATAGTGAAAATACGATCCAGCGAGAGTGGTTGAATTGAGCTGCTGTGTAGACACCACAACCCAATGCGTGTGGTTGCGTCGCGGTCATTACCGTCCAATAACCCGGGATACTGAGCTACGGGTCAGTCAGTGCTGACCACGACGCGACCGCTCACACTGAAATCAAGCATGACAGCGCAAGAAATTCACGCAAATGTGTGCTAGGTATCAGAGAACAATGATGTTGGTCACTGTGCAACGTTTGTTCCGTTGACATCTATGACTTGCACTTCAACTTCTGCGAATTCAGTTTTTTTCATAAAGTTAGAGACGACCTTAGAGCCCTTAGTTTTGATCAAAAACACGAAAAACGTGGGCATGAATGCTCTCGGAGAACTATTGCAGTTTCGAACAACGAGTTCACATTAAGAATTTCGCAAGGTGTTCAGTGCTATAATTTTATCAGGATTTGCCTCTGCAACAAGGCTAAAATCCCTCACATTAAGATGTTGATTGCGGATACTTTTGTTTCTCTAATAAAGCATAATCTCAGATATTCGCCGTTGTGTACAGGGCACGAACGAGATGTGACCTCACGCAATGCTCTCTGTAGACATCCAAAATGGCAGATATCGCCCCTCTACGACTGGCTGTCGCCCCTCTACATAGTGCCGTAGACACTCTATCCGCGGAAGAGCAGTTCCCGTAGACATTCCATCGGAGGAAGGTCTCCATCCCCGATTCCGCGATCACATTCTACCAACTTTCCACAAACCTGACTTTGCCGTCCCAGTTTAGCATCAGTCCGCCTTATGACGTCATCACTCACCCGGTGGAATTCTCCTTCAGATTTTCCAACACGAGACTCGATTTTTCTGACTTTGGCCCTTATTTAACCGCAATGGAGAGAATGAAGTCTCCTGACTATAAAAAAACCCCACCATTCTGTGCTATTCTTGGGAAATCTTGTGTTCCTCTCATGCTACCGCTTTATTCGTAGTTTCAACCGTTTTTGTATATTTGCTCGTTAACCACACATATTGAACATTTCTACGGAGCCTAGTAAACCCAATTCTCCCGGCGCTCCCCTCCCCCGGCGCATCGCGGTCTGTTTGATTCAAGACTTCAAATTTGTCTTTAGCCCTAAACTCGAACGCTAACGTCAGTCGGGGATAGGAATAAGCAACCGTTTGGATAAAGTTCCGTTTTTGTTGCGAGCCCCTACCCGTGCTTTAGGTTTGCGGCCTCACCTAACAATGGCCGCGCTTAATCCGCGCTAGGCCCCCTCATTTTAAAGGCAGTAGACACGCTCAAAAATGATATCGATTTTATGTCATAAATCGAAGGTTTGGAGCAGGTATTATGAGGAACTAACGAAAAAACCAACGAAAACTGTGCGCAAATAGAGGAATAACGGTTGTTTTTGTTATTGGGTGAAGGTGGACGAGTTTTACCGCGCGCTGTTGAAACAGCGAATACTAGCGACAAAACAGTTGAGGTAGCTAAGCCAATAGATTCTTACAGCTTGTACTAGAAGGATATTCTCGTTGGAAGCATAAAAAACCAGGCAAAGGGACCGTATTAGAACGATCAATCTGGACGATTTTGTTTTTGGGGGCGGGGTTGACGAAATTTTTCTACATGCATCGCTCAAATGTAGTAGTTTTAAATTGTTTTTGACGCTCCCAATGGCGCGAGCCTTTTACTAGGGGGCCATACGACCCTAGAAACGTAATTATCTCAACAACATTTTCGAGCGCCTTTAAACGCATCGTACACGATAAAAACCGAATTCCAGCTTTTGTGTTCAGTCGGACTAGTGGGTCATAACAATGTCACTCAGAAAGTTTGGAGTTTTAAAATCGCCTCTGAATGGAGATTCGCTTACCACAAAAGGGCTTCCTGGGTTTGGGGGGCCGGCCTTGGGGTCGATCCGTTGTTGCAACAAAACGCCGTGGTCGCTGCCGGCGATCGTGCGTTGACGCGTCGTAGGGCGCAATTCACACGCCACTCGATTTCACGTTTGACATCGATCGAAAGCAGCTGACAGCAATGGATGCAGCAGGCTAGTAACCCATTTTAGTTTCGTTCGAGAAAAAAATGATCGCTCGTCTGAATGGCGACCTCGGTGAATTGCTTCCAACTGTGCGCCAAGGAACGAATCGTCAAAGTGTTCCTTGCGTTCTTCGCGCAACTATCCCAAGAGGATGTCGGCGGGAACTTCAAATTTGTTTTGAGCTTTCTTGAAGTGGGTTTTTCTTGAAAACGTGACGTTTTTGAGGGGACTTTTTGCAACCTTCAGTCACTATAGGGATATAACAACGCAAAAACGTCAAAAATCCAAGTATGGTTTTCATCGTGTACGATGCCTTTAAGCTGCCGCCTTTAAAGGCAGTGTTCACGATGAATATCGCACTCCAGTTCGACCCAAAAATGGGATTGCATGGTCGTGAGGTAACTCATAGTGAAGAAAAAGCGAAGAAAAACGTCCAGAATAAGTCAAAATAACGGTATCTAAATTCAGGGCGTGGACGAGAATCACTGGCCCTGCTGATTTCGGCAAGCGCGCGCTAATCGCGAAATCTGCCCGAATCGATCATGCTAATCGCGGCAGAGTTGCTTGGCAATTTGCCATCGAAACGTGTGCGGCGCCACAAGCTCGTCCGATTGGGGGCGGACCGGGATAGGTAGGCACACCGGGATAGCTTTCAAAGCCGTTTTTATTGATACCTGGTCAGTTTTCGTTGCTTTCTTCGACCCTATCCTCTCCAGCATATGCCAACTTAGTGTGTCACACCGAGACCTCGAGATCGTGAATACTGCCTTTAAAGGCACTGTTCGCGATAAAAATCGCTTTTCTATTTTTTTGCCTGTCTTGAAACCGGTCCCATTCTGATTCCAATGATGCTTCTGGAATCGTACAAGACCTTCTGGGAATGGAGTTATGGTCCCTCAAAGATTGAGCTAGGGAAAATGGTGGACGAGTTGTCCAAGGCTTGTAACTTCCGTCTTTTGCAGCCAATGTGTGCGAGCTAACCTGAGTAAAGAGAGAATTTGAGAATGAAGGGAAGAACGGGGCTTTTGATCGGCAACCATCGCTCAACTCACGATTTCGAGTGTTCCTTTGTTCACGTTGAGGGGCGGGAAGAGGCGGGACCTGCCCACAATGGCGGGGTTTTCCCACTTTTCTAAGCCGTTTTGCGGCTCCTGGGTAGCTTTTCGTCCCGTTTCTTCAACGCTGTTCTGCTTCTGTGAGCCACGAGAAGCGTTTGTCATGGAAAATTCGAGGATGAGGTTTATCGCGAACAGTGCCTTTAAGCTGCTGCCTTTAAAGGCAGCGTTCGAGCCGAAAACCGCACTTGGTTTTTTCTTCTCAGTCCAATGTTTGAATGAAGTGGAGATAGTTGGCAAAGCTTGAGACCTCAATGCTGCATATTTATAATGCTGTAGCCTCTTGAAAACCGCTCCGTGGCCTGAAAAGGCGTTTTCCCGGTCGATCATCTAGCACGAGGACCAGAAGCGCCGCAACAGGCCTCGGCAAGTCCAAATCCTTGTCGCTGCAGGCACTATGGGTTGCGCCGTATTCGACGGCTGTTGTAATTTTCTCCATAATTTAGGAGAAAAAACGTCGGAGACATTCATACTCCAACGCCAGTCACGCGCGTGTCGCGCTGGCGTTGAGGAGTATAAACAGCGCCTTGCGATTTCGAAGTCTCTGCCTGCTCTATAATTACGTATTTACCTGAATCTACGCCAATATTTCATGTCACGCTCTTTGAAGGACCTTGACAAACAGTTCTAGAATACCTGTTGTTGAATTTTTGTCTCAGTCTTTATACGTAATTAAAATAAAAGGCATGGTGGATAAAATGGTAGGTAACTGAAAGACTTCATTAAGAAATTCCACCAATCAAAAAATAAAATTTTTTCAATTAACTATTTGGAGCAGGGATGAGCGGAGTTCCGCGTTTCGCGTTCCGAAAACCGCATTTCCGCGCATTTTCAGGCGTTTCGCGCCCGATTTTCGAAACCCGAGAAAAAAATTCTGTTCCGAAAACCGATTTCCGAAATTTCGTATTTTTATTCTGCTCATCCCTGATTTGGAGTCAGTCTTATTTGGAATGAATTATAGAATTCCGTCGCAACAGAATCGGATGTTAGTCTCGCGTTCATGACAAAATTTTATGATTCTTTAAATCTTCACTAGAAAAAGAATTCGAGAATTTTTCGTTTCGTGTGGAATCGACATGTGCCGGAAAATAGACGATAACCTACGAGCGATTCAAACCAAATAGTATCTATCAAAAAGGGGTCTTCCAAGCGAAAGAGGTTTGGTTGGCGTCAGAAACGTTCCAACAAAAAGGGAACAATAGGCAAGTAGAATGAGTAGAGTCTACAAAAAGTGAACAATATTCTATCAAAAAAGGGTTTTCCAAGCAAAAGAGGTTCGGTTGGCGTCAGAAACGTTCCAACAAAAAGGGAACAATAGGTAAGTAGAATGAGGAGAGTCTACAAAAATTGAACAATATTTTCTGAGACTGATTTTCTTGGCCGAAACTTCTTAACAGCGAAAACAAACCGTTGCGGTGTTTCACGAGGAAGCACTCTGTGGTTCCAAATAGTCTCCGGTTATGCAAGTAACGATAAAAATGTATAACTATGTGCACCTATTAGTTATCATTAGAAGAGAAAATGATTTCAAGTTTACCTACACAGACGGCTAGCTCCAGCTGCTACGAGAAGCGAACTCAAAGTGCAGCATGAAATAAGAGTATTTTCTTATAATCTCGTCAAGAATAGAAGTCCATTCTTGGAAACCATTGAACTCTTCCTCGTGAAATGCCACAACGGTTTGTTTCCGCTATTAAGAAGTTTCGGCCAAGAAAATCAGTCTCAGAAAATATTGTTCAATTTTTGTAGACTCTCCTCATTCTACTTACCTAATGTTCCCTTTTTGTTGGAACGTTTCTGACGCCAACCAAACCTCTTTCGCTTGGAAGACCCCTTTTTGATAGAATTGTTCACTTTTTATTGATATTACGAAGTAATATCTGTAAAAATCTTCAATATTTTCTAAATAGCATGGATTGATATGACAATCAGTAAGTGATTGACTTGTTGCGCACGCTACAAATGACGTACGACTCTCTTTCCTCGACATCCTGATGACGTCATCAGATGCCCTATGCACTTGGCACGACGTCCTGATGACGTCATCACATGCCCCATGCACTTTGATGACGTCATCAGAAAGTAACAAACTTGTTAGTCACTTCCCCTTTCCCTTCCCTACGAAAAAGTACAGCCTACAACGTGTTTTAGCGATTTGATCTACCAACTAATAATATCACTTCATATGATAAGCAGTAATAAGTGAAGTAGTTAATGTTAAACAGTAAGTAACAAACTTGTTAGTCACTTTCCTTGTCCCTTCCCATCGAAAAGTACAGCCTACAACGTGTTTAGCGATTTGATCTACCAACTGATAATATCACTTCATATGATAAGCAGTAATAAGTGAAGTAGTTAATGTTAAACAGTAAGTAACAAACTTGTTAGTCACTTTCCTTGTCCCTTCCCATCGAAAAGTACAGCCTACAACGTGTTTTAGCGATTTGATCTACCAACTGATAATATCACTTCATATGATAAGCAGTAATAAGTGAAGTAGTTAATGTTAAACAGTAAGTAACAAACTTGTTAGTCACTTTCCTTGTCCCTTCCCATCGAAAAGTACAGCCTACAACGTGTTTTAGCGATTCGATCTAACAACTGATAATATCACATGATATGATAAGCAGTATTAAGTGAAGCAGTTAATGTTAAACAGTAAGTAATAAACTTGTTAGTCACTTTCCTTGTCCCTTCCCATCGAAAAGTACAGCCTACAACGTGTTTAGCGATTTGATCTACCAACTGATAATATCACTTGATATGATAAGCAGTAATAAGTGAAGTAGTTAATGTTAAACAGTAAGTAACACACTTGTTAGTCACTTTCCTTGTCCCTTCCCATCGAAAAGTACAGCCTACAACGTGTTTTAGCGATTTGATCTACCAACTGATAATATCACATGATATGATAAGCAGTAATAAGTGAAGTAGTTAATGTTGAACAGTAAGCACTCATTGTCTACCCACTCACCAGCCTGCTTATCTATCTACATACCAACTTACCTGCCTGTTCAACTGATCGCCTGCGACCATTGGCAGTGACCACTACTAAGGGTGCGTAACGCACGAGGAGGAGCGAAGCACGAAGCACGAAGCAGGAAGCAGGAACGAGTAACAGCGCACAACAAGAATTTTTGATAAGGACTCGCCGATCTAACTTTGTTAGTTTTGAACCGATTTGGCTCAAATTTTGTCAGCATGTGCCTCCTGGACCCTCTCACCTATATCCCGATGGAAATCCCTGGAGAATTTGTTTAACAGGTTTTATTAACTACTTTACAGAATTCTAAGTGATAACAAGTCCCGGGCAAAACCAAACCCTTCCAGCCGCTTCGCGGCTGGAGCGATATGAGGATTCCAAAGATACGGACGAATTGGGACGAAAATTTCTCAGGATAGTTAAAATGAAAGCTATGGTGGATTACATGGAAGAGTTAATTATAATTTTATAATTTCCAAATAGCACACAAATCTGTTTCAAAAAGCAAAACAATAGTTTCCTTTCAGAATTCTGTGTACTAACGAAGTGTTATGATTACTAATGAAGTATGACTCTTCGTATAGGATTTCGTAGAATAGGATCAAATCAACAGCAAAACGCGAGAGTACGGAGCCACTGTTGCTTGGCAAATGATTATGAAACTCCCGCCTGAATGCGTCACTGCCGCGAGAATTCAAAATAGCCTTCTGTAGAGCTGTCCATCGACCTCGAGAGCCGTACACATCTCGATTTGACGTTCTGTAGACATCCAGCCATTTCATCATTGACTTTCAGCAGTCAGAGGTTTTGCTGGCCAATAGAATGTTTAGTAGGCCGTCGGCCCCTGTTCAACAGCATCCCGGAAGGCCCCGCGTAGCTCTGCTTGTTCGCCGGTGATGACTCATTTTGGGCGGAACGACGGCCTGTAGACAACGGCGAATGTCTGAGATTCTGTCATTATCTGATGCACGTCGATCAAGTTGCCTTGTTTTTCCAGTTAAAAATATGAAATGGCGAAAAGAAGAAGTTTCGAAAGGCAAAACATTTTTCGGTTTTTTTTTCGGAATTTTTCGTTTTCAAAACCGAAAATTTTTCGTTTTTCGGTTTTTTCGGTTTCGAAGTTTTTCGCGTATGCCTGATGTGGAGGTGCTGATCACGAGTCTGAGGTTTATTTGTGGATGTTCCACAGTTTTCGATTCAAGGCATCGTTCGCGCTGAAAATTAATCTCTATTTTCAGGCTCAATTTTATGAGTGAGCCCGGTACATCACACCGGTGAGCTTCGGCGCGTTGAAAACGTAGGGTTATGAGGTGGGAAGGGGTTAGAAATGAGGATCCGCTACCAGTTCTCACCAGTCATCTAGCACTTTTTCATAGAATGTTAGTGTAGCTGTCAAAGAACGTGAAAAACAGTTACGGCACAAGCCCCACATGCAGAAAAACCAAAAACGATTTTGGCGCAAATTTCAAATTCATATTCACAATGTGTTCCGATTGAGTTTTCTTTGCAAATGAAGGTTTTTGATGGGCCCCTTAACATTTTCGCGATCAGGGGGTGAGGAAATTTTGCAAAACAGAAAATCTAGTTTGTCAGAAAACCGAATTCGGAAAACAGAAAGGCCAAAGCTGCCAGCCATAGCGGTTTCACCATTGAAATCGATACTTGCGCCTCAGTTTAAGACCACTCCAACGTAAATGATTTTGGAACTACTCCCGGCTACCGTATACGCAAATGCAAGTCAGGAGTTTCTGTGCATTTCACATTTGAGGCCCAACTTTGACCCACATCGCCCTGTCGGTGCCGCCGGAGATTTCATACTCGGACAGAAAGTAGGACTGACCGCGCGCAAGGTTTCGCCCTTAGTACCGACCGCGCGTAGGAACCGTTTCGACCGCGCGCAAAAAACAGATTAGGGCTGACCGCGCGCAAAGCACGCGGTCAGTACGATCTTAAATAGTTGCGAGCGTTCCGACCGCTTTTGCCGTTTTCAAGGTTCTCACTTCTTTCCGTTCGGTTCGCGCGCAACTTTGCAAAGCGAGCAGGAACCGCGCAACTTTAGGACCGACCGCGCGCATACGTGAGGGAAAATGCTTGGTGTGCAGAGGCCAAGGACGCATCTTACTCCACGCCTATTCTCTAATTTTTTTCGCTCCAGTGTTGACGTTATCTTGTTTGGCTGATGTATTTCTTTTTCCTTTCTCTTGCTACACTTTATGTCACATAGTTACAGTTGATTCTGCGATGTTTTCACTTGTTTTTGTGTTTACCTGCAGTGTTTTAACAAAGTAATACAAAGTTATCGAATTATACATATCAAAAAAAGGGTGCCGACCGTAGGGCTGTCGGAGACGTGGGTAGATTTTTGTGTAGGGGGTATAGGGATTCAGATAAGTGAACAACATTGTGGAAAGCTTGTAGACGTGAGTGGAAAGTGGTGAAAAGTGGGCGGGGCTTGAGAATGAGTGCGCACAACATCGAGAAAAGCGCGTAGGGATCCAAAAAACGTGTGGATATCGTCGTTGTGGTTGTTTAAAGGCTCTGAAGACGTGAATGAAATGCTTTTTAAAGTGGGCGGAGCTTGAGAATGAGTGCGCCTAACATCGAGAAAAGTGCGTAGGGATCCAAAAAACGTGTGAATATCGTTGTTGGGGTTGTTTAGGGGATTTCAAGACGTGAATGAAAGACTGATTTTGATAGCATTCCAGTAGATATCTTGTTTTCCTCTATATTCGCTGACATTGTAATGATAATATTAATGATCGGTTACTGTGTCGTGAAAACGAATCAGTAATCGATGTTTCCAAGATGCAGAAGTATTAAAGATATAGACTGCACACAAATATTCATACAGAGAAAAGAGTAATGAAAATGCAAAATTCAATTCAATGTCAAAGGTGTTACGATGTTAAGACGACAGGTCAGTGATTATTTAACGGGTAAGGGAGTGGCAGGGTCAGACAGACCGTCATCCCGAACCTCGTCAAAGCTAGACTCTGGCAAAGGAAAACTTTTGTGATTTTTACTCCACTTTTTCCTTTTTTTGCAAACTACACTCACTTTATTGAGGAGCCTTGGATAGTGCTTTGGATTTTTCTCCCACAACTGCGAACCGAGCAAGGTAATATACGGCTCCGGGTACCGATTTCGTAGGCCCGCCAACAACGCCAAGACCCATGTGTCTTCTCTGTAGAAATATATATATATATATATATATATATATATATATATATATATATATATATATATATATATATATATATATATATATATATATATATATATATATATATATATTCTATATATATTATATTTATATATATATACTATATATATATATATTCTTTTTTTTATTTTCGTTAACATCTAATTTTTATATCAAAAATACTGAGCATTAACGTGATTGATTCCTTGTTCTGATCTGGAAATGAGAAGATTGGGACGATTTTGCAACTTGCGAAAACCCCACTGTAGATAAGGACGGAATTCAATAGAACATCCGAAGAAAATCGAAATGTACCAATTTTTGAAAAAGGATTTGAAGGGAAATCCATTCTGCTGACTACGAAATATCGTAGAGTATGGTATAAAAATTGATTGATCACAGAAACAGCTTCGAGATCAGCTGTATCACCTAGCACAATTCAGCACGCTACGCGATCGCACGCGGCTGACGGCGCGCTCCTCTCTTAGCCCACTACGACTGCACAGAGATTACCTCAGAAATGTATTGCTCCATTACAAACTTGTGTTCTTTGTGTACAATGATTTCAGATTTCTAAGCATCACTTAGAATTTTTCAAAACCTGGTTTGAAATATTTGACAATAAAACTTACAAAAAATACGGAATTTTTTTTCATGTTGTCACACTAAAATATCTGATATTTCGATTACATAGTTTCGCAGATATTCGAAAAAATAAAAAGTTAAATAAAAATAATAAAAAATAAAAAGTCTATCGATATACATTATTATTTCAAAAACTGAAGAATCGCGGAATGATTTACTTTCGCTCTGTGGCACGAAATATAGTGCATATTTTTAATTATTTTTCCACAAAAAAAACGAAAAACTTTAGGTAGGATATGTTCTTTTGAATTTGTTGCATATTTCTGTATGTCTTTGTTTCTGTGAGGAAAAAAAAACAATCTGTTGTAAAATTATCGTCTTATTTATCAAGCGATTAATCTGACTATAAACTTATGTGTCCTGAAATTTTTTTGCTTTGTTACGCCATTTCATAATTTTGATATATATATATATATATATATATATATATATATATATATATATATATATATATATATATATATATATATATATATATATATATATATATATATATATATATATATATATATATATATATATATATATATATATATATACCGTTTGTCATTACTAAAGAAAAAAAATGTTGCATAATTATTGCCTCATTACTAATTGATGTACCATCACGTGATCAAATTGGAAATAAATTTGTATATAATCATTTTCGTGTTATGTTATTATGCAATACGCTAGCATCGAGTCCCCTAATCGTGATCTCCACTAAGGGTCTATTTCATAGTGTAATAGCCAGTAGTGGGCACCACGATTCTAGGATCCCCTACTGGCATATTGCGCTGTTCTGAGCCCCTCCCATCGGAAGGGCGTCGTGCTATTATTTTTGCCCGCGGTCCGAACCCAAACTGCCGGGATGCAGATTTGCGTTCGGAACGCGCACACTTTCGTACTGACCGCGGCGGTATACCGGTTGGAACGCTCGCGATGGTGCGGTCGGAACGTCGCCGATCCCGCGGTCGGTCCTATTGTTGCGCGCGGTCAACCCTATTTTCTATCCGAGTAGTTGTTTCCCACTCAACCCGCGCGCAGAGTCAAGCAATGTTGGAATTTTTCCATAGTGGGGGGTCGCCACCGAACATCGATTGGGGGGGTCGCATCGCCGGATTTTTTTCGATTTGAACTCAGGTCGATCACAGAGTATTTCTTACACAACCACGAGCTGTACAGATCTGTTTGTCAACAGGCGGCGACCTAAATGAGCGTCAAAATTGCTTATGTCCAAAGTTTTTGTGTGCCTTATAGTGTCATATACATTACTTTTGTGGGCCGCAACTAAGCGGTTCGGTAAAAAAGACCTAGTCATAAAGTAGAAAAAAACAAAGTCGCTCATGCAGAGCGAGAAATAGCGAAAGTTTCTGCTGGAAAAAATGATGTAGAAAGGCCCTTTCTCCAAATGGCCTTTTCAGCCTTCGTTTTCATTTCTCGACGGCGGCAGTCGGGCAAAAGATGCGTCTACTGAATGGTTATCGAAAACTAAATTACCTGGAATTTTTCTAAAAAAGATTTTTTTTCGTGATTTTCAACATCACTATATTTTCACCTCAGCACAAGGTGGAGTGAAGAACTTTTTAAAAAAATTTCGGAAAAAATCCAGCCAATGTAGTTTTTGATAGCCATTCAGCATTTACACCTTCTGTTTGACTGCCACTTTCTAGAAGTGAAAACCATGGCTAAAAAAGCCATTTGGAAAAAAAAAACTACCTCTTTACACTTTTTTTATCAGGGGGCAATTTTTTCCATTTCTCACTCCATATGAGCGGCTATGCTATTTTCTACTTTATTGCTATGTCTATTTGACTGAATCGCTGAGTCACGGCCCATCAAAGCAATGTGCGCGACACTGGAAGACCCCCCAAAAACCATTTTTCTGCTGTTTGGACAATTTCAATTTTGACTAGCATTCAAGCCACTATCGGCTGACATATCGTCGGCATGGATCGTAATGAGACTTGCGCACACTATTGAAAGTTGGCTCAAACTCGGTGCCATATTCTATAACATAGGTGCACCGAGTTTGCACCAACCTCCAATGGTTAACGCAAACTCTCATTAGGATCCATGCCGGGGTGGAATTCACGAAACGATAGCCACGTTCTAGCCGTGGTCTGAGGCCAATCAATTTTCACACAATGTGCTTAACCATGGTTACGCTAGCCATGGTTAAAACGTGGCTAGCGTTTCGTGAATTCCACCCCCGATGTTACGGGTCTGGGCGAGCTGAAACTGTGGTAAACACCGTTTGAACTGATTCTGAGGTGATTTCATGCCTAATCAAGCCGACGCGAAAAAATTATTTTTCTATAATTATTGTTCGCGGCAAGAGGGGGAGCATATGGAGAAATAGAAAATCAAGAAAATTTTGTTTGAAAAAAATCGATTTATGCAGTTTCCGATAACCATTCAGTAGATGCACCTTGCTTTCGACTGCCGTGTTCCAGAAGTCAAAACTAAGGCCGCAAAGGCCACTTGTTTCTCCAACATGCATTTTTTCTATTTCTCACTTTACGTAAGCGGCTTTGTTTTTTCCATTTTCCTATTGGGTCTACTTAACGGCACAGTACACCCAGAAAATTGTTTTTCAGTTTTCATGCTTATATTGGACAAGGTCCTACGCTGATCACTGCAGTATCATTGAAACCGGTCTAGACCCTCTACGAAAGGAGTTGTGGCTTCTAAAAAAACCTGTTACTTGAGGGCGAAAAATTGGTGAACGAGTTGTCCTAGTCCTGTATATCCTTTCATTCGCAATCGTTGTAAGAGAGCGAGCCAGGATTATGAGAAGGGCCGGTAATGGACTCAAGAACGTAGACTCGGTTGAAATTAATCCATCTTGTCATCTCGAAAAAGTCCGGCAATGGACTGAAGAACGAAGACTTGTTGGAATTCATCCATCCATCGAGCCGATATCGAGGTCGAAAACCAGGAAGGGGGTCGGGCCTGTGGTGGTGAGTGAAGGGGGTCGGGCCTGTGGTGGTCGCTTATCCTCTGTTTTCGGGCCTGATTTAGTGTGTGCGATTGCGGACCTGCGTCGTGGGGGTCCGACGCACCGCTTTCGTACCACCTTGGGCGCCCACCCCTCATCAGCTGTTCGTGTACATGTTTTTCTACATTTTCAAGGTTTTTCCTAGTTCTTTGATCGGACGAAAGCGTCGCGTCGCGCCTTCACGACGCAAGTCCGCAATTGCACACACTAAATCAGGCCCGGAACCAGAGGGTATATCTCGCTTATTTAGAGGAATTGAGATCTCGCACTTGGCATGTCTTATACAGGAGGGGTCTACAACACAATCAAACGAAAATCAGAACATTCATGTCTGAGGTTGTATTGTGCCTTTAAAGGCAGTGGTCACGATAAATCTCGCTTTTACTTTCCAGTGTGAAACACTACGCTGGCAGATGCTGGAGGAAATAGGGTCGAAAAAGCATCGAAAACGGACCAGAAATTGATAAAAACGACTGCGAAGTAAAGATTTCACTTTCCCTGAACGCCGGTCCTTATCCCGCTCCGCCCCCTCTGACGTGCTTGTGGCGCCCTGGACGTCTTCGATGGCAATTCGCCAAGAAACCGCCACGTCCAGCATGATCGATTCGCGCAGATCACGCCATTAGCGCGCGCTTGCGGAAACTAGTAGCCCCCTAATCTCGTCCTCGCCCTGAACGTTAGAAACCGTTATTTTAGCTTATTCGGAGCGCTTTTCTTCGCTGTTTCTTCACTATTTGATAGCTCACGACCGAAAAACCTCATGTTTTAGTCGAACTCGAATATGATATTTATCGTAAACACTGCCCTTAATTAATCCGCTGAGTTACGGCTCATCAGAGCAATGCAGATGACACTAAAATGCCACCAAAACCAGTTTTTGCTATTTGGTTATGCAATTTGGAGAAACATTCAAATTTTCAGCAAAGTGGGCGGGTCTACCTTGAGTTCAGTGGGTCCATTTTGGGGGAGTGTTTGCAAAGCTTTGCCACGAACGGAGGGGGTCAACGAACAACGGAAGCACTTTGTGCAACAGGTTGCTTGACTCTGCCCGCGCGGTGAGAAATTCCATAGCCCACCGCGCTTCCCGCGCGTGCCGCGCTTGTGATGAGAACTATGAAAGATGTCTATCAAGATATTTATAGTAGCAACCGCGCATCAATGACGGATGGAACATCATCAAAGGCACTCATTCTGAAAGTCTTGAGCGAGAATAGCCAACCAGGCTCAACAGCTGTTCCTGGTGAGCTATTTCTCGAATAATTCTCGATTATTTATTGGCTACTACGCGGCTACGACAATGTAGATCGCGAAATAGTTGAGAAATAACCGAGCAAACACGGGATGTTGAACCGACGGCAGTGTTAACATCCGTATCTGCCTCAAGAACGCGTCTTTCACTTCTCTTGGAGAGCAGTCCTTTGCGGCTGTTTCTCGGCGAACATTATTTTTCCTCGGCCATAACTCTCAGAACATGCACCTGTAGGGTAGTACGTCAGTACAACAGGGGTTGCATCCCAGGGCAGGCATCGGATTCAACTATTGCTGTCAGCAGCAGCTGCTGCTAAAAACTAGCTGCGGCAGCTGCTGACAACGGTCTCTTCCCTGGAATGCTAACCCTATTGTGCCGGAGTACCTACCCTACGAGTGCGTGAGGAGGGTTCACGATAAAAATGATTGTTGAGTTTTCTTTATCAAAATGTAGATTCGGTCATCATAAAAGTGAAAATAAGTGAAAATTTCCGGCAAAAACGCTCTAAAACAAGGTAGAACGGCTAATTGCAGGTGTACGCACGCCCCTCAATCAACGAGATTTTCATGAATGCTTATGCGTCATTTATTTTGTTCTTAAAGTAGTCAGCATTCTCTAGAAGTTTTCAGAAATTACTTAATAAGCAAAGTTAAAGATGACAAAGCAGGCATTTAAAGAAATCTCGATAATTGGGGGTGGGGGGACACCAGGATGAGAACGTACTCTGAGAGAATCCCCCGCGATCGTTTACGGATAGAATCCCCTTGGTTTCTAGTAGGGGCCGAGAGGACACTAGCATGGGGCAATCGCGGAACGATCGCGAGATTCTGCCAGTCTCAAATCGAGACCGTTCCGCATTCGTTCATCGATGCACCCACGATGCTCTATCGCGGAACCGCGAGGAATCGAGCCTGGGACTATCACGGAACGATCGCTAGATTCTACCAGTTTGAACCTGAGGGCAAATCGCGTCAATACATTGATGTATTTGGGGTGTTACAATCCGGAACCGCGAACAACCGAGCGCGGAAGTATCGCGGGACGGTCGCGGGATTCCGCCAGCCTCCACCCCTGATCGTACCGCGTCCTATAATGCATGCCCTCTCGGTGTTTCACCCGAACGGGTGCTGCCTATCAGATCAACGCAAAGCTATAAGGTAATGAACGTGCTGTAATCCGCGCTGCTTTACAAATCTGCACATCATGAGAGGACGGGATCCGGGGGGAGGGGACACGACCACGGTACCATCGCGGATCGCGATTGTCCAACGGTACTAGCGCGGTACACTTGGTAGCGATCGCGGTACCATCACGGTACGAGAACGAGATTGTGAACGGATGAGTCAATTGGGTAACCATCGCGGAACGGACGCGAATCGCGGGACAAGGAGAAGACAAACACGGTACTATCGCGGATCGCGGAAGTATCACGGAACTAGCGCGAAAGATTCTCTCAGAGTAAAGGCCAACCGAACATTGACGACGCTGTCGCGTCACTGCTCTATAAATTTCTAAGTTTTTACTATGATTTGTTATAACTTGACCACCGGTGGTGCTGTTTTCCTACTTCCTAGACGAGGCAGATCCTCACCTGCTGACCCCTGAAGAAGGACGGTATGTGAATGATGACGCATCGATCGCTCTCCACTTCTTTTATACCCTACCCTTTATTGATTATCATTAATTTTGATTACGAGAGCCGGGACGCGACCGCGTCGTGTCGATCAATGTTGGGTTGGCCTTTATGTTCTTATGACACCAGGCAATAACTTATCGCGAACCCTGCCTTTAACAGCAATCGCACCATTGAGCACAAATAATACCTCGTAAAAAACTATATAAGCTGCACTGTTCCACAGAGCTGAATTTCGTTGATTTATTCTGATTTTTTCCAAATTTTTCAGAAAACGGAAACAGAAGGGCGAAAACGGCCAGCAAACAGCAGAAAACAGAAATTTCCGCACACCCCTGTCCCATTCTCTCTAAGCATTCCAGCGGGAGAAAATTTTGAAAAAAATTCGGATTTCTACAATGAATGTGGCTCAAAATCATACCCTGAGAGTTATTTGAAGTGCTTAACACGAATTTCAGGTGCGTTTTTCGATTTTTGACAGATTATGGTAGATTACGGTGGGTAAACGGCGATTTGGTCAAAGTCTTAGATTTGACTCAAAATTGGTATGCGGGGGTTATTCGTGGTGTGAATTGAAATTTGATGTCAGTTGGCGCATTTTCAAGATATTGAACCACGTTTTGCCCCCTGCATTACTTGGTACCTACCGTAACGTACAGTAAACCTCAGAATTTCGAGAAACTGACCCCAGATTCGTTTTAGATGACCCTCACATTAAAGTTGTGAGCAAAATCCGAATTTTTCTCAAAACACTTACAAAATGTCTGGTGAAACGATGCCCAAAATATCAAAAACGCTTAGACCTTTGTGGAACCAGCAGCTCGGAACGGAATACTGCACAGATTTACTATAGATGCCCAAGAGATGCTGACAATGCAAATCGTTTTCGCAGACGCTTTGTTTTCTTCCTTTTTTAGAAGCCACCTCGTGGAATATGTGACCCATTCAAACACTGTGAGCAATGCTGCATCACGGAAACCATCATATTTCGATGAGTGCACATTTTTGAGCGATTTATCGATCGCGGGCGCAGAATTTTTTCTCTCATTACGTGCTTTACGGGTGTTTTTTGGTGCACTCTACGATTACGCATGCAGTGTTGAACCCTTCGCTTCTCGAAACGCGTTTAATGGGGAAGTTTGCCTTGGCCCCCTGACAGGCGTGCCCCATACGTGAACCACTTCCCTCACAATCCCTTCATGTGTTTCTTCACTCGTGACTGAACCCTCGCCGTCTTCCCTCTTCAGATTGTGAAATCCATATTGATCAGTCACCCCCTACCGATGGTACCGATGGATGTCCGCTGCTGCTTCATGTGGTATTGATGAGCTGAGCGAGGCCACTGCCATTGTGACTAAGCGGATAGTTGGTGTCCACTTGCGATGACCTGCTGCAGCTCACACATCTGTGTTTTCTCGGTTATTCTCACACTTCGATCGTCTCATCAGAGTTCGGCTATCGTTTCGCGCGCCAAACCCTCCACCCGTCTCTGTTTTGAAAACCCGGTTTTCGTCGCCACTCGCTTTCGAAAAAGTCCATCGGCGTGTGCCACCTGCAGGGCCAGAAGGGTCTTCCCTGTGGCTTTCTTCCACTACTTTTTCCTGCTCTTCCTCATCAATCCATTAATCTCCCATTCTCGCCTTGCTAATTGAATTTCTTTAAATGAGTAATGATTTATGTTTGCGCAGCCGTTTCCGTCCCGAATTTGACCTCTTTGCGACTGGTCCGAACAGCTGGCTCATTTTGCATGTGTATGTATGTATATCCCAGGGAAAACCTCAATTTTCATTCATTTCCCGCGAATTGTGATGAGAAGACTAGTTTTCAGGACGTGAGCGACCCCTGCCAGGTGTAAGAAAGCGGTTCTAAGATTTTATGTACACACGTTGTAACTAGCAGTGGTGGACGTACCTCTGAGTGCAGAACGTCACTAGATACGCCGGCATTCTACTCTTTGTGTTCAACATTTGTGGAAAAACACGGAGCCAGGTGTGAACGAAAACAGCGCGTGTTTGTGGTGGAAAAGGACAGGAGACCCTCATGGTTCTGTTGAATCATCCGATGAGAATCGAGAGGATCAATAGGACTCGCAAAGACTTGAAGACCAAGGGAAAAAAACTGCTCGCTATCTGCTGATTGTTCGCATACATAGCTCTTCCATGACGGCCCCGCATCTCAGCAATCTGATCGCAGTGATATCCCCGATTTTCCACTTCGTATTGCCAATTTCAACACAGCTACGAATTGTTCCGAGTGGCAATCACCCAGTCGTTTTGCAAAGGTCAGGGGCCGGATCCATCGACGAGCAAACTTCTGGGTTAAATGCCGCGGGAACATTTATAATTTTTCAATGCTACGGAGCAAATAGGGCCGCGAAGTAGAGGTATATAGTGAAAAGGCCAGAAACCCCTTAATCTTGGAGTGAAATCCTTTGGACAATCTTCGACTTTTCTTTTGTCAGAAATTTCTCAAAAATGAAAAGCTTTCAATTACGTATATCTGGATGCTAGGATTTCTTGAGCTAAATATTATTCATCACTGAATTGCTTGCGCCTGTTATAGCGCTTCTGTTCCTTGTGCTAGATGATCCTATAGAGGGGTATCAACCGCGGAACCTTTTACAGTGCTATAATATTGTGAATACGCAGTATGAGATTTCAAACGTCATGAACTGCTTTGACTTTGTGCAAACATCGTATTGAAAAGAGAAATACAAATGTGGTTGATTGTACGTAGAGACTTGGAACCGAATTGAATATCTATTCTAATGGTATTCGAATATTCGACGAATATTTGATTTATTTGCGAAATTGAATTAGTCGTTCTTTCGAGCATTTGATTCAATCGGAAATTCAAGCCATCCGGGTTTTCAAATATTCGGCCTATTTGAAAAAAAAAACATAATATTCGGTTTTTCGATTATTCAGCCAATTTCTGGTCATTAAATACGATTATTCAGACCCTGAAAAAACACTCATGAATTGTTCGAAAAAGTGAATAAATATCTGTTCGAGTTTCTGGATAATTTTTCCGAGTATTCATTAAAATCGAATGGAGGACAAGTTCTTGAATTTATTCATTGGGGAAGTTTTGATGAGTCCTCCTTCAAAGACAATCAATACTTCGGAAATGTTAGAAAGGCCATATTCGATAAAATTCGCTCATTCAATATTTTTGAAACTAGTTTTTCGAATTAAATCGATTCATTCGGGCATTCAGAAAATGCCATAATCGAATTAGTCATTCATTCGAAAATAGCCATGTCTTGTACTAGACACCTCCGTCTCGCCATCCTGGTTAACCATAACCCATGGGTTTGTCGTGTATGAATCCGCCGTGCGTAACCCGATACCGAATTGACCATTTAGAAAACCCCGGGTTTTTCGATTTCTTGGGCTAAGCGATGAAGTAGCTGAGATGCGATGGTGCTGAATCCAATCCAAATCGACAATGGCAGGGTTTCTGCAATGATGACGTCGGCTTCCGGATTCTTCTTTCAAGGGTTCCTCTTCACTTTGAAACCCACTTCTGTTCTCAGCCATTTTCATAGACATTTTGATGCTTTCTCTAAAATACCATTTTCTGCTGATTGCGGCATTTCTAGTTCATTCAGAGATGCTGCGACTCTTAAACCTTCTGAGAGTCCGCCGAAATCTCATCACATTGAAGCATCCCATGTTTTTGTTTTGAGCCAGTCGTTGCTTTCACCAAAGCGCCTAACCTTTTTTCTACTTATTGATAACGAAGTCCCGCGGTTGCACTGTTATGATTGAATTGAAAATATCCTCAAATTGCGCCTCAATCTGCTGGTGATGAAAACAGTTTGCTATGTCCTCTTCATCCCTTCTAGAATACAATTATGCGAAATTTCGATGAGAGTGCTTCCGGGACTCGCTCTATCTCGTCCACGACTTTTGACTGAGCATTATTGATGAGGGAACCAGTTTCATTGTGGATTTATTCAGGTCATAAAGTGGGCACTCGCCTTTTCATTACGCGCATTGGTGGCGCCTGAAACGCATCATTTGCAAGCTTTTTCCAGCTCGAGAGGTCGGGCCGGTTGTCTGTCCAGATAATCAAAAGAATTGAAATTAACTCGAAAGCCAATTTCGCTGGTACTGAGGGCATATCGAGGCTGCAAATATGCCCGTTTTCTCGTAGATTCCCGTCCCACTCACACAGACGCGTGAGTCAGACTCTATTCATGTGGATGCTTTCGGCGGGAATTGTAGACCTCTCCTGATTCTCTATTTCAAATTCAACTATTCGGTAGCATAGCATATGTTCTGCCAATATGGGGTCACGACATTCGAATACTTCGACTATTGAAAAAAATCACTAAAATAATCACGAATTGTTTGGAATTAATTCGAATTTTCATTTGAATATTTGCATAAATGTCGCGAGTAACTATTCGAATCAAACAAAGGGCAGATTTTCGAATTCATTATTTGTTTAGAATAATTGGAGAGCCCTTATTGGGAATTATTGATTCAGTCGAAAAATTTCGAAAAACTATATTCGTTCATTCCGATATTTCAAAAAAAAACTTTACCCAAATTCAGTCATTCATTCGGTAATTTTCAAAAAGCTATGTTCAGAAATTCATTCATTGGAGATTTTCCAAAGGGGTATGACAGTATACTGCGTACAGCCTGTGTCAAAGCAGAAGTCTCACGGTTTATTCGCGTGCTGTACAGAGCGGGTGCGGATCGCACTGATACTTTGGGTTCCTTATTGTGCGTTGGCGCGAACTTGGTGCGCGTATGCTATAAGACTGGGATTATACTTCCCGCGATCAGTGACAGGAACAGTGCACATCAGGCACATAGATTTTCGATATGGATGGTAACATTGCGTCGCGTCGCTGGAAGTATGATCCCGGCCCAACACTGAGCTCCGAGTTTGCCCCAACACACAACAAGGAACGAAAGGTATCAGTGCGATCCGTGCTGGCCTTGAATCTACCAGTTTAAAGATGGGCGCCCGTTGTTGAGGCAATCAGTGACATTATTGATAAGTTTCGGCTTTTTTCTCTAAAAAATTTCATTAATTTTTTTTTGAAAAAGAAACTAAATAGAAATATGTAGGTCATTTAAACAGACCGAATGTTCGGATTCAGCGGACTTGTCAAATGTTTTGATTTTGTAGGAACGGAATTCGGAAAAGGGAATGTTCAAGTTTTTTTTGAATAAAAGAAATCTCCGGATATGAAATGAATCCGGAAGTGTGCTATTTTAAGTATAGTTACATACCTAGTGTTCCTGAAGGAATTGCTTCGGGTTGACCAACTCCGGGATGCCATGTTTCTGTTGTGTTTGCATTTTTCGTGTGGTGTTTGCTCGATGGATCGTATTGCGTGCATCGAAGGTACAGCGTGTGTGTTGTCGAAATGAAGAGATAACGCCGCGCTTCTCCTTCCTTTACCTATCCACTCTTTTTTTCCGTTCGTTCTGCAGATGTGAACGGCTCTTTGAACTCCCCTGACCGTCTTTGAAACCGCATCGTTAATCTTTTTGAGAAGAAATAATAGTTTGAGCGCAGCTCGAATAAATACATTTATTGACGCTTGCCTCGGCATTTTTCCAGTTTTGGCAGGACTGAAGTCTGAGCAGGCACGTATACTAACCATGAAGACTTCTTATCTAAAACATTTGAGGGTGGTGGTTGAAAATGTTTGAAAGCTGATTTGCTGACTTGGCGCGCACAACATTTTTTTGACTGTGGCCTTGTGGACGACTTATGCAGAAAAAGAGACGTGTGCATTCAAGTTCCCAATCGCGGGATGAACGCGTA
Source organism: Aplectana chamaeleonis (assembly GCA_029168955.1). Taxonomy (NCBI): domain Eukaryota; kingdom Metazoa; phylum Nematoda; class Chromadorea; order Rhabditida; family Cosmocercidae; genus Aplectana; species Aplectana chamaeleonis. Next base: position 516,394 of record JAPDOI010000238.1, read on the forward strand.
TTAGGAGTCGATTGAACCTTCAATTTCGAACGAACTTCGCATTTGATAGCCAGTGCTGTGATGGGCAGTGCGATAACAATTACTAGGTTTCGAGCTAGATCACTATTGATTCCAGCTCGCCGCGTCGGAGTGCGTGCCGCAGTAGGGGTTGTCTGCAAGTGCGGTTGCAAATTTCGTTTTGAAACTGTTAGTATATTTTGTTTCCTTTGATTCAACGCGCCGAGAGCACTATCTATAAATTTCGTCCGCATCACCCGCATTTCACAAGAGTGACCGCTACTTTCGCACCCCGCGTGCCACCGTTTCCCGGCGCTACTGCAAGCGTTGGAATGAGCGGGAGAAAAAGCATGGGGTGGTGGCCGTTGGGTGGCACGGGGAGGGGGGGGGCCTCAACAGCGAGAGCAGGCGGAGGTGTCAAGCTATTGGACGCTTCCCTGCACTTCTGTTATACTCGCGCGTGTCTCCGCGTCCCATTTGCCCGTCCCTCCCCCTTGTGCCACCGTATGGCGTTCACCCAAATGCAGGCTTCTTTCGGCGCGCTGACCCCAGTGAAATAGATTACGTAGTCGTGTTATCATAGGATAAGCCTCCCGCACCCATTCGGCGTTCATCCCTTCAGTCGCGTGCTTGCTCTTTAACTGAATTAGATGTTGCACAATATTCTCAGATAGCCTTTTTCCTGAAGTCCATGTGCTTTATTTTGGTTCATAGGTTAATGAAGTAAGTTGGTTGTCGATAAAGTTGTAACCCCAACTCCGGTGTTAAATTAACAAAGGGATTCTCCCCCAAAAAACCTTGAAGACGTCGTTTGCGCTCAAAGCCGCTTTCCATTTTTCCAGGAGTAGTTTCATGAATGAGCCAGGTAGACTACAACAACGAAAAACGTATGCTCCAGAAGTTGAAGTGGCTAAAAATGAGGATCCGCCACCATATCTCATCAGTTATCTAACACGAGCAACAGAAGCGCCATGTCAGGCGTCAGTGATTCAGTATTGAAAACTCTTCTTCTAACATCCAAACTTACGCAGTTAGAGCTTCTGATTTTTAAGCAGTTTTTGTTAGGAGAAAAACAAAAGATATCCACTTACTTAACAATTTTGAAGCGCAAAACCACCTCCGACGTTTGGAAAAGAATACTTCAGACGTATTGCAACACACCGGAATCGACGAAAGGGGAGGTAAAGAAATTGTTTGGAAGAGTTCTAAACCGTTTTATTCGAAATCTGATGGTTCTGGGGAGCTTCTTCGCTATTATCCTGTACTTCAAGGTCTTGCCTGCTGAAAAACAAAAAAATACCAATCGGCTTTTCGCGCGTACGATGCATAGTTAGATCCGTGGCTTGTCTCCTCAAAACCAAGCATTTGAATCTCACCCGAAGCGGGCCGGCGGTCGCGTGCGCCGGCCCGCGAATCGATTCAGGCCGAGAGCAGCATGCAGCTGATCAGCTCACCATACCGCCAGCCGCCGGTGAGATTCGACCCGCCTGCGCCAGCCGCGGGTGGGATTTAAATGTTTTTTCTTGAGGAGGCAAGCCGCGGACCTTATTGTATGTAGGTATTTAGGTTTCCCTTTAGACAGGCTATGCGATGGATTTCAATGGTGTTTTCATATACAGTTTATTGAAATCTGTGATTCATTTGGGAATTGAAATGTGGTTTTTGAATATTTTGTTTATTGGGCAATTCTGTGCCTTACTTGATGATACATAACTGAAAAAGTGACCGCTCCTTTGTCTCTACCAGGGTTCGGCGTGAGGTGTGATGTATCATCACACCTAATTTCTTTGGATTTGGGTGTGATTCATTCGATTGTATCACTCATAAAAATGGGTCTTCAAAGACCGTTTTGAACATGCTAAAAACCAAAGCCCTCAGGGCATAAAAACAGGCTCCACTTACCTTATGGTTTGGTCCGTGGCTTGTTTCCTGAAGAAAAAACATTTAAATTCAAACCGCGGCTGGCGCGGCGGTTCTAATCTTTTACAGCGGCTGGCTGGTAATCATCAGCCAGCCGCAGGTGAGATGTAAACCGCCGCGCCAGCCGCGGTTCGAATTTAAATGTTTTTTTCGTGAGGAAACAAGCCACAGACCTAACTATATATCGCGGTCTTCGGAAGCTGCGTCTGTGAAGTCTTGGGTGCGTTTTCACATGGGGGTAGTCATACTCTAAATGTAGTTTGCGTGCCCGAAGCTGCACCTATATGCCCTCAGGGCACAAAAACAGGCTCCGCTCCCCTTATGTGGCGCTCTTCATCTTCAAGCTGCGTTTATAAAATTTTGGGTACGTTTTTACATGTGGACAGTCATACATGAGGAAGGAAAAGCGGATTCCCTCACATGGGGGCTGAGCAAATCGCCCGATTTAGAAGGGATTCGGACCACAGTTGGGTTGTATCACATCTCGCACCTTAGCCTGGTCTTTGCACCTACTTCGGACAAAACGTCTGCCACATAGCAAGTTGAATTATTCAGTCAATTCTGAAAATTGAAATGTCACAGTTTTTCAAAATTGAGCCACTCTCATGACATAATAATACATTCTTCTCAGGTGAGAAGTGCCGGGATAGTGTGGGGTAGGTGCCAGTGCGACACTATCGCGGAGCCGTTGCGGCACTATCAGGTGGTCGCCACGGCACAATCCCGAAGCCGCACTTGGTCTCGGCAAAACAAGTTGCCTGAAAAGGTTTGTCGAAACAAGCTTCCGAACCGCCCTTCGGGAATTGGCGCCGACAACGCGATAATTCCACTGCGTCTCCGCGATAGTGCCGTTGAGGCTCCGTGTGAATGCCGCTTTTACGCCTCTAGGCGCCAGCTCGGAGCTCTCCCGGCATTGTCTTGGCAATTTCTCCCACAGATATTTATTCGATCATGAAAGATTGCTGTCTTTTTCTCGTGTGGTTCTTAAACTATCGGAAATCCAAATGTTTTTTTTAATTGAAGCATCACTCAAATAACTGCAGCCACTGACTTATTCTTTTGAATCGAATCTTTCGAGAAAAGGAATTCTGGTCTTCGAAGAAATCGGTCGATTTAATTTAAAAAAAGCGGATTTTAAAAACTGCTTTTCGGAAATTTTGAAAAAAACATGCAATCGTGATTTCCGAAAGAGGTGTTTCACTCACTAGCCCAATCTATAGGTTCTAAAATTTCGCTTCACAATTATTAGCTCATTCAAATAGTAGCGTGGAATGCCTGTATATAACGTAAGGACCTTTTTACACACATTATTCATTGTGAATTCATGGGCCTGCAGCTGCTCATGTAGATGTTTGCATTGGGGTTAGCGACTACAAATATGTTGCTTTGTGCGCATCGTCCTTTTTTGCCATGTGTTATGAGGCACTGATGATAGCCTTCACTCATCTCTGCAGGGTTGTAAACGCAGTTGAAGGTGCTGAACTGAGTGTATTGGAGGAGGATCAGACATTGCAATGTGGTCTATGATTCGCGATGCATCTCATCTGATGTTTTGAGCTGGGTCCGCCTCGTAAATGGCGTCCCTCCTCTCGCAAACTCACCAGTCTTTCGGTCTGATGCTTCACACGTTACGAACGGGGCTGAATCATTCTGGCCACCCACAGAATCATTCGCTTCTGCTCTCGGAACTATTCTCGACTTCTCATCTGAAGACGATTTCCTTCTTATGATTCCAATTTTGACGCTGTACAGCCTCTTAAAGGCAGTGTTCTGAATGTTTTGTGGATTTGCCTTGCATTTCGTTCCTATCAGTGTCTATCTCGATCATGTACACTTCTTTTTTATTCCATTCCTACTTTCGCACAGATTGAGTCATTTTTCGATTCCTTCTGAACACGATAACATTTCAACTATGACTATTCATTCACGTCCGGATGACACCCATTTGTTGCCTTTTTGCGCACATGCCATCCCTTATAGCCACTCGAAGAGTAGGAGTGATAATTACTCATGACTTTTCTTTATCATTTGAGCAGTTCGAAGGCAGTCTTCAGAGAGACATTCGAGGAACCACCGGAAGTCTGGCGTGCTGCAGCATCTTCCCACCCATTTCATCTCCTGATCTTATACAAAGCACACTTTCAAGACGCTCTCAATTTTTGTCGCCATTAACGATACGACAAATCATATAGTTTTTGAATGCAATTAACCAGCGAGCACATTTATATGACAAATGTATGACTAAAGTCATGACATTCGGATTGTTCCGAATCGAATTATTCGAATATTGGCCATTCGAATACCTATTCGAATTCGTGAATTCCGAATTCGCTCCGTTCAAGAACAATTCGATATTCATGCCTCCAAAAATGGTCGAATATTATTCGATATTCAGACTTTAAAAAGGAGCATTCGTCTTTATTCGATACTCGAAGCATAGTATTCGAATAACCTTTCGACCTCGAATAATTTCGAATAGCTTTGAATAGAGTTGCCCCGACATCCCTTTTTATGCGGTGCGGTAGTTGCCATACGTTCTATTTGACTGATCTCCTCAGCAAGTCTCAACATCATTTGGCCCGACTTGATGCGTTCCGTAGATTTCAAAATTAAAACTCGACTTCCAATAAAATACGGTAGGTTACGGTGGGTATACGATAGTTTGATCAAAGATCTCAGGTCTAACTGGGAACTTTTGTGAGGAGGGGGGGGGTATTTGGGGGCTAACACAAAGTTGAGGTTCATTTGTCGTACTCGAAATAGGTACCGCAGGCTACACCGAATAAGGCTTTTATCACAACCTGCGGAAAGCCTCAAAGTGTCGAGGAAGCAACCCCAGATTCACATTCAGGGCACCGAATAAGCGCCAGGAAAAAATTCCCACAGGAAAACAATTTCTCTGAAAACCCTAACAATGTCCCGCTGCCTAACGCTTAGGCCGGCATCATACTTTGCCATGCTTTCCGTTACCAGCGACTGTGTGTACAGGCTGTAAAATCGCGAAATTCTCATGGTTTTACGCGTGCTGGTGCGGCGTGGAGGTTAGAGACAGCGAGAGAGCGCGTGACAGACGGAGGGAGCAGCATCGCGCTCGCCGCTCGCGCCTTGAGTCGTGAGAATTACGATTTTTTATAGAGGATATCAGGCATATCGACTTCCGGGCGATATTGATGGTGAACATTGCGTCGCAAAAATTAAAATTATGGGTGGGGATCGTGAAAATTTCGGCCCAAATACGGAAATCCAGGGGATCCTGAAAGATCACCAACGAGATGGGTTCGTAGCTTCATCAAGGTTCCACACAACGGCCCGCTTGATTCTGTCCCTTCACAGCGGTTGCTTATTGGAGTTCTCAACGGTGTACGAAAGTTCAGGTGACTTGAAGTTGCTGGTTCCTGCTTGAGGCGAACATGAGCGAGCTTGAGCGGCTAGCAAATCATGTGCCCACGATGACCCTCGATTTTGAGCACTGCGTGACGACATTCAGAGATCGCTAGACATGGATCGAGCAACAAGCCCGGTTTACGTGGTGTGGTGAGAAGATTGGCCAAAAGTACGCCTCACAAAATGACGGCTGTACATTTTACATAATGGCGGGGAAGTGTTGTGTAGATGTCGTTTATCCCGTTCAGACTACTGACTTTCAAGATTGGCGTCATCGATGCTACAAAGCGGAGCGGAAGGATAGAAAGGGCCGCACGCTTCTGATGCCATTTCGCTTGAGGTTGGGTGATTAATTGTTGCTAAATGCAGTATTGAGTGAGATTTCTTCTGTTTGTTTTCTACGAGCGCTCTCTTTTGTTCAAGTTTTCCCCCCTATTGCCGTCACTTTAATGAAGGACATTCGTCAAAGCGTCAGCAATGAATGATGCTGTTTTTAATGGTAATGTGTGCTAATCAGTTGGAAAGTTGGCCGAGGGTTTTGCAATTTACGGCGAAAATCAATCTGTGGCTGCAAAACTGGCCGGCCATGATGGCGACCGTGGCGGTTGCCTTTGTGGTGAAAGTGATTAACGCGTGCGGGTCTCACGACTCCACACTACTCTGTCGCCAGCTGAAGAAACATTGAGCGATTGATAGGTTCGTGGGGGAGGGGAGTTACAAATCAAAAGTTCGTTCGAGAGTTGTGAGAGAGCGGAATACAGTCCTGCAAACTCCATCAAAGGAGTGGATACTATTGTTTTTTCAGAATTTAAACTTTTTCTGTCAAACTTTTTTCACCAGTTTTGAAATTTGATTGTCTTATATACTATGTATACACTTGTGGGAGTGGTTAATGCTGTTGAATTGTAGCCCGATGCCACCTATAGATTTCATATTTGCGCGTGCTGATGCGTGGCCACCGCGTTGAAGGAACCTTACTATGTAGGGAAGCTATGGTACTTGAAGAACCTTACAACAGTTTCCTAGTAATATGATAGATAATCAAGCAGAGGGACGAATGATCGCGCACGCGCACGTACCCATTTGGCTAGCCATCAAGTGAAGGTTTCGTTGTCGGAACACATCAATTCCATTAATTCAGCAGTAGCGAATTCTTCTTTCTGTTTCCATTCCCTCCAAATTCCTAGGGCTTTTTTTGGTGTGTTGTGTCGGTAAATTCTGTTTTTTATCTATTATTGAAAAACCTCTTACCTGAACTGGCTTCGTACAAATGAGCCATTGCCTCGAAGGAGAACTACTATATCGACTTGTATTCGTGCAGTTCCGTTTTTTTCTGAGTATTTCCACGTTTCTTGATTACAGAGTGGCTTTGCGTTCTTAACTCGCAAAATTTTAAAGCAGTGACTAGCTTTACACCATAAGGCGGGGCACATCTTGCTTTGGCGTTAGGGGTCTTGACGTTGACCACAGCTCGCTGTCAACTCTAGTGAGCCTATTCAACAGGAGCACCTGCTGCGGATGCGCGAAACTTTTGCCGCACCTACTTCGTTACTGCAGGAGCTTGTCATCCTGTATTAGGAAAGTGCCCACCGAATGAGCTGGGAGTTTGCTGCCCTAGTCTTCGATACAGTACCGAGCAAATTTTTTGCAAAAAAAGCGTTTTGCTGCATTTTTTGCGCTCACAAAGCGCCGCATTTCCATATCTCAGTTTAAAATTTACGAAATAAGTTTTTGAGGTAGTTTGCGTGTTCCTCCCAGTGAGGCGAATGCAGTGGTAAGTGTAGAAAGTCTTTTTGACTCCGGTGTCCTGTTGAAAATTGTGTATTTCCTTCGAAAATTCACATCGACCACAGGTCAGAACATGAAAGATTGCAGCAATCATGACCGTCTGATCAGTTCATAATGAGGGATTCTGTGATGCATTTTTCGATAAATTTTGAGAGTTGAATCCAATATTTCGCAAGTGTAGGACTCAATGAAAGCAATCCAGAAATCACTTCAAATTTGAAATCGGACCGCTCTGAAGAAAGTTATGGCGATGCGGCGCTTTGCGAGCGCAAAAAACGCCGCATAACGCGTTTTTTTTGCAAAATGACTGCTCGGTACTGTAGAAGTGAAGTCTGCCACGACGCGGCCCATATTACGATCCGCAGCAGGGAAGCCAGCCTAGCAGCAGTCACCAACAAGAACATCGTCTTCAACATGGCCCCAACGAGCCATGCTGAGCCAAGGGGCAAATTTCGTTAGGCCCTAGCTATACACTGTCGGAATGGAAATGTCCCGAGATGACATTGCCGTGAATTTTCGTGTGAGTTCTGCGGTCTTGCGTACGCGCCATTTTGTGGGCCAGAAAATGGAATCGCTTTCAAATGTTATTCGGGTTTTGGTCCAAATAGCGAATAAGGAGCGAAGGGCCGTGATTGGAAGATACAGTAGCTACCGCCAATCATAGCCCTTCTCTCCTCCCCTGCCCTTTTGGCGGTTTAGACACATTACGACCACCATCCATGTTACTCCATTGATGTTTCCTTCGTACGCCTTAGATTTAGTATAGAAAACTTCTTGAATTCTATTACTCTTCTCATTGTAAAGCTGCCGATGCTGTTGTTCATCGTGTTTCAACAAATCTAACCCTGAAAATAATTAAGTGGTGGAACAAGGAAAGTTCCCAAGCGGCTATGTCCCGCAAGACACAGCGCGGTGCGGCGGCGTGCTTATATGCACGGTGCGGCTTTCCTCCGCTTGTTTCGATGTAGAACTATTCCTTCTGGTGGATGTAACTGGGCTTCAGTGGTCTATTTCGGATAGTTACTCGTGCGTGGTATATGAACTCTGGAGAATCTGTACTGAGTATTCGATTTCGATTATCACCAGCAGTAGAGCGCTGGGCTTCGGTGGAATTGAACTGCTGATAAGTATGTTCCGACGAAAAAGGGACCGGCTCTTAGCTGTGATAATCCGAATTAAGAGCTTACTAGGAAGGCCTCACCCAGAGCTTACAGTCGGCATGGATCCTAGTGATACTTTGCGTTCCCCATTGAAGGTTGGCACAAACTCGGTGCACCTATGTTATAACGCATGGCACCGAGTTCGCGTCAACCTTCAGTAGGGAACGCAAAGTATCACTACGATCCATGCTTGTATTGCATGTTAGGCACGAAGGCGTGTGCTATGAGGAGCACGTCGTTCCATTGTCTGGCAAAACGTCATGTGGTCGGGTCGGCAACGAGTGGTATTCAGAGGTCACATTACCACTGCGTGACTGTGGTTCATCCCCACCAGCTAGCGAGGTGCAGCTCCCTGTGCAAGTGCAACACACCTTGATAGTTTTTTGTGCCTCATTCATTTTTCATTCTCATCCTGGTATGTCTCCCCGTTCCGAATTTCTCTTCATTTTAGCATGTTTCGCATATTATCCAGGAATTTCACCTGTTCGTATTGAACATTTTCGGGAGTGAGAAGATTTTTATTTTGAAAGTCTTGCTTAGTAGATTTCGATCCGATATCTGGTGGAATACGAAACAGGAAGTATGAATTGAAGCATTTTTCGGCGATAGCTGAAGTGAGTTATTCACCTTCACAGCATAGAAATATACCCTATGTACCCAGTGAGATGTCACTCATTCGAAAAGCAACGTGCGTGCTGGAAACACTTTAAAATTTTGATGTAGGTACAATCAATCAGTTTTGGCTGGCCGAGATCACTCATGAAGCTTGAGAGTCTGAAAATGTTCAAGAAGGACGTGACGTTAAAGGCAGTGTTCATGATAAAAACTGCATTCTAGTTTTTGATGGTTTGGAGGAGGCAAGTCCACGAAGTACAGGTTAATAAGGAAAGTTCTCACAAGACATACCGGAGACAACACTATTCAAAGGCAGTGTTCACGATAATCTTCAATTTTGAGATTATTCGCTGTATTGATTAAGTGGCCCCCGGGTAGAACTAAAATGACGTTAAAACTGAGAAAAACGCACCAAAAATGCTCGAAATTCTCAAGTATCACCCCGCCTCTTAAGTATCACAGGAAGTGTTTGTTGCGACAATGAAATTTTTGTGGATCCGTCTTTTGCAATTCTCTACTATCTATTGCTCCGTTCTTTCCTTAGGGCCCTAACTAATCCTGTTTTGCCTGAAATATTCTTCTATTTTTGATTAGCTCCATTTTTTACCGGTGACAACCGCTGTGAACATGTTCATCCAATCGGACAACTAGTCCATGCTTTGAAATAATGTCACTGAAATACGACGTTTTAATGCGTTTCTCGCCGTTTCTTCGTAATTTTGGTAATACTTGGGGGGCAACGCATTGTTTTATGTGAAAAACTCGGGGACGAAAATCATCGTGAACACTGCCTTTAAAGAAATCTCCAAAGTACCTTTTTGATGTGTTTCGCGCCCTGTGGACAAAACGTCGAACCAAACGTCGCAAATGGATTCGCGTTTGGAATTTCTTAGCCAAGTGACTTTGTTCTCTGTTTCGTATACCAGAATCTCTCGTAAAATATGGTGGTTCAACGTTTTGAAGTTTTTTTCTCTTCTTAAGTTTTTTTAAAGTTTTCTTCTTAAGTTTCTGCGAAAAAAAGGCCAACTTTTTCATCGTGAAAACTGCCTTTAAATCTCGTCCCTTGCCCTTCATTCATTGTTTCATTCCGATAGTACTTCCTATTTCGCGAAGTGATGTTACGTTGCATTTAATTTCCAGCATCGGGAGCAGGGTCAAGCAACCCGTTGGAAAACTGCGAGCATGGTTGCGATCCCACCCCCAGCGATGCCGAAAGTGCCCCCCCCCCTTCACCGTGGTCGCGCTGATTCCGCTTTTTTATCCCGCCCACTTTCTTTTTCCTTAGACATGAAAAATTTTTTCCGCTGAGTATATTATTCGGCTTCTTTATTTTTAGATGTCTTTGTTCAGGTCAGTGATATTTGTAAAGGTTTAGACCATAGTGCAAAAAAATTAACAACAAAACATTTTATTTAACAATATTTTATTTATCCAATAAACGCCTGAGTACTATTTAAAAATGTTTTTTCAAAAGTTTTCACCGTCTTTCGAACGTGACAGCTTGCGGTAGCTAGCGAAAAACAAATCGACAGAAATCACTGTACTTCGATCTTGGGAGGACGATACTTTCTCTACCTGTATGAAGCAACAGAAATCGCACAAAACTGATTTTTCACTTCGGCCCAATTTTGCTTGGAATCAACTCAGTATCACTTCAAACGGTTTTTCACAAAGCTTCAGCCCCATCAGACAAGGTGCTGTTGCTCAGCGGTTCGGTAAAATAGACCGGCTTAGGAGATGAAAACATTTGAAGCCGCGCATATAGAAGGAGGAATGAAAAAAAAATTCCCGTTGAAAAAAGTGGTATTAAAGATCGTTTTTTTCAATTGGCCCTTACAGCCTTGGTTTTCACCTCTAGAAGGCGGCAGTCGAGCAAAAGATGCACCTACTGGATGGTTATTGAAAACTACATTAGCTGGATTTTTTCTAATTTTTTTTTGAGATTTCTCACCTCATTGTTTTTCCTTCACCACCACGTACGATGTGAAACCCGCAAAAACATTTTTCAGAAAAATTCCAGCTAATGTAGTTTTCGATAACCAACCAGTACATGCATCTTTTGCTCGACTGCCGTATTCTACAAGTGAAAACCAAGGCTGTAAGGGTCATTTGGAAAAAACGGCCTTTTAACACCGCTTTCTCCAACCGGGATTTTTTTATTTCTCCTTCTATATGAGCGGCTCTACTTTTTTCTGCTTCACTACTGGATCTGTTTTACTGAACCGCCGAGTTACGGCCCATCAGAGCATAGTACATGACACTGGAAGGCCCTCAAAAACAAATTTTTCGCTATTTGGACAATTGCAATTTTGACGAGTATTCAGATCACCAGCGGTTGACAAACCAGTCTGAACAACTCGTGGTTGTGTAGGAAACATTATGTGGCGGAGCTGAGTTGAAATTGAAAAAAAAGGAATCGAAAAATCCGGCGACCCCCCAATTTTTCAAGTTTGGCTGCGACCCCCCACTTTGGAAAATTTCCAACATTGCTTGACCCGATTCGGTGGAGGGGAGATCAAATTCCAACGTTACTCAACTAATCTTAATCGCAGACAGTATTTCTTCACCAACAGAACGATTTATACATTTGAAAGTCTCAGCGCAATTGAGACTATCCCATGCAACTTCAACTCGTTAAAAAAAATTCATCCGCAAAAAAGCTAAGGTCACTAGATGTTTGACAGGTGATCCAGCTTGAGCGGTTGGAGAATTACTCTAATCATGAGGTTACCCTGAACTGACTATATGTATCTGCACATAAGCTTCTGCTTGTGTAATAAATAAATAAATAATTATTTAAAGGAAGTGTTCACGATGATTTTCGCTACATAGCCGTCCACACCATGTTAATAAATTCGTGAAAAAGCTGCAAAAACTGCTTTAAAACGATTTGTTTCAGTGGATGGTTCTGACCGTTGAATAAAAAGGTAAGCCGAAAATGAAAGATTTTTTTGTGAAGACCTCTATGAGTTAGGGTCCAAAAGAAAAGGGAAAGTTGAGCAGATATTCACGTGAAGGATACGCAAAGAATTTCATCCCCCCAGCAAACAGTTCTTCTGAGAGCACGGGTGCGCAGTTAGACTATAGCTTTTCGTGCACTTTTAATGCGTGTTTCCCCATTTCTCCGTCATTTGGTCTCTATCCGGGGACCAGGTAATCGTTTCAGCAATCAATCTTGAATTTGAAGATAATCGTGAACATTGCCTTTAAATTATAACTGACGATACTAAAGCGTGCGATGCAGGTTCGAGTCCTGCCTGACATCTGAGTTTTGCGTTCAACTCAGCTACCTTGTGATACTAATACAGTTATATTGTCAGTTAGTTTAACATTGTATTATTTATTGTTCCTACCCTCCTTTTCAACAATTCACATTACGAATTACTTCAGGACTCTTCATTGAAAGAGGTAGGTAGTTAGTAGATTTGGTAATTCAGATAATCAGCAAACTATTACAATGCAATTTCAGTAAAGTTTGTCCAACTAATGAAATATATCTCAAGGAAAGGAAATGATGATAGGAAGCGGAATGCTGTTGAGGGCCTTGCGGAGGTTTTATGATGCCTTCAGAAGTGAGGGTATCGATCGTTGTGGCAGAATGCCAAAACGTGCGCAAAACAGCTGGGGGATCGTTGAGGGCAGTCAACCAGCCAGCCGGCTGCCTCCATGTTGGGAGATGCAACACTCCCTCGTTCAAAGAGTTATTCGAATTGACAGGCGGGAGATGTACTTTCAGACGTTTTCTTTTTTGCTAATTACTGGACTACACTCCTTTGTTTTTCGTTTTCGTGCACATGGATTATGCAGGATTCTTTTCCTCCATGGTCTTTTTGGTCTGCCCTTTTCAGTAAATTATCGTGCGATTTTGCAGAGAACTAGTTCCAACATATTGTGATGATGCATTTGAGTGTTATTTTCAGGCGGAAAGTTCAAAATGTTCTGTGAATATCGAGTTATCACAGGACAGCTGCTTCGCTTTCAGTATCATTTTCAAACTTTTTCTCCATTCCACCGTGCGGTTGATATCTTTCGCTGCAAAACCCGTCGCATTCCAATCCTCTCTGTCACGCATCTGATTTTTTTTGTATCTTCCGACAGAAGAAATCTTATCAAATCTTCATCATTCGTTGCAAATTCTTCATGGTCGCATTGTCTCGTCATATCATTGAAGGCCAAAAGAGCCGATGTTTGCTTTTCCTGTTACCTTGTTCTTTTCCATGTTATCAGCAAATGGCTGCCGCCTCGCTCCTAATCTACTCTAAAGGTGTTCTAGTTTTTAGTGAACTTCATATTACTATTCAGATCGATCGACTCGTGCTACAATTTCTGATTCTTTCGTGGCAACTCGCGAAGCCCGAGGAATTGCTACAAACATGCCATTTTTCGGACTTCGGCTGAGCACCGCCGGTAGGTGTTTTTGTGCAGTTTCTCACATTGTACATCGCTCTTATTGGGTGTTCATTCATGCAACAACTTTTGAAAAAGTCGTATTTCTTTTCACCCTTCCTCTTGGATCAATTGAAAGGCATGAGATTATTTTCCTTTTTTTTGAAATGTTGGAGACGAATGGCGAGCGGATCATGGTGACTCAACACGGCGGCCGTCGAATGAATTGTGTGTCAGCCCTGCTCACTGCTCACCACTACAGCTTGTCGATTCCATTCAAAAAAAGTAGCCCTGCACGCGAAGGTCAAATGTGTGGCGAAGATTTGCTGGCGTGGCTGATTGTTACGGAGAAAGAGGATTAGTTTTACCAGATGCAGCATCGGACGGAGGTTTCGAGAGCATTCTTTAATGTTTTCTATCTCCTAAACTGAAAAGTTGGCGTGTAAAAACAGTAAACTCCAAATACCGTGTGGTACCGATTGCCACAAGGGCATGAACTGATGTTATCAGTTGCATTTCTATATCAGACCAACCGACTCAAACTCTCAAATGAAATTTGAAAAGCATTTCATGGCTTTGTGGCAAATGGTACCGCATGGTATTTTGCGTCTATGTAGTTGTAAAAACTAACAGTTTGTGAATATGTATATTTTCAATTTGAAACCAAACGCTGAGAAAATCACTTCTCGGGTATAGGCAGATACTAGGTTGTTCAATAAGTTTTGTCGTTCGATAAGAGAGGGCGTTGCTACTAGCACTCTTCATATGAACATATGTGAAGTTTCATTTCAATCTGTCAATTCATTCTTTGTTTACAAGCCATTTAGTGTCGCCGTGTCACAGCAATGGAAACATTGAATATCGTGCAGTGATAAAATTCCTATTTTTGGAAGGTGTAGCACCAAAAGAAATTCACGAACGAATGTTAAAAGTGTATAATGATTGTTGACCTACAATTAGAATAGTGGAAAGATGGGTTACTGAATTTAAGAAAAATTTTACGTGGTCGTACAAGCGTTGAAGACGATCCACGTGAAGGACGTCTAAAAGGCGCATCAACACCAGAAATCATAGCCAAAATACAGGATATGGTTTTGGAAGATCGTCGCTTGACAGAGAGATTTAGTAGAGGCTCTACACATCTCTTTAGGCAGTGTGAGCCATATTTTAAGTGAAATTTTGGGTTTTAGAAAGCTGTGTGCACAATGGGTGCCGCACTCGCTAACAATGGAACAAAAACACATTCGAATGCAACTTTCTCAGCAACATTTGGAGCGTTTTAAAAAGGATAAAGTGGATTTTGTGCGTCGATTCATCACTATGGATGAGACTTGGGTCTATCACCATGATCCTGAATCAAAACACGAGTACGTGTCCGGAAATCGGCCAAGAAGGTTATGGCGTTTTTTAGGATGCGAAAGGAATTTCGTTTCTGGATGACTTGCAAACTGGTAAACCATTTAATTCTGAATATTATTGCAATCTTTTGGACCAGTTGAAGGAAAAAGTTCGTAAAAAGAATCCCGATTTACAGAAGAAAAAAATCCTTTTTCATCAGGACAATGCACCGTGTCACAAGAGCATTTTGACAATGGCTAAAATCCATGAGTTAAAGCTCGAATTGTTGGAGCATCCACCGTATTCACCAGATTCGGCCCCCAGCGACTTCCATTTGTGTCCAGAACTCAAAAAATTCTTGCGTGGCAAGCGTTTTTCATCAAATGAAGAGGTCATAACGGCTGTTGAAGCGTGTTTTGCAGACCTTCCGGATTTTCACTTCAGGGATGGGATCCACAGATTGGAGGATCGTTGGAGCAAGTGTATTAATGTTCAGGGAGATTATACTGAATAATAAAGTGTATTTTGAAGCATAAAATTGTGTTTTTCTTATCGGACGACAAAACTTATTGAACAACCTGGTATATAGTCAGGTCCGTGGTCTGCCGCCTCAAGCAAAAAAAAAATTAAATCCCACCGGCGGCTGGCGCGGGCGATCGCGTGCGCCGGATCGCTAATCGATTCAGGTCGAGATAGAAGCGCATCTGGCCGGCTTCCCATTTTCATTACTTTCTTATCTTTTTTTACTTTTTACCTCTAGTAGTAATAGAAATAGAATATTAGAAAGTCTAGAATAGTAGAAAATACTGTAGCTGGCGATCGACGGAGGACGTACCTGGAAATAAAAAAAGCCTAGAAAAAAAACCGTTCCATTATATGACTAAAAAGAGGCGCCTATACAACAATAACGTGATAGGAAACAAGCTGAATGAGGAAAGCGAGAGGTTTGATGAGAGGTAATAGGGAATAAAAAGTTGAAAAAGTAATGAAAATAGGAAGCCGGTTAGCTGCGCTCCTCTCTCGGCCTGAATTGATAAGCGGGCCGGTGCACGCGGCCGCCCGCGCCAGCCGTCGGTGACGTTTAATTTTTTTTTGGACAAGCCACGGACCTGACTATATCATACCCTAAATTTCGGAAGGAGTTGTACACAGGTCCATCGCGTCCGTGTGCTCGCGTGAGCTACTTCTCTCGCACATTATCTTTCTGTGTCTCCTCTTTCTCCACACACTCACACGAGAGAGCAAAGTAAATTCAGCCTCGAACTAGCGGGTACGTGTTTGTTTAACCTGAAAATTTGCAGCGATATAGATTTTTCTGGGATACCCTGCCATCCAAAAGCGTGTGGACTCATTTTCATATGTTCAAGTCTCTCTATTTACCTCGGGTGGAGGTCGATGAATATGGGTGAAATTCGGATTTGCTAACTACCAAAGTTTTAATATTCGACGAAATTTTGAATGAAACCTGAAGGATTACGGTCAAGAAAAGCTGTTCTCTGAAAACCGTCTTGTTAGTGTTGTGACTTTTCACCCCTAATACCCCTAATTCGTCTCCAGAAAACATCTAAAAAGTGTTGCTGAAATAGTTGAGGTAGTTTGTCTGGCTTGGCCTTTGGATAATAATAGTGGAAAACTACTATTTTCACAAAAATTTTTGCTAGAAACAGCCTTACGTGGAAAATACGTAATGCAGTTTCTGTAATCTGATAACACAGATAATTTTTTCTCATTTTCGTTCGAGTTTAGGCCCAATAATTACGAAAAAAGGTTTTTATTCGAAAAAAAAAACAAAGGCGTCACTTCTGAAGTCCATAAGTGTATTGGTTACCTTGGTACTTCGCAAGTCTAGACTATCACCGAGGCAGATCGGTGATGGGGTTGCTCAGTGTTGATGACTCGATGTTACATCATTCTTTCTCAACTGCCGTTTTCGTCTTCACTTGAGTAGAAACTTGCCGCATATAAGCGTTTACCTCGGTCACCATAATGTCACACATATTCTCCAAAGTACTGAGGGCAAGATTGCAAACTGGCCATTTCATTGAGTCGATGTTCTGCAACCTCAGCCACTTCCACGTTGACCGGCTCACGTGAAACGTGACATTACCTCGCCGAAAGTCATGGCTCTGCCGACTGGGGAGGTCCATGGGTGGTAGCGGGTGTGATGTTGGTGTCTTGGTAGTCAACTGGGTCCACCTTGGTACTTACGAACGCTACTCTAGATTTTAGAATTGGTGCAAAGGCGCCCTGCATCACTGAATTTCTTCCTCGAGAACTGCAACTGCTGATGCTGAGGTGGATGACATCCTCCCTAGACTAGCGCAAGTAGTACTTGGAGTTGGTTGGGCCGTTCCTCAGACGGAAAATAGTATGTTTTTAACGCTACAGATAGCATCAAATTCCACCGGAGTGATTTCCGAAGCATCAAATTCCACCGGAGTGATTTCCGAAAGGACTTCGTCTACCTCAGCAGATCTCGTAGAGGTAGTGCAATGATGCAGGGCGCTTTTTGCAACTGCACTAAAATTGAGTTTTGTGTCGCGAGTAGATCACCAGGACATTCTACCATCGCACACGCTCTCCCTACTTTGCTCTCCCCAGTAGGCAGAGCCATATTTTCGGCCAGATAATGCCATGCTTCACGTGCCCCCGTAAACGAGACGGCAGCTCAGGTTGCAGAACGGGGACTCTCTGACATGACCAGTTCGCAGTCCTGAGCTCAGTACTCTGGAGAACAGGGTCAGGCAGACCGCTGTCCTGGACCTCGACGAAGCTATGCCCCAACTTGAAGAGCAAAATTGTTAAAAAGTGTGCAAAACTTTTGCGCCCCCCCAGGTTTTAAAAGAATTTTGTTACTTTTTGCAGTGAAAAGTTTTTCTAAGTTAATTTTTTGTATCATAATTACTGCACTCCCTACCCTACTGATGAGTCTCGGGGAGTGAGTTTTGACATGCTCTTTCTGAATATTCTGCGGTTTCCGCGCTCCAAAGCCACCGACGTTGCTCGGTTTGGCTTTGGAGTTTTGGACTTTATTTTTCGACGGCTCACCGCAGTACAATTTGAAATATCGCTCCGAAATATCTTGAAGGCAGCGTACGCGCAAAAATCGTATTTATTTTTTCACAATTTTGCGCAGATAGGCTTATAAGGTTTTTACATATCGCAAAGAGGCCACCCAGAAACTCAACTTTCGGAGAAAAACTCGTTACTCCTTGAGCTCTTTGAGCAATCAGCTTCCTTTTTCTCACGTCTGTTCGGTGTATCTTGTGTAATACACAAATTTCAGAAATTTGAACGTCTGAATTGGATTAGCCCCCATAACTTTTTAGATCCCACAATTCTTCTCGTCTTCCTGCTGTAGAAAATTCCCTGAAAATGAGGTTTCAATACACACGCGCTCGAGACTCGAGGGTCTCTCGGAATAAGGAATATAGAAATTTGGATTTCCGCGGCCTGTCGGAGCCTGGCGTGGCGCTTCCGTTCCTCGTGTTAGATGATCGACCAGGAAAACGCCTTTTCAGACCATGGAGCAGTTTTCATGAGCCTATGGCATTATGAACACACAACATTGAGGTCTCAAGCTTCGCCAACTATCTCCACCTGATTCAGATTTTGGGTTGAGAAGAAAAACCCAGATGTGGTTTTCTGCGTAAAAATCGCACTCGGGTTTTTCCTCTCAATCCAATGTTTTAGCAAGCGGGGATAGTTGCAAAGCTTGAGACTTCAATGCTTCGTATTCATAATGCTATAGGCTCGTGAAAACTTCGTGGTCTGAAAAGGCGCTTTCCCGGTCGATCATCTAGCACAAGGAGCAGAAGCGCCACAACAGGCTTCGACAGACCGGGGAAATCCAAAATTTCATTTTCTCTATCTAGAGGAATACTCGCGTTCAAGCGTGTGTATTGGAATCTTCTTATTTTTAGAGAATTCTTGACAATGAAAATGCCAAAAGAAATTATCAGCCTAAGAAGTTACAGCGGCTAGACCCTTTCAGACGTCCAGCATTTCCGACATTTGTTTAGTACACAAGACACAACGGACAGACGTGGAAAGAAGGTAGCTGAATGCTCCAGGATTTTTAAACGAGTTTTCCTCTGAAATTTGAGTGTTAAGGGTCGCCTTTTTGCCATATATCACAACCTGGTGGGCCTACCTGCGCAAAATAGTGAAAAATTGAACACGTCTTTCTGAGCGTACGCTGCCTTTAAAGGCACAGTCCAACCTCAGAGGTAATTTTCGACATTATGGTCCGGTCGCCGCCTATAGCAACCCTGCCAAGCGCGAAATCTCAATTCGCTCAAATAAGCGAGAAAAAGCTAGGAAAAAGTCGGCCACGCCCCCTTGAAAGAAAAAATGGGTAACGCCCACCGGCAGGTTTCCGACCTCAATAGGGTAGAGACGCGCGAGTGATTTTATTCAAATCCTATGTTCTTCGATTTGTTTTCGGGGGCTGGCTTTATATTGTGGCCTGCTACAGAACTGCGAATAACGAGAAAATACAGGCTCGAGACAACTCGTCCGAGATTTTCTAGCCGTTCAAAATCGAAATTTTTGAGGAGCCGTAACTCCGTTCGTAGTGAGTTCTGAGCGATTCTAGAGACACCATTGTGATCAGCGTGAAATTTTCTCCAAGATAAGCAGAAAAACGAAAAATCGATTCTGAGGTTGGACTGTGTCTTTAAAGGCACAGTCCAAGCTCGAAATCGATTTTCCGTATTTTAGCCTATCTTGGAGAAAATTCCACGCTGATCACAATGGTGTCTCCAGAGTCGCTCAGAACTCACTACGAACTGAGTTACGGCTCCTCAAAGATTTAGAATTTGAACTGGTAGAAGTTCGCGGACGAGTTGTCTCGAGCCTTTATTTTCTCGTTATTCGCAGCGATCATTCTGAAGCAGGCCACAATATGAGGCCAGACCGAAATTAAAAGGAAGAGCATAGATTTTGAACAACATCATTCGCGCTTCTCTTCCCTATCGAGGTCTGAAACCTGGCGGTGAGCGTTACCCATTTTTCTTTCGAGGGCGTGGCCGACTTTTTCTAGCTTTCTCGCTTATTTGAGCGAACTGAGATTTCGCGCTGGCTAAACGACCATAATATCAAAATTACCTCTGAGGTTGGACTGTGTCTTTAAGCTGCGGGGTATCCGGGCGATCTTACCGTAGTTTGGAGAGGGTAGGCAAAAATTAGCTCAGATCAAAAGAAGCTGAAAAACTATGAAGGTAGCGCAGTGAAAAACGGGCTAGAATTGAAGTTTCTAGGCCCCAAAGAAGCCAGTTCGTGCAGACGTGCACAGCGCCGACCAAAAAGACCGCAGTCTCATGCCGAGCAGTCAAAAATCATCGACATTCAGAGGAAGAAATAAATGCAAACTTACCTAATAAAACTGTTGAGCAATGAAAGAAAGCACTTAAGTCAAGGTTTTTGACTAGATGTGTACATGAATCCGAAGGTTCATCGATTCAAATTCAATTTCAAGCCAGCTGATGTTCTTGAGATAAGAGGTCATCGATGCCGATGATATGGAGTGGGCTCGTCCACCATCAGAAGACAAGAAAGTTCAGGCTTCAAATTTGGCCCAAAACAGTGTTTTTTTTGCGATTTTTTCTTATAGGTCCTACTACTCGAGACCCAGAAAAGGGTTTAGAGAGAAAAAGACGACAAGCATATTTGATCGCGACCACTGCCTTTAGGCGGTAACAGGCCCTATTATATTAATACATGCAACTCGTCTGAAAGTACGTCTCGTGAGCTAAAACTTCGACTACAGTCTGTAATACTGCTACTGCATCGTTATGTGTAAGGAAGTTCACTTGTACTGTTATAGAGCTGATATTGTTCACTTACCTTCTTTTTCCTGTTAGAATGCCTTCCTTTTCGTAAGAATTTTCGCTAATTAACTTTATCAGAAGCGTTTTCTCTATTGAAAACACACCCTATTTTTTTCTAATTCTGGCCCGAAATTTTTACGTCCCCACCAAAAAAGTCAAAAATTTGAAATTTTTTACGTATCACCCGCCTGACTTCACTGGAGAACATGTGGGACATCGCGGTTACCGTGATTAACGCTGTTACAACCTCATCACAGATATGTCTCGGTGATCATTAGGGCTTGTCAAGTATCGTGAAAAAAACAATACATTTTTGAACTTCAATGGTGATATCCTTGTTTTTGAATAAAAGTTATTTTAGTGAGTGTTCTGTTTTGGAAGTGCTTTTGAAACGGTTCGAAATTATAAATAGTATCATAAAATTAGTTGGGTTTGGGCTGAGGAGAAGGGAACATGCACTCCGTCCTGATTTTATGCGCAGAATTTAAAAAAAATGATGATGATGAGACTGGGGAACTGGTTTTTTTCCAGAGATGTCAATTATAAGGGTTATGAAACGTAGTGTACATCGCATTGAAACTTGTGTCTGTTCCTAGTTCTGTTAGGTTTTCCTTGGCTTCCTTGCCGATGTCAAAAATTTTCTCTTGCATATCACGTTGACACAATTTTTTTAGTTGTGTTGGAGTACATGATCCTGAGCGGGCGTCTCAGGTTACTCTCTCTTCCACATAGCCTTCGAGAGTGCATTTGCGCGCATTGTTGTTGATGGTATTGTGACGCGGGTCTCCCCGGCGGCCCTCTCGTCCTCTCTCTCGGCCCTCTACAACGGGCTATCCTCTCTCACATCGTGTGTGGTCCCCCCGCTCGCCTTCCACTGTTATTCTGAATACATGTGCAGCTCTGCCGCTCTGGTTTCTAGCCTTATGTTGAGAAGCAAGTGACGCAGAGCCGCAGTCGCTTGTATGTCTCGTTCTCCGACGGCTCGAAGTCCATGCTGTGTATGCTTCAATCTGACAAGAAGTACGGTATCAAACATTTATCAGATCACTTCGCTCATTGATAAACCCCATAGTTGTTCTTTGGGTGACCCTGAGTCCGAAAGGGCAATGCATTAGGAAACAAAAGAGGAGTTGAACTGAACAGATCGTCTGGTTTCATGCGGAAAATTCTCTGAATTTAAAGAATTTCAGACGAAGATGAGAGGGCTCAAAAGAACACATTCACGAGATGGATCAATCTCCATCTAGAGGAGGTGGGCAGATTTGCATTTCAGTGTCAATAACAGGATTCAGAACTACGGAAAACGTCTTCGTTTAGCATAGCTCATCTGGACGGGTGAATGACCTCTTCGAAGACATCAAGGACGGGGTACTGCTCTGTCATTTGATCGAAGTACTGACTGGCGAAGCTCTGGTAAGTATTCCGTTTTGATATGTTTGGTATGTACACCTGTTTTTCTTCTTTTATTCAATTATTCTTTCTCTCTTGTTTCCTGTTTCCTTCTGTTAGTGTATACTGCATTATATCTCTCTTGACCTTTCGACCCCTCCCGATGTTTATCGTGGAACATCGAGACGACCTTCCTGTCAAATGCGATGAAATTATTCCTGGAAAACGATTGAATTGGAAGCAGTTTCGTCTTATTATTTGAATTTTCTTCTCACGAAATTTAGTTGATTTTGATAGTTTATTATTTTTTCGCTTGAATTTCATTCCTTTTTTTTTGAAAACACACTACTTCCTTTATTCCGACAAATTTTTGATTTTCTGCTTTCTACGCTTCTTACCTTAGATCTCTTCATGTATCGATTGGGAGAATTTCCTATGATTGATTGTCTTCTGTTTTTCTCTTATGATTCAATATATTCTGAACATTTGAAGAGTTATTAGATTTTTTTGCGGAATCTTTGGAAGACTCATCTTCTAGTTGACGTTTTCTTTCTCTCAGTTTGTGTCCTCATGGAATGATTCATCTTCCTGTTGGTGACATTTGTGTTGAATCGTATCATTTGCTCAGCGTCCGTAAGTGTATCCATGAGAAATCGTCTCTCTCAATCCTTTTTACTGGTACGAGCTCGTTGCCGCAATCTATTTTTTTACCGTTCCGATAGGCAATTCCGTGTGTCACGAAACCTCCTTCGTACTTTGACATTAAATGAGATAGGAGATTTGCATACTTTTCATCTTTTATGGTTGGAACATTTTGTTAAGGTTTGTCTAGACTGTCACGAGAACCACCTGTCTGCCTCTCACTTTCATGCCTCCGCCGAATACGACCACAAACTGGTTCTCGCACTCGCACCTCGTTTGAGCCCCTAAAATGCTAATCACACCACAGCAGAGATTGTTGTGAAAGCATAAGTCACCGATCGAGGCATATTTTGCTGTTGACGAATGCATACATAATATGATCAAATAACTTAATTTTGGGATTTATGTGGATATTCAAAAAGTATCAGGAAATATCAAATTATTTTCTGTTTGAAGTTTTTTATTAAAAAAAACTGATAAAATTAGCATTTCTTCCTTGATGCAAATGCTGGAAAGCTGCATTCATATCAAGAAAGGTCGAACCCAGAATGTATCATACGGCGGGATAGTTTTCCAAAAATGAATAAGAGAAAGTTTAAGGTAAAGAAACATCTTTGCAAGAGCCCTGTGTCAGCTGCTAATGTCACCAGCGAATTCGTTTGCAGAAATCTTTCGACAGCCTAATAATTATTTTTGGGTAGCGTAGCGCTTTGCCGAAGTTTCTCGCCATAATTTTGAAATTAGTCCGAATTGGACTGATTCCTATGCAGAATGTGCACTTTTTGCCTAATCAGTGTGGGAATCGTGAATGGTCGCACTCGAAGGAAAGGAATTCAATTTGTGATTCTGGGCGGGTTGTACATAGTTCAAAGAACGACCGGTGTCGTGAGTTTCGGACAGAATCACTTTTCTTGTCGTTGAGATATGGAAGAATCTCATATTCTCGGACAACATACGAAAGGCTACAGGGACAATTGGGGTTCGAACGGTCAACAGCCCGTGCTTCCAGCAAAATCGAACGCGGAATCTTTCCACGGGGTGTTTTCTCAGGAAACCTTGGGTTTTTCGAATTCTTCCCGACACTTTCTACTACATATATATAATGTGAACAGATTCCTCATACCTATTCAGGTTTCTCTAAACGTCGTTTATTTTGAGTGATCAGTTTTCAGGATGAGCTTTTACTGTATCGTGGGACAATGGAAAGGGAGACGTGGGAATTTATAGAGAAAGTTTCGGAGAAGGTAAGAATTTTGGGTCAAAAATGGAGAACACCCCCGAGGCTTCTTAGAATGGTAACAAGCGTAGTGTTTACAGCAGAAAAAATTTAAAATTTTCACAAATTTCGTAATAAAGTCCATTCTCAGAAGTGTCCGAAAATTTTCCTGGTAGGGGGGCATCGATGTTTTCGCCATTTTCAAAAATTTTGGTCACCAAGCGAGATGGCCGTAGCTCTGTCGAAGCCTGGGACAACGACCTGCTTGACCCAATTGGTTTTTGGTAGTAGGTTTCGAAGTTTAATCTTGAATCACATTTCCTTCAAGTCTGTCGATTTCTTTGTAGTAACTCCTGGCTATCATTTATTTGGAAATGGAAATTGATGGCAGCATGAAACATACATTTTGTGCAAACGTTTATGGATACATCAATTTGGATCTTCCCTAGCAACACATGCGTACATTTTGCATTCATAGTTTGAAGGCAAGGTGTACGATTAAATGGTATACTGGTTGCATGCATAAGTATACCCCATAAGATTTAAGAAAAGAAGAAGCAACTTTGAATAACAGGCAGGACATAGCAAAATCGAGCTGTTTGGAGTAGGGAAGGCGGCCGAAGCGATCAATCAGACGTGGCCGTGACCACTTTCATTTTGGTTCTCTGAATGCTTCTTCAATCATTGTTTTCAATGCAACCCTTTCATATTAGAGCCCTACTAAGATCAGGAGTGGCTTCCCTGGAAATTGTATGTATTTATTTGCGCAATCCGAGGCCCTTTTCTTTTGGTGAACCTCTTCTAGACTTTGATCCCGGCTCACGGGGCAGGTGGTCAGCATCAATCGGTAGTCCGCCAGTTCTGATAGCCCGTTTTACTACCTTCATGAATGTTTCCCCCCAACTTTTCTTTATCACCATACCATCGTTTGGATAAGGAAGACTTATCATCAGTTTTTATCCTCAACCATGACTTGAAGTTGACAATGATGAGATAGTTCGTGGCTAGAAACGTACGAAAAGCTCGCGGTTTTTCTAAATCAGTTTTACCATCCCAGAGTGGAGCTGGCGTACAATTTTAGTGATGATAGAAATGTGTTTGAAGGAGTACGAGGACCACTTATCAAGGATTACATAGGAAGTTCCGTTAGAGAATGGATTTTTTTTGTTATTTTACCTAAGTAGGAGTAGGAGTCTTCCTGCAGCTAAATGGTTCATACCCGTTTGGTGACTCAGGATGGCTATGGGCTAACTCGTGAACGGAGTCAGATTAATGACACATTCAAGAAATGAAATGCATAAATTTAGACCGTAGGGAAAATGCTCGTAATGAACGTTGCGTATTGCAGAGTCACCATTAATTTTTTTTGGAGATTCGTGGAAAACGGGTGTGTATTTTAGGTTACTAGTTCAAACAGTCCCAAGTACCCATCGCGGCAGTGCTCGCAAAGGCCAAGGGCAAGGACGAAGACAAACAGAAACGTATTTCGAATGAGAAATTTCTTGTACAAAAAGACTTTCTATCAGCGAAAACTTGGCCGGCTATTTCATTCAGTTTTCGTTCTGGAAGACAGAAAGACTTCAATAGATCTCACATCCATTTTCACTTCAGTCCGTTCTTCAGAAATGCTGAACCTTTCTTCATTATTAATACTGTTTGCGTCATATTGAGATGTATAGCCTATAGCCTGTACAGTATAGGATACGGCCCTGGGTTTGAGACGAGTCTACCTCCGCTCTACCACCTACCCACCTTTCGAAGGCGCTAGACTTAGTGAGGAAATCTCGTGACCTCTGAGTCTTCCATATATCGTCTTTATTGAAGGATTCTAAGATTCTGCTTTGGCGCTTGGAAAACCCATTTTGAGGCCGAAAACAGTTTGAAAACTGTTCCCCAGAACTGATTAAAAATGCACTTTTGATCGTCTTTCATTTGTTTGAAGGCCCAATGTTGTGAATGACGAGTGACCGTGTTCATAATCTCTATACGCAAATTCTAATTTAGTGTGCATGTTTAGAGCTTGTAGGGCTTCATTTAAGATTTTATTCATCCTTCTTTCATCATTTAAGATTTGATTCATTTTTTGCGAGTTTTTGTAAGACTGCATAAATTACAGCTTGATATGCACTTGGAGTTGTTTTTCAACTCTTGTTCTTAATATAATATTTGCCTATTAATTTGGCCACATTTCTCTGTTCTTGTAGTTGGTATTTGCTCAATTTTCTTAGTTAGTATTACCGTTATTCTATGTAGATTAATATTCTTCGTTCGATTATCATGTTTTGAATATGAGTCCGTTGGTGAAATATGTTTTCGAATTTGCTAAGAATTCCATTGTCAATTGGTTTTTCGACTTCACATGAATACAACCTTTTTCGTGTTCTTCTTCCGCGAAAATTCACCTGAAGGCTTAATGATTACTCATTGAGACCAGATGGCTTGCATGGTTATTAGGCCTCGGGTTATTGATCGCTTTCTAGCGCCAGTGCAGAAATGCATAGTAACGCTGTTCCATACCAATTTGAGTGAGACTTGAAACATGGGTCGTTATCTAAAAGTTGAAATATGTGTTCTAGCTTAAAACGTGACATTGTTAGCGGTTGTCTTATTTTCACAAAGCGCGCAATTCTTATCAGCAGCGCATCCTTTTTCTGCTTTTTCTTTGTTGCAGATGGCTGACTGCAACGGAACTGCACGCACTGAACGATTAGAAACCTTGAAGTGGAAGTGAGCGCTTAGAAGATTGTAAAAATAGCATACTTGACAGAGTCATCTGATTGCGACCCTTCGAGTACACACTTCTTTAGCCTCGTGGCCGTTTTCTTCTTGCTTTCTCTGATTACTTACACACGCATGTATGGTCGACGTGAAATGGTTCTTCGGATCTGTCAGTTTTTTTGACACAGACATAGGCGCGCCGCTTATGACAAAATCCACCTGCAGGTGGGAAACGAAAAAAAAAAACAGAAAAATGAAACTTTCGCGTTTCGTCACCTTCTCGTTCGTTTCCGATTTTTCTAGTATTTCTCACAAAATGCGGGAAACGACTATGGGAAAAGGTATATGCGAAAATGGCCGAGCGACAGGAAACGGATATTTCCGCTTAATTCTGGTCGACAGCCTCGATTTGGTTTGGATGGATACCTGTTGTCCTGCTCTGAGTGGATGGTACAGTCGGCATTGATCCTAGTGATACAATACCGCCACTATCCGAGGGTAAAAAATGGGCAAAGTGGGCAACTAAGGCGTCTTTTGATCACAACTCGCCTCAAAGTGCTCTGTTTTCATTTTTGAAAAGACCAAATGATCACCGTGCCACCATCTATCCAACTGTGTGATATGAGTAAGATATTTATTATTGTAACCGCTTTTTAAGGCGGAGTTGGTTATGAATATGATATTGATTTCACAAGATAATGAACAAGTTCGGCGAAAAACAACCGTACGCGATATCTAGCAGTGTCAAAATGAAAATGCATCGCACCTTGGAAAACAATGTCCCTCCCGAATTTCGCGGAATGTTTTCACATGATTGACTGGAGAACGACATGCTGTACATTTTGGCGTTTTCAAAATTCAAAGTGGAGCACTTTGAAGCGAGTTGCGGTTGAAAGACGCTTTAGTTGCCCACTTTGCCCACTTCGCCCTTTTTTACCCTTGGATATCAGCGGTATTGTACTTTGTATTCTCTTTTGAAGGTTGGCGGCAACTCGGTATCATATGCTATAACATAGGTGCATCGAGTTCGCGCAAGACTTCAATGGGGAACGCAAAATATCACTAGGATCCATGTCGACGTTATATGACTAGCTGCGGACCAGGGATGAGCGGAGTTCCGCGTTACGCTTTCCGAAACCCGCATCTCCCTCATTTTCAGGCGTTTCGCGCCTGATTTCTGAAAACCGAGAAAAAAATTCGTTCCGAAACCAGAAAACGTATTTCCGAATTTTCATATTTTTATTCTGCTCATCCCTGCTGCGGACTGGGGCCATGTCCGTACTCCTTAAAGGCATTGTCTACGATAAATCTCGTTCTCGAGGTTTCAGTGTGAAACGCTAAGTTGAAATATTTGGAGAGGATAGGGTCGAAGAAAGCAGCGAAAACGGGCCAGAAATCGATAAAAACTGAAAGTTATCCCAGTGCGCCTACCTATCCCGGTCCGCCCCCCATTCGGACGAGCTTTTTGCGTCCGAGCCATTCGGACGAGCTTTTTGCGTCCGAGCCATTCGGACGCACACGTTTCGATGCAAATTGTCAAGCAACTCTGCCGCGTCCAGCCTGATCGATTCGCGCACATTTTGCGTTTCGCGCGCGTTTGCGGAAATCAGCAGCGCTCATGAATCTCGTTCACGTCCTGAACGTTAGAAATCGTTATTTTAGCTTATTCTTAACGTTTTTCTTCGCTGTTTCTTTTTTATGAGTTACCTCACGACCGAGCAATCCTTTTTGGGTCGAACTCGAGTACGGTATTCATCGTGAACACTGCCTGTAAGGGGCCGGTTAGAGTTCACCGCTGAAAAGCGCGGCAGCATGCAGTGGAGGGGTATCGATCCTGCGGCGCCGCGATTCCCCTCCATAACATGCTGCCGCGCCTTTCAACGGGGAAACTCTAATCGGCCCCTAATGGCATCGTTCACGATGGATTTCGTTTTTGAGTTTTCCATATAAAATGAGAGCTCTAGTACCCCATAACAGCTATGTATGTTGAAAAAACCGCGAAAAAGTTTCTGAAAACTTTTTTTCACACCGAAGAAAAAACCAATCGACTTTTCAGAAACTCAGATAGAGACATCACACTTCCCGCGGTACCACTAACCGACGTCCCGTAACCCCTCCCGCGGAAGGCCAATAGATCGGTCGCGGGCAGTCGGCAGCGCTGTTTCGTTGACTGCACGTACACGGTGAACACGCACTCTGCGGCCCTTCTGCCACCGCCTTACGGCTAATCTGATGACTGACAGAAGACAATCCTAGAGCAGTTTGCGGCACATTTGCGAATCACTCTTCAAGTAAAGGTCTGTTAGAACAAAATTTGAAAAATCCGCTCCTGGGTATTTCATCTTGAACTGCTCTTGACAAGTAAGGAGTGCTCTTCTACGGGGAAGCTTCCTACACTCACTGCTTATTACAGCCTTTCCATTCGCAGGTGCCATTAACGGACAGTGGTTCACCTGCCCAAGACCAGCGTCGCACACAGCGCGGGTCTTGGAAAGAGTCTCAACACAGCTTTCTCTGCTCAGCGATTGTTCATTGGCTCCACTCTAGTGGGTGGTGCAATGATGATTTCAGAGTGGGAATCGATGAGTGAGTGTTCGATGACCCCCAGGAATAGCCGACTGCCCGCCGACACTCCGCGGGAAGACGAGAAAGCCTCTCTTCGCGGGAAGTGGGGCGCTGTGCTACGCCCACGAAATTGGGGCCGCGCGAAGTCGACTAGCCCGACTTGGCCGGCGGGAAGTGGGCTGTTTTTATCTGAGAAGGAAGAGTCGATTGTTAGAGATCGCTGTTTTGACCAACGATCTCACCATCAAAGAAGTTCATCTTTCTTTCAAGTGTTGTGAATAAGGAAAGGTTAACCGACGTGTGTAGAAAAGTCATCCTCAAGTAATTATATAGTATATTCCATAAACTTCGCCATCAGTTGTACTGTATGAATTGACAAGTTCTAACATCACAACATGTGCATTGGACCATATTATTTTTGAAATTCTAGGTATGATAAACAGAAAACAAAGTTGCTTACCTAAGACTACTTGAGAATTTTGAAGCGGGAAACAATTTAGACGTCAGGTCTGATTCTTTGTCTGCAGTATCCCGAAACACACCAATAAGCTTGATCCAACTTTTCAGAGATTTCTTCAAGCAGTTTTTCTGCGGTATTGGAGTGCTCTGTGGTGACATTCTCCTGTTAACCTCTCCCTTGTATTCAGAAACATCGAAAACTAGAATGCGATTTTTTATCATGAACACTGCTTTTAACAGTGGAAAGATTTTTCCGAAATACTCAGTTTGGAAAAGCTGCAATTATTTCGCTCAAAAGTGACTTTATTCCCCTATCTGAGCTGATTTTTTTCGTTACGTACAGGTAAGGATGAATCGAGCATAGTCACTCACAACTTTTTTGATAGATTTCTCCCAAAAGCTGGATTGCTGTGCAGGGAGAACTCCATCTTGTATTTCACAAAGGATTAGCCCGTTAGATTTGAAATGACCATTTAGTATAAATAAGGCTCCAAGATTACCTTCATGAACTCCCCAGAAAAGTACATACCTAATCATTCGTCATCCATTGGAATAATTTGCTCATCGGCTTAGGTCTTTAGCTCTAGTTCCATCACTGCATTTAAAGGCAGTGTTCACGATAAGAATCGTTCTTCTGCTTGTTCGCCTATCTTAGAGACGGTCCCATGCTGATTCCAATGATGTTTTCGGAATCGCACAAGACCTTCTAGGAACGGAGTTATGGCCTCTCAAAATTGAGCTAAGGAAGCATGGTGGACGAGTTGTCCAAGGCTTGTAACTTCCGTCTTTTGCAGCCGATGTATGCGAGCTGACCTGAGTAAAGAGAGAAGTTGGGAATGAAGGGAATAACGGGGCTATTGATCGGAAACCATTGCTCATCTCACAATCTTGAGCATTCATTTGTTCACGTCGGTGGGCGTGGAAGGTGCATCTGGGGTGTGACGAGCTGACGGGTGTCCAACTTTGGGGCCGTAAGGGACCGTTCCGAGCTCATTTTCCTTAGTTTTTTCAACGTTAGGGTGTCCCTAGGCCCCGCAGCTGCCGATCTCCACCAAAAAAATCAGACATGGTTTTTATCGTGGACACTGCTTTTAAAAAGCTGAAAGAAGGCGCCAAAGAGGCCATTGTAAATCTTCGACCGTGCTACGTATTGTCATAGAACTTCCGGAATTTTGATAACACATTCACATTTCGGATGCTTATCCTGTGATGAGCACTGAATCGTAAAGTCGCTTGGTCTTTCAAGAGAAACGATTCCTGAGATTGACGTCGAGGGCGGCGGTGTTGTCACACGAACACCGCGCGATGTGAAAAAACGATAAAAATGACTACACAGAGTCGGCACGGATCGCATGGACCGTTTTGGCTCCCTTGCCTACTTCGCCATGGCAGAAAGCTGGGAGGTAGATTGTGTACTATCCTTCAAGTACGTAGGTCAAGCAATTACGTGGTAAACTACGGCCGTAGCTATGATGTGGTTGTTATCGAAACCGAGCGATTTTTTTGTGGAATTCAGAATATTTGTATTAGAGCAACAAGGGCCATGTCGTAGCTGTTTTGCGGTTTCCTAAAAAGTGTCACGGACAACATGTCAATTGGGATGCCCGAATCATTGAATTCCCTATCCGAAAAGCAGCTGTATATACAAATGAAGATTCTTGCAGATTCATTGATTCGTGGTTGGGGTTTCATTTGTGTTAGGAGGGCGCTTCAAAATTACACTAGAATTTGGCATTGCCTTCTATGAGATAAATCTCCACTTTTCACACTACGAAAAGCAACTAAGGATTGCATCAATGTAGGCTTGCTGGATTTGTACAGGGTGGCTGGTAAGTATGTTGCTCTGAAGTACTGAAAGCCCAGAAAAGGACTGAGCAACCTCCTACAAAACATGAAGTTTCCACCAAAGTCGTGTGCAAATAAGATCACACTGGTGAGGGACCGCTCGCGGTAGCCTCTATTCGATCAATTAAGGGCCTTAATTGCTTGGGATAATTTTTGATGAAGCCCGCAATCTGTTATTGTCGTTTTTCTGTCACGACTTCCGAACTGCAATCCTCAAACCTGCTTATTTTTAAATAGTTAGCGAGCTTCCGATTCCGATTATCTCCGGCAGCGGAGCGGTGGGCGTGAAATATAACCGTTGATTAGGATTTTCCGACGAAAAGTCGATTGCTCAATGCTGTCATAATCGAAATCAATAGCTTACTAAAAGTGCTCCAAAGCTTACTTATTAGCCACCTTGGGCGTATTCTGTTTCGAGAAAAGTTCAGTCAGCGTCCACCTTATGTTTCGGTGATTCCTCCTTAGTGCTTCTGTTAAACCTTGTTTTGCGCTCGTCCTAACTAAACTTGCACCAATTTAGATTCCACTCCCTTCGATTTTTCGATCTCTTGTAAACAGAAGCTGTTGGTTTTGTCCTTATATGACTTGTCGACATTCATTAGTGACAGGCAGATAAGTAGATAATAAGGTGTAAATTATGGTGGGATGGTGCAAGAACAATTTGCTAGTGAGAACAAATACTTTTTGCAAACTCTTTGCCAACGATCACAAATTACATATTCACCCGTAGAGCATGTGGTGGCGATTTTTATTCAGTTTTCGTTTTTGTGTGACTTTGAAGAATGCTCCGTCTTAGTTTTTTGTTGTGGGAAAAATTCTTCAAAAATTTTAGATGCAGCTGTTTGAAAGCGGTCCAGTTTTTTTTGCAAACATTCTTAACACCATTTATTTCTGCTGAAACTGCACTGACAAAGAATTGTGGTTTTTGAGTAATGAATCTCTGCTGTATATTTATTTATTTATTTATTATCTACGCCCATAGGACGCGCCGAAACATATTACATTAATGAAGCAAACAGTAGTGAATACTCAAACGAGAAAATCAAAACAAAAAAAGGGAAACATCCAAAAGGAAAGGAAAGAGGAGAAAAACAAAGGTCAAGGATTGGCGCAAAGTCGGTATACAGTCCCAGCCACTAGCAGTAATTTTCAGTAATACTTTTTTCTATTGTGTGGACATTGCAGAATAATCGCGATACAAAGTCGATGAGGCTGGCTTAGGCAGTGTATATGCATTCCTTCTGATACTGCCAGTATCTCAGTAACCGTTTTTCTCAATTACTTGTCATAATTCACTCCAGAAAGCTATTTCTTCATTCATTTTCCCTGTCCTTCTCATTTTGATCTCTATCTACCAATGGGCTTTGGGCTGTCAATGTTCTTCTTTGTTCATTTAGAACATTTCAGCAAGTATGCCGAACTCGAGCCTCAAAACGAGTGCATCACATTGCAAATCTGACAACCGCGTTGACAGTATTGCGGCGGAGAGGTAAGTTTTCCTGATTTTACCCAAGAGTGTTGAATTTCCTTCACTCTCCAGCTGATTAACTTTTTAGGTCTCGAGTTAGTGAATAATAACGCCAGCGACTTAGCAGATGGGAATCCCCGTATTGTTTTGGGCCTTATTTGGCAGATTATCCTTCATTTCCAGGTTCGTCTATTGCGGCATTGAAAATTTCTTTTCAAATTTACGCATCATGAGAGGGGTAAAAAAATCGCACTTACATCAGTGCTCTTCATTGTACATGTTCACCAATTTTCCAAAAATACTGGTTTTAGACGTATCTGGGCCAGGCATAGCGAAAGTTGATGAAACTTTCACATGCTATAGGACAGCGCAAACCTTGCCTTATCTACGCTCAAGCTTAAGTTTTGAATGCACAGTATCTTGAATAGGGACTTCATTTCCATTAGGCTGGTAAAGGCAGTGTTCACCACGAAAATTTTGACCGTTTTTTTTTTGGCAAAAACGCAGGTTTTGGTTCCCTCCAACAATAAGAAGAGTAAGAACGGAAGTGTGACGAAGAACGGCGAGGAAGCAGGTGAAAATATTTCTGAGGCCAAAATCGTTGTCAACATTTTAATGTAAAATTCGAAGCAGGTCGAGTTTTTCAAGCAGCGGTGAACGCCATTAAATAGTTCAGTTGAGCATTCGAGTGGTACACCACACTCGATCGAAACATATAAGATGGACAGGGAAAAGTTTTGTGACCAATACTTGGTGTAGGACTTTCTTATTAGCCTGCTAATTCTGCAGTTTTGATTTAAATGAAGGCTATTTCTTCAGAACACGAACATAAATTTCTCGAGAGACGTACCATTTGTTTCCACCAGGAGGGTCTTCAAAACCGTTGTATATACTCATGCGAAGATAATTTTTTGTTGCATATTTCTGGAAGCCAAAGATTAAGCAGAATGGAACCTTTTTTGGAACTCCTTAGGTAATCCATATCCATGAAGTTATCCTCCGCAGGACCATTTTTGGCGAGTTTCAGTATGAGTGAGCATTGTCTATGATTAGAAATTCGAATTTCGCTCCTCACCTCACATTGCAGCAAGACTTGCCATGGGCGGGAACTCGTGAATCCATTTTGTTACATTTCAAAAAAGAGGTGATATCGGGAGTTTTCTGAGTACAAACAAGTGTTTTGAGTTTGGAAATTTTATGACCATGTTTTGCAGACGTTACACCATTTTATTTAATTTGAGACTGCGTAATCGTGTGATCGTTGTTATTCTTTATATCTTGGAAACTTTGTATTTAACATCAAAGTGCAATCATGTGTTGGGTATGTATCAAAATATCTCAAAGTTCAACTTACAATTAGCGGAGATCAGGGGACGCATAAAAACAGTAAGCCTTGAAATTTCTATGGATAATCCTTTTGTCCGTAATTGTATGACATAGGATGGGATCCTTACATGATTCTATACGGCGTCGTTGGTATACAATGAGAAGGCTAACCTAAAGTTGTAGTTTTTAGAGGTGCAGAAGCTTGATCTTGAAGGTTTTGAAAGTTTCAGGATGTGCTATTCATGTAGATTCGATGTTCGAGTTTCATTGTTCGAATTGCTTACGTGCATGCATGATATTCTGTGCAACGTTTTGGGGTGTCTCCACGGAGCTTTTGGAGATGGATAATTGTGAAGGAACTGTGCGCTCAAAGACGGTTGGAACGAAAGAATTCCAATTTTTTCGATGTCCTCAGCTCGGGGCGCTTCTTGTAAAAGTTTTAGAAAAGTAAGGTTGAAAAACAATTAGAAGGTGGATAAAAATCGTCCAATTTGCAAAAGATTGCTGCATAGTCTTCGCAGTTTTTTTCTGCACCTTTCATCTGACGCCGGCGAAATTGCGATTGTTGCGCGAATCATCCTTTCGCTGGCATGCGGATTCTCCTTTGTCATGAAGGACTTGCACGGCAGCTTGCTAGTTTTGAACATTCTGTCTCTTCATGTTCTCCTTTTCAGATTGAAAGCAACATGGCCCTACTTCGTGAATGGGGCTGGGGCTCGACGACTGCACAACAATATTCGCGAGAATCTACACCCGTGCGATCCTCATCACCCATCAAGAGTCGTCTAGCCTCGCTTCTTTCCCCTGGTCCTTCAACGTCATCGGAAAGTCCAAAAATCTCTGTGAAACAGATGAAGAGTTCAGTTGAGCAGGTCATGCTCAGATGGATCAATTCTGAAGTCGCACAGTAAGTGTCTACTATATTTGTACTAATTTTTCGGGGAAAGCCTTCCTGAAAATGAGACGAAAAGGTAGGAATTAATTTGAAATGATTTATTGGGGCATTGTGAAGGTGTCCTTTGATTGAATGGCATTTTTTCGCAATTGACTCGGGCGTGCTGGAGCGTATTGGTGACTGAAGAAGAA
Organism: Aplectana chamaeleonis; assembly: GCA_029168955.1. Classification (NCBI taxonomy): domain Eukaryota; kingdom Metazoa; phylum Nematoda; class Chromadorea; order Rhabditida; family Cosmocercidae; genus Aplectana; species Aplectana chamaeleonis. The sequence goes on from JAPDOI010000238.1 coordinate 551,527, forward strand.
TGCGGTTAGTGGTTGATCATCAATGGCGAATCGGGTTGTTACTTTGTACATAGCCTAAAATGAGTTTCGATGAATCCAGCTCGGGGCTATAGATAAAATAACAGCCGGATTCGCAGCAGATGAAGGATCCCTAGCCGCAATCTATGTTAGTCGCCAGACCTGGCATCAGGCTCTGAACGTTTAAAATAATGTATCCATGATAAGTTAATTGAGAAGCCGAAGCTCGAAAGACGGCCTTGGGAGCACATCTTATGCTTTAGAGTAATACAACACCTACATGCGCAGCTTCGAACATTTCAAAGTCATGAAGCTCCATCGAGGTTAAACTAATGTTTGTGAGTGGAAAAGGTGCGCTAAGTTATGTGAGACCTACGTATATGGGGCGATTTCCGTCATTATCTGTCATGATTTGAGAGGATTTGAATAAGGATGAAAAAAACTGCGCTCGAACAGTATCCCCAAGATTCGTTGGTTTACCATTTACTCGGGGGATTCGATCTGCGCTCTGTAGAATCACATCATTACGTTGATTCATGGTTAGTCATCTTTCATAGTCCTCACCGCAAGCGCGACACGCACTTGGTGCGCGGGACGAGCGGCGAACTATTTTTTCCATTACGCGGTAGGCGTGTGTCGCCAATCCAGCACCGCCGAAACCGCCTCGAAGGTTTTAACATTTGTATCATTACTCAATCATCAGTTTGAATCCACTCTATCTCAATTAATTTTAGGGTTATCATACACTACCATGTGTGTAAATGTAAGCATAGAATGTTTGGCCCGATTGAGGCTCATCTTTACCACTCACCGCCATTGCGGTGCCACCAGAATTCATAGTTGCTTCCAGCGCGGCGAAAAGTTCATTTATTTAATCAGTGTACTACATAAGGTAGACATGGAAAGCAGGAACCGAATATCATATAATACATATGTAGCAGAAAAACAAAGTGGTACCTTATCACGCAGGAGGAGTTCTCGAAGCTTTGCGTTTGAAAAACGGAAAAGAACGGGGCACATTTAGAAAGTCTAATTGCACGGAGACGAATGAAGAGTCAGCCGTACAGGTGAAACTGTTCAATTATTGGGTTGTTTTAGGGATACCACACGAGATCTCTCTTGAGTTCCCACTTGTTTTAAAGGCGATGAACGCATAGAATTTTGATCTGTCGATTTTCATCATTCCATTCAGAATTTTAAAAATCACGTATGCATCATTCCGTTTACGGCGGGACTCGAGGGGTGAGACAGTGTGGAAGTGTTGAAGTATTAGGTGTAGAAGTTTCATAGACCACCGCTCATCCCGCGCGCGACGCGCGTTTGCGGTTAGAACTATGAAAGATACCTTATGCTCATGTCACACCCCGAGCTTCTGCGTTGGGTCTGCTATTGGTTAGAATTGAATGGAAAAACTACCGTATTTGCTGTATATAGAGGGCTGTATGAGGTCTCTCACCCGAGTATAGTCATAGATACAGTCCACGAAAAGAGAGGTCCGCAATTAATACTTTTTTCCAGAATATTTAAGCAGTAAATGCAGGACTGTGATTTTTTTTCTGAACGCTTGCGGCTGATTTTCCGGAGGAACGTCTCTCACGGAATGGAATGAAATTTCAAAGTATTCGGAAAACTTGTTTTCCTTCAAAATGGCATTTTCGAAATTCTATAGTGCGCTTTACAAGCGTAGCACATATTGAAATTCTGCTTCTGTGGCCACTGTCTTTGTTAGTGTTCCCAAAGTGTGACTTAGGGTTTCGTTTCGGCCTTGAAGAGTATAGCGAGAGCAGTATGTGCTCCTTTCTTCCCTTTACCCTCACCCCACCTGCAGCTTCACCAAAAATCAGTAGTCCTGCCACACTTTTAGACACTCAGGGTGAACTACACTCAGCACGGATGACACTGAAACTTTGCGTTCCCTATTGGAAGTTGGCGCAAACTTGGTGCACGCATATTGTAGCAGATGACGTCGAATTTATGCCAACTTTCAATAGGGAACGCAAAGTATCAGTGCGATCCGTGCCGGCTTCAAGCAGTGGAATAGTAGCTTTTAATCAAACGAGAATCACAGAAACAGCGCCTAAGAACGACGTGCTTCTCGAGGAGCCTTAGAACTTGTATTTTTGTTAGAGTAACTAGGAAAAGACTACCATAGTAGCGACTAGACTTCTTCTAATAGAATTCTTTCGAATTTCCGGCTTTTTGAGTAATTCCATGATATTCATACATTTTGAATGTTCGAAACCCCAGACGAATGTCGAAATAATTCGAGCAAGCCAGGTCATTTTTCTGGCGATTTCTCTGTTTGCAAGGTGAAAATCCCTATTGATAGGAAGCTGAATCTACGTGTGGAGAACATGGATCGCGACTGGAAGGACGGTGTCATGTTCAATGCTCTGGTTCACAGATGGAAGCCAGATGTGGTTGATATGGAGTCGGTGCGAGCGGCTGAACCACGGCAGAATCTTGAAAATGCCTTCGAACTGGCTCAAAAGTATCTGGGCATCAACAAGTTGTTAGAGGTGAGCTCACCAGACTTTTTTCTGTAAGAATACTGTTGTGATGAAGATGTGAGTGAGAACGTCCAACTCTGGGAAAAGATAACGGGAAAAGATAGCACACGTTCCGTTTACCTTTTTCTTTGCCGTGGCGAACACGGATGACTGGCCGAAGAGCTTGTTCACTCTGTATCAAAGGGCTTAGCATCATTTTGATTCCTTGTTTCCCGGTCGAAATGGATTGGCATAACAAGCGTTAAACCAACCGGCGAGTGTGGTCGTATAAACTTATTTTGCTAACCTGGTTTTTTTACGTTCCATACCTCTGCCCTAGCTCCCTCATTCTGATCCGGTCGAAGTAAGGCTTATCGGGCTTATCATGTCAAAATCCCCTTATCACTGTTATAATTTGTCATGGCCGACCGCTCCGCAGCTTGCTCCGCCCGGGCTCATCCGAGCAAGCTAGGATTTGTTGGATCTGATAGTATGCTTATTTCGCAACTGTACTTGGAAATCGGCAAATCAAAAGTTTCGTTTATTTTCTGTATTTTTATAAACAAAAGGACGTTCGAGTACAGTGTCGACCTGAATGTGTTACGATCTTGCAAGAGGTACGCATACGGATCGCACTCATACTTTGTGTTCCTTGTTGCTCATTGGCGCAAGCTCGGTGTGCACATGTTTCAAACACGTGCACCGGGTTTGCGCCAAAAGAGTAAGGAACGCATGCCCATGTAAATATTTGCAGTGAAAATCGTTTCAGTGTTCTAAGTTGGAAGCTTAGGTTTAAGTGATTACCATAAGAGTCCAAAAAACTTGCGAGACATGGTGCCGAAGCCGAAAAACCGGTGGTGGGGCATACCCAAAAACAAAATCACAAATGCGTACATAGTACTGACGTGTTCAAGGTAACTGGTGTAATGGCTTTTCTCCTAGAAACTCACAATAGAAACCAATCGAGGCCATGTCCTGCGCCTTGCACAATGTATGAGATTCTGAGCGATAGCACATATAGTTGACATGGATAGCAGTGTCAGTTGTAGTTCTCTATTGGCGGTACGGTGGCGCGAACTCACTGCTTGCCGGATAAATTTTGTGCACCGAGTTCGCGCCAACGTATTGTGCACCGACAAGGATGAACCACAACCGGCACTGCGATCCATGTCGACTGCCCTGGTTCAGATAAAATTTAGCGGATATTTTGTTATCGTTAGGGAGCACAGTCGAACGTCAGAAATCATTTTTGTTTATTTCTGCATATCCTGGAGAGAATTTCGCTTAGATCACGAACGACCCTGTAGAGTCTACCAAAACCTTCGAATTGAATTAATCCATCCAGAGATCGTGACCTTGAACGGTGAAGATATCCTAGGTGAGTCGTTCCTGGACTGTCTCGTCCTTCATTTGCAGACGTTGCAGAGAAGCGACTCACAAGGGAGGGTTGCACACATAAGATAGAGTTTCGAGATGCAACTTTTATATGTTCTAGGGGGAGGACAGTGCTCCAATATTTTCCATACTCAGAATCGGCTAAATGCCTCAGAGATTCACAGGAGATTTCCAAAAGTGGGCATTTCCATAGCTTTGCCATTAGAAAAGGGGTACACGAATGATAATTTTTAGGGCGTTCAAAAAATTGTCTCGGATCGAGCTTAAAACTTGTTTCTGGGGGTTGTTTTGGGAGCTGATCACGAATCTGAGGCCCATTTGTCAATTTTTGAAAAATTCCATCTGATTTGGTTCGAAGCTTCGAAATGGATGAAAATTTGCTGCCAAACACGACTTGTGACGATTTCGAGAATGCTACGATGAAATCGCCTCGAAACTTCTTCGTGGGGGGTTATTTGGACTGCGTAACATAAATCTGTGGTTGGTTTATCGATTTCCGTTGGAGTACGGTACTTAACGGTGGGTATGCTGTAGCTCGGGCTAAGTCTCAAGTCTGAGTCAAATTTCTCTGTGCGCGTTAATTGGGACGCTGAACACGAATTTGAGGTCCATTTTCCGATTTTCGACGTTTCAAGGTAAGTAACGCGAGTTGAAAGGCATTATGACGACCATAATCTGCAGTAACTCTAAGTCTGGCGAGGAATAGACCCCAGATTCGAGTTCAGCGCCCTAAATAACCCCCAGTCGAAAGTTTTTAGCCGAATCCGAAATTTTTTCTGAACGCCCCAAAAATTCCCTTACCATTTGTTGAAGCTATAAAAATGCCGTTTCTGGAATTCCCGCAGCCATTCAGCCACTTTCAAGCACGGATCCTTCATATACTCTCACAGACCTACAGCAACGACTACATGATTTTCCAAATCGCCACCGAAAGGTAACAAGCCTCCCCCGTCAGTGTCAAACGAGGTTGCGTCGCAACTCAACGGGTGGTGAGGGGGTTCAAAAAATTTTGCCCTAAATAGACACTATGTTGTGGGGTCCGTACGAATTTGGGACTGGACTGGATTGGAATGTGACTTGAATGCAAGTGGTTTTCTACTCGCTGGAATATGCTCGAAGAATAGTGCTCAAGTCCTAGAATTTACTTTTTTTGCCGGGTGAAGATGGGGAGATGGAGAGCCTTTCTCGCTTAATTGGATTCGGAAGGAGTAAGGAGCGAGGCGGTCGGGCATATAGAAACATAATAGTGATAAGGAGATTGAGACATGATCGGCCGCTTTGGTCCTTACCCCACATGCCTCAAACTGAAACAGAAAGCTGTACATGGTTAAGAGAAGGAGCAATCATGCATAGTGGCTTTTGTGCACTACGTAACTGTCCTGCGTCATAAGGAAGCTAGGAGTTTCTGAAAGGGTAAGACATGGATGGCGCTGTGATCGGTTCATGAGAGGTGCTCCCCCTCCCCTTTAGCTAAGAATTTTGTGAGCTTCCCCTCCCCTTCCAGCTTGGAAATTAGTGCTGCCCCTAGATCCAGCTTGAGAATTTGCGCCACCCCCTAGGTGGGTCGTGAGTGTGACATTCAAATCAACAGAAAGTTCGATGGAAGTTTATGATTTTACGAATAAATTATTGATACAATTTTTTGAATGCAAACTTTTTTTGGAGGGAGGCCGGCCTGCGGATCGTTCGATACTGAGGTTCAAACGGACAGAATTTCTTTACCACACATCAGTGGTGCCGAAACTATTGTTTGACAAGAAGAGCCTGATTACGAATTAGGTCGTCTGAATCCCTTTCAAATAGCACCAGTGGTAACTATCCATTTAGCTACGTACAAAAGAGTTTTCAAGCTGATGTCCAGGCGTATAATAGTCGGAATTGTAGAGTGAGTGTTTCAGATTGATGATGTGTTGTGTGCGAAACCGGACAAGCGCTCCATCATTACCTACGTGTCGCAGTTTGTCCGCTCCTACGGCAGACCAGCCCCAGTGGAAGAGAACAAGGCACACAGCGAGTTTCTTGAGTGGCTCGCTTTCACTTACAAATTGGATCTCAAAAACAATGAGCAAGGGGTACTTTACAAGATTTTTTTGGAGTTGAATTCGGTTTCATTTATTTGGATGTTTCAGATGTATTTCCGAGTACGTCGCGAGTTCATTGAATATCGTAGTCTCTATAACACTATTATCGCCACAAAGCTGAATTACACGATTGAGGAACTGGCCGAAATCCAGGATAGGTATGCAATTGTCTGTTGTGATTAGCGTTGCAATGTAGTGGTTTTTATTATGTTTCACGAAAGGCCGTGTGACGTATGCCCAGTGGGTCCAGCGGCTCGTTGGCCATGGTCTCGGAAGAGGTGTGACCCCCCTTCGAAAGTCAGCGATTCCCTGATAATGTGTAAACAATTTCGTAATATGATTTCATCAGCGAATATTTGTTTCATTTTTTATTTTTCTTTCATTTTAGAGAGCAATTCACTACTCTCATGTTCTTTGATATTTTCAGCATGTTTCACCCCTCCTCCATATTTTTTTACAAGAAAAAAACTAAATCTATTAAAAACTTCTCGCCGGTACATAGAAGAGTCATTGAATCGTGGCAGCGATTTTCGATGCCATAGCAGCTCTCTTTTGGGATTCGAAGCTTCATCCGACACTCCTCATCGTGATCGATGACTCAACGCTCTGCGTGCCGATGGAGTCCCGGAAAAGTATGCTAGGCTAATCGAGGACATGAACAAAGGAACAACAGCAGCAGTTCGTACACTTGTCGGATATACGTCAGCTTTCGGGGTGAAAGCAGGAGTAAGGCAAGGAGCCGTAGCAGGACCTTCTCTTTTCAATTTCGCCGTTGATGTCATCTTGCGTAGAGTTGCAGAACAGTTTCCTGCGGACGTAATCCTTACACCATCAGGACGCTCCCTTTTCGACCTGGAGTACGCCGACGACATTGTGTTATTCGCTGAAAACAGCGCAAAACTGCTAAGGATTGTAAACTTCGTTTCGAAGTATGCCGCAGCCTTTGGACTTCGTCTTTGTCCCTACAAATGCAAGCAGACGTGGTTCTCTCAAAGGCCTTCAACGGGAGTTTGTGTGGACGGGCAACGTATCGATCTTATGAATGATTTCTGTTATTTGGGCTGTTTTCGGAGAGGAAGCTTTTAAGGCGTTTGCTTGGATATTTCTGGCCGCGTGTATGCCATAACGGAGATCTTTACTGTGAAATCGATTTAGTACATCGCTTGTTACGAGGGAGGCGCCATCATCTCCCATTGCCTTCTCAGACAGTAATGGAAAGTCGACTTCGGCTGTTCGGGCATATACTAAGAAGAACGCCGGATCGTCTCGTACAACACGCTCTAAGAATGCCAGATTTTGTCTGGAAACACCACTTGGACGTAGGCGAATGTCCTGGACGGATGTGGTAAAGAGGATTTGAGGTCACTTGGCATCGACAGACAGTTCAGGCGCGATGTTTTACTTGGCAGGATTTAAAGTAGTGACAGATGTAAGGATTATGTTCAAATTGTGGCTGAATACCGTGACAATTGGACACGGCATGTTTATCGAATCCACACCGCGGATGTGGCTGAGGAGCAGTTCGGCTGGCACATGGGCCGCGCGCGACGGAAAGACGGTGCGCGCGTCGTTGTCTTTGGGGCGCGTTGACCGGGGCTCTGGAAAAAAAAAACTATTAGGCGCTCGATCAACGCTCCCCAAGGACGACGACGCGCGCAGCGTTCTTCCGTCGCGCGCGGCGCGTGTGACAGCCGAACTGCTCCATAGCTACACCCGCGGTGTGGATTCCATCAACATGCCTGTGGACACAGCTGACAATGAGTATGTGGACGACACACTTCGGCGAAGTTGCGAACTAACCGCGTCAGGCGGGAGCCAGCCGATCAAAAACATTATTCACGGTGGTTTTTGTTTTTGGGGTTTCAATACATGAAGGAAGCTATGTTTAACAGCTACTTGAAAAAAACGTCGAAAAAGATTACTGAGAACTGCTTTTCGTACTGAAATTTCCTCATTCGACGTTTAAAGGCAGCAGACACGCTCGAAAAAGTTGTTGAGATAACTACGCTACTTGGGTCGTATGGCCCCTAGTAGAACGCTCACGCCGATGAAAGCGTCAAAAACGAGTGAAAACTACCCAATTTGAGTCGAAAGTTTTCGTCAGCCACGCCCATGAGCTTTCAACCCCGCCCCCTAAATATACGAATACGGTCACTTCGGCTGGTTTTAGAAGCTTCCAACGAGGTGAGCGTTCGATTACAGGCTGTAAGAGTCTATCGGCTTCTCTATTTCAACCGTTTTGTCGTTAATATTAGCTATTTGAACCGCTCGGGGATAACTCGTCCAATTTCACCCCATAACAAAAACAAGCCGTTATTCCTGTAATTGCATGCATGGTTCGTCGGTTTTTTCGTTAGTTTTCCATACTACTAGCTTCAAACCTTCGATTTCTGGCATAAAATGGGTACAATTTTAGAGCTTGTCTGCTGCCTTTAAAGGCATCGTACGCTTTGAAAACCATATTTTAGTTATTCAGGTTTTTGTATGGCTTCGCCTCTCTAGTGAACGGAAATGCCGGAAGGGGCCTCGAAAAACCTTCATTTGTGAAGGAAAACCGGTTTGAATACTTTGTAAAAGGGTATTCGAATTTCGCTCCAAAACTATTTTTGAAGTTTTTTTTCTGAATTTAGAGACCTGGTCGACGTCATTTTTGAAGTTTTCTGCATGTGGAGGTCTTGCCATAATTGTTCTCCATGTTGTTTTGCAGTTGCATCAACATTCTGTGAAAAAGTGACGGATTATCGACCCAGAAGTGCTAGATGATCGACCCCACCACCGTTCTCAGGTGGCCATAAGTTCTACCGGAGCATTTTCAGAGCCTGTGGTTTCGTAGGTGATGCCAACTAGTTCTAATTGTTTGATTGCACCCAAAAAAAATGAAGTGATTTTCAGTTCGCACGATGCCTTTAAGTTGAGCTTTCTTTCGAAAACGTACTGGAGACCCATAAATTTTCACCACTAAGTTTTTTCTGCGATTCTGCGTTGGCCGACTATCCAGTCCTGCTCAAGCCTGATGCCCTTTAATAGCTCCTGAAATTAATTAATAGTATCACTTATCTCCACTCATTGTCTGCTGGATTTGATTGATGGCGACTAGCGGTCAATTGATCTTCTCAAGGTTGTCTCGTACTCAGCATGAGAGGTGAAAAAGCTTTCGTTAAGCTGCTTTGGAAGGGCAGCCTTCGAGACGACCTCAGCTACACTTTAAAAAGATCTTCAGATTTTAAATGGCGGCTAACAAATAACTGAGGACAGTTCATGGTTTGGAAAAACGTAATGAAAATCTGGGGCGGCGAGACTTCTGCGTCATTTAATTATACCTTTTTATGGGGATCCTCAAGCAAGAGAAACTTGGGGAGGCTGCGAAGATTCTTGGGAAATATTTGTATTAATCTCGACACCTAGGCTGAAACTACTTATGTTGAAAAATAAGGCAGAACATCATTACGGCTCAGACAATTTTTTCCACTTACTCTGCCGAGTATTTGTTGGCAGAATAGATTCATCGGTTCTGTTCATCTAATATTTCCCTCTAATCCGTGTAAAAGGGTTCCCGAGAGCCCTGTTGCCAGTTCGTCAATCCACTGGTGTTATCGTCATCTCGAGGACAAGGGCACGGTTTACACTCTGCAATGTCGTTGTGTGTTTTTTTGTTTGCGCGCAGCAAAGTGGAGCGTATCGTGGTCAGGTACTTCGCGTGTAAAGTGCAAGTGCTAGGAACTGAATAATGGCATGGCAATCAGTTTCGCCCTGAAAATCCAATGTTTTACTGATATTTCAGATGGGAAACTATACGAAGCAACCTCGAGGCAACTGCAATAAGTGCCGAAAAGCGACTGCCAAAACCGTACTCCTCACTTTCCGCATGGACAGCTACTGGACAATCACTCATCAACACTCCATTGAATCTGCCAGCTGAAAATCCGCAAAAATGCCTAGCTTTACTGCAAAAAATGATCTCAGAGCACAATGTGAGACCATTATCATCTACGAAATCCGCATTTTCTCCCAATTTTCTGATGTTTTCAGCGTCATTTTATTGATATGGCAGCTAAGATGGAGGAACTGAATATGGCAGTGGAGGTGATCAAGTCTTTTCCAAACTTTCTATTAGAATATTCCGACTCATTTTCATTTTTTCCAGTCCGGTGGATTGGGTGGTCGTCCGGTGGCCGCAGAATATGTGGAACCGTTGCGAGTTCGAATGACTACGTTGGCAGCTGAAGCTCCGTTGAAACTGGCGACTTTGAAAATCCTCCATGCCCATTATACAATATTTGCATTCCTCTATCAAATCGAGACGAAAATGAGGCTGTGGAGGTGAGGGAGTGTAGGGGTTTAGTTTTTTCTGTCAATGCAGTAATTCGAACTACAAAATATTATTTAGCTCAGCGGAAAGCCTTCAAATTCTGAATCGATGGATATCGGAATATATTCAAGTGGAAAACGAAAATCCCCGATCGAAATGTAATCATTACATCGACGATCTCAGGAGGGAATTAGCGAATGGACAAGGTATGGGCAGAAAAACGGTTTTGTCCGAGAACGAAAAACCCAAAAAGGGCCGGAGGATAGAATATGAGTAGCAAGAAAAGGGATGAAAAACTTTGTCTGGAAAATCACCTCAATCGCTTAAAGTTCAACATATGAGTTTTTAGTGAGTCCTTTTTGATTATAATGACAAAACGTTCCAAATATGCGCGTTCCTGAACATCTTGTATGGTCCTTTCCTTTCATGGAAGCTCTTTTTCAGAACTTGCCAATTTTTGAAGCTTAAAATCTTTCTTTAAAAAGTGGTGAATCGAGGAATAGTACTCTGCGAAATACGGTAATCGTGCGTAGTCGGCTTTGAGGATAGTTCCTCCTTCTCGCATGTAAACGAGGAGATCTGTTCCTATAGGGTCATCTCGGGGCAAAAGTTATCCTCTTGAAAATGCTTTATCGCAGAAATGCTCGGACCCTCTACAGTTGGCATTGATTCTAGTGATACTTTGCACTAACCGTCAATAGGGAACGCAAGGTATCATTAGGATCCATGCCGACTGTACATATTAGACGAATGCGAGAGTAAAATGCCATATACCAAAAATAGCCGCAGTCGATGTTTTCAATAGCTGCTTTAGGGCTTCGTCATAGTTGGGCGATAGTCCGACGTAGTCCCTCCTAGGTCGTCCGCATTCCTGCCTGGGTCATCCATGAGCTTGCTAAGCCGCGCTCGATGGGTGCTACAAATATGATTTAACTGATTCAGTTGATTCAACTTATGATCGGGAAGAGGGACTACGGACGATTCAGGACGACCTATTGAAGGAAAATTCTTTGTCCTCGTTTTGCGTGTTTCACCCTGCGGGTATCGACCAGGTGGGACTACGGCCTATGGTCCAACTATGATGGGGGTCTCGTCGAATCTTTTTGGTTTCCTCGCGTCAACCAGACGCCAGAAAGGACGAGTGCAACAGAAGGTTTTCTATCGATCTGTGAACACCTTACTGAATCTTCTCAGAAATCGATTAAATCGATCTAATATCGGGTTTCTCGAAAATCGATGAGGGTTCCGAATTTCATCGAAAATTCTCAGACGCCCTTGACCACAAAATTCACCGCCTAGACGCCGTCAGGGGTTGCCAGAACTAACGCCTGGGCCGTTTTTTATTTGCGGCATTTTGCCCTCGTATGTTAATGGGGAATCCAAGGTCCGCCCGATCTCATGCTGGAAGAAGGAAGGATTAATAAGGCCAGCTACGCAGCTATTTATTTCGTGAAAGGTGCGTATTCTTCAGGCCTGTGATTCCCATTTAGATATTTTCGAAAACGATTTCATGCTCCAGAATTTGCTACATTTTTAAAGAGGAGTCTGGCGGGAGGAACAGATCATATCAGGCATGCGCATAAGTATGTATGAAGGATAAAATCTGGAACCTTTTATCGTTTATTTTCCGGGTCATGTTGCTATCTCCCTCTATTTTTTTATGGTTGGACATGTAATTTACTGATTCGCGGATCCCCTCTTCCAAAATATGTGCTGTGGACTCCAATCCAGCGGTTTTTCAAAAATCTCGCTGTTGAACATTCGCAATGATTTTTTCCTGCTAATTATTCGAAAGTCGATGGACAAATCTACACATTTACCGTGTGGCCGAAATTTGTTTAACTCAACTGTTTTAGGTACAAAATTGGATGGAGATAACATGGTGCGGACATGCAGCCGACGTTCTGAGGAAGTACTGAAGATGCTTGAAGCTATGAGAACAAATCTGTGGACACTTCGCCGGCTATGGACTGAGTGGGAAACCGAGTTAGAGCGGTTGGACGCCATCGCAATGGAAGGAATTGGAAGCCGTACGAACACACTTCAAGGTCTTTTGCGAAATTCCCTGGACTGCTTGATTGATCCCGATTTTGCCCTTTAAGAGGAATCTGACTCAATTCGGGTACTCGAGTCAAAGTTCGATGAACTTGCACCTCTGCTTAGTGTGTCGGCTCGTCTAGCAAATAACCAGCGAATGGAACTACTGCGGCTCAAGGTCAAACAACTGAACAAGGTCAGCAACGTGGTTGGGTGTTCATATACAACAGATGTGGTAGCTTACAAGTATTATTAGAGGAGGAGAGAAAAACTCGAACACAACTCTGTCTTGAGGTCTTCAAAATTTGGCTATTTTTTTCTTGTTTGGATTATTTCGAAGGGCCAGTTGGCTTTAAATATCATCGCACTCAGTTCAGCCTAAATATTGTTTCGACAGTGTCTAAGTGGAGTGATATCGCGGTTGAGCTTCACCTATTTTTTGCGGTGCTTTCGTTAACTTGCTAAACTTGAATTCATTTTCTCCTTTTCCTGATTATTGTCCAGGAATACTCGCTCGCAGATTGAATAAGACTCCCATTTTTTGTTGTGGCAGGAAACGGATTGAGGTTACCTTGGTATGAAAGTAGTAATTACAGTCTGAGGGACTTCTTATGGACCATGTACTTCAAACTTCGCCGATAGCAAACGGTGAAGGTGCAATCTTTTCATTGCTAGCTTCGTGCTTCTAACGATCTAGCGTTGAAAGGTTTGTTGCTACTGCGAACGCCTGCTCGCCAGTGTCCAGATATTTGCAGATCTTTTAATTTTTGGAAATTGAAACAACTTTTGACAAACAATGGGTACATCGGTGGTTAAGAAACTAGAAAACTGAAAAATCTAACGTCCTCAGAATTTAGGTGGGGGAAATGTTTTCTGATCGCAGTTGAAATTTTCTCACAAGGGTTTTAGGTTTAATATCATTGTAGCCATTATCTTTTCCCTCATTTTCTCCAAAGGTTGGGGACCGAAAGTTTCCTAGCAAGACCCCAGGTTTTCGTAATGTGTTGGTTAAGATTTTTTTGATTCCTAGTACATGCGAAAGTTGCTAAGATGGGGATTTCGCAGGGCAGGTGCACTTCGGGATGCTAAAAAATTTTAAGATTAGTGTGTAAATGCAGCATTCACGCGCGCAAATGTTGTTGAGACAGCAACGCTAATGGGCTCGTACAGCTCCTACTAAAATACTCATCAAGCAGTTTGAAGGGTTGAAAGCGAGTCAAAATTGCCGTATTTGAGACATATTGTGCCACCAAAACGTGCATTTTTGAACAGCCTCCGCCTCTCGATGCAAAATCCCTCAAACTGACTGCTCAGGCACGGTAATTTTGGCTTGTTCATTGTCTGTTCTAACGGCGTCAGCTTTGTTGCACAGGCTGTTGAATTCTATTAGCTTCGCTATCACAACAGTTCTACCTTTATTTCACTCGAGTTTTACGGTTTTTTTTCTCATCAGCTCTCAATAATAACAGCTCCCTACCTTTGATTCCTGTTATGAAATTGATAGCATTTTGTTTCGTGTATGGTAACATTAATCCATCACATAATTTTCTGTGTTTATCTCGCTAGTAATATGTTCATGACAGATTTTTTTTGCAATTAATGATCAAAGTTTGACTGCATGTAGCATAAAATAAGCGGGAAAATAGGTTACTTACATGTCACGTGAAACCCTCAAGTAACTACCGCTCAGGTCACTGGAAACCTGCTCAAGGTTACCTAAATTGTGGATAACTTCCCACTGTTTTGTATATCCGAAATTTTGCGCGCAATTTCTGTGACCTTTTGTTAGAAAGCACCTTCATTTGATTGGTTTCCAAAGTGCGTTATCAAGTTTCGACGTCTATGGAATTTTTTATAGAACGCGAATGTGAATAGAAATGTGCGAATGGTAAATTTCGTTTTTTTTTATCTAGACGTCCGCTTGTCAAATTCTGATTCCTATGCTCTTTGCTGAGCGACAAAGGTGTCAATAACGTTGACAGCTGCCCTGCTGCAAGTGAAAAACACGAAGTTGTCGTTCGCTGCAACATGCATCCTGCTGTCGGCGATTCATTGGAATGATACGTTAGATAGCCAATTTCGGGAAAATGAGAAGAGAATGGGCTTAAATCCATATCCTATTTTGTCGATTGCCTATGGTATTCGCAAGAGAGGAAGTTTCAGGTTTTAGGTCTCTAAGAAAGATTCTTCGTTTTGAGGAGTTTGGATCTGTAATTATTCGGAACATTAGATAAACAATCAAGGGCATCATGAGTGCTGAAAAATACATATGTTTTTTTTCTGTTCACTCCCTTCAAATGGATCTTTATGGGGTCATTCACAAAGTCGATTCTACAGGGTGCGCTTCAAATATGGTGACAAGGTTTCCAATCTCATCACGTCAGCATATGTGCGTGCCCAATTGGCTTTTGTGGTCTGTTCTTTCCTATGAACCTCTCTCTCAAAACGTGCAAAGTTTCGTAGCATGAAATCGTTTTTAAAACCAATGGTGGGCAAACGCCTGAGGGGTCCTCAATTTGTAAAATCGACTCGTACTCATCTTCGATAATCTTTCCTACTTCCCGTATGCTGGCCTAGAGAACAGCTCCAAGGGGGTCATTCTAAAGCCGCAGGTGTCTGCTTGAAAACGTATCATAGCTGAAGTCTTAAGACCCTCTGCCAAAAGAAGGTGAGGGCAAATTGCTGAATTCCATACGTTGGCCCTGTCAATTTCAGTGCACCCACATTTTCGTTTTTCTGCATTCCCTGAAGACATACAGGCGGCTAACTTCGTGGTCGAGTACGGAAGAATATTCTTCATCAAATCGGGTACTTCTAATTGATTTTCAAGAAAATCGATAATCGATCGATTTTATCGATTATTGAGAAAAGTTGGTAACATGGGTACATATCGATAGAAAACCTTCAGGGGCACGTATGCTTTAAGTTTGACGCCTGTACGTCGTCAGGGAATTGAAAAAAGGGGCACGAGTTCAGCTGTCTCAAACACTGACCCGGGCCGAAAATGGATTTCGGCAATGGTTTTCGCAATGGAAAATGGTTTTGGAACACGGATGGAATTTGCTCTCGCGTTCTTTTAAAGCGGGTCCATGAACTTCAGCTATGATACGTTGTAGAGTAGACACCTTCTGTTTCAAAATGACGCCACTGGATCTGTTCCTCACTGTCACATTTGGGAACGAGCAACAATAACCGAATCCGACTCAATGACGAGTTCTACTGTGAAAGATCAGGGACCCTTCAGGCTTCCGCTCACAATTTGTTTCAAAAAGCATTTTGCGCTCCGATTTTTTTTGCAGTGGGAGAGAGGTTTGTTGAAAAGAACAGACCACAGAAGCCTATTCGGCACGCACTTATGCCGACGTGATGAGATTCGAAACCTTGTCACCATATTTAAAGCGCACCCTGTAAAATAGCTCCCCTTTAAGGTTACAATTGTTCGCAAATGGCTGCGGGGCTTGAAAAGCCTGAGTGATCCTGGACTCGAGTCGAACCCCACATCACGTGGACATACCTTGGGGCCCAATTTTCAGGATTCCAAGACATCGTGAGTAATCCCAGTCAGGCCGAGTTGCTCGCCTGAACGCGAGCAATTATGTTTAGTGCCCGTGATGCCTTTGGCTACCGCTTGTATCTATTTCATTACTTGTTAAAGGGCCTTTTCGTTTAAAGGCAGTGTTCACGATAATCTTCGATTCTGAGATTAATCGCTAAATCGATTGTTTGGCCCCCGAGTGGAACTGAAATGACGAAGAAACCGAGAAAAACGCACAAGAAGGGCACGAAATCTTCAAGTATCAGCCCGCCTCTTAAGTATCAATGGAACTGTTCGTTGCGACAATGAAATCTTTTGTGGACCCGTCTTTTGCAATTCTCCATTCTGTGTTGCTCCGTTCTTTCCTTCGGGCCCTAACTAATACTGTTTTGCCCAAAATATTCTTCCATTTTTAATTAGCCCCATTTTTTACCGGTGGCAACCACCGTGAACATACATGTTCATCCCACCGGGCAACTAGTCCAGGCCATAGAATAATGTCACTGAAGTAAGACGAATTAGTGCGTTTCTCGTCGTTTCTCCGTGATTTTGGTAACACTTGGTTGCCAACGCATTGTTTTGAAAGGAAAACTTGGAAACGAGAATCATCGTGAACACTGCCTTTAAGGGTATCGTGCGCGATAGAAATCACGCTAGATTTTTTGATGGTAAGGTAGCGCAACTAGACCTGGCTGAAATGTTTGGCTTCCCGAAATTGCGACACCATGAGGATATTTTCGCTTGAAGAGGCCCTAGACATAAAGAGGTGGTGTCCTTTATCGGCGGTCTACCATTGTGGATGTCATGTGCCAGTCGAAAAATTCTGAACGCGATGCTAGAGTTATCTTAAAATGCACGTGTTTCCAAAAGAGGTTTTCTTCACAATTGGAGGTCTTTTTACATTTCACCATTCGCCTCTACGAACTCAGAAATTGATCAAAAACAAGATAAATTGTGGATGACTTTTAGCGCGTACCATCCTTATAAAGTGCTGTTTTAAACGCGCTTCCCAATTTTGGTGCAAATGTAAATCTTATTTTCAGTTCGGCGCCAGCTGTCGACTAGTGGTCGAACTCCATCCACCAACTTCTCAAATAATAAAGAAAGTGACGAATGTTAATGAGGCGACGGCAAGCATTCTGGACATTGAGGTTTGTTGGTCGAGGGCGATGCAGAGATACTCAGGGCTACACCACATTGTCCTGAGATGTGTAGACTTTTTAATGGAGAAAATTCGGAGTTGAAAAAAGTTGGGAAAACTCAATTTTGTGTGCGTCTCAAAAGGCTGAAAAATTGAAGGCGTTGAATTTCCTTTGAGGAGTATGAGTGAAAAATCATATTTTATGTACTTACTGTTTTGGAGCGACGTTTGGGAACCCCGTCACATTTCTGGATTGTTCCCTGGTTGTGTCTGGGAAGATTTGCGGTGGGATGTGCGCATTAGCGCTGCAGAGGTTTTGCACACATTACGGCGCAACGAGCAGATCCTTTTCGCGTGGAAAATCTCGCGTTGCGGGGTTCGTGATGTGGAATGCGAGGAAAAAGACTCGCAGCCTTGAGATCTGTTTTTCTAGAAAGCGGGATGGAAACGATTTTCAGAAAAATCTCAGCGAAAGGCCGTCGCATACGGCTGAACGAGAGCTACAGGACACTTGTGAAAAGATGGAATTGAAGCGTAGAATGAATGCTCTGCGGAAAGCCAAACCCCAAATGAACGCCGTTGAGCATTACCTCGTGCAGCTACAGGAGTGGCTTTCCTCTCCGGATGCCTACGTAAGAATATGTTCTATGCCTTTGATACTCCTCAGTCCCCATTGTGTCATGTTTAGGATCGTGCGAAGGCGTTGGACGTACTGGATCAAGTCGGCAAGGCAATAGATTCCATTGGAGCCGATGAATCTGGATGCTATGTGGACTGTGAGAACTACAGAAAGACACTTCAGATGTGCACTGCCACGGTATGTACCGGAATTCCTTTTTTTTTGGGGGGGGACTTGAAAAACACCATATTTCTGTTCTACATATATAACAGTTTGAAAAAATAGAGCCTGTGGGCATAAGCAGCTGAGCAGTCGATCTTATCTATTTTAGTTATCACAATTTTGCCATGAGCCACCGCCCCTCTGCTGATTCTGTTCTGTGGGCCTAGGAAAGGCTTCATGTAGAGGCGTTAACCGGTCCAAGAAAAACACATTTGCTGTGTAATCATCGAACAAAAACGGGTAAACGTTCTGAAGGCGTGAGTGGAGTTGCGCCTCATTCTTAAAGGCAGTGTCCACGATAAAAACCATGTCTGATTGTCTGGTGGAGATCGGCAGCTGCGGGGCCTAGCGCAACCCCAACGTTGAAAAAACTAAGAAAATTGAGCTTGGAACGGTCCCCTACGGCCTTAAAGTTGGACACCCGTCAGCTCGTCACCCCCAGATGCACTTTCCATGCCCACCGACGTGAACAAATGAATGCTCGAGATTGTGAGATGAGCGATGGTTTCCGATTAATAGCTCCGTTCTTCCCTTCATTATCAACTTCTCTCTTTACTCAGGTCAGCTCGCATTCATCGGCTGCAAAAGACGGAAGTTACAAGCCTCGGACAACTCGTCCACCATGCTTCCCTAGCTGAATTTTGAGGGGCCATAACTCCGTTCCCAGAAGGTCTTGTACGATACCAAAAACATCATTGGAATCAGCATGGGACCGTCTTCAAGATAGGCTCAAAAGCAGGAAAACGATTCTTATCGTGAACACTGCCTTTAAAGACATGATTTTTGTTCCCGAGTTTCTCACGTAAAACAATGTGTTGGCCAACAATTGTTACCAAAATTACGAAGAAACGGTGAAAAACGCACCAAAACGCCTTATTTCAGTGCCATCATTCCCTGGTCTGTCCGGTTGCATTAAATTGTTCTTGGTGGTTGTGGTTGGTGAAAAATAGGATCAATCGAAAATTGAAGATTATTTCATGCAAAACAGTGTTAGTTAGGGTCAACAGTTAAAGACGGAGCAGCAGAGAGTAGAGAATTTCAAAGAACTGGTCCACAAAATATAACATTGTCATAGCAAGCTGCTCCACTGAGAGCACGGGTGTGGAGTGAGAGTACAGGATTTCGTGTTCTTCTGATGCGTTTTTTCCAATTTTTTCGTCATTTCAGCTCTACCCGGGGGCCAAACAGCTGTTCTAGCAGAGAATCTCGAATTTGAAAAATTATCTTGAACACTGCCTTTAAAGTAATAGAAAAACATATCTTTAGGGGGAGGGGGGGGGGGTGAAATGCAGCTCTGCGGATTTAGATCATTTTCAGTCACAACGGAGATGGTGGAGGGGGACCATAAATATTGTGGCACAAAATGACAGTGCGTAAATCATGGTGGAGGAGCGGTCCGTGAAAATCTACATTTTTGCAAAATTTCGGTGACCGAGGGTGAGGCCGCAGTTTTCCCGGACTTCGACGAAGCCACGTTCCCTGGTTACCAAAATTTTTAGAAACGATATCGAACTTTTTTACGTTCCTCTGGATGAACTTTTGTTGGAAAATTTTGGGTCTGAAAATAGAAAAAAAATCCGAACTTTTTTTGTAATTCTCGTTTCATTTTTTTGTATTTTTTCATACTAACTTTACACTCCTTCGAAATTCTCAAAAATTTTTATTTCCCTTCCTGTTGTCCCACAGGGCAGTAGTCGCTTGGCTGTGGCCCCGCTGGACCCTGTTTCAGATTTCCACGCTAGCAGTCGCCTTGAGCTAAGATCCAGCGGTTTGTATCCCTCTCTCTCTCTTTAAAACTGCTAGATGATAACCGCCACGCCATCGCTCACGTGAGCTTTTGGGGGCTGCCATACTGCTATTTTACAATTAGAGGAATATATCATGATTTGCATTTGCCAAAACTCCATTAATCCGATGAAGGATTTGAAGTGGTGCGTTAGTGTTGATGGACATAGGCTAATTTACCCAGCTTGTTATTTCGACCGATCATCCGGGGCCGTATTCATCAACGATAAAACCGTGGTTTAAGGGTATAATTTACTCCGCGGGGTAAATTTTTGCGATTCATCAAAAAATAAACCCCAATTTTTGGGGTATGTATGGGAGTATCCGATGCATACATTTGGGGTTTATTTTGGGGTATGGAGTGGAGTTAATAAAATTTGGGGTATAAATTACCCCAAATTTTGTTGATGAATCCGGCCCCGGATTTGTTCGGTTGGAAAATCGTTCTTTATTCGAGTTCTATCAGTTTTACTTTTTTTATCCAGTCGAATAATTTGTCAAATCTCGGTTATTTCTGATTTCGGATTTTTTACTTCTGATGGAGTCCCTGGTTGATCCGATTTTTGTTTCAATTTAAAGTCTGCTCGGATCCTGGATACGTCCGTACAATCTGTCTGGATATTCTAAAGCGATTCATTCGAAAGTTATCCGAAAGATGAAATGTGTAATATACTCCCTTGGACGTGTTTCTAGAACACTACAATACCGCTCGTAGGTTTTGGTCAGAATGCAGCGGCACTTTCCCGCGTCCTGTTCAGCAACTCGCTTCACATTATTCTTTGGAATCTGAAAACAGATTCAGATTCCTGGTGGGGATAGCCTTTAAAGGCAGTGTCCACGATAAATCTCGTTCTCGAGGTTTCAGTGTGGTACACTACACAAGTTGGCAGATGCTGTAGAGGATAGGGTCGAAGAAAGCAGCGAAAACGGGCCAGCAATCGATAAAAACGGCTTTGAAGGTTATCCCAGTGCGCCTACCTATCCCGGTCCGCCCCCCATCCGGACGAGCTTGTGGCGCCGCACACCTTTAGATGGCAAATTGCCAAGCAACTCTGCCGGACCAGCCTTATCGATTCGCGTGTAATGATTTCTAGGGTTCAAGTTACAACAAAACAGTTTTAGATTCTGAAACCAGATCGTTGTTCAGCACACATAGCTGACCATTGCGAATTCTGAAATCTGTGCTCGCTCCATACATATAATGGCGTTTCGTGGTTTCTGAGTTTATCTCCTCAGCAAGTTGAGTTGTTGGAAGTGCAAGAGTCGACAGCTGACATCCACAGCTAAATGAATTCTGAGACCGTTGTTCCACGACTGCTTTGCTGTTTTTCGGAATAATTTGAGGCTCTTTATGAGAAAACGCTAGGCTCACATTAGTTGAGCAGCCGAAGCTCTTGCAGCAATTGCTGAGGATGATTCATGTCGATTGTCCCAGCAACTGACACCGATACCTCATATCCGCGCCCGCTTGATTCAACCGCGAAGGGAACGGATAGCAGAAATGGGGATTATCTATATCTGATCGCCTTCAATTGCTCTGGGACACTTCCACAAATCTGTCCAGCTTTTTTTAAAGAAACACATGTTGGATCATTAGGAAGAGGCATGTATAATAGAATAGGCAGGAGCCTCCAACGGCTGGTCTGCTTCTCAGAACGTTTTAATCAAGTTTCTTGCGAGTTATTACGACCAACTCATGTTACTTGTATCTTATCCGAGATAGATGAGTTACCTGCAAGCCCCATACTGGCAAGTGCCTTAGAACATGTCCTCGAGTCCACTCATCCGACATAGCCTCTGGTACCTGTGGGGAGAACGAAGGGGTTAGAGTTCACTAATTTTCGGCCAAGAATTAAGGTCATTGCTTCGTTCATCCCTCATTTATTGATTTATACTCTGTCCCAAAGGAGATGGCAAGCCGAGAGTCCAAAGAAGCGCGCTCTCTCTGCGTCTCTGACGTTTTTGGATTACGGTAAGACAGATGCCGTAATGCAGAAACCTCAGAGACGCAGAGGGAGCGCTGCTTCTTTGGACTCTCGGCTTGCCATCTCGTTTGGGACAGAGGATACTTGTTTATACACTATTGCGGCGCGCCATAAAAATGCCATGAATAGCAACGCATAGGATTGAAGGAAGGAAAAAAGCATAGTATTAACTAAGAACGATAGGAACAGTAACAAAAAAAAAAGATGAACTACTCGGAACAAAATCATTACTTACCTCAGATCTAGCATAAACACGGGAAAAAATTTGTGGGGATAGCTACGCTACTGGGGTCACATGGTTCCAACTAGAACGCCTACGCCGTTGGAAGCGTCAAAAACGAGTAAAAACTGCCAAATTTGGGCAACATCGAGTCAAAAAAAAAATCGTAGACTCCGCCTATGAGCTTCGCACACTCCACCCCCATTCGGAAACTCTTCCAGATTGATCGTTCGAATGCGTTCACTTTGCCTGGTTTCTGAAGCTTCCAACGACGTAAGCATTCTTCTAGGGCCGTAAAAGCGGGCACGCTGCAGTTTAACTCATCCACTTTAACTTCATAACAGAAACAACTCGGTATCCCTCTATTTGCGTCCAACTTTTATCGTTTTTTTTTGTTATTTGCCAATACGACCTGCCCCAAACCTTCGATTTATGTCATAAAGCGATACCATTTTTGGGCTTGTATGCTGCCTTTAATGCTTGCTCAGAAGATTGTCTCGACAAAAAAGACGTTAGTCAGTAAGATCGCAACAAATAGAAGACCCTGAGGTTGTTAGGGTGTTTAACCAGTACTGAAGCGTAGGAGGTGGGAAGTGAGTGGTGAAGATTTAAGAATAAGAAATCCAAGGATTCTAAGAAGACAGTGTTGTCTTCTTTTGACAATTAGGAAGCATGTTCAGCATATAGGTCGACTAAAAGCCAAGCGGGACGGCAGATGCATCGACACTAGATGGCTTTGCATGCCCTACCAGATACTCTCAAGCTAGCAGCATGTATCTACAACTCTTTTCAACAAGAGATCAACAAAGGAAACAGTATACCAAGGAACTTTACTCTTCCGTCAACTTTTGTCACGTGGGATCGAAATCAAGTCGTAGGATAGTTATCCATGTAGCAAGGCATGCATGGCCTATTATAGTCAGTTACATTTCACGCCTGAATAATCTTTCGACCATTTTTGTGAATACGTATATAACCCGTTTTTTGATCATCCTTGCAATACATGGGACGGAGAGATTTCCTTATGCGGATTGGAGGTTCATCCAGTTCATCGTAGCGGAAACGATTTGGCAGAAGGAAGGGTAAACTGCGATACCAGTGATTTTTGCTTGTTGGGTGAATAGTTCTGGTTCTGTTTACGAAGGAAGATTGATCAAGTTTCCAGTTTAGCCATTTTTTCTGTGTGGAGGATTGGTGTGGCTTGAAAATGTTATTGAAATACACCCAGCATTTGAAAAAGTTGTCTTTAGATTTGGAACCGGTTGCTCGAGACCAAGTCAATGATCTACAGGGTTTCGTTTTCTCTGTTTGTTTTATTCCTGGACTTACCTGGCTACATCTGCAGGAGCCTGATACATTTAGAATTTTTTTCGAGTCTTGAAAAAAAAAGAAATCTTGGAAAAGTTGTCATACAATAAATCGTGTTTTGTTTGAATAATCCTCTCAATCTGTAATATTTCAGCTGCATGGCGAGGGAACCAGCTCTGCTAAAAACTATGAAGAACCATTTGACAAGGTGAGGTTTTTGTTAGAGCTGTCGTTCATTTAAAGGTGGAGCTGATTTAGAGTACTAGTGTTCAAACTTTTCCTGCAAATGAGTGAACGAAATTTCTGCGAAGTGAATTAAATTGAAACAGGACCACTTTTCAAAGCATTTTGGCATTTAAGTGTTCTTCTCTTCTGCTGTATTTTTGCGTAACGGAAAACTTAGTAAACAATTTCTGTTTTCAAACAACGAGCTTGACAACTGCATTTTTTGCAAAATGCTCACCATTTAAAGGCAGTGTTCACGATGATTTTCGTCCCCGAATTTTTCGCATAAAACAATGCGTTGGCAACCAAGTGTTATCAAAATTACGAAGGAACGGCGAGAAACGCATTCAAACGTCGTATTTCAGTGACATTATTCTCTGGCCTGGATTAGTTGTCCGATTGGATGAACATGTTCATGGTGGTTGTCACCGGTGGAAAATTGGGTCAATCGAAAATAGAAGTATATTTTATGCAAAGCAGGATTAGTTAGGGCCCTAAGGAAAGAACGGAGCAATAAAGGGTAGAGAATTGCTAAGGGCGGGTCCACAAAATATTTCATCGTCACAACAAACACTTCCTGTGATACTCAAGAGGCGGGGTGATACTTAAGGATTTTTGGTACTTCTGGTGCGTTTTTCTCAATTTCTACGTCATTTTAGTTCTACCCGGGGGCCACTTGATCAATATAGCGGATAATCTCAAAATTGAAGATTATCGTGAACACTGCCTTTAAGTGAGCTTGAGTTTGTCCGTGCCGATGAATTTCGTTTCAGGGCTATGTGAAAGAAGTGATAAGCCGAGCGCAGCTGATTTTGAACCGTCGCGAATCGGATGAGGATGAAGTTCGCATATCACTGAATGACATGGCCGACTGTGAGAGCGTACTCATTGGATGGAACAACAAACGACTCTCGAAGCTGAGGGAGCTGTGGGATGCGAAACGGGTTGAGTTCGAGCTGTGGAGAACTCAGATGGACCGTGTGCAACAGATCGCGAACTCATTGGAAATCGAACGAGGCCTCGAGCCGTCCATCCTGGCCGAGTTGCAGAGCATTGAGGCGAGCTGTGATCAGATGACTCAAACCAACCTGGCCCATTCACTTCGCCTGTCCATTCGCCAGTTGCGTCTACAGGTGGAGGCCTCTTTCGGTGAACGACTGGAGAGCCTGAGGATGTCTGGTGAAGAGGACTGTGCCGTCGCTCACAACATCGTTCAGGTCTGTTTCTCTTGGCCAATCGCTCTCTCCTGTGTGCGTGTCGTTTTCTTTACACTGGCGCCCGCCGTTTTGCGCACGCCTCCTCAGCCGGCAACCAGCTCCTCTCTCTGATAAAAGTACTCCCGCCAATTCGTGTGCCACCGTGTCGTTGTTGTCAACCACTTACCTACACATTATTAATCTCCTAACACTCATATCAACAGTTTTGTGTCACATCATAGTGCGGCGGTAGATTTGCCTGACCCGCTCCACCATCTTAGTGCGCCTGAAACGAGTTGTTTGTTCAGCATTCTTGGGTTGTTTCAGAATTTTCGTTTTTTTTTCCTTGACATACCTTCACGTAATCGAGATTAAATCTAGTAATTTAATGAGTTAAACACTTTACAAAGATAGTCCTTTTAGAGGTAGTGCCTATTCCAAGTGAATTGTCCATTTCTAGGACTAGGTTTGGACGAAGAAGCAGTGCGTCTTTCGGAGTTTCCTAGGATTATTCTAAACTAAGTTGCATAAGTTTACCTCTGTGTTCCTTCGTTGGTCGGACGTCTGACTTATATTAGGTTTAAAGGCAGTGTTCACGATAATCATCAATTTTGAGATTATTTGCTATATTGATTAGGTTAAGTATCACAGGAAGTGTTTATTGTCACAATAAAATCTATTGTGGACCCGTCCTTTGCAATTCTCTACTCTCTATTGCCCCGTTATTTCCTTAGGGCCCTAACTAATCCTGCTTTGCATAAAATATTCTTCTATTTTCGATTGACCCAATTTTCCACCGGTGACAACCACCATGAACATGTTCATCCGACCGGACAACTAGTCCATGATATAGAATAATGTCACTGAAATACGACGTTTCACGGCGTTTCTCGCCGTTTCTTCGTAATTTTGATAACACTTGGACGCCAACGCATTGTTTTATGTGAAAACTCGCAGACGAAAATTATCGTGAACACTGCCTTTAAGCGAAAGTTTTACTCCATTCTACTTTTACGATTTTTCAAATTTTCAGCTTTGGTCGTTGGACTAGGTGTGATATACCATCCGAAAGGACAAGTCATTTTCTATTTCATTTTTCCTTCCAATTCATGGAAAATTGTGTGGTTTTCGAATTTCATGCTGAAATTCAGTAGAAATCGTTAGTACTGAGCATCATTGAGTGTTTCTATTTACTTTCAATAGGATCACCAAACTTCCCAAAAGTGGTAGAAGACTCGCGCTCACTGAGACTCAGGTATTAGCAGTCGCAGAAAATCTTGATAAAGTGTGACTATTGATTATCTGCGAATTTGGTGAATTTTCATCGACTGTCATTTCTGCCCTGCAAAACGAGTTTCAGCAGAGAAACTTTGCTGCTGTTTGATATTTACAAGTCCCTACTCGAAAATTCTTCTTTTGCTTTTGTTTATCCATTTTTAAAAAATTGTTGAAAAACACAATTCAATTTACCCGTCGTTGACAGCCATAGTAGCACCTTCACAAAATTTGTTGAAAAATACGATACTCGCTCTATTGAGAATTTGCGCAAGTATTATATTTTAGCTCTAGAAGACTCCAAATACCCTATCAGCTTTGGCAGATTTGATGTTTTGCTAGAAGTATGGTAGAGACGTTTGAGTACAATACCGCTCATAACATGTGTCCTAAAACGCGTCGGCGTCGCGAAAGCGCGTCGGAAACGTCGTTTTGGTTCAGAGTGGATGAAATCTGTTGGAATCTGAAAACACCGTTCGATTCGTCTCGTCGCGCTGATTCCAAAAATGTATTCAGGTTTGAGAAAAAACAAAGTCTCGACCTAGTTATGACCTACTTTATCAAAAAGGAGTCAAAATCTTTCAAAGTAGATATTCTCGAAATTTTATAACGTCAATGCATTCGTATTGTCATGCTGATTTCAAAAATGTATGCATAGTCAAGATCAGTCCGATTCTTGACCTACTTTCAACTTTTTTCAAATTCAATGAATTCAAACTCTTTTCAAAGCGGTTATTTTGAAAATATAATAGCACCATTCGATTTACAGCGTCATTCCGATTCAAAAAAGTGTGTAAAATGCGAAATAAACTTTATATCAGGCCTTATTATCGTCTATTTACGACTGAACTTTCTGATGACCTCGCTAATTACCTCAGCCGCTACTGTGGATTTTCGTCAAATTTTGGCTTGAAATTCGGAAAACACAAAGTTTCCCTTTGAGCAAAAAGAAACCCTAGATAGAAAATTGTTTGCGTCATCGATTTTTTAAAATCTCTCTGTGGAGCTTGTTTGGGGGCATGAACTCGAATTCGGCGTTCATTTGTCGATTTTCAAAATACTAGAGGGGAGTGGTTCCAGCTCAAAGGTACCATGAGCCATCGTAACCCACAGCAAACCTCAGAATATCGTCAAATGGACCACAGAATCGTATTTCGTGACACTCTAGAAGTTGCCTGCTGGGTACCCTTACCTCCGCTAAGCTTCGAAAATGTCTACACATTCTATCGGAGTGATTCAGGGCAGCTTTTCTGGGAAATGTGTTACTGTTACTCTCTTGTTACTCCTTACATACCTGAATATTTTTTGTGGCGCCGAATCGTACTTTAGCTCGAGGTATCTTCCCTCAGTCCTAGTCTCTCTTCGTTTATGTCTTCAACAAATTACATCGAAATGACGAACAGTTCTACGTAGGGTGCACTTATAGTATTAGCTAATCATATTATACTCTGTTTATCTTGAATTGCACAAAACACGGTCCGCCAATAGTCCTCTAATTGGTCCGCTAGTACCGTAGTGTACGTCCACGACGCGTTCTCGGCAGACGCCGGGCGTGCAGAGCAATCGATTCGTCAATGCCGTCACTCGGCCACCCACCCTGCCACCCGTGTCTGCCGAGAACGCGCCGTGGACGTACACTACGTTACTAGCGGGCCAATTAGAGGACTATTGGCGGACCGTGTTTTGTGCAATTCAAGATAAACAGAGTATACTTCGTTGAAGCTGTCTAGGAGATATGCGGAGGTGGTGGAGGCAACCGTAATCAGATTTTCTGTGGGCGCGGATATGTTTACATTATGCTGAGAAATGTTGGGAGCATTCGAATGCAGCCGGCCAGATTTTCTTCTCTTATGTAGAATGGTGCCATTTGAACTGTCTACATATACACACATATGGCGCTTAGTAGCAATCTCGGGATGAGTCAGAAGGAATGACTCAAAAGCTTTTGTGTTCCAATATTGCATCAAAGTTAATCTGTTTCAAAAATGAGAAGGTTCAGGCTGAGGGAATGCGTGATATGTTGGATAAATGGTTGATTTTTTTACGCAAAGTATTGTCTTACTCAGATAATAACAGCCCACTTCCCGCCGGCCAAGTCGGGCTAATCGACTTCGCGCGGCTCCAATTTTGTGGGCGTGGCACAGCGCCCCAGTCCCCGCGGAGAGAGAGGTTTTCCCGTCTTCCCGCGGAGTGTCGGCGAGCAGTCGGTTATTCCTGGGGGTCATCGAACACTCACCCATCGATTCTCACCTTGATATCATCATTGAACCACGGACTAGAGTGGAGCCAGTGAACGATTGCTGAGCAGGGAACGCTGTGTTGAGACTTTCCGAAACCCTCGTTGTGTACGACGCTGGCTTTGGGCAGGTGAGCCACTGTCCGTTGATGGCATCTGCTAATAGGAAGACTGGAAGAACAAGTGAGTGTAGGAAGCTTCCCCGTTAAAGCTCACTCCTTACCTGTCAAGTGTAGTTCAAAATGAAGTTCCACAAGGGGAGTTTTGAAATTTTGTTTTAACAGACCTTTAAATAAAGGGTGATTTTTAAATGTGCCGGGAACTGTTTTAGGGCTGTCTTCTGTCAGTCATCAGATTAGCTGTAAGGCGGTGGCCGAAGGGCCGCAGAGTGCGTGTTTACTGTGTACGGGCAGTCAACGAAACGGCGCTGCCGACTGCTCGTTACCAATCTATTGGCCTTCCGCGGGAGGGGTTACGGGACGTCGGCTAGCGATACCGCGGGAAGTGTGATGTCTCTATCTGAGTACACGATTCTTGGATGTCTTTTTCTTGCCGTAACTGCAGTTTGACGTCGCAGTGTACGTAACATTCTTGGCTCCGGGCGAGATTGAACCAGCATATTCCCTCTCTGGGGGAGCGCCTTATCGCAGTGCACCATCGGAGCCCCAGCGCCGCTCTCACTCACCTGCTCGGTGAATCTTCGCCGAAGCACACATGGAGCAGTGCGCTCGAAGTTCTCCTTAGAATGAATGTGCTCCAACACTGTTATCCTTCCGGCGGGAGGACAGAACCCATGTAGGTCATCGATTCGGCACGGCTGAGTGCCCACTCAAGCAAATGTCAATCGAGCGAACACGAGGCAGGCAATCAACATCTAGTCGTGTCGTAAGTGGCACTGGTTTGATAGAGCTGTTCCTCGGATAAAGTTTGCATTGACCGTGCTGGGACGGCACCGCAAGCCGGGATCGTGCCTGGTCACTGTGGCAAAGGCGCCGCGGTCGTTGAGGATTTGCAACTGCGTAGCGCCGGCACTCCCGAGCAGTACCGCAGTAGCACCGCGCCGGCTCCGCAATGGCAGCGCGACGGCACCGCAACACTGCCCAGCAAGATGGTGAAGTGGCGAGCGCTGCGTAAACAGAACGTCCATTGGCCTCATGCTAAAAACAAAAACAAACCTGGATCATCGACGGGGGGAGTCGAAGACCCCGTCACCGGCCTTGTGTCCACTTGATGAACACTTGTCCGGGTGGTCACTAACCTGGGTAGGATCCTTGACCACCCATCTCACATGATCTATGGTACTGTCGTTCTCTGGGCCAACTTCAGGTCCGCATTTGCGGACTACGGCTATTGCATCTTGCGAGAGGTGCTAATCGTTCTGGGACCATATGGTTCCGGCACGATTCACCCTTCTCCAACACGATTTTCACGTGTCGCATGACGCAACAGCCGTAGACCGCAGTTGCGGGCCGTAATTTGGCCCAGAGAACGACGGTACCTATGGGGAAATTGGGGAGGTTGAAACTTTTTATTTTATGGGCAAGCATCAAGCTATTTGCTTTATTCATGCTTCATGATGATGCTTTGAGCTTCGAACTTGCTGCTTCAGCGACGAAGCGGCTGGTCGACTTCATGTAATATACTCCATACCTACATTTGACCTGATTCAGAACTTGTGAGTACGGCATTACTACTAGGTCGCGGTGAGGTTGATTTGCTATCGCTGATGCCGGGACCCTGGAAGGCACTGATTAGTAGCCTTCACGACAGGGCCGATCTCCCGCTGGGACAAAATTTATCACAGGAATAATTTTAATTGCGAGTTTCATAGTCGCAAGTAATTTACCCATGCTCATGTGAGATACTTGCTAGTATCGGACTTGCAAGCAGACTTTCCCGTGTAAGGTGCAATTATGTATCGTGATGCGGCCGTGATAGGTTGCTAGTATCTTGATTAAAAAGTTCTTAGTAGACCTCAAAGTGAAGATTCGTTCGTTTGCAAACTGGGTAGCCCTTTGCCGCGTTGCTTGAAATTATATTGGTCGTGCTCCTAGTGCTTCATTTTTATACCAGCCGCTCGGAGATTCCTCTGATTTTTCTTTTATGTAGTTGTGATTTGTATCTTCGTAAACTGCTATCCATTTTATTGCAGAGAAAAGAGGAACTGTTGTTTTATTACTGATATGATTGGTTTTTGTTTCGTAGATTAGAAGGGCAGTGGGTCATCTTACTCTAGAGAATTCATGTCAGTCGTCTGCATCCACTCAGTCCGAGTTTTGATTTGCAGGCAATTTGTTCAATGCTCTGAAAAATCGTTCAGTTTCCACCGGCGTCGCTACGCTGGCTCGAAAAAGCTTGACTTTCCCCCAACAAATGACTAATCTCCCTCCCCTCTCGATATTGCTGCTTCCATTATGTTTTTCGACTTTTGCAACGTTTCATGCTGTGGAATGTGTTCTACCGTTGCTTTCATTCAATTTTTTTGCCGGCTTCACAGCTTGCGACCCTCTCACTTTTATCATTTGAGAGCCTTATTCAGGAACCAATTTGAGGTGACCATTGTCTGAAGAAATGATTAATTGAAGTGCATTGTAGTTTCGTGAAACACTTTTCGTGACAATGTCCACAGTTTTCCCACAAGTTAAAGGCACCTTGAGCGCTGGGAGTCACTCGATTCGGTTTTTTAACTCCATGTTCAGGCAGTTTTTTGATGACTCTGAAGGGGAACATACTAGGGAGCGTTTTAACCAGTCATTACTAGAAGCCTTCACGTGTTTCACTGCATTCATCTTGCAAGCAACTTCTTCTATCATATTTTGTTGCGTTCAAGTTTAGAGGTCGAGTGTAACTCAAAGCAATGAAAAAGCAAGTCATGTACTTGCGAGGTAAACGCTGTGAGTGACTTTAAGCTCGAAAAGGCAGAGTTCGCAATAGAAACAATTTTTGAGCTCTCTTCATGAAAATGTAAAGCCTAGCTTGCTCGGATAAGTCCTGGCGGAGCAAGTAGCGGAGCGGTCGGACATGGGAAAATATAACAGTGATGAGCAGATTTTGATATGATTAGCCCGATAAACCTCATTCCGACCGGATCAAATTGAGGAAGCCAGGCTATAGGTCTGGTAATTACAAAGTAAAAATGAGTGAAAAATTAAAAGTTGCAGGAAAAACGCACAAAAACAAGCCAGGACGGCTAATTACAGGTGTCGGCCAGCCCCCAGTTGAGGAGATTGTCATGAGTGCTTCTTTATCCGTCTTTTACTTTGCCCTTAAAGGCACAGTACACTTTCAGACATGAGTTTCGTGATTCTCATTTATTTGTGTAGAAGATCCCTCCTGTATAACGCTTGCCAAATGCGAGATCTCAATTCCTCCAAATAAGCGAGATATAAGTGACCACCACAGGCCCGACCTCCTTCGCTCACCACCACGGGCCACACCTCTACCAGATTTTCGAACTCGGTAGCGGCTAGATGGATGGTTGAAATCCCAACAAGTCTTCGTTCTTAAGTACATTGCCGGTCCATCTCCTAATCCTGGCTCGCTCTCGTACAGCCGATTCAAGTGAAATACAGGCCCGAGACCACTCGTCTACTAATATTTCACCTACAAAACATAGGTATCTTTAAGGAGCCATAATTCCGGTAATAGGTGGTCTAGGAAGATCTCAGAGATCCCACTGTGATCGGCGTGTGACTCTCCAATAAAAACTGAAAAATAATTTTCTTGGTGTTCTAGGCCTTTAAAGTGGTCAGTAGTCTCTAAAAGTGCTCATTACTTGCTTTAGAAGAAAATAGAAGACGGCAAAACAGGCTTCTGTAGAAATCTCGATAATTGGGGGTGGGAGGACACCAAGCGATAACTTGTTCTTGAGGGTTTTTTTCTCCAATTTTTTGTTTGTTTTCACTTTTGTGATGGTTAGATCCACCTTTCCATGAGGATAGCACAACAACTGGTTTTATCGAGAACCATTCCTTTAAGCAAGTCACTGGTCACTTGCTAGAAAGTTGCTGAGTAAAGAGGGCAGAAAGTGTAGGATATGTTACCGCCTCTGTTTTCTGCATTTTCGTAGCTTGAAATTCGAGGAAAAATAAGTTTTGGGAAAGAGCCGTCTTGGAAGGCTCCTTCCTAGAAAAGATAATGCGAATACATAGAATATATATTTGGCGGAACTGAAAAGAACCAGAAATTGATAAAGTCCCTCTTCAACCTAACGCCTCAATTCTCTTTAATTCGTGGCTCAGATACACATAATGGGGGATGGTAAAAATCTTCCGCACCCATGCCCAAGTTCCACCCATTTCCGTACTCCAAGCAGTGGAGAAATTTGTGGAAAGTTTCGGATACACATCGGATCTGAGGAACTATCCAGTAGGGGAATATCCAATTTCGATGTGAGTGTAATTTGTTCGACAATCAGCACATGTAGTATGTAATTTTGTTGCCATTTCGGTTTCCAACCTACAGTCAACACGGATCGGTGTGTCGGTTTTGGTTTGAGTTTGCTGGCGCACAATGCTGGCGTAAACTCGGTGCATGTATATAGCGTGTTACATGCACCAAGTTTGCGTCAGCATATTGTGCATCATCCAAATAGAACAGGAACCGACACCTTGATCAGTTTCCATTTCATGTTTGTATTGTGGTAACTGGCTACTCCCTGTTTTTTCGGTTCTGCAGCTGCACTCAAAATGCGACGGCACCCTCCCAATTGTGGAAGCGTTGTGATGAGTGGTGGGGAAGCTGAACAATTTGCTACTTTTGCAATTGATGGTTTTGCGATTCCTTGCAAGTGTAATGTGGATTGATAGGAATGGTTTTTCTTCCTGGCACAAGTGCAGCAGGCACTTTGCGATGCGAAAATTCCAGAGAATTGCTGAATGTGTCAGCGCGTTTTGAAGAGGGGGCGGCATGGCGTTTTGTCTCCGCTGCTGAGCAGAGTCATCCTCGATTTTATTCTACTGGGGCGAGCGTAATCGATTTTAACTATTCAGCGTATGACCACTTCTTCTGATGACATTCACGAGAATGCGTTCCTTTTGGGCTGAATGTCGCTGCTGCTGCTGCTGCTGACGCTCACCTCCCCCCCCCCCCAACCGACTACTGTTTCCTATCGATTCGTACCTTTAGCTGGGAATAGAACTCTCAATTAACAGACTGTCTTTTTTACTGGGAAACTCTTGCGCCTGCAATACCCACGCTTTCCCTTGTGAAAACAGGGCGTATTCACCAAAGTCGGCAAAACAGTTTTCTGTGCTTGTCACTCTCTCAAATGGTGACTTTTCTGTATGGCAAAACAGAGTTGTGTTCACCTTCCGGAATGCGATATATGTGATTGTGCGCTTCGAGATTTGCTAAATTCAGCCTGCTTTTTCGGGAAAAACCTCTGCGATCGATTCTCCAAAACGTTGCACGCAACGGACCTCAGCGAAACACTGAGTTAAAATTGTCGAGAGGAGCACTCTGCTGTCTCCATAGTGCAGGAGTAGGTGGGATGCAGATCTTTAGATATTATTCTGGAAGGTGGAAACGACGCGTTTTTGGAATCCGAAAAAAAGAATGTTCAAGAAAGCTACAAACATGGGCAGGTAAAGGTATGGCGCTGTGTTCGGTCCGTGAGAGGTGCGGCCCCCTTCCTCCGGCTTGGAAATTTTCGCGACCTCCAGGTGAATGTGTCCTTCAGATCGATAAAAGTTTAGCAAATCTTTCCAATTTAGGGAATAAATTGTTACTATTGCTCCCATATTTTGAAAAAATTTTCGATGTGTTCTTTTTTATAAATCTGATTGATTTTCACAAAATTCTGTACCGCTGAATATCGACTGTTTTGGCATGTTGGCTGGCGTGGGCTGCGGCCCCCTCCATTCCTGACACCCAAAGATGCCCCCCCCCTGTGACCATCACAACGTGGGCCTAACCCTGAGAATGGGATGGTTTTTTTTTCGTGTAACTTCGTGAACGCTATCGGCTCTTATTATAAAACAAGTAGTGCAGATATTGTAGAACAGGTGGTTGCTCTAAATATTCATCTCTTCGAATAAGCCCTAAACTCTGAAATGTTAGGAAAAGTCCTAAATCTTGGAATTGTGAAAGGAAAGTGCTGGAGGGATTCTTCGCGGAAAAAGCTTCCTTCTTGCTTCCAATAATTTAATTTGAATGGAGACATCAGAAATTGTAAAAGAAAAGCAAAAAACTCTTAAATAGTAGAGATGCAGTGTTTAGATTTGGTTTATGCGCACATTTTCGACCGTTTCCTTCAGTACCTATCCAGATGTGTGTTGTTTTGCTCATATCCAAGAACATTTTTGTGTTTTTTTCATAGAATTCTCCCTGTTTGACCCAAATTTATGAATTCTTGTGGATGAGAATCAAATAGTTCCAATCGTAACACATTTTTTCTTCTCTACCTGACGCATAGGTTTGTTTGAACTTCGGCAAACTCATAATTACCAAAGACATGAAACAGGTTCGAAACTGTGAGGTAATACTTTGTTCAAAAATCCATCTCTTAAAACGACCAAAGGACTCGAAAGAACAGAGACCTGCTCAGGAAATCTAGAATAGGACAATAAAGATGCGTACTCGAAACTGCGAGGCTAGAACGCTAGCCTTCTTATTGACTGACCTGTTCTAGTTTGAAAAAGAGTATGATTTTGAATGCGCGCCTGAAATTTTACAAGAGTTTAGGCCCTAGACATCCATTTCATTCATTCCTAGATTTTCTAGTTAGTTGATCTTTTCATGAAGTCGAAAGTTTTCAGTGAAATGTTCAGGTGTATTTATTTGTGTGACGAATTTGTTTACTGAACTTTTTTCTTCCTGCATTTCCTACTCAAATTCCTGTAATGTTTGGGATATCATCTTGAGATCGTCGAGCCGTTGCGTCGGCGCCAGCGATGTTGACGTTCGAGATGTATGTACGTGCGGCTTGTGCGATCTCATAATTGTGTACATATGTTTTAAAAGGTTTACAGCAGGAGGTGGAGGGTACA
Source organism: Aplectana chamaeleonis (assembly GCA_029168955.1). Classification (NCBI taxonomy): domain Eukaryota; kingdom Metazoa; phylum Nematoda; class Chromadorea; order Rhabditida; family Cosmocercidae; genus Aplectana; species Aplectana chamaeleonis. The sequence goes on from JAPDOI010000238.1 coordinate 586,571, forward strand.
TTCGCCGCCTTCTATTTGCTCCAAAGAACAAATGCACAAACAACTCGTTCCTGGCCACATTCTAATCATAAACTCTCCCCTAATGCCTCGCCAGATGCAATAAATTGCTTCATTTCACATTCGCTACGTTATAAAAAGTGATTTTATGTTCGATTTCTTGAGCGAATCGGTCTTTTTGAACATTTAAACTCTGGGAAATTTCTAGTGATTTCCATCATCATCAGCAGTGGAGTGGTGGGCTTCTGCGAAATACAACTGGTGATATGTAGTATAGTTTCAACGAAAAAGCTACCGCTTACCGCTGTTGATGAGCGAAATCGGGATTTTGCTAGAAATGCGCCAAAGCTCAGATATAAGAACAGCGCTAACATAGGGAAAGCGGTGAGATCCCGGAGCGTGATTAAATGGGCTATCAAGCATTTGTAATTCACCAACTCCTAGCCGAATTCCTGCACTGTTTCGGTTATCGGCTTGTGGGCGTTGAACTGTCCGCGCTGACAAGGGAAGCGTTTTAAGTGGTAAACGCATCTGCGAAAACGACTAGTTTTGTTAGTATCTCTTGGGCCTCGATGAGAAAACTGCGCAGTATCCCGTTCCGAGCTGCTGGTTCTAAGAAATTATAAGCGTTTTTCAAGCTTCGCGAAAAGGCGGCGGCACCCATCAGGCATTTTTTGGGTGTTTCGAAAAACATTCTCGGATTTCGCTCAAAACTTGTATGTTGGGTTTAATTCTTGTATGTTGGGTTTAGTCAGGGCGCTGAAAACGAATTTGAAGTCCAGCTTTCAAAAATCCTAGGTTTATTGTATGTTACGGTAGCTAGCATGTCATTTACTGGGCAAAACCTACCTTAGAAATTTGAAAATTGAGAAATGGTCATTAAATTTGTATTCAGCACCCAGAATAAACCCTGCATAGAAAATTTTAAGTCCATTCTGGGACTTCGACCGAACTACTCTATACCCACCGTAATCTACCGTAAGCTGTCGAAAATCGATAAACGGACTCCAGATTGGTGTTTAGCACTCCAAGTAACCTCTAGAGAAATATTTTGAGCCATTGCTCTCGTAGCGTTCCGGGAATCTTCAAAAGTCGCGTTTTGCCCTCAGATTTTCTCCCGATTGGAGGCTTTCAATGAATACATTCGAAAACTTTGGAAAATCTACAGATAAACATCAAATTCGTGATAAGCCAACAAATAACCCCCATCAGAAAGTTTTAAGTGAAATCTCGAAAAAAATTGAACGCTCTCAGAACCCCCTGATTGCTTGAAGGAAGAGGCAGTCAACAAACAGTACGTACAAGTCCAAAACGTCATCAATCTGTACAAAGTTGGAAGAATGTGCTTTCTTTCGATCATACTGCGCAGTTTTACTATGGAGGTCCAAGAGATATTAACAATACAAATGGTTCCTGCCGATGCATTTACCGCCGTAAACACTTCCCTTGTTAGGCGCGGTTGGTATCGAGCGTTTTGCATCAGGTTGTGTTTGAAAAATTACGAAACAATATCAGCCGTGCACTGATGGACACTTAAAATTTGACATGGTTGGATGAAAACTTGGAGCCAACAAAAATTTGGACTTTTATCCATAGGCAAACGAAAATATCAAAGTGCTATCCAATTTTGAATTGTTGATCGCATCAATTTTCCGATTTCGAGGACTTTTTATGGATATGTTGATCAACACTCAGTGGGAGTCTAGCATCTATTTCATTCCGTTGAGATTAATATATTTTCTGGCGGCGGTTTTCGTTTTTTACAAATCCTCTGTTTCGGAGTGAAATTTATTTCCGTTCATTGCGTGTGTCTGCGCACGTTTGCTGCGTCTCCTTCTTCCCCACACTTTCTCGCTGTCTCTACCCTCGTTCCGCACAAGCGCGCGAGGGAGCAGTGTAAGTTTGGCTCCGAACCAGAGGATAAACTCTTAGCAATGAGTTACCTCAGGAAGAACGGTGAAAATGTTTTTTGTGAAGTTGGGGAAAAAAGTTTGGTTCCAGGTGGGAACGCAGCCATACCCTTAACGGCGGTGTGATATGCATTTCGCATCTGGAAAGTGCTATAATTAAATATCAACGAATAGTCTGACGATTCATGCGTTCAGTATACGTTTTTTTGTAGTGCTCATGCTATAATGTTCGGTCAATTTAAAGGCAGCGTTCACGATGATCATCCTCGTTGACTTCCCACAGTAAAATGATAGGGGAGAAGGATCATAGGCTCCCACTGCCAAAGGAACGGTAGAAAACGAGAAAGGAGTGGCAAAATAACGGCTGCAAACGGTGCCCCAGACACGCCCCGTGCCCCAAATCCGCCCCTCGGAAGGAACAAATGAAGATTCAGATTACAGGAATGATCAAGTGAAGGAAGTGCTGATAAGTGAGCTGTTTGCTTCATTGCACTGATAGGTATCATCCTTCTAGCGGTCAATTCCTCCACGCTCAAAAATCAACGTAAACAAGGGAGAGCCTATTTTGGCTCAAAAACGCGTCTTTCGTGTCCTTTTTAAGCATGCCTTGCTATATAGGGCACCAGACCTTCCGTAAACCGTGGAGATATCGGAAGTGAAATTTATCGTGAACACTGCCTTTAAAGTTTTGTCCCAACAAAAGTCGGCGGGAATCTCTCCTTCTTCTGCCGTTACCTTTGCAGCTGGTCACCTTTTTTCAACATTTGACGTTGAAGAGAGGGTCGCCATAGCTAATTGGCAATATACCTACCATAGCCGGAAATAGTCCTACGATCCCTGAAAACGGACCTCATATTCGTGTTCAGCGACCCAAACAACATCCCGGACCTTTTGGGCGGATTTTTTCAGCTTCATTTGGAGTGCTATCCAAATTAAAACTACCAGAGTAAGAAAATGCAACCGTGAACCTGTTCCAGAAGAGGTGGTGGAGGTGGTTTCATTTCAGTCGCTGAACACGAATATGAGCTCCGTTTTCAGTTTTTAGGACGATTACTGTAGGCTACGGTAGATGTAATGTGATGTAGCTACGGTGTCCTACTAAGGAACACCTATAACTCCGTTCAGAGAAAAATTCCGCACCTCCGGAGGGAAAACTCGGTTTCTGCGTCGAAAATTGGTTCTAGAAACGTGTATTTATTTCATTTAAAGCGGCCTTTCTGTCGAAGCTTCCTTCTATTTTTAGATGAAATACAGAATTTAGTTTCATACTAGGCAATCAATACTTTCACGGTATCATAGGTTTCGGTAAAATTGGTATATGTTTCTCCTTTTAAAGTGAAGCAGTATTTTTGCATTTTATAGGTCAAAAGAATAGAAGTTTTATTTTTTCCTTAATTTTATTTTTATTTTGCTTTTATCCTAAATACGCTTATTATATTTTATTTTATTATATTTAATTTCATATCCTTCCTATTTATTTTTTTAAATTTTGTGTTTTTTGATTTGAGTAGAATTGTTTCGCCTCTGACCTCAGACAATTGTTATTGTTAGCTACCCCGCGTTAACAACATCACATCAAGTTCTACCAATTTTTTTGTTAGGTGGCGAATTCGTTCGCAATGGCTTTCAGGAGCCTTTTCCTGATAGACGCCTGAGAATATTGAATCGTGTGTGCATTTCAAATTCTCGGTTCCCATTGATTTTTTCCCAAAGTGAACAGTTTCCTCTTATCCCTGGCTGCTGTGAGGGTTTTTGAAAAAAGGGGGTTATCTGCTATTCGATGGCGTCCGAAATCGTCCACATTAATGCAATACTGGCAGTCTTTTTGTCGCGGTGAGCATAATAACCTTTGCGGCGTTCATTTCGGCGCATTGATTGTAGGAGTGCTGGTTTCACGTTCATAGCTGGTAAACCTTTTGTTCACTCTGCATACGTTTCCCTCCTGTGGACCGTTTTTGTTTTCAGTTCTTTTGTGAATATTTGTGTTCATGTTTTTGTGGTTATCGATTAGTTTTAGGAGGTTGGCGAGGAGTTGGTGGCATTCTGTCCGCAGTTGAACGAGCGACATTCTGAGGCTCGACGAGTTCTGTCCGAGAAAATGGAGCTGTTCCGACGCCTTCAAAACTATTACGACGTGGTCAGATATCTACGAAACCGAAACATCGCATGGAACACGATAACTGTGGCAGAGGTAATGAACTCAGTTCCAGATGACCATTTTGGACTGTTTTGGACTGCATGGCGAGGGTTGCCTTACATGCAACCTTTCTTGTTACCCGAACGGGTCTCATTGTGCTACTGTTTTTGGAGAGGTTCGGGTATAACTGGACCAAGTTGGAAAAAAATTTATTCGGAATCCTAATAAGCGGTGCGTTCAATTCAATAGACAGATGCATGCCGGGGACGGTCGGTTACATTGTCGAGGGTTTCCAAAAGCGCCTGGGGCGGAATTCATCAACTCGTTTCGTTGGGTAGGGGCTGCGGCGTCGGCAAGTTTGATGATTACCCCGTGAGAGCCAATGGCATCCTACCTCAGAGGGCACGATCGGTTAGCGAACTTCCGCCTTTGCAGGGTAACCAACAAACGTGTCGACGCCTTTACCTCAACTCAACAAAACGCGTTGATGAATTCCGCTGAGATTTCCTAAAGGCTCATTCATAGCAGGTCGCTTCGACTAGTCGCGGCACTGCCAACAGTTACAAAACCCATCGCGCAAACAGATCTTGCACTGAGTCGCGAAGGTTTGGAACAAAGTGCAGTTTCAGTCGCGATCGCCGAGCGACTGGGGTATTTCATAGCTGGTCGAAGCGACCTGCTCGATTTTGTTAGGTCGCTTCGACTAATCGCGTCGCTTCCATAATGGAAGCGATTCGTCTAGTCGAAGCGAATAGTCCGCAATCTTTCGTCACAACCTTGCGCATGTGGCGCAAAATTGCAGACGCCACAGCTCACTCGCATAAAATACGGCATGTGAAAGGGAAAAACGAGTATTTATCATACATTTACGATCAGGGAGATGAGAAAAGGTAATGAGGCTACCGAAAAATCACATTCGATGCCGGCTTCGAGCAACTAGTAACTTTAGCTTTAGTTTTATGTTGCCGTTCAAGCATATTCCACCCCATCCTCTTTTGGAACCATTTTTTTGTTTGCAAACTGTGCAAAACTCTTTTATCCACAAGGTAAGGGCAATCATGTCAAAAAATAAGTGGGAATGCCGAGAAGAAAAGCTTTTTTTTTCATTCCCGTGGCTTGGTCCCCAAATGTCAGTCTACTTCACGCGAAATTACGGCCGCCCGAGCGTTTTGAAATCGTTGGACGAAACGATTTCAAGTCGCGGCACGGAGCGATTTCAGATCGCGACAGTATTGCTGGTCGCTTCGACTTGAAGTCGAAGCGACCAGCTATGAATGAGCCTTAAGGGTCACGGCGGGTGCTCCTGGGGAACTGTTATGTTCATTAGGGAAAGTCTGCAGGCTCTAGATCACCTTGAAGCTGATTAGGCTAAATTATAGGGGTACAATTAGAGCGCCATATTTTTTGGCCATCTTCTGAATAAGCTACCTAAAGAAGTGCGGGAATTTTTCAGCCACCCTGTAGTTTTCAATTTGTCGTGTAGCTTTCAATGTCTTTTTTTGCAGTTTTGAACGATTGTAAGCTGTGAATTTGTTGAATTTTGAAAGCGTTCCATTTCACGGCTTTCAGCCCCTCGGAATCGCCCATTTTTTTTGGCTGCTATCACGCGGTTCGTTTCAAATAGCTGTAAAAAGTAATTTCGGCACATAGTTGTTCAGGTGGACCATTGAAGACTGTCAAAAACTCCTGTTTAGTGGAAAAATTTAGTCGCTCGGTTAAACAATAGGGATTTTAGAGTCTATTGGATACACGCCTTTAAAATTCTCAGATTAACTTCTAAAAGTGCCTGAAAGAGATGTGCGAAGTTTTTGTTTGAACCCAGACAGTGTGTTCAAACGTCTCAAGGCCGTACGGAACAAATACGATACTGCGTTGCAATTAATTTCTCGTCCCCTCGTACTGTTAATCGATGAGAGGAATCGGCCGAGGGCGAAATGCTTTTTCTTAGAGACATTGTCGATTTCTGGGGCATTCGCAGGTCTATGTTTTGGGTTGCAGAGAACAGCCATTCCTCTGGCGCGAGAATCATTATGGCAAGCGCGTCATGATCAGTTTTGGTTTCTGCCGTAACGAAAAGGGAATTGTCATGAAATAACGTCAGTCTTTGATTTCTCCAAATATGATGAACTGAAGAAGGTTTAGGGAGCTGGGCCTATAACTACCGTTGTTCCGCTGCTGGTCGTTATAATATCTCAAATTGTGCATCCATTTCGTTGTAATAAGGTTCTTGTATTTGATTTAGTGCAGGCACCCTGTCACGTACAAACAATTTTGCCATCCATCTGGTAATGCCTCGTTTTGTTTCTCATTTGAAGGCAAAGTCATTGCATCTTTTTGCTGGCGAAATGCATTTCTGCCTTCTAAAGGGCATCGCATTACATAGGCGATTTTTTCGTTCTTTCGGAGACGCAGGGAGCTGGCGGGTTGTGGTCGAGAAGTGGGGAATATAAGACGCAGAAAGAGAAGGGATATTATCGGTTCCCTTTAAAGTCGCCGCGATTTTTGACGAGTCAGATTGTGACAGTCCATATTGAGATATCCAAACATGGCCCTTCATAAGAACGTAACATTGTCGAAGAATAAGAAGTTCAGCCTATTCAAAATTTGAGCAGAGTGGGAAGAAATGAGACCGTTTCTTGTCGCATTATACCGTAGTTCAATTTGTCAATGATTCTACAGTAGGCTCTGCAAATGCTGCTCTAATGAAAAAGACTGGAATGTTTGTCCTCTTTTTCGTTTGTAGATTCGTTGATGCAGAGAAATTAATTTGTTTCCCTGTTCTGCAAGACTGGTTCTTTCCAACCCCCCCCCCCCCCATCCACTTAAACTCGTTTTGGAACGGACCAGATGTGCTGGCGTAGGTAGCCACCTCGAGGCACAAGATTAGCGTATAGATAGAGATGTGGATGAATGCAGGGAGGATTGGCATTCCTACTAGATTTATCCGTACACAGGCGAAAGTGAATTTCATATTGCTTATCCCTAAGCCATATCTATTAATTTATTTATTTAGGTGACGGATTCTCTGTGTGTAAGCATTTGTATACCTTAAAATGCAGATTGATTCAGAAACATGGTGACAAAGTTTACTTTGCCGTGCCGGAATATGCACGTCGCTAAGCACCGTGCATTGCCAGTTGTTTCCTCTTAATCCTTCTCTCTCTATGAAATGTACCGAATTTTAGAGGGTAAGATCGTTTTCAAAATGAATGGTTAGGAGTAGCCTGATGGGTTCTAATTTTTTGCAAATTGAATCAGCGCTTAGTCGAGCGCTGTAGTCGTTCCAACTTCCCGCTTGTGAACGCAGGAAAGTGTTCAAATACGGTTATTTTGAAGCAAAAGTTGTCGGCTCAAAAACGTCTCAAGGTATTCCATAGACCAACTTTTCTATTATTGCTGAAGTCCTTGAACCTTCATTAACCTTTCAAGAGACCGCGTGTCCACACTGCGCACCTACGCCAAGAACTCGATTTTTTTGTTTTACTCGGAAAGAAGTCGTATTCCTTTTCATCAATGCTTGAATAACCATACTTAAAACAACTTGCGTGACTGGTATGCAGATATTGAGCACCTCATATCTCCTTCTAACATAATCATTCACATCGAAAATTCAGTTTAATTACTCACTGGATTGATTGGCTGTGGAGTGCGCCGACCGGCTACGGGAATTCGCCGTGGAGCGCGCGGTCTCTTAAAGGCAGTGGTCGCCATAAAATATGCCTTTCTCCTTTTCTCTTTATCTCCTGTTCTGAATTCAGAGTAGTAGGACCTATAAGGAAAACTTGCGAAAAACCCTTGTTTTTTGCCAAAATTTAAGCCTGAACTTTCCTGCCTTTTGATGTTGGACGAGCCCACTCCACGTCACGGCATCGATGATGTCTAACATCAAAAACATCAGCTGGCTTGAAATTGGAGTTCAGTCAATGAACAATAGCCTTCGAACTGACCAGCTCAAATATTTCTGTCCTCACCTAGTCAAAAGTTGGAATGAAGTGCTTGTTTTCTATGTTCAACTGTTTTTATTAGTTAACTTTGCATTTATTTTTTGTGGCTGTGGACGTGAATGTTTTTTGACTATACACAAATGAGACTGCGATCTTTCTGGGCGGAGCTAAGCATGTGTGCACGAATTTGCAACTTAGGATCCTAATAACTCTATTTCTAGCCCGTTTCTTGCCGCGTAACCTTCGTGGTCTTTTATCCGTTCGTGGATCAAGCTGGTTTTTTCCATAACTTTTTTATCGCGACCACTGTCTTTAAGTGTTAAACAAATTCGAGAGGGAATTGCCGTGATTCAAGAACGACCCGTTAGTGTTCGGTATGTCTGCATCCTTACCACTTTTTCTTCGTTTGCCTGGCGTTGTTCGGGCATCTAGATTCATAGTTGCTTCTGAAGATGTCCTCTCCATCCATAGCCTTTTTACCATCTTCTCTCAAAAATCGATATATGCGATCGATTATTGATTTTCTAGAAAATATGTGAAAAATAAAACAGTGGTGAATAATCTTGAACTGGTCTCGACCACGAAGTTTGCCGCCTAGATGCGCGCTGGAAATTCCAAGAGTAACGGAAATGTGGGCGCCCTCAAATTGACCGAATCCGGTTTTGGTTCACGGCAGTTTGCTGTCTTATTCATTCAACGGAGAGTCCAAGGACTTGATTGGTTATACATTTTTAAAGGCGCCAGACACGCTCGAAAAATTCGTTTTCTTAACTACGTTACTGTGGTCGTATGGCTCCAACTAGAACTCTTACGCCGTTGGAAGCGTCAATAACTGTTCAAAACTACCAAATTTGAGCAACATCAGGTCAAGAATTTCGTTGACTCCGCCCATGAGCTTCGCCGAGTGCACCCACAGATAAAAATTCGTTGAGATTGGTCGCTGGAATACTGTCACTTGGGCTAGTTTTTGAAGCTTCCAACGACGTAAACATTCTATTACAGGCCGTAAAAGTTTGTTAGCCACTTCACTGCTTGCTCAGCTATTTCAACTGAACTGGCATGCTGTGGTTTCATTTGTTCACTTTTACTCTATAACAAAAACGACACGTTGTTAGAAAGGTCGATTTGTATCTCACAGGTTCAAAGCCTAGGAACCTGTGGGAGCTAGTTTTAGGAAAACTGAATATGACAGGCTTGTACAGGGGAAAGATATTCTTTGAGTAGTGTTTTTACATTATAAAATAAGTATACAAGTCCTAATTAAATAAACGTTATGAACTTATTCCTCAACCCAATAGTTGTATAGGATGGGAGACATTTTCCATCAAAACTTCCACAAAATGGGAAAAAGTTATAGCGCAAAAGCGTTGACGACGGTTGTTTCAGGTGCCGTCAGTTTCGACAGAACTTCAGTCGCTGATTGAGCAATGCGATTCCGAATGGCAAAACGATGCGCAGCGGCTTCGAGCCGAACTCAGCGCCATCAGCGGTAGTTTCTTCGAGCTCGAGTTCGACCGCGTCAACGAAAAGTAATCATCTGGAGCTACTTTTTTGACAACTTATTTTATCGGAGCATTGGTAATGGAATTCGTTAAGACTGAATCTGTTAACCTTCGAAAAAGACAAACTGCGTGATTTGATGCGCATCCGGCATGAATATCTGGATGCTGTGCGTGATTTTATCGCATCTGCCGACTCCTCAATCGATAACACTCAGATAGCCACTCCTAGCGATTCTCCAAGTATTCTACAAGATCAAGTTAGTTGACAATTTGAGTCATAAGGCAGCGCCTTATTGTGATCATTACGAACAACATTTCAGACCAAAAAACTGTTCAATGGATTAGAGGAGAAAGCCGAGCGATTGCTACAGTTACAAGGCCCGGCTGAGATGATCATCTCTGATATGATTCCATCCCAATACATCAAGAAAGTCCGCTGTCGTCTGCTGGGCCCGGTCAGCTGATTTTCCTTCCCCTAAGGGCAACGTTCGCAATAAAAATCGTTTCCAAAGCCATGGAGTGGAGTGATTTTAATGCTCACCAGGGGAGTGAAAAAAAACGGTGAAGAGACTGTTCGTTAGCACCATTGGAACCAGCACACAAAATAGCCCATGAAACCTTCCTCTTGGTCCGTTCCAGCTTTTGTACTTTTTAAAAAAAATTCTACGTTCTTTACGCTGCGTTATATTTATACGACATCTCTACGTTTATGGCGTTGTTTGTAAATCAGCGCTGTCAAATCACATTTTTAGTGATTGTTTGGTCCTTAGAGGTTTCGGATAACATTGAGTATCCGGTTGGGCATGGACCCTCCGTAGCCTTCGTCTTACATCCTGTTGAGGGGTACACTCCGGAGGTAAGGACGATTTTGTCGCGTCGTAGCCAAGTGGATCACGCGGTTGCTTAAAACGAATCAGCGGGTGCATTGAGAATGTCTCGATATCTCGTTGTGAGATAGTCCTGCGGCGTTCAAAGCGAAAATCACCGAAAACTGTGGTCAGAGCCGAGCCAAACCGGATATTTGATGTGATAAGGATCTGCGGACGACAAATCTACTACTAGAAATATGATTTATCATTGTTGATTAAATATAAGCTTCGTGAACTTACAGATGTCGTATAATGGCGTAAGATACGGCGCAGAGAACATGAAAAATCTTTCAGAAAACTACGAAAGCTACAACGAACCAAAAACAAGATTTCCATGGTTATTTTGTGTGCTTATTGTAATGGTGTTAACGAACAGAGTTCATTTCTCTCACTGAACTGCGTATCATGGAAAATAGTGGTGTCGTATAATTAGATACCCAGTGTATATGTGGGAGGGGGGGGGGGAGCTCTCCGCTTCAACCTTTAACATGAACTTCACTGTATAATTGCACAGTGGTATCGTCAATCTATGTATTGGGGGATGCCGCGACGCTGCTATGATAGCCTAATCATGAAAGTCGAGCGGTTGTTCACGGGGCAACATAATGGTAGAAGTGGAGAAACAACAGCTCTGATCTTAAAATAGAGAGATAATAGCTGAATTCCAACTCTCCCAAAAACTCTGATTTTGACAGTTTAAGACGTTGACAGTTCAAGTCCTTCCCTCGTCCCCGGTCACTACACCAAAATCAGTCGAGGGGGAGGGCGGCTGTGAGCGATACCTTGCTGGAAGGGGAGGTCCGACCTGCATGGAAACATCTCAAATCTCGCCCCTTACCCGGTAGTTAGCACGCCTTGTGCTACCCTGAGAGTTTTGGTCGGGAAAGAGCCTCGAAATTGCTGCCTTCCGCGTAGCAACCGAGAATTTGCCGGGAAATATCTGGTCGACGCATTCTTGAGGCACGATTCAGGTATCAACACCACCGTCGGTGCAATTACACAAGGTTGAGGTACTTGGGCCCTCTAGACCTCTGCAAGCCCTGCCTGTCCAACCGCTGGCGGCCACTGATGTGCTCACTGATGCGTGTCGGTGTGCTGGCAGCGTCTCTGTTAATTTTTGTTATTTCTCGGTGATTGCTCGGCAATATCTTGTCTATTTCTCGAAAATCCGAGAAATAACCCACCGGGAGTCGCTGGTGAGCCTGGTGGGCTATTTTTAGGCCAAAACTATCAGAGGGCTTGTCCCGAACCGAAAGTGTGCAGAAGGATGCTCTATAGAAGACCCCTGATAAAGTGCTTGCACCGAACCAAGTGGGGAGATATCGGGCTAATGTTGCAGGATTGCTTCGAGAACTCCACCTAAGGCTGTTTGCTTGGTGTTCTGTAAATTTAAAGACAGTGTTCACGATGATTTTCGTCCCCGAATTTTCCACATAAAACAATGCTTTGGCCTCCAAGTGTTACCAAAATTAAGACGAAACGGTAAGAAACGCACCGAAACGTCGTATTTTAGTGACATTATTCTATAACATGGACTATTTGTCCGGTTGGATGAACATGTTCATTGTGGTTGTCACCGGGTGGAAAATTGGGTCAGTCTAAAATAGAAGACTATTTTATGCAAATCAGGATTCGTTATGGCCTTAAGAAAAGAACGAAGCAATAGAAAGTAGAGAATTGCAAAGGACGGGTCCACAAAAGATTTCTTTGCCACAACAAACACTTCCTGTGATACTTAAGAGGCGTGGTGATACTTAAAGGCAGCATACACGCTCGCAAGCATAGTCGAGATAACAGCATAGATAGGTCCGCACGGCCCGTACTATGTCGTCAACGACGTTTGAAGCGCTGAAAACTGTCCAGGATGGCAATATTTGACAATGTTTGAGCAATCTTGCCTTCCACGCCCGTATTTTCACACCCCTTCGAGTAACAGAATGGGAATCGATACTTGTGAAAACGTGTGATAATTGAGAGTGATAGCACTATCAAATGGGAGTGCACGAGAGAAATAGCTTGGTTTACTTGAATACAACATGTCTGCATACCTATTGACTCTCGTCCACTTTCGAGAATGCCGCTCTACTTTGGCTGACCTCTTGAAATGGAGGATTTTATCAGTGCACAAACATGTTATATTGAGGTAAATCGAGTTTTTTCTCTACTGCACTCCCTTTTTGTAGTGCTATCATTTTAAGTTATCACATGTTTTCTCAAGTTTCGATTCTCATTCTCGTACTCGAATGGGAGTGAAAATACGGGCGTGCGAGACAGGATTGCTCAAACATTGCCAATTATTGTCATTCTGGATGGTTTCCAGAGCTTCAAAGTTCGTTGACGACTTACTAGGGACCGTGTGTGCCTATTTATGCTGTTATCTCGACTATGCTTGCGAGCGTGTATGCTGCCTTTAAGGATTTCGTGTACTTCTGGAGCGTTTTTCTCAACTCCTACGTCATTTTAGTTCTGTCCGGGGCCACTTAATCAATATAGCCCATAATCTCAACATTGAAGATTATCGTGAACACTACCTTCAAGACAGAGTAGCGTCGCCTACCGTGCAGCTTATAGGCGGCTTGCCCCGAACCATATGGCTTCTAGCGTGCTAACAACTTGAAATGAAAATTTTGAGTAACCGTTACTACTCACGTCGATCATGAGATGTTGCGGCGGGCCATTCCACTCCATCATCTCCTTGTGTTGGTTGATTGATGTGATAGGGAGATGTTTTATGATTTCGTGTTGCAGGGCGATGACAATACATTCGCCGAAGCTGCTCGAAGTTTTGAACTGTTGATCAGCAAGGAATTCCCATCCACTGAGGAGGCTCAGCTCTTCCTGGCGACCACGCTGAAACTGAAGCAGTCTGCAGAAGCGGAGACTAAAGCGTTCAACGAGATGAATGAATTGGCGATTTCTGATGAGAACAAGCCAGAACGAGATCGGTTGGCAGCCGTTTTCAAGAGTCGTCAAGAACAGCGCAGTCGTCTCACTCTTAGCTATCTATATTCTTATCATGACTATCTGAACTCTCTTTTCCGAGAGTATGAGGAAAGGGTTCTGTATTTGAT